>JANBXA010000007.1:89650000-90320000 GCA_030556225.1 Cricetiscus sungorus
AGAAAAGGGAAGAGGAAATAATGTAATTATATTTTAACTACATATATACTAAAAATAAATTACATCATGTATCCTTTTAACAAAAAGAAAAGAAACATAATGATTCAATTATGGAAAACAAAGCCTCTCAATAATTTCTCATTGTCATTCTTCAGCATATAAGGGTCATATTAGTATATACTTGGAATGTAGTATGTAAAGTGTTTTTAAAAATTACTATGTCAGCTGCAGACTTGAATTTCATACAAAAAAAGAGAAAGGATTAAGTGAATTTTGACTGAGAATTCAAAAATAATATCCAGCAACATCTAAAATGGTCCTAAATATACATCTGTCATTTTGCACTATGTATTTAATGCAAAGTAGTATCCTTACCACTGGTGATCATAAAACCAGACTATCAGTCAACTCTGAGAAATGTTGGCTATGCTCTACATCCTGCAGCATCAAACAACCCCCAAGATTTAATGCTCTGTAGAAATGAACAGGCATATCCATCTCATTGGTATGCAAACTTGCTTTTAGCAAATGGCAAAATTATATGCATACCAAGCAACTGATGGTGTGTGTGAGGTGCATGTGTGTTTGTGGATGCATGTGCAAGTATGTGAGCATGGTTGTAGAGGTCAGGGGGCAGCCTCAGGTGTTGTCCTTCACATGCAATCCACTTTGGGTTTTGGCTTATTTGTTTGTTTGCCGTTGGAGGTCTCTCACTGACCCAGAGTTATCTAATTAGGATAGGCTGGCTGGCTAGTGAGCCCGGGAGTATAGACATAAACCACCAAGCACATGCAGTTGGGTTTTTTGTTTGTGTTTTTAATTGTGAATTCTAAGAACTTAAGTATGTCCTCATACCTGAATAGCAAGATATTTACTGAGTGAGCTGTCTTCACGGAATTGTTTTAAAATAAATTTCTTTATGGGTTTGTACTGGTAAATGTTTGAATCGTGTATCTATCTTAAATACCTATCTACCTAGGGTCATGTAAAACTTTCTCAGGTGAGAAGGTGTTGCAAGTGGAGAAAATTTAAGAACTCCTGTCTTAGACCATAGATAGACATCAGGGGCTGAGAGCCTCTCGAGTATCCTTGCCACAGCAGGGCTAGGGACAGAGAGAAAGCATTCTGTAATCCAGTAAACCAATCAAAGCATTCTTATATGGTGCCAGCTAGGTGCCCCCAACTGTGCTGAGTGTGAGGGAATGCCATAGATAATATAATCCATCGCTGCCTTTTGGGACAAAGTCAGCGGGGACAACTTGGGGTCATAGAAGTAGAACAGGCTGGTTAGGGAACAACAAAGCCTCACAGGATAAGGGGCACAGGGCAACAGGGAGGCCAGACACAGTGACCACTGCAGACCAAGGAAACAAGATAAGTTTTTTCTAGAGGAGATCAGTCCTAAAAAGGCTTGATGCATAGTCAGTAAGAGGCATTCCTTCAGGAAGCAATGCTTTAGGTACCCAGTATGAAGAGAAGGAGCTTGGCATGAAGCGTTTGTGACCATTATAATTGTTAATATGACAGGGTCTACAGTCACCTAGGAGGAAAATGCGGGCACAACCATGAGGGAGTTTCTAAGTTGGGTTATAGAGGTGCATAGACTCCTTATTAAATGTGGGCAGTATCATTTTGAGGGCTAGGGTCCCAGTCTAAGGGGGAGAAGCTGACTGAACACAGGCTGGATCCCATCATGCCTTGCAGCTGCAGATGCAATGTGACTAGTTATCTCTTCACCTCCATTATCCTGTTACCCCTTATATGATGGACTGTACCTTCATACACTGTGGCAAAATAAACCCCATCTTCTGTGAGCTGCTGTGGTCAAGTACTTTGTCAGAAAAATGAGAATGGTAGCTACTAAGACAGCTTTTGAAAGTAACAAGGACCCCACAAGGCCCCAAGAATACAGTAAGAACAGAGGAATCCAGGAAAATGTCACAAGAGACAAAAGCCAAAGGAGGAAGAGGGCTGAAGATGGAATAAGAGTGAGTTTAAGACCCCAACTGAGCAACCCTCATGAACTTGGACAGGAGGATGCTATTGTTGCTTCATCGATCCTGGAGAAGCAGGCATGAGGGATTAGCTATGCTTAGGAACACCTAGAGAAGGGTGGAAAGAGAGCTCTTTGAGAGACACCCCACTCCATCTACCCTGTGCAAAAACAAGAGCAAAATGTGTTGATGGGGAGTGCCCTTCGAGTCTCAACCTGCTGGACAGTTCTAAGACATCATCTGGGAGCAAAATACTATTTGCAAAGAATTCCCCCATTTCTCAGACTTGGCCTCTCTGGCAAACTTCTGGTTGGCAGGGAGCATCCAGGAGTGGTAGATTTAAAGTATAGCAGAAATGGTGCTCCCTGTATGGAAGGCGGTGGTTGATAATCATGGCAGGGGCAGGCAATAACAAAACATGTGAGCACTCACTACAGCTACATGAAATGAGATGTTTTGTCAGTCTTGACAATGCTGTTATTAGTATTAACACCATCATCATCATTATTATTAGCAATCATAGAGAGAATATCAAACACAGGTATTCCTACTAGGAAGCTTCCAAAGGAAGAGTAGGACCTTAACCAATGGTAAGGTTTCTTCTAGGGAAAGGGGTTTTCTACAGGTAGTAGTAGAAATCTAAGGGATAGAGTCAGGAAGGCTGTAGTTCTACATGCGTCCAAGCAGTCAACACTTTCTAGTGGAAGGTTACAAGGGGTGGGATAGGTACACCCAGCATATTCCTTCTAAAGGAACTGCTCTCAGAGCCATGTATTCAAAAAATAAGAATCATTTGGTTGTCTCCAAGCAGGCTAGACTCATTACATGAATCCTCCCACTCACCACAGGCTGTCCCTTGTCTAAAGTCAGCCCACCCAGATTCTTCAGGGCTGGGACTGGTCTAAGCAGATGACTCCAGAACAGAAGCTAGCCTGACATCTACTCCAATCTCTGAGAAGAAAACAATGGAAAGAAGACACATATGCCAGCTGCCTGTGATGCCACCTGCCACCAGCTGGACTGCACAGAGCAGTACCCTAGCCACATGGAAACACACCAATACCAAGCTTGCATTCCTGGCCTTTGTTTTGCTCATTTCTCCTCACCAAGTAGAATATATTTCCATTCTAATGAATGGAAATTCCATTTGTCATCTCCTAAGACTCATCCAGGACCCAGGACGGGCTCTGCTAACTGCCAGACACAATTCTGTCCTTGCTCCGGGTATCTTGTACTGTGATGTGTCACCTTTAGACATTCAGCTCCTAAAAGAGGGTCATTCAGTCATTGCACTGTGTGCAGCTGGCATCTATCATGGTAGGCTTAGCCAATATGCACCCTAAGTAGTCATTTCTAGATTTAATGAAGCATCATGAGTCATGTATTGTTGTAGACCAGGTGGGGGAGGCATGTAAACTAGCTCAGGAGATGACATCATTTTCAGAGATGAGTAGGTCATTCCCATTCTCAAACAGCAAAATGAAATGCTAAAGACAAACCCGAGTGCCACTTGACAGAATGAAAAACGCAGATCTTGGCAGAGGGATCCCAGGTCACCTGACCAGCAGGCTATAGTCCATCCAGAACATCGAGTTCCCACTTTTCCCTGGGAGTCACCTGTAGGGATTGTGTTCATGCTAGCATCCCTCCCAAGACTGCTGAGTTTTGTTCCTTAAACTCAGTTTCAGTGAGTGAGATAAACGCCATCTGTGAGCCATCTCATACAATGTCAGGTCATGAATAGCTAAAATAAAATTCTAAGAATGAGTGATGCCGAGAACCCAGTGCTCATGGCTCCCAGCTGAAGAGTCAACTCACCAACGTGGCCCAGTTTAGGGAACAAAGTATTAAGAGGACTTGGACCTAGATTTAAAACACAAGCCTCTCTCCTGCATTGATCTTTTATTTCCATGTGGCCAAAGATGCTTAGGACACTGGAGCGATGTCACAGTTGGTAAGTGCTTGTCCAGAATCCATATGAAAGCAAAACAAGCAAGCAAACAAACAAAAGAGCAGTTGGACAGAATGGCATACATTTGTAACCCCAGCTCTGGGGAGGCAGAGATGGATAGATCTCAGGGGTCACTGTCTAGCTTAGTTAGTCTATTGGTGAGTGAGACCAAGGCTTGGAGACTCTGTCCACAAATGCTCTCACCCCTACACATCCAGAAATGCCACACAAGACTTTGTCATAGTCAAGCATCTCTAAGCTCTCGTATTCCACAGACAAGAAACCCAAACCCAGCGGGTCTTCAATATGCCAGAGGCCCACAGAAGACCAGCAGTGTCCAGAACTAGGGGTCGACTTGGAAAGCCAGCTTGTGGGAGTTTAATCACATCTATTGTATGCCTCCCTCATCCAGGAAACTTCTCTTTGGTACAGACAGAGACCATTAAAGAAAACCATAACTGATAAAAACTCAGAATTGTGGACTCAGGCCCAACTGATACATCTACAACATTATTCCTACTCTTAAGGCTCACATCTTATTGCAGAAGGGGAGCAGAAAGCTTGCAAGAACCAGAGAAGTTTTCTGTGATCTTGTGGATCCTGAAAATGTTAGAAGTTATACCCATGAACCATTGCTAACATGGATGCCTAAACAAGACCCAAGCAAATGACAGCACTAAGACATGCGAATGTGGAAGGGAAAAAATCCCAAAAAACATCAGTCCTGGACAAAGTAATATAGGCAGCTATGGGATGCTGAGAGCAGGAGAAATAGTCTTCCCAGGAAAGTGCACACTGATTAGTTATCCAATACCAAATGATTAGCCCTAAAAACATATAATGAGCAACAGATTTTATACACACAGACACACACACACACACACACACACACACCTGTGAACTGAGCAGGTTGTGTTTGTATATTTAGATTTATACATACATACATACATACATAATTTTAAAAAGAAGCTATAAATTTGAATGAGAGCAAAGTGAATATTATATGGGTAGGGTTGGAGGGAGGAAATGGTGTAATTACATTATAATCTCAAAAGGTGAAAAAAAAATTAAAAGAAGATATCTTTAAGTCCTGACATGTGGTATATGGGAATGTGAATTTATTTTGGAATAGGGTCTTTATGGATATAATTAGTAAGATGAGGTTGTGACTGAGTGGGGTGGGGCCTATCCAGTAACCAGATCTAGAAACACAAAAGGGAAAATCCCTAGGAAGACAGAAGCAGAGATTGGAGGTGATCTACAAGGAATACCATGATCAACCAGTAACCAAGGAACATAGGGAAGGGGCCTGGAATATAACTGCCACTCAGCCTTCAAGGAAAAACTAGACCTAGCAAAACTGGAACTTCAGACCTCCTGAGCCATGGGAAAATCCATTTCCACAGGTGTGTGTGTGTGTGTGTGTGTGTGTGTGTGTGTGTGTGTGTGTGAATCAGTTTGTGATTCTTTGTGAAAAACAAAAAACAAAACAAAAAACTAATATGACATGAAGCCTGGAAAGCGCTTTCATGAGTATTTAGAACTACAACAGAGAGCAGAGAATACACCTCTGCCCCAGAGCTTTCTCTGCCGCCTTGGGGAAAAGAAGGGAAATGGGACTGCTATTGACCTCAGCACTGATGAGTGTACACATCCAAAACAAGAAACAGAAAATACATCGTGTTTTAGACTAATGTTCAAGACTCCAGTGTTCCCATTAGGGGACCACGATATGTGGCAGCACGCACTCCAGAAGCCAAGTCACAATGCCTGTCCAATTTCCCAACCCACTGATAAGAGGTCCCAGTGGGTAGAAAAATTCTATGAATTGTCAGTGCTTGCTTAGGGCCATGCGGACTTGCTACACATGTACTTTTGGAGTTGGTAAAAGACAGAGATCATTCCAAGAGTATCAGCCTCGAGACTGCCAAGATGCTTCTAAATGTAGCCTGCAATCACCAAGGTTTGAAATAATTGTCTTCTCCCTAATCAGATAATCACTGCCACCCAGGCAGTTCCAACACCCAGGGCAGAGGGGAGGCAGAAGGAGAATGGAGTGGGTGAGGCAAATCTTCCCCAGCTTGCCCCGGGGGCAGCCACACATGGGAGCAGTCAATGAAGGACCCTCCAGAGTGCATTACATTTCCCAAAGTTTCAGTCCAAGTTCAGTTTTCATCTCATAACTGTGTGGGGTGATCCAACACGTGTGAGGGTTGTTTCAGTCTGTTTGGGGTTCTTTTGTGAAACTGTCAAAACAATGACCTCATTTGGAGCCATCTGCTGGCATAGGAGATTGGCACAGAGCTCCGTGCTGACTCTTGGAGCTGGAGCAATCAATTCAAGATGGCCACTCTGAGTACATGGTTCACTCGGCGATCCTGAAGCTGATAACAGATTGCCCCAGATCTCCCTCGGATTTCCAAACTGTGCTCATGCAGCCCCCAAAGGCTGCCTGCCAAGCATGGTAAAGGAGAGACACACCATCCACTGACCCAGAAACATGGACCCTCGCTGCTCTCCCTGCCATGTCCCGCCTGAGCAGCGACGGGTAGGGCCAAGGGAATGTGATTTAATCAGATCACACTGTTCTCTCTAGAGCAGAAAGCATGCGGGTACCATCAGCATGAAGACAGCAAGAGGCAATGACCTTTATCTGATACCACGTGGCAGCACCAGGCCTCTTCCAGAAACACCGGAATGTGTGGGAAAGCATCACTGTGGGTGTAAATCAGGTATGGCTTGTGATCTCCGGGCAGAGGGTGAACTGAGACATCTCATCAGGGCCCAGAGCCTGTGGGCATCTGGGATCACGACCGAGGCTGCAGAGCTCAGCGTTTCTGCAGCCTGTGCAATTAGACTGCAGGTGTGTTCTTGAGAAGAGCTACATTACACTGCAAGTCTCTCCTCGTTTCTCCGGGAAACAAAAGAAAGCCACTCAAGAGTCAGGCGGGAAAATCATTTTTGACCCAGTAAGTGGTTGCTTGTTCCATGCGTGAAGTGGCTAATTGGGCCAGCTCTGTAGGGCTTTCCGGTTCTGACAGGGAGCTGAGTCCAGAGGCCTTGCGTGCACTCCCTTGGGCCAGGGAGGAGCCAATGGCACATCTCAGATTTTCTTTGGTTTATAACAGCCAGGCTGTGGGTTGGTGCTGGGGTTGGAGAACCTAATCTTACCAAGAACCAGAAAATAGAAATGTCTCATAAATAGAAACAATGAAAGACCTCGTGTGCTTGAGTTAAGTCTGGTGGGAGCCTGGGGTTGTATCCAAAAGGGGCCCTCTTTACCCTGAGCTTAGTTTGAGGGGGTGGTAGGTTTTTGGAAATAGATTACTATGACTATTAACATGGAACAAAATAAGAGTGGGTTGTCAGTGCATAAGACATAATTAAAGAAGCGTTGTTAGGACTAGGGAAGAGCCAAACGAGGGAGGGAGGGAAGGAGGGAAATAACAAGATTGTGATCAGCCTGGAGGCATCACCCTTTAGTTGACCAAAGTCACACAGATATCATTGCCAAGTACTTTCACTAAAAAATAAGTTTTACATAATTTCCTTTTTGCATGGACTAATCATGTTTATGTCAAGGTGTAGGAATTATAAAGAAAATCATACTAGTAAAATTATTAACACACACACACACACACACACACACACACACACACACACACACAGAGTTTTCCACCCCACCCTCATGTGCCTCAAAAGAGGTACAAATGCTGGTAGGATCCCACTCATGGCAGAGCTTCACAAACCACTCATGCCACAGACCGAGGGCCATAGACCAAGATCTGATGAAGCAGACCAGCCAAGGCTGTCCTGGACACCACTCTCCTCTCCCCGTCTTTAGAAACCCAAATGGACCTCAGATTGCAGACACATTCGATGCTCTGTAAAAAGCATTCTAATTAATATTCACCCAGGAACAAAGCCAGAGGATACCAACTGCTTCCTGGTAAGCATGGTTTAGTATTCAACTTTTGCTATATCAAAAATCAGAAATGCCTCGTGGGGGTGGAGCTATTGTTGTTTATGCAGCATTGGAATGTAAAATATTGACTACAGTGACTTTGCTAAGACTACCAAACATTGGTATTTTTTTATGTGAAGAAACTCATTCTAACTTCATGTTATATGGAGCTTTATAGCTTACTTTTAAAAAAAATACATTTTATTCAAGTTTCACTTAATTAATCTTATAGCCAAGAGCAATAAAGCACTGATCTGACCCAGTAATTAACTACAATGTAGATGGGGTTGCCCCATCTACAGCCTAGATCAGCATCCTTATCCATTTTATGTCCATGATAGGGTGTTCTAAGGTAATGGCTCAGTGCTGGGTACCATGAGCATCTCAGTTAGGGCAGGCAGTACAAGCCTGACTTAGGGCATCCTGATGAGTAAGCAGTTCTTGTCTCCTGTGATACCCAGACTCCCAAGTTCAAAGCAAGGAGCCTCTGATCAGGTGAAGTGGAACACCATTCTCCCTGACACACCTTCACTTTGTGATAACCCCCATCCCCAAGGCAAACCATCAACTTCAGCTAGGATCTATGAGGTCCCCAGAATACAAATTGTACTAGGGGAAAGACAAGAAAAAAGAACGTGCAAGCTGGAAAATGTGATGCAAACTGGCAATGAATATTTATATGGTGAGAGATGTCTCAATTTGGATTCAATCTAAATCTAAAACAAATTTCTTCATCAGATTGCTGTTCCAAGGAGGCCAGGATGGAGCAATAGCTGATTGCATTAGCCCCGGAAATAGACTTTATTTCTCTGTCTCCCACCAGCTGAAACTCTGTCTGGTTTACTTCCCTCTCACATCTCGGTTTTCTCATCTGTAAAATGTAGACTACTTGGTGCTTCAAAGAGCTGCACTGAGGACCTGTGCTACCTGCTCAATTATTTTCAGCCCTGGTAACTTTTGCATTCATGCAGGCTTTCCCCTGAAGGGTACCAACAATGCTGTCCCTATGGCTGAATTCTTCTGGCCTCAGCTTCAACATCCTCTTCTTGGAGAGAATATTCTGCTGACCTGGATCAAACAGGCATCCTATTTATTTCTTTTATTCTACTTACAATATCCTAAACCATCTAGTTTGTATAAACTTATTTACCTTCAGCCAGCTCTCCTCGTTTCCTAAACACACACACACACACACACACACACACACACACACACACACCATGTGAGCACACACATATGCACACACACATGCGTGCATTCACACATATGTACTTGATGGTGACCCCTTTGACTGCCCAAATCTTGTCAGCCTTATTCCTTGCCTCATTTCTATAGCCTCAAACAGGACCTTCACAGGAGCCTGGCAAATGTCTATTGTTGAATGAACAAACACACACAAAGTAGTGGACAAATATTAGGTCCTCAAAAATTACTGACCCAATAAATGAATAACAAAGCTTGAGAGCTTTCTCGTTTGGGCCTGCATCCTCTGCCTATGAAGGGCAGAGAGGAGAGCTCAGCGGCTTTGAACCAGACAGACAAGAGCACAAATCCAGGCTCTCTGATGTGACCCTCGGTTGGCCAGTCATCCAGGCCCTCTTGACCAAATAGGGGTTAGTCTCTGATATACTTGCACTCATGTGAGGATATAATAGAGAGAAAAACAAACTAACATAGTATTGGTTAGAGAACTCTCAAGGTCATGTGAAAAGCATACATGGAAGACCCCTGATTCAAAGTTATGAAGCATTTCACATGACAATGGCTGAGTATGGGTCAGCACAGGACCCTCCTTAGCACAGAGTCTTGAAAGGACCCACAAAGCTGGCCTCCCTGCTCAGCCTAGTGTCTGAAACACAGTAAAGCTCTTAACAAACGAGTGCTTTCCCTTCTCATTAAAAATCTGATGTAATGAAATGAGACAGATTGTGGCTATTGGCTGAATAAAGGCTCCCGAGCTGTGGAATTTCTGGTAGTGAGAACCATCCAGGCTAATTATCTACTGGTGAATTATTCAGATACTTTGCCTGTCTCCTTTTTCTTCCTTTGAGTAATATCCCTGCCCATTTGATAATTCAAAAATAGACTCTTCCATCCTCCACTTGTCTCCAATACTTTGATAAATTGCCATTGAAACAAAAAGTTGAAACTTACAGGCTTGTCCTTGGACAGAAAAAGGCATACTATATCTGTCCCCTGTGTTCTTGCTTATTCAACATGCATTTATTGGTCACCAATAATTCCAGACCCAGTGCAGTTTTAAACAGGTAAAATGGACAGTCACTGAGACATGGACCTGGTTTGAGTGAGATCTTAGGACCGAGGGAGGAAAAGTCTACTCTACTCCAAATAATAATAATAGGTTTGCCACATATAGAAAGAGTATGTTAGTTGTATGATTAGAGTCCTGGAGACCAGCTCAGGGACAGTATGGCATGTCTTGCATATTTACAGTGAGCAAAGATGAAATGACAACATAAAAAAGGCTGCTTCATTCACCCATATATGCATGCAGAGAGCAGAGTAGATAGAGCTGCCCACTGCCCAGCTCTACAGGGCATGAGAAGCCAACTGACCAATGATAAGGAAAGTTCTGAACACAGGTTTACAGGAGGTGTCTCGGTAGACTCAGCAAAAAAATACCATGGGACCGGGACTCTTTGAAGCATACACTGCTTTTTTTCATAAGTGTAAGTGGTGTATGTATGTGTACATGTATGTGAATGCCTATGGATGTTCCTGGATGTCAGAGGTTAATCTCAGATATCTTTCTCAATAATTTTCCACCTTACTTTTTGATTAAAAAATATTTCTCATTGAGCCTGGTGTTTACTGATTCAACCAGAGGTCAGTCAATGTCAGATGTCACTCCTCAGACACTATCCACTATTCTTCTTTTGAGACAAGCTCTCATACTGGCTTGGAGCTCACCAAGAAGGCCAAAGTGGCCGGCCAATGAGCCCCAGGGGATCGTCTCACTTTTGTCTCCCAAGCACTAGGCATATAGATGCATGCCCCATACCTGGCTTATTACATGTTTACTTGGGATTTGAACTCAGGTCCTTGTGCTTGTGTGGCAAGCACTTCCCAATTGAGCCATCTCTCCAGCCCATACATTTCTGAAATTCCCTGTCTCTTCCAACAAATAAATATTCTAGCCTGAAGATGGAGAGGCCCAGATCTTAAGATTATGAAAATTCAATGTGTTTTTCTTAAATAAAACCTTTCTTCCATGATATACTAGACACTGAGACTTTGTGTCCATGATTTCAAACATCTGTAAGAGAAAAAGAAGGCATAAAAGGCGAACCCCAGTCATTTCCAAATATCCAGATGTTTGGCATCACTTTGTCCTTGCTGTAGTGTGTGGGTGTCCCCATCAGCAACAGTTGAAGAATCGCTTCCAAGAACCAGGCTCAGAGAATGGTTTTCTGGGAACAGAGGTACCTTATCATATGCTGTGTTCTTGCAGAAGTGAATTATCCCTGCTCTAATTAGTAATCCAAGAATAAGGGTGAAAATGAACAGACAGAAAGCTTACAGTAGAGTCTGTGGAGAAGCACAGTGGACAGAGTGCTTGCCATGGGAGGAGTGTGAGCACCTGAGTGCAGGCCTCCCAAGCTTTACTGGCCATCACCTTAGCTTTCTCTGGTGAGTTCCAGGCCAATGGAAGACCCTATGTCAGAAATGAGGAGAGAGGGCCAGTGGTTAAGAGTGCTGACTGTTCTTCCAGATGACCCAGGTTCATTCTAACATCTACAGTGTATCTTGAAACTGGCTCTAACTCTAACTCTAGTCCAAGGGAATATGACCCCCTCTTCTGGCTGTTGTTGGCTCTGCACACATGTGGTACATAAATATATAGGCAGGCAAACACCTATACACATTGAAAATAAAATAAAGTCCTAGAAAATGTTAAAAAATAATAATAAAAAAACCAAGAGTGGGTGGCTCCAGAGAAATAACTTCTGAGGTTGACTTCTGCACCACCCCCACACACACATATGCACACATGCACACATGCACATATGTACACACAGGCACACACAAACACACATACACACAACTGCACAAACCTGTACACACGCATACATACATGCATGCACACCTCCCACACACACATAGTACATGAATACAGGCACACACACACACACACACACACACACACACACACACCTGCACAAACCTGTGCACACATGTATACACATGTACCACACACACACATATACACACACATAATACTTGAACACAGGCACACACACACACACACACACACACACACACACACACACACATACACATACACACAAAAGCTTAGGATAACAGCATTTCTGAAAGGACAAGTGATTTCTCCATCTCTAATCTACCTAAATTCTAGTTTTAATGTAGCTCATTGTTTTTCTTTAATCATGGTACTTGTTCCAGGGCTTGGTAATGAAAACATGGCTTAAATAGTGGATGTTGTAATGGACAGAGCACCCCAGTAGGAGTTAGAGAACTTTGATTCTAGCCAGTTCTACCCGCCTGATGCTGAGGGCACCTTTGGCAATGTGTCTACATGTCTGCCTCACTTCCTGAAAAACATAGGTGTTAAATGGGATGGGCTGCCAGCCCCATTCTAAAGCCAGCCTGAGGATGAGAACAAGTGTTTACGGAAACCACAACAGACCTTACAGCACTGAATAGTTTTGAAAAGCATTTTCAAGCTAAGTTCATTTGATCCTTGCAGTAATTCTGTACATATAGATGGTGTCCAGATTACTCACTGTTAAGAGTCACAGGGAATCCTGGGTGCCAATATAGTTTGTGGGTAATAGAGACGTCTTCCCATCAGGTATTTGGATGCTCATTCCCATCTCCCCAAGACACAGGCTCTCGTTCAACTGTGCTGTGGAATATCTCCAACCTTTCTATGCATGTTCATGGTCTCAAGGACATTGTTACCTTTTGATACACTCCATAACAGAGTGCGGGCGCATACAAAAGGACTTCTAGCCTCATGTGGGTTCACTGGTTTGTAACTAAATTGGATATCTGAAATTTAAGGTAAAAATGACGACTGAAACTCCATGGTTGCCATTTAAAATCCAAGAATATCTTGTGGTGCCAGAAAATCAGGGTGTGTTCAGATCTATTTTTTATATTTACCTAAAATTACACTTAGTGCATTGAAATAGTGTGTGTGTGTGTGTGTGTGTGTGTGTGTGCGTGTGTGCACGTGCGCATGCGCATGCACGTAAAATCTGAAATGAAGAGACCATCTAACAAAAACTCGGCAGCAAGCATAAGAAACCTCTTTTTGAGTTGTTTTGAGTTTTTGGTTAGGGAAGTCCAAGAGACTCCTAAAACAATACAACCTATTGTAATTGTCCTTGGTTGCCTCGCAGAGTTTGAAGATAAGTTCCTCTTGGTGAAGGAACCTTGTATTGGGACACAGCATTCAGAAGTTTCTAGCTGCAACTGATCCAAAATCCTCATCTCCAATGACCAGCTTTCACAGTACCAGCAGGTGCTAGCAAGCTGCCAAAGGAGGGAAGCAACCTATTCTACACAACTATGATGCCTGTAGACCACAGTGATGACCTTCATGCCAAGGAGGTGTGGGTACAATAATGGCACTTGTATCTTGACAGTAACCAACAGATGTCTGGATATAAGTTCTACTCAACAGGAGGGGAATTATGCTTGGTACTAGAAACCTAGTCAACCACTCCAGAGCCAGTGAGGTCATGGATACTAGAGGAGCACCCACATCAGACAGTTGATCAATATAACGTCTAACTGCATTCTAAATACTTACCCTTATTATCTAATTCAGATAATGCCTTACCCACGGATAAATGTACTTCTCACCCCTTATCAAAGAAGTTTCTCTTTGCAGCAGATGGAAACAATTACAGCAAATCACAATTGGCCAAAATACAGAGAGTAACTGATTGTGGATGCCCATAGATACATCTACAACACACTCCTGCACCTAAGGCTTAGGGACTATTTCAGAAGAGCAGTCAGAAAGATTGCGAGAAACAAGAAACGGAAAGCCTACTGGACAATTGTGTCTCTAAAAATGACACTTCCTAAATAAGCTATAGCCAATGTCACTTCCTAAATAAGACCCAAACAATGACAACATTAATAGACAAGCTAATACAGAAGCCCTTAGATGAGGGGTTACAGGCAACTAGTGACTGCTAAGAGAGGGAGAATTAGTCATCACTAGGGATGAATCCCCTAGTTGATTATCCAATTCCAAGTGGCCATCCCTGAAATCAATATATATATATATATATATATATATATATATATATATATATATATATGCTCAGCAGGTTGTACTTTTATATTTGTGTGTGTGTGTTAATTAAAGAAAAAGAGGCCATGGACTTGAAAGGGAGTTGTGAGGATGGCAGTAGTTGGATGGAGGAAAGGGGGAAATAATGTACTTATATTTACTGACAAATTTTAAGATTATTTTTAAAAGTGGTCAGACTGTTTAAGAAGTAGGACAGCGAGGCCACAGGAGCTCCTAGCAGTCAATGTGTGAGCAACTTGAGTCACAAGATGAGTAATGACAATGCTGGACAATGCCTCATCCAAAGAAATAACTATCCTTGGGTTCATATTGCCTTATTGATGTTCATAGGTATAACTGCTATTAGATTAGGGAGGAGACTGATCTCCCTTAGAATTTCAACTGAAAAATATAGACAGAAACAGCTGACAAGGAAACTTCATGATAACAATAGGCAATGTCCACGTAATGACTTTTTGCAGATTCTTTTTTACAGGTGATAAAATTAGTGAAGGAAACTTAGAAGAAAAACAGAATTTGCTTAATATCGAATTATCTCCCTCAGTATCTACTGACTCAAATGAAATAATACTACTTTTATAGCAAAGAAAATCAGCAGACACTTTAGCTGTGAGATCAAGGTCAAGTTCATGTATAACAGACTATCACCAGCAACCCTGAGCATTACAGAGAATCATTTCTATAGTATTCTTGTCAATTGTGGATCACCCCACTGCATAATGAGAAGCCATGGGAAAACCTAAAGATGGTCTAGAAAACGGAA
The DNA here is from genome assembly GCA_030556225.1 of Cricetiscus sungorus. Classification (NCBI taxonomy): domain Eukaryota; kingdom Metazoa; phylum Chordata; class Mammalia; order Rodentia; family Cricetidae; genus Cricetiscus; species Cricetiscus sungorus. Next base: position 89,664,986 of record JANBXA010000007.1, read on the forward strand.
GCTTTGTAATTTTCAAAACTGTCAAGATCACCAGGCATGATGGTGAACACCTCTAAACCCAGCACTCAGGAGGCAGTGGCAGAAAGAAATCAACTTTGAAAGGGGAGGGAAGGGAGGCGAGAAGAGCAGGAAGGGAAGGAAGGAGGGGAAGGGAGGAGGCCGGAAGGACAGGAGATCAGGAAAAGAGGAGAAGGGACAGGAAGGGGAAGGAAGGGAAAGGAAGTAGGGAGAGGGAGAGGGAGAGGGAGGGGAGGGGAGAAGAGAAGAGGGGACCATTAGAATTGGCAAATGTTAAGGCAAGTAACTAAGTGTACTACTATGGAAAACTAGCAAAACTGGATAAGAACTTGAGCTTTGCCATTGAGCACTTGCCATCTTCTTCAAATCATTATACAATACTTATATAATTGGTTAACTTTAGGAGACACTAGATGAGGGATATGTCAAGATTCTGTACAATTTTTGCAACTTTTCAGAAAGCCTAAAATCAGTTTTAAAAATGGAAATACCCCTGGAGCCACTATGACAGTTGTCTGCGTTCCTCAAAGCCCGTGTTAACTTGCCAGGAGAGACAGCCAGGGTAATTCTCCATGCTGGCTCTTGTTCCAAAGACTGTCTCTTTAGGGAGTGGGATCCATGAGACCCCTAGACCACATTCTGACCTTGCCAGTTTTCTGACAATCCAGCCATTGGAAACCATCGTGCCTTCTGGCCAGCACATCCCCTGCAAATAGTGTACGAACTTACTGCGTCCTTGGAGACAATATCAGCACTGTCTCACACTGAATGCGGAAAGTGTGAGCCAAATAGTCTGAGATCTTCAATAATAAACACATCTCCTTCATTTTGATCGCATTGACCCTCATCCATTTCACACAGCTTCAAGGGCAACGCAGGCAGAACTCAGATGCCACAAGTTCTGTCTCCAGTTCCTGCCTCCAACTGTGTCCACCCAGCAATTCCAACACCTCACTCTCATCCTTTGTGGGGGGAGAGCAAGTGTTATCACTTTGCATTTTCTACATCTTAGGGGGTTGTTCATTTCTCTACAAAACACACACATCTGAGTCCATGGGGCATGTCCCAAAGGTGTAAACTGGTAGCCACACAGCTGACGATTTAATGATGATTGCACACAGCCACGTTTGAAATAGAGCCAGTGCACTGCCTAGAAATTAAGCAATCTCCTGCTGTTTCTGCATTTTATTCCTGGAAAGAGACATATACTTCTCTTCATGAGCCCACACCTCCACTGCTACTGGGAACCAGGTGGGTAGAAGAGGGTCCTTCCTGAATTTGGACCTAGCTCCCGTTGTGTGTGTATGTGCATGAATGTGCTCTTATGAGGGCGTGCATGTGAAGGCCAGGGTACATATCCAGCTGTTGTTCATCCCAGGTGCCACCCACTTCACTGTTTTTAAAAAGAGGGTCTCTCTCTGAACAAAACTACCAATCAGGCTAGCCTAGCTGGCCAGCAAGATTCAGAGATCTGCCCATCTCTGACCATCCAGCCACTAGGGTTATGAGTGTGTGTGCCCCCACACCTGGCTATTTTTACATGGATTCTGAGTGTTGAACTCTGATCATTATGCTCACAAAGACTTTTCCAGCTTTTCCATAGCCTCCTGAGTTCTGTCTCCATCAATCAGTGCCTAGTGGATTCCTTTATCCTAGCTTGAGAGGTTGGCTTCAAGAGAAGTTTAAGATTTGACCCCTGGCTGAAAGGATCTTACAGTCTAGTATTCAACTGGAATTATTGTCTTTAAGTAGTTAAGTCTGAAACTAAAATGGAACACCCCAAGTTGATTAAATCTGGGAAAAGGAGAGCAAAATAGTCAGAAAAAGCTTCCAGTGGGAGTGAGTTCTTATATCTATTTAGCCAACAAGTATCTGAAAGTTCATTCTCCATGTCATAACACTGAATGGAACAGAAAAAGTAAAAATAAGTAGGTGGGTGTATTTCATATAGTTGGAGATAAATCTGGAAAAAATAAATTGGAAAATCTCTAAATTGGTAGGATGTGTTTAGCTGATCTATAAACTTAATAACACATGTCCACTACAAATTTATTCTCTGGCTTGCACAACTCTTAAGATCCAAAACCTCAACCCAGTTATGGTTCTACACCATGGGAAGAAATATGACTGGAACTGTAGCTAGTTAGATTCAGTTTAGAGGGGGGGAGGCTGGAAAGATGGTTCAGTGGTTAAGAGCATGACTTGCTCTTCCAGAAGACCCAGGTTCAACTTCCAGAACCCACACTGTGGCTCGCAAGCATCTATAAATCTAGTTCAAGAGAATCTGATGCCCTCTTTTGGCCTCCATCGGAACCAGGCATGCATGTAGTACACAGACACACATGCAAGCAATATATTCACATGCATAATATTAAAACATAAAAATATTAAGATCCAATCAGGCCACCCTTTTGTTCATTCTTTATAAAAAAAAAATCTCCCATTGCTTTTAGAAAGAATAAATTTTGTTTAAAAAAAAAAAAAAAGGAAAACCCATGATTTTGCATGGTTCATAGGTCCCCTGTCTTCCTGGATAAATCTTCCACCTGTCAATGATTCACAGAACACCAACTGTGAGTGTGGTATTCTCAGCACCTAGGACAGTGCCAATGCCTCTCAGATATTTAACAATGTTGTCAAACTAAGTGGTTGCATGGGACTTTAGGCCTGACCACACTTAACATGAGATATGAAAGTGTGGTGAGGGTGTTCTCTTTAGCTCTTATATATTTATGGATCCATCTATTAGTGAGGCAAAGAGCTTTTAAAATAGAAAGTTTATCCTGGAGGCAAACTCTTTTGTTATTGTTCATGGAAGTAATAAGGCCATGCATCTAGCTGCTAAGAAAGCTCCTGTGAGTGTCCACCACAAAACGATACTAGGACACCCACTGAAATCTATGCCACAAGTCATGCTATGGATCACCTTCTTTAACAAAGGCCATTAGTGAGAAGTCATATGGCCTTGGTGGCAGTTGATAAGTCTGCATCACTGAAAGCGCTCCTCTAGCTAGACTCTATGGTGCTACACCTTTAGTATTGGGGGAGCCCATCTGTGAAGTCTGGGTGCAGTATCCTCAAGAGTGTGATACTGTAATGGTTAGTATGGGTTGTCAACTTGAAGAGACAGTCTTTGGGCATGACCTGTGAAGGATTGTCAAAAATAGGTTAATTGAGGCAGAAAGAGCCACTCTAAGTGTGGATGGTGTTATCCCATGGCCTGAGGTCCTGAAATGAATATAAGGAGGCAGCATTTCTCACTCTAATTCCTGGCTGAGGATGCCATGTGACCAGCTGCCTTGAGTTCCTGACACCATGAATGCCCCGTTGTGATGGGAAGGTCCCACTGTACCTTCCAACTGGGAGCCCAACAAACCTTTCCTTCTTGTTTTTGTCCACTGTTTTGTCACAGCAGCAAAGGGGTAGCTAATACAGATAATGATTAGCAAACTAAGCCAAATTCGAATGAGCTCCACCCACATAAAATACCCGAGTCTTTATTGTCCACATTTTCTACAGCTGTCTTCCCAAAGGATTTCCATCTGAGAAAATTGTGTTTTTATAGCCCTGTTAGCTCATTCCAAAAGTTTAAGAGCCACCCATGGTTTTTCTCTTCAGGTTTCTAGTACATCTAACATCTCCTTTTCTTCTTATCTGTGTCACCACCCTACTCTACACCATCATGATACCCAGCCAGAGCCAAGCATGAGAGTTCATCTTGTCTCAACATGCTTGGTGCACCAAGCATGAGCATGGAACACAATTTTGGTTAGTAATGTGTAGGAGAGCACTTGTTAAGCACTTTAGAGGAACTGCCACACACCCAAAAAGAGGTATCACATCCACAATCATGATAGCTATCATGGGTCTCTATGAGACAAGTTAGAGCAAGGGCAAAGCCAAGGTTCTAAGTCAAGCAAGGCAGGGACAAAAAGATGGTGGGTTCTCAGGATGTTAGCATGGAATTAACTGCCCTTGAACCTGCATACACCAGGACCTCTTACAAGGTGAAATACTAAATGGGCTTTCTGTTTAAATAAGCTTGGCATGGGGATTCCAGGTACATGTAATCCAGTGTGTTGTGACTGACTCAGCCCCAGAATTGTTCCTCACTTCAACTTCTGGCCACCTTCAAACCATTCTTCATGCATGCAGAAACCAAAGTGAGCCTTTTGTGAGGTGAAATATGATGATGCTGTTGCTCTAGTAAACATCTCAGCAATTTCCCTTTTCCACTTGAAAAAGAAAGCCTGATGCTCCTAAACATGGTATTAACTAACCCCAGTGTAGTGGTTATATAATGCTGTGTAACAAATTATCCCCAAAATTAACAGCTTAAAACAGCAATCTTGTATTATCTCACAGTTCTGGGGGCCAAGGACTCCAGACTGGCTCTACTGGGGGCCTTTGACTTGGGATCACTCTTGAGATTGAAATCATGACATTGTCCGGGACTTCCCTGAAGATGGAAGCTCTGTTTCCAAACTGGGATTCCAAAATGTTGGTGGGTTGGAGGTCTTAGCCATGCAGACCTTTTTATGGGGCTTCTTGGGTTCCTTTACCAAATGGTGACTGCCTGCTACCAGAGCAAATGATCCAGAGGACAGCAAGGAGGAGCATCCTCATGCTCTGATCTCTGTCCTAATTTCAAACATCACACACCATCACTAGTCATTTGGTACAGGCTGCTCTCTTAGGGAAAGGGAATCTGAATTTGCCTTATGAAGTATCGAAAATGTAGAGTACCAAGGCATAGAAATGCACATCTACAACCCTGGTTCTGTGGGTGAAGATGGGCGACTGCTAGGGCTTGCTGGCTGCAGCCTACCTCCAGGTAAAGAAGAGACCCTGTCTCAAGGGAATAAGATGGAGAGTGATGGAGTAGGGTATTTGGCATCTTCCTCTGGAGTCTGAACATAAGCATGAGTGGTCACACAATCTGTGCACATTAATATATACCCAATATACTACATACATACTCAAACACATAAACACATAAATACATATAAAAATTTTAAAGTATCATAATCAAGATTAAAAGTAGCACAGGTTTTACATATTCTGTACCATGCCGGCTTTCTGAGAGCCTCCAATGCCTCTCTTTTCTTGGCTAAACCCATGGTGAGTCCACTGGTTTCCTTGAGTCCAAGCACTTGCTACTTTGAGCCCTTTGCTGTCCCTGTTTGCAATGCTCTCTCCCATTTTTTTCCCTTGGCTGTTGAGAATATTTTCAATCTCTGGCTCTCTGATCTAGTGTCATCTCCTCAGAGATGCCCACCTGAATCACCCTATGTCAGACTTCTTTCCTTCTACTGCTTCCTGTGGTTTTCACACAATTTGCACCTGCTTGAAAGATGCTATGGAAGAGATGACAGCTTCGCTCACCACTGTATCCCCAGAGTCTGGGGAGGAATTGAACACAGGCTGACACTCAAACGATTGTTGAGTGAGTGAATGAGCAAATAATGAGAGTAAGCCTTCTGAATACACATGGAGAGATGCCAAGCGTGCAGAACATTTGAACCCACAGCATAGCCCTTCCAAAAGGGGCTCCCTTGGCCCATAATGAATGAAGTGGAAGCAAGGAAAATAAGAGGGCTGTGAGTTGAAGTTCTGCCTCTGCATCGGAAAACCAGAGCAACAGTGACCAGAGCTCAGAAATGGATTCTCCTCCCAGTGGATGTGAGTATGCCAGACACGGGGACAGGAAACTGTGTGGGGGTGTTGCTGACATGCAGAGCTCTTGCTCACTCCACCTTCATTAGTTCAGCCCCATCCTCTTACACACAGTTGGAAACCACAACTCCACAACATAGCCGGGGTGGGGAATAGACAATGAAAACAAATAGTACTATGAGGTCACAGCACCAGGGAATTGTGGACAGTTGCAGAAATTGGGAAGGGGCAGTATGAATCAACAATTCCACCTTCTTGCTGGAGCAGGAATCTCCCAGCCCAGGAGCTGCCAAGGGGATCGGGTGGCCTGTTCTCCTGTCCCATGGCCAAACATGTACTGGCAGAGATCACTTTTTAATGCTAGATGCCAGTGTCACCAGTCAGTGTAGAACCCAGTAAAGGACTCAAAGTTAAGATGCAAGGAGAAAAGTGGATTTCTGAAAAGATTGACTTCTAACCATGGAGGAATAGTGCATGTTCTAAATCAAGTTGAAGGCACTGGCTCCCCATGAGGTCTTAGCTCAAGAATTAATCACCAGAGTGGTAACAGACAAACCAGACATAGGAGAGCCAGGCAACAGTGAGGCTCAGAGAACAGATGGCTCCTAACCCAGCTGTGCCCAACACTGTCTTCTTAAAATAACTTCCTCACGATGTCCTCTTGTTAATGGGAAATGTATTTTATAGATCTGTAACACAACTAGATATGGGATTTCAAAAGTTAAATAAATAACATGCTACAAGAATAATATATATATATATATGTACATATATACATATATATATATGGAGAAAAGTTTACCGCATTTATAATAAAATAATCTGGGGATCAGATTTTTTAAATTTTCATTTATGTTGTGTATGTCTTCAAAAGTGTACATACATGTTACAGTGCATATTCGGAGGTCAGAGGCAAGTGTCAGTCCTGGTTCTCTTCTTCTATTGATTGTGTTCTAGAAATCAAACTTAGACCATCAGGCTTGTCAGCAAGCACCTTTCTCTAATAAGCTATCTTGTTGGCCCAATAATCTTCATTTAATGGTAGCAATGCTTGCTACATCTACTCTGAACGTGGAATGATTAACCAGAAACATACATAATTATTTTTAATATATGGTTTTATTGGTTAGTTTTTGACAACATAAACTAGAGTCTTGGGAATAGGGAGCCTCAACTGAGGTATTGACTCCATCAGTTTGGTCTTTGGGAATGTCTATGAGGCATTTCTTGATTAATGAATGATGTGTTAAGGCCCAGCCCACTGTGGGTGGTTTCACCCCTAGACAGTTGCTCCTGGGTTGTGTAAGAAAGCAGCTGAGCATGCCATGAGGAGCAAGCCACTAAGCAGCACCCTACCATGGCCTCTGCTTCAGTTCCTGCCTCCAGGTCCTTGACTTGAGTTCTTGTCTTGGCTTCCTCTAATGACAGACAATAACCTATAAGCCAAATAAACCATTTCCTCCCCAAATTGTTTTAGGTCAACTTTTTATCCAAAAATAAAAAGACAGCTGGGATATAAGATAAGTAACTGGGGGTACCTTTGTTTTATACCTAATATTTTAAACAGGAGCTGAGGGGGTAAGAACAGAGGAAGGGACAGGTAGAAGAAGGAAGGGATGGGGGTGAAAGAGAAAGAGAGAGAGGGAGAGAGAAAAGGAGAGGGAGAATGCTGAACCACTTAACTTTCATAACTTTAGATAAGAACTCATGTAGGGTGTATTTGGGAGACTCAGAAGCTGTAAACACTGTAACCATGGATGACCTAAATTTAAGTAATGAGGAACAACTCAGGAGAACTCTGAACAAGGCCATGTCCTGACACATCCCTTCATTAGACTTGGTTATCTGCTCTCCTCCAAAGGATTGCACACATTTTAAAAATGCACAAAATATTTTCCATCTATATGTAAAATATAGGGTTTTTTTTTCTATTTTACTGTTATGGTTTGAATATGACATGCTCATCCAGATTCATGTGCTTAATGTTTGGCCCCAAGCTGGTTGTGCTATATTGGAAGATTCTGGAAACTTTAAGAGGTGGACCCAACCAGAAGTGGGTCATCATTGAGGGTGTGCCTCATAAAGTTATGCATGGTGCCAGGTCCTTTCACACTCTGCTTCCTGTCCTTCAGCCTCCTTGTATGCACTCCTTCATTCCCATGATGCTCTACCTGAGTATATGGTGCCTAGCTACCGTAAGCCAAGGCCTCTGGAACCATGAGCCAATTTGTCCTCTCAGAGTGCTGTTCTGGGTTCTTAGTCACAGAGTTAAGTAAACTGGCACCAAAAAAACAGGGTTGTTACTCTGACTAAATGTGGTTGTGGTTCTTTAGCTTCTAGAATGAGTCTGTGAGTGGGGATTTGGATGAGTTGGGAGATTGAAGCCCAGAAAACCCCTGAAATATTGTGATCAGAACTTAATAGGCAGTTCTGGTAGGTACTGAAGACCAGAACTGCTACAGAAACGCAGTGAAGACTAATATCACAAAGTTTCAGGTGGCTATATGGACTTCATCCAAAATTGGACTAGAGACCACCTGCTAGATCCAAGAAAACAGTTTGTCTATATTTCGTCCATGCCCAGAGATGGAGATTTAAATGGAGTTGACTTTAAAGGTGATGAACTATGGAACAGAAGAGATGGTAAGCAGGTAAGAGCATGTACTGCTCTTCTAGAAGACAGAAATTCAGTTCACAGTACCCATGTTAACTGACTCACAGCTCCTTAGAACCCCTACTCCAGGGGGTCCATGCCTGCCCTTTCTGGTCTCTGCGGTATTGCACTCATGTGCACATATCCACACACAGACACACAAGTACAAGTAATCAAAAATAAAGTAGATCTTCAAAAGAAGCATTTTAATTAGTTTATTTATTTTTGAAATTTTATGTGCATTGGTGTTTTGCCATAGGTATTGGGTTCCCTGAAACTGGAATTATAGACAGTTATGAACTGCCATGTGGGTGCTGGGAATTGAGCCCGGGTCCTATAGAAGAGCAGTCAGTGCTCTTAACCACCGAGCCACCTCTCCTGCTCCAAGAGAAGCATTAAAAACAAAAAGATTTAATACTTCATGTGTATGAGTGTTCATCTGCATGTGCATCTGCACTAGACACAGAGAGCAAGGATGTGGGATCTAGAGAGGTTAGGGAGATGGGGAGGAGAAGGGCCAGACGAACATGGCCCTTCAGTCTGTGGACTGAAAATCACTCTGCCCAGTCCCTGTCCTTAAGCACACAGGAGGAGCATATGATTAGTGTCTCGGCCATATGCCACTGAAAGGGCTTGGAGTATAACTAGACTATTGGTCTTTGAAATCATCCAAGTCATAAAACAGGAAAAGTTAATCAAACCATGGAGGAAAATATTTCCACCCAGAAAAACTTTTTATCAGGCCAGCTAACAACCTTAAGGTAAGTATACATACAGAGCCTTGGGACCTCTATGGATGTGGGGGCCAATGGCCCCAGCCCTTGACACTCTGTCTATTGATTATCACTCCATAGAGAGCTGGCCCATAAAAGACTGGAGATAGAGGTGACAGGCAGGCCTGTTGATGGACGTCTTCTCTCAGGGTCCACCTCTTGTCTCCGGACCCACCTCAACTCCCTGCAAGCTAAAAGCACCCCATTTATATAGCCCTGAGACTGGGTGGGGCCCTCTAACCCTCTCCTAATTGACAGTTTACTCGAACTTTCCCCTATCCAATATAGATGGATGCCACCTGTCCCACAGGGCAGCTGGGCCTACCATTGCTTTGATCCCTTCACCCTTAGGTAGCCTTGTTCACCTCTACCACCAGTTAGGAGACAGAAGCAGTTCCGCACACAGCAGTGCCTTCAGCGTCACGCCTCTGTTTCAGAAATTTCCTTATTGCAGCTAAACCTCTCACCTTAATCCCATAACCCCTTCACCTGATTCCCCCTCAGATCTAGTGTCTCTCGGTACCTACCACCTGCCAGAGGACAGTATTCAGTGCCCTTCTGTTTGTCTTTTCACCCTGATTTAATGTATGGCCTTTGCCTTGTTATTAAATAACCAGGATATGAGTTTATTTTGCTCTGCTGAAGAGTATTGCACACATAACAAAACAATAAAAGTGCCAGCGAGCACCTGCTCCCTGTTCTGCCTAACTGGGCTTGACGAGATTGCCCACGTATTCTGAGAAGCCACAATCTCACTCACACAGCAGCATCTGGCTTCTGCCCCTCACCTCCCTCTGTGGAGCTCGTTCCCTATCTCCCAGGCTAGCTTCACTCACCCTTACTGTGACACTTTCTGCATCTTTCTAAGGTTCCCCATGGGTTTCTCACTCAAAAAAACAGACAGGAATTTAAATCCCTACTTTGCAGACAACAGACACACAACTCACTCTAAAAGCTGAAGGTTGGGAACTGGGTCTTGGGAAGAGGTAGCTATTGGGCTGTTATCTCCTTATTGCCCCTGGGGAGAGTGCTATATGGAGACCGCAGATATATGCCTGACTTGAAAGCTGCTGGACAGATGACTCTAGATGGCATGGTCACCACAGAGCACTGAGAAAGAGGAGTAAGGTACAAGTCCTCCGGTGTGTGACAACTTCCCCACCTGGCCTGGAGACCAGATGAGCACTATATCCAGGTAGAAGGTAGTCATTCCAAAGTATACTAGAACCAAGGCTCCAAGATGACCCAATAATATGGTTCATGACTACCATACTCTCCTACTACCAAAAACAATTTGTCAGGCAAGAAGCAAACAAGTTGGAGCTGTGTAGATGGCCCAGAGACTCAAACCCCACTGGTATAACTTCAAATAATTGACTTCTGTGAATTAACACACAGTTTCTGTGTTGAAGAAAGGACAACCACATGCCATAAAGTTTATAGAATGGGTTACTGTAAAGCATTTTGAAATATCTGCACAACTCCCATCATTTGCCCTGGTGGATATGTTAGTGGCTAGATGAGGTCTAAAAGTTCCTCTACACAGTTCTGATGGGTTGGAAAGTAAGCTCTGGGCTGGCTCACCTCAACACACTCTAAAATGAAGCTGAAGCTGGAAATATTTGAAGGAAGTAGGCAGGGTTCTGTGCCCCTTCTGGTGCAAGAGAAACTAAGTCATTCAGTCTAGAAGGAGAAGCCCATTAGAACTTTTTTTTTCTTTTTTGTGCCAGTGAACACAGATGTACCAAAAGCCTCTACTCTTGTTGCCATGGTGATTGCTCCTGCTCATGCTATGTGACTGGGTTTCGGAACATGGAACTTGAAAAATAAAACTAAGAGTATGCATACTTGACCCACTGGTGAGATCATCAGAGAGTAACCTAAATTCTACATGTGGAGTCTGTACACATGAGGGGACCCTGTCTTGTATTATCCAAGAACACAGTAAACTCCAAAGGGACCTGTGGCTAAATAGCTCTGAACAGTGCTGACAAGCAGCATGTCCCTGTTTTCCCACACTGACTTCCTCCTGGGTTGGATCACTGAGGAATGGGTGAGCATGTGTAGCTGATGCTTAGCACATACAGAGCTAGTCCTGCTCTGAGATGCCTTCCGGTCTTTTTGCATTCAGAAAGGTCAAGGACCTGACAGCATCTCACCTAGGAATTCATCCCTCTCCATCATCATAGCCATTTCAAACACCGGATTTCATATAAGTTTCAGATGGGATATGCTGTTCACTTGACCCAGTGTGAATTGACAAGGGAAGAATTGTGCCAGTCACCCTGTCCACTGTCATAACCTACTTACACCATGATATGATAAAAAAAAAACCATAGAAATTCAAATGGCATGATTTAAGAGACATGGACAGGAGAAACAATATTCTGTTCTCTTCCCCCATCTAACACAGGGCATCTGTGTGTTTAGATGTTTGCACTTTTTCCTCTCAAGGGCCATTTGGACATCTTCTGACAGAAACCCATTCTTTCAAGCAGGAAATGATAACGGCTTTCTCTAAAAGGCCAGAGAGTAAATAGCACCAGCTTCAGTCTCAATAACCAACTCTGTCACTGCAACACAGGCAGCCACAGGATATACATAAACAAATGCAACTATGTTCCAACAAAACCTTATTGGCATAAATTGACAGTGGACAGTGGTCCAGACAGACTCATCATGAGTCACATTTGCCAGACCCTGCTTTAGCACAATCTGCTTACATATCCCCCAGGTTGCTAGCTCTTCTTTTTAAGCTCAGAGTTTATGTGATGCCCTTCTTATATTCCTAGGTGGTGGGGCTTTGACATGTTCCCTCCCTGATGGTAGAGGTTCATTCATTAGGCCTTCTTGAATGTGTGATCTGTCTAAGGAAGGACTCCAATATGTAGAACCCTAGGCAGGCTAGACACTGAGATCCCCAGTCACATCTGAACACTGCCTCCTCCTTGTAGGATATGGTCTGGTTATCTTTCACTTGAGCTCTCTCCATCTTTCCTTCATCTTCTGCTCCCTTTCAAGAATGAAATGTCGTCGTTTTGTTTGATGCCCTTTGTAAATAAAACTCCATTGAACACCTGACCAACTGGTGGCTTCACTTTCAACATCACCACTCAGATAATCCCAAATCTCTTAAAAATTATTTATTACATTCATTTATCATGTGGGTGGGTGGATGTGTTCTATGATATTTGTGTAGAGATCAGAGGACAACTTGTAGGAGTTTCTTTCCAACATATGGATTCCAGAACTCAGGTCATCACCCTTGGCAGCAAGATCCTTTACCTGTTGAGTCATCTCATTGACCCCCAAGAGTTGATATGGTCTATGAGGGGTACAGACCTGAACCCAGAACCCCAGGACTAAAAGTCAGACCTCTAATGAGTAAAGAAGTGATCATCAAGACCCCAGCATCTTAGATAGTCCCATCCCTTTAAGAAGTCCAAAGACTTTCTTCCTCAAGAACTCAGGGGCTCAAAAAGTGGGGGAGACTGGGGTGGGGTGAGTGAGGGCTATTTGGGGCTATGGAATGCCTACCTGGGTTTGAGGTTGAAGGAAAGGCTCCAGGGGTAGGGAGTTCACTGTGCAAGCCTAGGGACCCAAGTCCAATGCACATACTTACATTAAAATGCTCACATACGTACACCCCACCCCACCCTTTTTTTTTTTCAGAAAAAGAGATGATATCTTCACACCACAAGGGAAATGGTAGAAAGTATCCTGAGCCTCTCACACAGCAGCTGGCCCTGTCATTTGAATCTGAGGTTTGCTTCTTAATCAAAAGGCCTTGGGCCTGCAGGAGTGGGTTGTATAAATCATAGGAAGTCTCAAGAAGTCAACTAAAGGATTCAGAGCAAAAGGCAGCCAGAGAGGGAAATCTGATCTTCATCTACTTTATTAAGTTAACATTTTTCTACCAGCATTCCCTGTCTTCCCTGTAAAACCTTCACACACGTGAAGGATAAAGAAGGGAATCTATCCTTGGCACACCTGGAGTGGGTGGGCTCAGAGTCTGCTCCTTGCTTGAATATCATTTTCAAGACAAAGTATAATGACCCCCAAGTTAACTCCTCCTCATGGGCAATAAATTATAAATAAGTTGAAGTTCACAGCCAGGGAATTTGACAAGCCCTGATACAGGCTGGGGAAAAAAATGCATCTCCAGTTACATTCTGAAAGCCTAGCCTGGACTTTTACTCACCATTACAATTGGTTGAATGGCAGCATATGCTTAGAGATACTCCTGTGCCAAAGGGAGCATTTCTTGACAGCCAGGAAAAACGTGTGGTCACTCAAAGCTGTTCTCTGGTCTCAAAAAAAGCTAACTCATGGTTTCACAGGAGTTTTTGTGTATGGGGAAGGTGTTGCTTGATTTTTGAGAGAGGGTTCTATATAACTTGGGCTCTAGTCTTGCTATGTGGCCAAGGCTGATCTTGAAATCCTAATTTTCTTGCTATCATCTCCTGAGTCCTGGGATTACAGGTATGAACCACCATGCCTTGCCTACTTGGGATTTTTTTATGGCAACAATTTGCACTTCTTGCAAAAATGTACAGGCACCATTATTGCTGAGTGTATGTGTGGGGTGCACATGAACATCTGTGTATGTATGCAGAGGCCAGGGGACACCTCAGCTCTCACACTTCAGGTGTCATCCATTTTTCTTTCTTTTCCTGAGATGGATTCTCTTACTGGCCAGAAACTTGTCAAGTAGAATTGACTGAATTTTGAACATGAGACCCAGCCTCTAAATACTGGAGGACTTGACTCTGGGAAGACAGAGAAATCCCCCTGCCTCTTTCCTTTGCTGACTGACTAGAGGCTAAAATTAGTGAGGGTCTGGCAGGTGTAGGCATAGGTAAGGCCCACATCACCATGGGGACAGAGATGGTGCACATGGGGACAAGATGCAAAAAAGGTGTTCAAGGTCAGGAGCAGACTCCCTGGAGCACTGCATCAGGAGCAGACTCCCTGGAGCACTACAAGCTGGAGACAGCCTAACCATGGTAGAACCCAGCCACAGAGCATTCCCTACCTCAGGCCTGTGTGAGCCTCTGCAAGGCCAAGGGCTCCATAGGAGAGTGATAGCTCATTACCTGTCTGTTCCAGGGAAGGTCTAAAACCCTGTGAAACACACAGTGGTAAATAAAGAGACAGGAATTACTAAGCTATGCTATCATTAGAGTCTTTATTTAATATTTTTTTAATTGAACCCAAGACATCCCACATGCTAGACAGTAAATAAAGTTTTGTTGAAAATCATCTATGTCCACTGGTTTCTGCAATGTCTGTGATCGCTGGGCCTCTGCAAGGCAAGTGCTGAGTTAACTATTCCCACAAGTAAATAACCCCAAGGTCTGAAAGGACTGACATACTATCTGCACATTTACTAAAACCTTCGCCAATCTCTGCCCTTGGGAAACACATAGGTACAATGCTGACAGTGGTTTAGTCTCTAAGGGGTTCCATCCTCAGCATCAGAGAGGGGGGACAGAGACACAGAGAGACAAAGCAAGAGATACATAGAGACAAAGAGAGATAGACAGACAATTAGGCAACTTCTTCATTGTATAAATGTCCATAATATAGTTACACAAGTTTAGATGGCTGGATACTGTGCTGTAATGGTATGTCATGTGTATGTATATATCTGACACACACTCATGCCCTTTTCCTACTTCAGAACTTTTGAAATGATGGTATGTCTTTCAAGAAATTGTATAACTATTTGTTTAACTCTCTTTCTTACACATATGCACACAGACACTCATTCATTATTATATATGTGCTTCCCCTAGAACTATGGTGAACCAAAGACATAATAAGATCAAATCAAGTCCAAAGAATGACTTGGTCAAGATTACCATAGCACAGTTTTATAATGAATGGTTTGATTTATTTATTCTTTGTTTATTTAATTTGTGTGTATGGGTGTTTGCCTGTGTGAGTTTGTGTGCACCACAAGCGTGTAATGTCTACAGAGGCTGGAAGAAGGTGTTGGATCCCCTGGAACTGGGATTATAGGCAGTTGTGAATCACCATATGAGTGCTGGGAACCAAACTGGGGTCAAGAACAAATTCTCTTAACCACTGATCTCTTTAGCCCTACAATGAATTATTTTGTAAGTAGGAATCCACTCTGAAGTGATAAAAAAAAGTATGTTCAGCACCTAACTCAGGATCACAGTGGTCCCTATCCCTGTCAAGTTCTATATCCTCTACAGAGTTGCACGCGGTATACTTTTGTACACGTGCCAGAGTAGTTCATTTGCTGGCACCAGCATCACCACAAGCCCTTGAGTCATGTGTTAGGCTATGATGGCCTGATGACTACAGTGTCATTAGGCAATAGGAATTTCCTGGCTTCATGGTAAACTTATGAGACAACTGTCATATGTGTGGTCCATCGTCGACCAAAATGTTGAGCTGCGCCATATGACTGCTAAGTCTCATAAAATGTGAAATGCTAGTGATAGGAAGATAAATTTTTATATGAAAAGAAGGGATGGGAAATGGGAGAGAGGAAGAGGGGAAGACCAAAAGAACCAATGGTTACACAGTTTGTTGAAAGACAACATGATTTCAAAAACACTGACACGGAAAGAGCTGTGTATCTATGAGCTGGTCAGATGCACTGGGTTTCTGAGTGGCAGATATTTAATCATTTACACTTCACTAGTCCCTTCTGAAGATGTGGGTATGAAATGGATCTCAGATGTTTCAGGGCAAGAGATGCCACATTTACTTATTCTCCAGGAGCTCCATGGCCACATGAAAAGGAGAATGGCAGTCCATTTGCCTAAGTTGGCTGCACACTAAATGAATGCTTAGTAATAAAATATCTTGCTCAATAAATGTTATATGTATGTCAGTGGTTTTGCTTTGAAACAATTAGAACACAGCAGCATGCACTTCATTCCAGGACAATAATAATCATTATTTGTTCTTTAGTGGTACATGTAGCATCTCAAGGTCACAGTCACAAACATTGTTGTCCGCTACACAGTGGGCATAAGCCATTCCCAAATAATGAATATTTCCATTAGCAGATAATGTGGGCTACACTGCATCTCAGGGGTCCTCATCCCAAAATAAGAATTTCCCCCAAATATCCCAGTACCCACACAGCTTTGAATTCTGTTTTCAATATACATGATGTGGGGGCTCAGCCCTCCTATTAGCCTCTTTCCTCTAGCCATGCTTCAATGCTTTTTGGAGCCTTCTATGGTTCTGCTGCCCACATGCTCTCTCGAACCTCCATGCATTGACTTTGCCCTCTTGCTTATATCACAGCATCATCAGCTCAGGAATGGTCTCTGACAGAAAGTCAGCCTGGGGTATTACAGTTTCTCAGAGAAACCACCACTCCATCTCATGTAACGCAAAGTAAACCCCAGTGTGTGAATGTTAGATGAAGGACTCACTCATTCTTAAGATGGAGCCTGGCCAGCTCAGGAAAAAAAAAAAAAAAAAAAATGGAAGACCACACCCTTCCCTCGGGTCCCTTGTTTCTCTTAACACAGCTTACAGTGTGCCACCTTAATTCAGCTGCCATATGCCATAGGTTCATACTAAGTCTACAGAGACCCCCCCCCAACCCAATGTGGGCTTCATCCTATATTTGTGGGTTTTGTTCCCTGAATCTAAAAGCAGAATTGTATCTGTGTCTTAAAGGCGAGAGGTACTCAGAACTTGGACTTGAGCAGCAGAATTCGCTGCTTATTGCCAGTGATGGGAAGAAGCAAATGCCACGAGCAGCTGTTGAACCCGAGAGTCCATCCCATTGTAAGTTGTTAGGCTTGGTCCATCCTTGAGTTGCTCACGGTCCTTTTATTCTGCCTAACTATAGCAGGAAGCCTGCCAAACACCCACTGTCTGTACTCTGGAGAAACCAAACTATATCCCCGGGCCACACCCATCTCTGCCTTCTTTTGCATAGCCTGTGCATTAGAAGTGACTTTTACATTTCTAAGTGGTTGAGGGAAAAAAAAGAGCAATCTGAGAATGATATTTTGTGACAAGCTGAGTTGTATGCAGTCCATATTTTCATTTCTAAAAGTTGAACATAATTATCTGAATATAGCCACACTCATTTGTATTGCCTGTGGCTTCTTCAGAACTGTCCTAACAGAGCTGGCATGTCTACTAGGTGGTCCTTTATAGGGTGTCTTTGAACCCTATAAAGATGCCATCAATGTTCTCTGAACAAACGCCAAGAACTGCAGTTGAACAGTATGCATGTTCTGGAGACCTCCTTCCAGCAGGGGGCACTACTTTCTAACACCAGTTCTCCACGTACTACACTCCTGCCAGGCGCCAAGGGGACCTCACTCCTATGTGCAGCTTCTTTTTCTTTACCAGGCCCCCAAAACTTCTTGAGAAATTGTCCAAAAAGGGTAATGAGTAGGGAGTGAAATTTGTGTGTCCCAGTGATCCCCAGGGTAGGAAATAAAGCCATGAAATATCTACTCTCAAGCAGGGGAGGTGTGTGAAAACCTACAACCACACTCCGGAATACTAGTCAAGGCAGTCCAACTGAATGATGGGAGTTCCTGCATTGAGTCCTCTAGTGTGTTAGACTAGACATGTCCAACCTGGAGGTCCAAAGGCCTTGTGAATCTCAGGATAGCTATGATTGTGGCTCATCACATTTACAGATGACAATGTCCGTTTGCAATATGAAAAGCTTGGACACTCCTGTCTAGACCTTGGAGAAAGCGCTCTGTAAGTTGGGGCCTTCTGGTCTCTGTCTCTTCCAGACTCTGCTTATTGCTCTGCCTTCAAAGCCAGCATGCCTCCTTGCTGGAGCCCTAACCTATTATAAGAACTATTTTGAGGCTACACAACTTGACAAATTAACATCAGTCTTACATAAAACCCCCTTTGGATTCCAAGGACAGTGGGAGAACCCTCTCTCCTGAACTACACAGAGGAGAGGGATTAATTTTCTGAATCAATTATCTTTCATTTCTCTCATGTAACATATCATTTGGTTTCTATAAAGTTCTGGGCCATTGCCTTCTGGAAAAATTCATGGAGCCAGCAAGCAAAAGGGAGGAACTGATTAAAAAGAATGTTTCTTTCAATGCCACAAATTCGCTGAAATCCCTTCAAAGCTCTGAGCAATAGAGCCTGGGTCCCCTCTCTGCTTGGCCTGTTTTTCCATTCATCCTCTGACGGCTGCTGAACACTTGAGAAGCAGCTGGGATGAGGTGCAGGGACATGCTTGCAGGTAAGAACTCAGAGACTTAAGAGACATCCCAGGACATCCGTTTGCATTAAAGATGGACTCTTCTGAGAATAAACCACAGAATTCCAAACTGCAACTTGCTAAGACCACAAAAATCAAAGCAAGAACAAACAAACAAACAAAAAAAAAACCACAAAACACAAAACAAAACAAAAACAAAACAAACAAACAAACAAACAAAAACAGTGGAAATGATGAGGTCGAGACAGCTACCATTCCCACCCATGCATAGAGTGGCTACGCTTGAGCTGCTGGGAACTGGTGCTGGTGAAACTGCCTTCACACAGGAAGCCCTCCTGGATCCCTCCAAATAGATGCACGTGAAAAAAATCACACTGAATATTCACTTCCCAGAAGAATGTCACTGTTAGAAGCACACCACTTTGACTGGTGAGCTAAGACTTAGCTGATCATTTGGGGGTTAAGTTGCTGGGGATGATATGGAAATGCTTTAGATTCCTAACACACCTCTCGGAACACCTAAATGCATATGGTTAATGAATAATACTTATCAAAAGAAGGAAACTACCCTCGCCCTTTGATAAATCTGAAGAGAACATCTGCTAAAGGCAAATGCCCTCTGAACAAGATAGGCATGCCTCCCAAGTGTCTCCTCTTGGCAACTGTTAAATACTATCAGCTTAAAATAGATCTCTCTGTTTCATGAATGCAGAAATGATTGACAGCTGTCAACCTGCTGGGTAACTGAGTTAGTCATGATGCAAATAAGAATATAATTCTGGTGTAGCTTGCTTCAGCCTATACCTTCACTGGAGTCTGTGCTACAGTACACTTGCACATGGTGAAACCGTGATGCAGATGAATTCTTAGTGAAGCCAGCAGTTAAACTATAATAATGATGCTCCCAGATGCTGGGGGCCTTCCATACAACATCCACTCAACCACAATTTTAATCTTCACTTTTCATTCTTGTTTTAATGTATGCATATGGGTGTTTTGCATGCATGTATGCCTGTTCACTTCA
Organism: Cricetiscus sungorus; assembly: GCA_030556225.1. Taxonomy (NCBI): domain Eukaryota; kingdom Metazoa; phylum Chordata; class Mammalia; order Rodentia; family Cricetidae; genus Cricetiscus; species Cricetiscus sungorus. The sequence goes on from JANBXA010000007.1 coordinate 89,684,341, forward strand.
TTTCTGGTGCACACTGTAGCCAGAAGAGGGTATAGATACCCTAGAACTAGAGTTACAGATGGTTGGGAGCTACCATGTAGGTGCTGGGAATTGAACCTCTGGAAGAGCAGCCAGTGTGCTCTTAACTGTTGAGACATCTCTCCAACTCCAATTATTATTGTTCTTAACATAAGCCATGACAAGATCAACACCTGTACTGCAGGTGGTTTTGAGGGCAGCAGAAGGAATCACAACAAACAGGGGAAAAAATGAAGGTAGTCATAAGTTGTCTTATTTTTTATTAAACATGACTATATTTCATTACTTGTTACTCTTACTTTTGCTTAGTCGGAGAATGCAGCACATGTCTGTTAAAATTTAAAGATGGCTGAAGCTTCTAACTCATTAGGAGCATTGGCTGGAAATGTTAACATATGAAACTACTTATTTAAAGGCATCTGAGAATGCCATGGCAACCAAGATGAAAAGTCACATCACAAAGCAAATGGAAGTCCTCAGAAGAGCCGAAACATCTCCAGCCCTTTCTCTTTGGGATGTTTGCCATTTGGAGACATGGGCAAGACGTGCAGGAATGATAAAGGAGGAGACAGGTAAAAGGACAGATGTCTTCCAGTTTACGACAGAATGGGGCACTGTGTCAGTGTATCAGACACGTACGATTACTTGATTTATGACAGAAATGCTACTGAAGTACAGTGGAAAGGCTCCTGCTTTCAACAAACTATATCAACTGGACAATCACTTGGGGAATTAATTTCAGATGTGCCTCATATCTAACACAAAAGATAAAAGAACTGTGCTTCTACTCCAAGACAGAATATCTTATGACTTAGGAGGAGTAAACATTTCATAAATAGATTATAAAAATCATAAAAGAAAGATTGACAACTGGACTGCATCAAAATGAGTAGCTTCCCATCATCAAAGCAAGATACCTGTTTTTTTTTTTTTTTTTAAAAAGGCAGCACAAGATGAAGATACTTGTGATGTATGTATTGATGATGGGTTAGAACCTGGTGGTTAGGTTTTTGTTAATTTGATGCAATCTAGAGTCACCTAAAATGAGGGAACCTCAGTTGAGAAAATGCCTCCATCAGACCGGCCTATAAGCAAGTCTATGAGGCATTTCTTGATTAATAGGTGATTGACAAGGGGGGAAGGGGCAGGTACCCCACTGTGAATAGTCCCACCTCTGGGCAGGTGGTCCTGAGTTGTACAAGAAAGCAGGCTGAGAAAACCATGGAGAGTAAACCCGCGCATAGCATTCCTCCGCATTCTGTGCTTCAGTTCCTGCCTCCAGATTTCCACCTTGACATCCCTCAGAGAGGAACTGTGACCTGGGCAGCCAGGAATCTATGTCTCAGAAACCAAAGCAGGAATGAACCAGAACAACAATGCTCTTTGTCAACCTGATAGGATCTAGAATCACCCAGTTGACACCCCTCCACGGAGGTCTGTGAGTTTCTAGGTATGGCTAACTAAGGTGGAAAGACCCACCCTAAGTACGGTCAGCACAGTTCCTACACCCAAGGAAAGGGCAAGAGCGGCATGAGTGTCCTTCCTTCTCTACTTCCTGGCTGCGATGTGACATCACAACTGCCTCCCACTCAGCTGCCATGGCTTCCCTGCTCTGAATTGTGAGGCAAAATGAACCCTGTATTCTTAACCTTAACCTTGTTTTTGTCAGATATTTTGTCACACCAATGAGAAAAGGAACTGATACCGGGGTCTAGTGAAGGACTCCTATTCAGAATCTCCTACAAAGCACCAAGAAACAGTCATAACCCAGTCTTTCAACTGGGCAAAAGGCATCACAGACACTCGGAAAATGGTAAATAAGTACATGGATTGTTGCTTAATATGATTGATCATCTTAGAAACACAAATTAAAAGTATGATGAGATCCCATACACATGTGCCAGTGGCTAACTGTTAAGAACAGCCATTTCAAAGTTTGCTGAAGATGTGGGGCCCTGATGGTGAGACGTAAGATAATATAACTAGAAAGGACACTATTCCAGGATGTCAGTCAAGTTAAAGATACAGACACCCAGTGACCCAGCAGCTTTATTTCCAAACATATGCAACAAAGGATTGTACTCTGTCCTCCAAAGACACAAACGATACCAACAGAAGCACTATTTACTAAAGCTGTGAAGTGTGGATGGCCCAAATGACCGTCAGAGCTGTAACAGATACATCATGGTAATGTCATACCATAAAATACTATAAAGCCATAAAAACAAACTACCACTTTACACAGCAACCCAGAGGAAGCTAACAGACATACTGTTAACTCCCAGGATAGAGACATGAAATAGATAGGGCTCTTTTTCTACAGAATTTTAAAAAATAAATAGCACTATTATCCTAACAGTCCAGAGGTCAGGCTACATGCTTACCTCTGGGGAAGCAAATTTAGCTTGGAGCATAGGGGGAAAAAAACCATTGGAATGCTAAAAATGTTCTATATCTTAATCTAAGTTGTGATTAAACAGGTGTGTATGTTTGTAAAAGTGAATCAGGCTATAAAAATTCATATTTGTGCGTTTTATTGGATGTAACTTATACCTTAATGTAAGAGATATGAAAACTGAAATCAAAACTCAAGGTAAAAACAAAGACAGTTCTAGAATAATAAAGTTAAAAAAAAATTAAGCATAGACCTGAAGAAAATACTGTAGGATATCAGTTTTGTTCTGGTCTATTCTGTTCTCAGACAGATGAGAATTATCCTAGATGGAAACTCGAAAATGAGGAAACTTAGCAAAGATGACTGTGTGTTAATTTAAATAAGGATAATTTCCCATCAAAATGCATGACTCCCATAAGAAGGGGGGGTTACATAACAGAATGGAAACTATTCAAAAATCCTAGGATTGTTCAGAGAAAGGATCCTTGAGTCCCCTTTGTAAGTGTGTGTGTGTGTGTGTGTGTGTGTGTGTGTGTGTGTGTGTGTGTGTGTGTGTAAATATATGAAAATTCTGGGCCAACATGAAGGCACACACATGTAGTCCTAATATTCTGGAAGTAAGTTCAAGGTCAGCCTGGGCTACACAGTGAGTTCAGGGTCAGTGTGGGATGCAGAGTTCTCAAGGCTAGCCTGGGATACATAGAAAATTCTGTCTCAAATAAACAAGAAAAACAACAATCTAAAAAGGAATGGAAACCTTAAGTATTTTTGGCCACAAGTGTTTTGTATTTTATTCAGATGTGTGAGTTTGCATATACAGGAGGGTGCCCATAGAGGCCAGGAGCTGGAGTGGCTGTGAGCCACCTACCCACAGTGGGTGCTGAGACTCAAACTCCAGTTCTCTGTGAGAGCAGCTAGCTCTCTTAACCACAGAGCCATTTCTCTAGCCCCAGTCACAAGCATTTTAAGTAAAAAAAAAAAAAAAAAAAAAAAATCCAACCTGATTATTCAACTCTCACTAATGCAAATTAAAACTATGATATTAGATTTAATTATTGGAAAGCTTTCTAAACGTCTCAGAAACCACTTAGGAATATGAATCTACATTTGCAATTAAGTTTTGGTGTTTCTATGCAAGATTGGTGCCTGGATAACTAATTGCTTGTTTTAACTATCTCGTTAGTAATAGTATGTTGATTGTATGGTTTAGTGATAGTGTTTTTATACTAAATAAGATGTGATCTATAATAATAGTAAAAGATATATGTTATAGTACCAATATTGTCTTCCAAAAGGGGGGTAAAGAATGTACAAATGATGTACATCTGTTTATTGGCATATATAGAAGGTTGAAGCCCCTAAATGGAATATTATGCTAAATTATAAGATACAGCTTTACTCAACTGTATGGAGGAATTTCACAATCAGAATAAAGCTATATATAAAAAACATATATGATATAATCCAATTATAGAAAGTGCAAAAGTACCTTAAAATAGTTGTTGTTGATGCAAGTAGGGTAGGCTGGTGAGATAGCTCAATGAGTAATGGCAGTTGCTTTGAATCCTAACAACTGAAGTTCAATCCCAGAACTCACATGATGGAAGGAAAGAATTGACTTCTGCAACTTGCCCTCTGACCTCTACACACGCACACTCAAGAAATAAATAAAAACATGTTAAAATGTCAATTAGGATAACTAATCTAATCCAAGAGTCTGCCTGAGGACATCTGGTTGCTTGTTACTATTATGCTCCATTACTCGGTGGCAGGTAGAATTGTTTGGCCACATGTGTACCTTCCCTTTGTAAAAGTTAATCCACTCTATGCTATGATTTGTTCTCTTTTCTTTATCAATGAAAAGTCTATGCTAGATCTTCCATAGAAATATGAATAAAGTGATTGTTACTCTACAACAGCAATGTTTGCTATCAGTGACATTGGGCTCAAAGCATAATTTCTCACATTTTCAAATCAACTTTTTATTTAAAATGAACTATATTGATCCCTTTATATTATACTTTAAAGCCCATAACAAAATTAAATAAATTTATATCTGATTTCACTTATGTTAAGGTTTAAAATGTTACAATAAGGCTTGATTTGATGAATTCAGAAGACTCTATCTTGGGTATCTTCAGATTCCTGTGGCTTAGGAAAAGTATCACAGCCCAGGAAATCCAACTCACAAACTAGTCATCTTGGAACATTTGAACTTTCAGTGCATAAGTTACTTCTTCCAAACACCAGTATTTGAAAAACAAATCAGGAGTCAGGCACAGTGGTCCACAGTTATAATCCTAGCATCTGGGAGATGAAGGAAAACAATATAGAGCTCAGAGTCATCGTTTGCTACATGGAAAGTTCCAGACTAACCTGATCTACATGAGACTCTGATTTGGAAAACAAATAACAGGGCCTGGAGACATGGCTCAGGGGTGGAAAACATTGGCTGCTGCCCTTGCAGAGAACCAGAGTTTGGTTTCTAGCACCCACGTGGGGAAGCTCACAACTGCCTGGAACTCCAGCTCCAGCACCCTCTTCTGGCCTCTGTAGGCATGTATACAACACACACACACACACACACACACACACACACACACACACACACACACACAGACTTTCATTTTTTTTAAATAAATAAATAAACAAGAGGCAACAAAGACCCAAAGTTCCCCAATAAGCAATCAGATACACCAGGACAGAAGGTGGAGAGGGAATCTTAGCACTTTGAGAAGGTGAAGTCTGATCCACAAAAACAAATATACATTAGCCTGCATGCATCAAGCCAAAATAAACACACTCCACCATCAGATATTGAGAATACTGAAGCAACTTTTATCCAACTCTCACACATACATACTCATGATCAATACAGCCATCCAAACCCAAGGTTGGTGTGGTACAGGATCTAAGAGCATTTATTTGGAAATCAGGCCACCTGAGCCCAAATCCAGGACATTTCCTTAGAAAGAATGTCATTGTGTCACCATTCTGGCCTTCAGTTTCTTTGTGTCAAATGATATTAATGCTGATATTGACTTACTAAATACTAACTACTCAGCCATCATTTCATTGGTATCATGTCAGCAACAACAGCTTTGTTCAGAACACCAACTGGCAATGTCCACGAACCATTTCCAAGTCATCAGAACAATTATTTGAGTTAAGAATGATGGTTGTAAGAAACTGAATTAAAACAATTCTCAGTGAAGAATGAATTTGTATTCAGAGGAGTTTAATGTTCCCGAAGAGCTCACTGGCTGCAGATCCTGAACTACAAGGTGTATGGTACTCACTAACCAGACTCTGACTCAACAGAGCACCAACTGACCATGGGGCTCAGAGATTATAATACAGAGTAGTCCAAATGTTCCCATGAGGGGCCAGCAAGATGGATCAGCAGTCCTTGCCACCAAGCCTGATGACCTGAGTTTGATCTCTGGGATGCACATAATGGAAAGGGAAAATCAACTTCCCTAAATTTGGTTAATTAGTTAAGCGTTGACATTTAAAAATAAAAGAGATTCCAGATTGCTTGCAAAAGCACTAGAAATGTGTCACTCCCAGGGCCACAGCGACTGCAGGCTCTTAAGCCAACCATATCAATTAATCAGTTCTGAACTGAATGAGTCTTTCCACCACAGAGCTTGCCCTTCCAAAGTACTCACAGCCTATGCTTTTTCATTCTTTTTTATTTTACTCTTCATTGACATGCAGTAATGAGACACCTTTGGTGTTCATACCATATTATATCATACCATATTTTAATTTGTGCACATATAACAATAAAACTGGGGTATTTAACATATCTGTCAACATTTATCATCTCTTTGTAATGAGAACGGGTTTTTAAATTCTGCCTTCAGCTTTTAAGACTTACACTACTGCTAATCACTTTTTACCCTTGTTGGGCAATTGAGCATCTGATCTACTGCTCCTGTTGTACCTAACTCTATGTTCTTGATCAAAGTCCACACACCCTCTCCTGCTCTCCTCAGCCTTGAGGTATCTCTACTGCCCTGCTCACTTCTATCCTATCATGAAACACTTCAACCTCTTCATGTTTCATGTATGAATGAGGTCAGTGTATGCCTTCTTAAATACGATAATCATCTATTGCCAACAATTTTACATACTTCTTTTCATGTATTTCCTACTTAAAAAAAAAATGGCTGACTTCTATTTTAAGCCACTCATCACTGCAAGTTTTCAATAATAAAGGTAAGATAAGATACGGTTCATTAAGTGTTGTTCACACCTGCTGGGTTTTAGAAGCCTTAACTACCCTGTCTCCTCTCATTAGCTTCAACTGGTAAATTGTTAAATTCCAGAAATGGCCAGGTTAGAGGGGATTAAGCAAAAGTCATCTGAAATCAAATATTTTTCATGTATGTGTCATGGACCGTGTGAACTGCAGGGCTTTGGTGAGCTTAAAAAGTAGTTGTCTTTACCAATCCTGGGAATCTCTTTGTATATTTTATAAGCAAGCAAAATCACATGCTTTGTAGCTGTAAATCACTCTGCTTCACAAATGCACATAGCCCTTTTACCCGTCATAGCTTTTGTCATAGTTTCTGTAAACTGATGTCATCTGCTCTGCTCATTGATATCTTAGTGTTTTTGTTAGGGTGGTGATTCAAGTTAAAAGAGGGAAACTAATTAATTATGCAAATATGAAAAGGCAGACATTGTTATCTATTCCCTGGTGTGGGGTATCCTTCTGTTTGCTGCAAATATATGTTGCTTCTGTTGGTTGATAAATAAAGCTGATTTGGCCAATGGCCAGGCAGAATAGATCCAGGCAGGAAATCCAAACAGGGATACCAGAGAAAGAAGGTGGAGTCAGAAAGACGCTATGTAGCCACCAGAGAAGCAAGATGTGAGGTAACAAGCCAAGGGTCTCATGATACAATATAAACTAATAGAAATGGGTAAATTATGAGAGCTAGTCAGTAATATGCCTGAGCCTTGGCCAGACAACTATAATTAATATTAAGCCTTAGAGTGGTTATTTGGTAACTGCCAGGCCAGACAAGAAACCTCCATTTACAATTCACTGTTCTGGCTAAAAAGCCAAGGTACCGAAGTTAAGACACAGTGGAAGAGTGGAGGAGTAGAGACTAGAACCAAAATGGCCCCACCCCAGGGCTTATGCTCTTAACCAATATGCTGTGCTGGGCAAAAAGACATCAATTACAAATTCAGAAAATAAAGAAGAAATTTGAATGGAAAAGATGAAAATGAGACCATTTCTATTGCTGTATCTTCTCTGTCACTGGGTAGAGAATCTACTCATAGTCAGGGATAGCCTTTGTGTCTTAGCAGATGGACCAGCAGCTATAATAAAAAGCATTTCAAGACAGAGCAACAAGTGTGAAGATCCTAAATCAACTGTGATTGCAGCCAAAGGGCCCACTGTGGCCCATGATCTGGTTTGAGAGGTAGGTCAAAGGCCCATCTCACTCATGACCTAGAAGGCCTTGTTCAGGAGGCTGTGTCAAGTATCCTCCATATCTGGCAATGACACAGAGTGGTTAAAGATGAATGGTCCTTAAGCTGTGCTGCGTCTAGACCTGTTTAAGGGTTCAGTCATTTTTGGTGAGAGTGTGCATGAGGCAAGAAGTTTGGGACTATTTAGGACCAGAAAACCAGTTGGTTCTCATTGCTTCCCACATCTACATGGAGTCGTTCTTGTGCAAGCCAGAATCAGCACTGACAGCTGGTCACATGTTCAACATCTGGATTACTTCCTGTTTGAATCAGGAACTTTCCATTGCTCCTGATCATTGGAGCCCTGTAGTCCCCAGTGGGTTTAACCATCCAGTCACACTAATTGGATCAAGTCAGAAACCAAGGTTTCTGTTGAGTCAGGCCACTCTTCCTTGGGACAGTGGTATTCTCACTGTGAGCTGAGCTTAAGAACAAGTACTTCCAGGATGAAATTCCCTTCATGTACCATGCTGGTCCACTGCCCAGCTGCTTTTTAGTCCCGTCTGGGTCCAGATTGTCACACGGAGCATCCCTCAGCCTACTGGATGAGATGCATGGTATGTACTCTTCCCAGGCTCACAGAGACAACCTGGATGCCTGACTCTTCATATACAGCTCTGCTCAAGGTAATCCTAAATCAGCCTGTGACCAACAGAATACATACAGAGCTCTCTTATCCTGGAGCTTCAGTCGCCAGGATGCAACCTTCCCACTCTTTTCTTATTTGTTCTCCACTAACCCAGCCCTCTGCCCTCCCAAGATCTGGGCAAACAAGTTACCTAGGGACCTCAGCCACAGACATGAGGCCATATCCAGAATGACAAAAGTCTTTCTGCTCACCACCCTTCTGACCCATCTCTCATTACCATCTCACAGTATATGATGGTGAGCCCCAGAGGGCTCCCTGAGAGGAACTCAGCACCTTCCATTCGGTACCCTGATCTCTCCTTATTATAGAAACAGAGGGAGTTGAGAGTTTAAAGGCCATTGTCTTGATTTATAGAACGTGTCTCTGAATTGGACTGTTAACTGCTATAGGACTTAAATAGTAAAACCAAAGTTAAATAAATCACCCCCCTGCACGTGGAAAATCTTCACACACACCCTTCCCAGACCCAGAAGGGTTTTCGAAAGAGTGTAGGAGAGCCAAGGCCTGCTGGGAGTGCCAGGGAAGATCCAAGGTGACATGAAGCTGGCTCTCCATGACAGAAAACATCCTCATCACAGAGTTTTTTGAACAAAAATGAAGCTGCTGTCCTTATAACTTTGTGTGTGTGTGTGTGTGTGTGTGTGTGTGTGTGTGTGTGTGTGTGTGTGTGTGTGTTTCAGCAACATGTCTATTCACAGAGTCCATTTCAGCCCTGCCTCCCCTTGTTTGCCTTCTGTTCTACTCACAGGACTAAGCTGGTGAAGGATTTGTGGGAGAGTACCTGCATGTCATTTTAAACCAGTAAGGCAGGTAAAACCCTTTATGGAGCCTTTATTGTCCTCAGGAATGAGGTAAGTAAACTGGGCTGAGACACAGACTTCAACACCAAAAAGAAATTTTTTTCAGGACATCTTTTAAAATGCAATCCTGACATAATTTATTAGTTCGATTAGCAAGCACGCTTTGTTGACTCTGCCATGCTCTTTGCCTCTGTCAGGAGAGGGCAAACAGAGGGGCATTCTTATTGATTTCCATAATTGATGTCTGAGAGTCCTGTTCCATCTCTGGACACCAAAATTTTAACAAAGCACTGCCTTGGTTTCTTTGTGCTAGGAGAATAGCTATTCCCTCCTCACTGCAGTGAAGAAATATTCCGGGGTCCCCTAAAAACCCTTAATGGCCTAACAGTGTTACAAACACACCCTCCCCACTCTTTAATTATATCAAGCTACTGTAGTAGTGAAATTAGCTAAATTGCAACTCCAGTAGGAGCGACCTGGACCACAAGGCGGGTGGGTTTCAAGCATCTGGCTGGCTTCCCCAGTAATTTATGATGGATGGAAGTTTATTAACACAAAACAGCTGAATGGGAATGGGGGCTGCTTTTCATATTTAGTGTGTGTCCTAAATGGAGAACAGCATCTGGTCCTTCCCTGCATGATTACATAAGGATCTCCACCCCACACGCCACCCCCCACCACCACCACCACACACACCCTTTGGTAAACCTCAGATTTGTACACAAAATTCATTTGGCTTCTTTTAACGATTTACCTACACGAGGCTTTAACCTGCTAATAAGCCCCATGCTGGTGCAATTAGTAATTGATTCTAAGGCTCTTTCTAAAAAAGGGTATTACAAGGTAATTTTTAATTTAGAGTTCTTTCCCTGGTGTGTTTCTATAAATGACAGAAATACCAAAAAAGTGGAACTAATTAAGTTATTAAAAATATATTTAAAGGAAAAATACTGAGCTGCTGGATATGAAAACATATTAACTAGGAATAGAAGAGTTTTAATCTCAAACAAGATCATGCAGAGGAAGTGTTCCACAGATTGCTTGGCATTTGTCTGTTTTGTAATGGTACTTGAACCTAGAGCCTCCCACTTACCTGGTGGGACTTGAACCTGGAACCTCCAACTTGCCTAGTAAACACTCTACCACTAGCTTGATCTCCAGCTTTCACCATCTTTGGCTTTTTGCCTTTTATATTTTTAAGACAGTTTTCATAGTTTGCCTAGGTTAACCCTAAACTTACTCTATAGCCCAGAGTGGCTTTGAATTTTGGTATTTTCCTGCCTATGCCCCCAAGAACTATAGGGATTATAGGCCAGCCCCACTAGGCCTGGCTGAGAATATTGTAAATGTAAGAAACATGGACAATGTGAGTCACAGACATTGTAAGCCAACACTGATCTACGCAGGCGTTTGGGGTTTTATTATTATTATTATTCAAGTATTCTGTGTTTTTGTTTTTCCCAAAACTTGTCAGAGAAAAGGCACTCAAAAGCTAAATCTCCCATGCCCATCACTTCACTTAAACCTTTCTTCACAGACACCCACATAATCATATGTACCCACAATGGCTTCATGCATCCAGTGGGAAGGACAGAATAAAGTAGTTAGTGTCTCAGGCAGGAAGTTTAAACCCCCACAGGTAACTGCACCATAACACAAACAAGAGAAGCAAATATACACTGGGTGAGCTCACAGCCTGCCACGTGAAGAAATGGTCCAACTGCCTCCATGCTTGCCAGCTCAGCAGCAGGACAGGGAACCTGGATCTTTAGGAACTAGAGAAGGCTATTAGGGTAGTGAATTATATAGATAATCCAAGTTTTTCAAACCCCATTTGCCCCACTTCTTTGACTTTCCCAAGAAAACCTAAATGGAATTACAGGGATATGATTTCAGTATTTATTCTCTTAGTGAAGAACAGGCAGCACACAGGTCCCAACTACGCCTGGGCCTCTCTTATCTTGAATTTATTTTCTTAAGTGTGCTAACAAGAGTAGCAAGTGTCAACATCTGTCTCCACACAGTCACTGGCTTTATTTTTGCTAGGAAACATTTGCTTTCCAAACGCTAATGGGTTGAATTCACTTTTATTTATTTTCTGTCGGCCCATCACATCCCACCACAGGGAGACAGACCGTTTTCTGAGCTTGGGGACATGATGAGACCAGTTAGCTTATTTTGATTATGTGACTGTTAGTGATGCAATCCAGGACAGTTCCCGGCAAAGGACTCTGAAGTAGGAGTCAATGTCTATAGTGAAAGATGCCTCTGGTCCACACAGCTCCCAGGTGGGAGGCAGCTATCTCCTTCAGGATTGAGGCATCCTCTAGGACAAATGACATGTCTGTTTTCTCCACAAGAAGCTCTGTGGCTCTCTGTCTGGGTCAATGGGAAATTTTCCCAAAATCCTCTTTCAAGGCTACAAGCTAAAATCATAATTTATGTAACAATGCCATTGACTTAAAATTATGCAGATGATTAAGATACAGTCTAAGAAAGGATGCCTCCTGTCCATCCATTTGTTCAAGGCTCGATCAGAGCTGACCACAAACTGGTAGGATACTAGGTCATGAGGTGAGTAGTGCTAACACAAAGATACGAACAATCGATCACCTAAAAGCCCAGTGGAAGGTAGTCAATCAACCGGGCCATGGTGGTGCACACATGAAATAATTGGTACTAGGAAAGTGGTGACAGAAAGATCAGGTTTGAGGTTAGCCTCTAATACATAGCAAGTTTGAGGCCAGCCTAGGCTACGTGAGAGATCCTGCCTCAAAAGTAAAATTAAAGGCAGATTCTCAAGTTTTAGAGATCAAGCCCAAGTGGTGAAGGCTCCAGGTGGCTCCCATACGTGCGTGGGCTACCAGACCACACATTGATCTACACGAGCTTTGGAGATGAAAGATGAACGAACTTTTGTTTGTTTATGTCTGTCTTTCTTCTCTAGACAGTAAGGCCAGAGGCTGGTGAATTTTTTTTTTCTATAAAGAGCCAGAGAGAAAATATATTAAGCTTTGTGAGCCAAGAGGCCACATACTTTGCCACTGTAGCATGGACAAGTACACAAACTACCAACATGTGGGTGTCCTCTGTCAGTTCAAGATGAGTGCGGGCTGAGTCTGGCTGGGGTCCACACATTGAAACTCCTATCCTGGAGTAGGAACCTATTCTTCTGTGCCTGGAGCACCAGCCCTGCACAGCACTTGGCAGATGGTGTCTGGTTGGGAAATGGTGAGGGAGTGCTCACAGTTCTTGCCTCCGGGATATGTATTCTGGTGGAGCAGAGAGGAGGTGAAATAGCAAATGAGTGTGATGTGAGTAGTCCATGTTTCATGTGTTTGGGGAACATCAGGGTAAAAGAAACAGCAGGGGGTCCGGCAGAAAAAATAAAAACACAGGACTTCTGGTTAACTTTTGAGTAGACAGTGAACATGGTACTGAGGACATATACTAGAAAAGTATCCTATGGGTGCAGGGAAGAGACGGCTTGCTGCACAAGCGTGAGGACCTGAGAGCAGATGCCCAGCATCCACACAGAAAGCTAGTCATGAGGGAGCATCTGTAATCTGAGCACTGGGAAGCAGGGACAGAGGGCCTCAGAGCATGCTTAGAGAACAACCAGCTCCAGACACAGTGAAAGACCCTGTCTCAAAAACAATGGAGTGGAAAGCAATAGATGATGGCACTCAGTGCCAGCCTCTGGGCTCAGCACCTGGGCACGCTTATGCAATACGTGCGTGCACCATCCCACACACAACACATATGTGACTCATGTGAAATTCAGATTTAACTGCTATCCCTCTGCCCAGGAACACAGAGAAGTTCCCAGGGCTGTGAGAGCTGTGCTAGGAGAGAGCATGTAACTGGTTTGAATGAATGAATGAATGAATGAATGAATGAATGAATGAATGAATGAATGAATAAATAAATAAATAAATAAATGAGGCCTGAGACTTGGAAGGAAAGGACAAAATTGAGTGCCACCAAATTGGCATTCCTAGAGTTAGGAGCCACTTCTCATCCAGGCCAAGGTGTGGCTGTGGGGGATGGGTGTTCCCACAGCCAGGCTGGAGATGAGGGCCACAGCTTTGAGACTGAGAAGGTCAGACTCAATTCTTTAGATAACAGCAAACGTGTCAGGGTCCCCAGGCAGAGAAGTGACTTTTGCCAGAGTTTCCTGCCTGTATACAAACTCTCCCATGGGATTTACAGCAGACTCAACTCTGGCCTGATTTAAACGTAGTTTCTTTCTGAGGTTGTTCAGGTTGGATTGTCTTCATGATGAAGGTGTTCTCACACACATCCACATGCACACACAACACAGTGCAAACATGTTTACATGTGCTCTACATATTTGCATGCACAAATATACACATGCACACACTTACACACATATTAATCTATATCTTTTGTAGGGATTTCCCATTAGAAAACATTCAGTAAGAAGCTGGAAATGTATCTCTAAAGCTCAGAAGAGAGATGGACAGGTGAAGGAGCCATTACATGCAGCTCCAAACATCACGTGAGTGGGAAGGCATGTAAAGAGGAGAGAGGTAGCCAAGAGAGGAACTGGGAGGAACCCCAGACGAGGATAGACAAGACAAGATGACTGAAAACCTGAAGACCATTTTGCACTAGAATTTAACCAAAGAGAAAGCATGTGAGTAAAGAAAAAAAAAAGCAACAAGGAAACCAAACAGGGACATTGAACTTGTCAGTGTAGCCACTGGTGACTTCCATATGGCCTGTGTCTGCATAAGGATGATGATGGGAGACTTTGAGCTGTGTGCTCTCAGCTCTGTCCTATCAAATACATTTGAGTAATGCCATGAGTGAGGGCGTTGCTCATAAAAACGGCAAACATTCCCTGCACATGGACTCTGTGCCAGGCACATCCTAACGATGGCTCAATAAGTCTTGGAGAAGATAAAGCTATAAGGGTTGAAGATTAATTCTGATGGAGGGAGCTGTGGTGGTTGAGATGAAAATGGTTCCCATAGGCTCATGGTGAGTGGCACTGTAGGAGGTATGGCCTTGTGGGGATGGATACATGTGGACGTGAGGAAGCATGTCACTGGAGAGGGCTTGGGTTTCAAGTGCTCAAGCCAGGCCCAGTGTCACTCTCCTTTCCTGCTTCCTGCTGCTCCTCTTCATTATAGATCTGCATAAGCACATACCACAGTCAATACTAGACTGCTCTGGAGTCTCCTCGGCCAACTCTGTTGATCCAAAACTCTTCTATTTAGCCTCAAGCTGCTTTTTTTTGTTTGTTTGTTTGTTTGTTTTTTGTTTTGTTTGTTGGACAAGGAAAAAAGCAGTCGCATTCTTCACCAAAATTATTGTAAGAATGGCCTTTAGGCCACATATTACTACTCTTTTTCTCTAAAACCTCTTGACTGGGCCCTCATAGTTCAAATCACCCTCAGCCAACAGCATGGACTGAATCATTGAGAACTTTCCTTCTGTGACCCTGGACACACCATTTGGAAGGGCTTATGTAGAAGATTCAGTGTTAAAACCAGACATGGCATTGGAAAAGTAGCCCAGGTGGGGGCTTTTTGTAGTGTCATGGCAGTGAAGAGCTTCCAAGAGCATTTGTGAGGGGTAGAATGAGCCAGATGGAAGATACACCTAGGAAAAGTAGGTGACAATGGACCCCCCCCAAGTCCAGCTGCCCATTAAAACACCCAGGGCACCTGTTAAGAAAATGAGTCTTAGCTTCCTCCTGGTGAGGAGGGGGAGCATTCATTCAAAGGTAATGGGGAGCACTCATTCAAAGATAATGGGAGACACAGTCTAGTTTTGTGTAAGTGCTATAGATAGCTTCTCAAGTGGCCAGTTTTCTGCCTAGAACAGGAAGGACTGAGATGTGGCTTGAAGGTTGGACAATGAAATCTTATTGATGCTAGGGTCAACACCACTCCGATGTCTCTCCCTCTTAGTGCTTGTTGATGCTAGGGTCAACACCACTCCAATGTTTCTCTCTCTTAGTACTCTGAGATTCAAAGCTATAAGCGAGGAAGGAACTCTGTAGTGATGGACATAGTTTATGGTTTTTGTACCTTCCTCCAAATCTAGTGTATATGGTATATTTAGGCACATTGTAACTTGCGTTAGCCAGACTGAATGCTCAAAGCCAGCTGAGACAGCTGGAGACCCAGCTGGAAAGACCTTCCACTACTAAAGGAACCCTGATCAGATTTCCTCCAGCAGTGGAGCAGCTTCCTGCTTCTTCATTGAAGTATTACTAAATGGTTCTCCTTTAGGTCCAAGATGGAAAATTGTCTTTAAACATCAAAACTTCTCATGAAGCCATATGTGTGTCTGCTTTATAGAGACGCCCTTGGATGTGCTAGGTAGTGATGGAGCTTCCACCATCCCCCCACATGCTCAGGATCCCTCTGAGATTAAGTAGGCAGGTTGCTCAGTGTGTATCTGTGAATGTGAAAGCTAAATGCCTAGATTGTGCATTTTTACCACAAGTGTGTGTCTTAGATTGCTCTCTACTGCTGTGTAAGACATCATGGTGAAAGGGTAAAGGGTGTATTTCAGCTTATGGGTACAGTCCATCGTTCAAGGAAATCAGGGCTGGAACCTGGAGGCAAGAACTGAAGTAAAGGCCATGAAGGAATGCTACATAGTAGTTTGCTCCTGGTGGATTGCTCAGCCTGCTTTTTGCTATAGCCCAGGACCACCTGCCCAGCCTGGCACCACCATGCTGGGCTAGGTCCTCCCATATAAATCATTGATCAAGAATATGCCGCCCTCCCCAGACTTGCCTGCAGGCCAATCTGATGGAGGCAATCCCTCAACTGATGCTCTTCCTAGATGACAAAAAACACTAACCATCATAGTGGGGGTGAAATTCCAGCTTAGACAACTCAGGTGAGTTCCTAGATGGAAGAGATTAGATATCTCAAAGGCAATAAATAGAGTTCTGTCACTTTTGATGAGATTGGCTTTCTGGCACCTGCGTCTCCCCACATATCAGGTCTCCATTCAGAAGTTTGTTCTGAGGAGGGTCGGGCAGAAAAAGGCAGGCAACAGAGAACACTGTATTTGCCTTCTTGTCTTCACAATGCTGAGCCCTTGGCTGAGGACAGATGTTTGCTGTTAAGTAGAGCTCTGATCAGGGCTGGCTCACTATAGGTATATGAAGGGAATGACAGTGCCCAGCCCATCCTTCTCCACCACACAACATCAATTTCTGAAATAGCAATGGTGGAAGTCTGTGTCGCTCACTCTGGACCTACCATTAAAAAGTGGAAGAAAGGTCTCGCTACATGGCTCAGTGGGTGAAGGCATTTGTGGAACAAGCCTGGGCATCCTGAGTTTGATCCCCAGAATCCAGGTAAATGTGGAAGAGAATTGACTCCAAAGAGTTGTCCTCTGACCTCCATATACACGCCATGGCATGCCCCCTACATGTCATGTACATACACAATAATTAATCAATCAGTCAATTAATTACAAATAAGGAGAAGAGGGCTGGGTGTGGTGATGATTTATGTCTGTAATCCTATCAGAAGCTAACACAGGTGTGTTGCTGTCAGCCTGGGCCATAATTAACCTCAGCTACAGTGTGCAACCCTATCTCACAAAACAAATGAACAAACAATGTAAGGCAATTTTTTAAATTAAAAAAAAACTAGATGGAACATCAGCTAAAGTCATCATTGTGCTGGAATGAAAATATTTCTTGTACCTTTCTCCTGCCAAGAGTAGCCTTTGGGATTAATGGGGGTCATAGCAGGCAGGCCCTTAGACACAGAAGAATGGCTACATGGCTGTACACTCATTAGCTCATAGCTCCCAAACCTTAGAGAGCTGGACAATATGGAGATGCCTCACTTGGTAAGATGCTTGCCCTGCAAGAATGAAACCTGAGTTTAATTCCCAGAACTCAAGTTTAAAAAGAAGACAGGCACGTTAGTTCATATGCTTAAAAGCCCAGTGCTGGGGAAGCGGAGGCAAGTGGACATCTGGGGATCACTGTCCAGCCAGCTTCACAAAGCCAAAGTCAAAGAGAATGAAAAAATAAAGAGGTAGACAGCACCCAGAGAAATGGCTCCCCAGATTGTTGTTATCTGGCCTAACACACACACACACACACACACACACACACACACACACACACACACACACACACGATGGGGGTGGGGGAGATAAATGTGAGTGACACCACACCCTTGCAGGCCAAACCCACTCATATGTCAGTCTAATACTAAATAGTGTAGAGGTTCTAGCGACTTTGGACAGCATTCTAATCTGTTTGTCAAAGTGTTTCTCTTCCAAGAAAGGTAAAAGCTTAAAGGATAATTCCTCACCCCAAACACGCTTTTTTAACCACTAAGAAGTAACCTGGGACAGCATTGTGAAACACTTGACAAGGACAGGAAGAGAATCAGCCCAGGCCTGCAGTGTCTTGCCTACTGGCGGGTGGGGACCAACAGCGGCAGCTGCACTCTGGTGACTCTGGAGTGTGGGCTTTCCACGGGCTAGGTCCACACCCCTCCTTCAGGGGAGAAGCTTGCTTTGTGTTTCTGATTGCACTGTACCCAGTAAAAGCAGTGCCAAGAAGTGGGGTGCCAAACGAGAGACCATTCTGCTGGCTGAGAATGGGTCTCCTCCTGTCCTTTGCAGTGGAGTCTATCCTGGCTTTGTGGGATGGTCTCCAGGATCCCTGACCCCCACCACCACTAAGTATCAGTGTGCTGCCTCTACTCGTGACAGCCCGAATTGTCACCAGACATTGCTGTATCCCCTGGGGAACAAAATGATCCCCGGCTGAGAATCTTTGGTTTGAGGAGGACCACTTCAGCTTGCTCTTCCTGTTTTTTGGGGGAATTCTCTGAATGCTGAACCCCAAAACTCATTATCCAAAGCCTGAGTCTCTCCCAGCTTTCCCTTTTCTGTGCCAGCAGAAAGATGGTTCAGTACAGAAAAGGAGCCGAGGAGCATGAACCGTTCTGCCAGTGGAGTTTCAGAGCCAGACTTGGCCTTCCTGGCTTCAAAGATCATGAAACCTCTCATTTGTACCCCACAAAGCAGCAATTTCTCACAAGGATACGGGGTTTTTTTTGACTCTTTTTAAAGTCAAGTTCAGCTTGGTAACCACAGAGTACAGAAAATACAGGCTTTGCTGCAAGAAGCCTATTACCCAAAACCAAAGATTAGAAAAAAGAAGAAGAAGAAAAGAAAGAAAAAGAGCATGTCAAATCATGTCAGTCAGAACACACAAGACAACTGGATTTCTTCACTCAGAAGCAATACAATGCTCTGGGTTTATTTATTTTCTCTTGTGACTTTGATTATTTCTCTGAGACTTAGCCCAAGCTGTCTCCAAGGGCTGACACTAGGTTGGTGACCTTTTCAGTAAAAACAAGACAATCTAGGTAGGGTATGTGGGATTTTGCTTGAAATGTTCCACGACCATTACACCCATAATTAAACCCTGTGCTGGAATGTACTAGAATCTCCCTCCCGGATCACTTACAGGGTCTGGAGAAGCCACAGAAAAACTGAACACTTCAGCACTGGTAAGATATTTCTGGGCTGGCACTGGAATACTCAGCTCATGGGATACAGAGCAGCAACCATACTCTCTAATTTCCACCCTTCACATGTAGCATGATTATCCACCCTAGCTGTGGAAGCATCAAGTCAAAACTCGAGGTTTGCATGCCAGGAAGAAGCCAAACCTTCAATTCTGTGGTTAATGCCACCTAGGGATATAATTACACCAGCTAATATCATCTTTCTACTAGAAAGGAAGGGAATAGATCCTTGTGGCCAACATTCGTATAACTTAACCATTTTAAGTTAAGATCAAATGCCTCAGATATTTGTATTTAGAAATCTAAAGGGGAAAACTTGAGCCTTAGGATGCACATAGGACATCTTCTCTTGCTTAGTGGATGTTCACTACAGAAATGGTCTTAAAATTGTTAAAAAGGCTTTTGCTTAAAATACAAAACAAACAAACAAACAAAAAGAAAACACTTTTTAATCTCCATTGTATATGCAGCAGGTTCAGAGAGTGATTGAACATTTGATAAATGATTGGTTCTCCTCATGAAGACCCAGGAATCAACATTAGTGTATTCTACTAGGCAAGCATGGAAATCATTTCTGTTAAAAGGTTCAATGGGATATTTATTGAGAAAGCTTTATGAATGGGATAATTGCTTTCCAATTCAAAAGCTAATCCTCCAAAGTAAATTGTGCATCTAGAATGAGGTTTGTGCATGAATAGTGTCAAAACAAAGATGGTTAGAATCTGATGAGAAGGGGGCTTGCAAAATGGCTCAGTGGGTAAAGGCACTTGCTGCCAAGCCTGAGGACCTGAGTGTGATACCTGCAAGTTACCTTCTACCTCCCATACATTTGCTGTGGGATGCCTGTAAAACCACACACACACACACACACACACACACACACACACACACGTCATTTATAACCAGAGGAGAAGGGAGTAGTGAAATAAACAGCTCATTGTGGAAAGTTGCTTCCATCAAGCATCCTAGGAACAGAGGGAATCTCTCCACCTGCTTTTTTAACACTCCCCCACACACACAGACACACACACGCTGACATGCTGAGTGAGACCTCACCCATTTTGCTGTGCAAACCACAAACACTCATAGATAGTTCCTTGAAAGCTAAACAAAGCAGTCATATTACTCAGAATCCCTGTTCCTGACAAGTGTACCCAAGAAGATGAAAGCAAATATGTATCTGTCTTAGTTGGAATTTCTGTTGCTGATGAAACACCATCCAAGGCAACTTGGAGAGGAGAAAAACTTTATTTAATTAAACTTACACATTCAGGTGACAGCCCATCACTGAGGGAAATAAAGGCATGAGCTCAAACAGGGCAAGAACCTGGAGGCAGGGGCTGATGCAGAGGCCATGGAGGGGTGCTACTCTCTAGCTTGGACCACCAGCCCAGGGACGACACCACCCATAATGGGCTGGGTCCTCTCCCATCAATCATTAAGAAGAAAATGTCTTACAGTTGGATCTTATGGCAGCATTTTCTCAATTGAGGTTCTCTTGTGTCCAATTGGCATAAAAATAGCCAACACACTATCCAAGGGTCCATACATAAATATTCATAGCAGCATTGTTCAAAGGAGCCTGAAAACTTCATGCAACCCGAATGTCCATCAACTCACAAATGGGAAAATAAGATGTGACATATGTACACAATGAAATGTTACTTAGCTATAAACAGGAACAAAGATCTGATCCACTTTAACACATGCATGATCCTATAAAACCATGTCTCCTAGCCGGGTGTTGGTGGCCCACACCTTTAATCCCAGCACTCGGGAAGCAGATCCCTGTGAGTTCGAGGCCAGCCTGTTCTACGGTGCTAGTTCCAGGATAGCAATATAGGGAAACCCTGTCTCAAAAAAACAAAACAAAACAAAAAACAACCATGTATCCAATGTTACTAAAAATTATTTTGCTTAAAATAAACCACTTTATTGTAACCTTCAATACATAGCAGATTCAGGGAGAGTTCAAACATCTAGTGAACAATTGGTTCTCCATGTGTGAACTCAAGGAATCAACATTAGGCTGTCAACTGAAGGCAGGTATAGAAGATGCTTTTATTAGGTGAAACACAGCAAGTAGAACCAGATACCAAAGGGCCATGTACCACACAGCTGTCCAAGAAAAAATTTCAAGTGTTAATAATGATGGAAGATGTCATTCTATAAATATGTTTCTCTAATTGGTTAATGAATAAAACCCTGTTGGCTAATAGGGAAGCAAGATAGGTGGGACTAGGAGACAAGGAGGACTCCAGGAAGCAAGAGAGATCTCCAGGGGTCCCATACCTCAGACCTAGTTCTCCCAGGTCACATCCACACCTGTTCCCACCCCCAATGGGTGTTGCCAGTGCAACAGATATGGACAGAGTGAATATCTCACTACATTAATAATTTTCCAAGAGGGACTATTATAGAAAGAAGTGACAAAGTTGAAGAAGGGGAATAGAGAGCAGTGGGTAAGACTCAGGGAAGACAGAACTCAAGTTGATCTATGTGTGTGGGGGAACATCACAGTAAGACCCACTAATATTACAGTTAATATGAGTTAACATTTATTGTTTAAAAACCCACAGTCAAAGAGATGACAATTTTTCTAAAATAAAATTTTTTCACCTACTTCTTCCTATGTAAGTGTAGTACCAGGCCTAACATCGTGTTTTAAACTTACTTCTTACCACACATCACTTCCTTGTGCCCAGTTGAGAACCAGAGCATATTTACCAGAATCCACTCAACAAAACAGAGCTGTGCCATATTAATGCCCCATAGGAAACTCCAAATGTTGCAACAAAAACACAAAAGAAGATGTTTAAAGAGACAGCAGAGCCACTAACTATTGTCTTCTGAACCCTTTGTTCCAAACCCTGACAACTCTCACCTTGGGATTCTGCCTCCACACAAAGCAATGAAACAAAGCATCCCAAAGGCTCTCAGCATCATCAAAGAGCCAAAAATAAATCCAAATTGCTTTGTAAGTGTGAACTGTGATTTTTTCCATTCTTGATTGAAAAATGGCTGCCGAGATTTTCCAAGCTATAAATCTCTCTTGAGCAAGGACTAAGCAAGGACATTTTTAGCCCCAAAGAATATTTGTCAGAAAGAAGTGACTGAAAAAAAAATCAAGGAGTCATGACATAATTTTTGTGCTGTGTTGGCTGCAGAAGTCACCACTAGAAGCCAGGTCATCATCAGAGAATCAAAAACAAACAAATGAAAAAAATGATTAAATTGACTCAATTCAATCAAACTCAACAAAAACAGCATGCATCAAGACCTATAAAAATGTTCATGTTCTTTGGCTCAGTGATTCTGTTTTTAGACATTTATCCTAAAGAAAAGCAAAGCACAGCAAGAGATATAAAATGTGAGAGAGCTTGACATTCAAGAAAAAGAATTGGTTAATTAAATTAACATACATCCTTTTGATGAAAGGTTAAATCTCTACAAAGACATGGAAGGCACTTGTGAGGTAATAAATCATGATTTATGACATAATGGAAAGAAGATTAAAATATAGACTATTATAATTATGCAAGCAAGAGTATCTGTGTGGAAAGGATTAGAAGGGACTGTATAAAAGTACAAATCTTGGTGGGCTATATTATTTACTTCTCGTTGTGACAAAATTCCTGACAAAAAGCAACTTAACAGAGGTATTATTTATTTGGGACCACAGTCTGAGGGTACAGAGCACAGAGGTTTAAGTGACTTGCCAGGAAATGGCAAGAAAGTAGAGAGGTGGGAACATAAGACAGCGTGTCACATTTCATCACCCATCAGGATGGTGCTCTGCCAGCTTTCTCCTCTTATTCAGTCCAGGACCCCAGCCCATGGAATAGTGATGCCCATATTCGAGGTAGGTTTTCCTTCCTCGGTGAAACTCCTCTAAGAACAATTTCATGGATACACCTAGACATGTGTTTCCAAATGCCATCAAGTTGACGGTGAAGACTAACTGTCACATAGGCATGCTCATTCCTCTGTGTTTGTAAAATGCAAAAATATTAGCCATCATATAGCCCAGAAAAAAAAAATTTAGACACCATACAAATTTTATGAGAAGCAATTCCATTAAGCATGGTATGATGTCACTACCAACTACACTTGTACTATTGATGACAAAGCCATGGTCATCAGAGAGGCCCAGTCAAGAAGGAAGGAGAGGAAAAACAATGCTATAGTCAAGGCCAAAATGTGATTCTCTATGACCTTAACCATGAGAATAATGTTTAAACAACAGAACTGACGACAGAGGCTCCTGAATTCTGTGCATGTACCCTAGATGCTGCTGTTACCTTTTTACCTTGTCTTCTGGGCCGAAATTGCAGACAGGTCAGCAATTCCTTCTGGTCTACTAGCCTGTAACCAATCACTGAGATGGCTAATCCCCAGAGTTCTTCATTAGAACTCCCTGAGAGTGACTGGGAGGGAACCAGCCTGGCCTGGCAAAGTTAGCCACATTCTATAGCAGTTAAATTAACTGGTCAATCTGGCTGTGCTGTGCTGTCCACTCATTCTAGATGTTTCTAAGAAGGTATTTTTTTTAAAAACAAGATTAATACTTCTAATAAAGATTACTTTCCACAATGCTGATGGGCCTCACCCAAAAAAGTGAAGGCACTAGTAGGAAAAAGACTGACCCTGGAAGAACAAGAATCCTGCCAGAAGATGGTTTTGGGCATGAACTGAAGCATTGGCTTTGGCCTGGTCTCCAGATTGCTAGTTCTCTCTGCAGTTTGGCCTTATCAGCTGCCAATTCCTTTAAAATCCATTAATTGGCCATTCAGCCAATCTTTCACTCTGTGCAAATGTGTCTCTTTCTGGAATGTAACACATGTATATCACGTGCATATATACATATATGTTTTAAACACACAAACATACAGAGAGAGAGAGAGAGAGAGAGAGAGAGAGAGAGAGAGAGAGAGAGAGAGAGAGAGAGAGAGAGAGTTTTTCTGTCCTCGCAGCCAGCTCCCAAATAACATGGAGATTTCTTATTAATTATGTAAGCTCAGCCCTGTAGTTTAGGCTTGTTCATAACTAACTTATAACTTAAACTATCCCATTTATATTAACCTACATTCTATCATGTGGTATTACCTCTCCTCCATCTTGCACCTCCTACTTCCTCTCTGTGTCTCCTAGCATCTCTTGCCTACCTAGATTCTTCCTTCTCTTCCTTTATCTCCTTGGAAGTCCCACCTATACCTCTTGCCTAGCTATTGGCTGTTTAGCTTTTTATTTCACCAATCACAGCAATACAACTTCACAATACACACACACACACACGCACGCACGCACGCACACACCTACCTTACATTCTCTTCCTTTTTCTCTAGAGAACCTCATCAAGACAAAGGCCTGCATTCATGGATGTGTGTGCACTATCACCAGGCATAGAGGAGGTGTTGTCAGAGGACATCTATTAGAAGAGGAAGGGAGGAAGGGGCCACGTTTTAGGGCCTAGAATGGAGCCCTCTTATATGGAGCCTCCATATAAATGAAGTAATCTGCAAAATCCTCAACATCAATAGCTGACAGGTAAGTAAAGAGCCAGGCTTGTTATCCCAGCACTAGGAATACTAAAATAGAAGGGTTTCTGTGAGTTTGAGGCATCTCAGGCTAAATGGTGAGTTCTAGACCAACCTGGGCTACAGAGTGAGGTCCTGAGATTCTTGTCTCAAAAAATCCAGGAAGGGAAGAAACAGTGAATATGACCAAATACGTTATGTACATCAATTAAAGTTTCATAACAAGGCCCACTAATCTATACAATGAATATATGCTGGGGAAAAAAAAACAAAAACAAAATATAAATTAAAGAAATCAGGCCAAGAAAAGAAAAAAGAAAGAAAAGAAAAGAAAGGAAGGAAGGAAGGAAGGAAGGAAGGAAGGAAGGAAGGAAGGAAGGAAGGAAGGAAAGGAGGAAGAAATCATGGTTGTCATTTCATTCCTATACCTGCTCACCAGCATCTGAAATTGCTAAGCACACACCTGAGACCCTGGGGTCTCCAGTGAGGTCTCACTATTACAAATGGCTTGAGGACTTGCCATGAAGTCACACTGCTCATGGATCTGTCCTGTCCCCAACTTCCACCTTCCCTGTGAACATTCATAGGCAGAATCGGTGTGCCCACTGTTTTTGTATCTTAACATGGAGTGCTACAAAGACCACACTATCCTGTCGGTGGCATGTGTTTCAGAATTCTCACTTTTCAAGGCATGTATTGAGCCAGGCATGCTCATCTGTATGTAATCTTAGCAGTTTGCAGGCTGAGAAAGGAGGAAGATCATTCATTGCAAGTTCAAGGCCAGCCAGCCTGGGCTACATAGTGAGATCCTGTCTCAGGTAAGCAAACAGAAAAGACACACATCTACCCATGTTTTACTATTTTCTTTCTTTTTTTTTTTTTTTGTTTTTTTGTTTTTTTAAAGATTATCCCTATTTGTTTTTAAGATTTCAAATGGTGCTTTTAAATTTTTCCTATAGAGTACTTTTCTTTTTAGGGGATCACAAAAGGTCTAATTTTAAAACCATGTTTTACACAACTGTTTTAAATCAGTAAAAATGTACTAGATGTATACTGGTTAACTCTTTTAACACATTTTTACTGAAATTGGTAATCTCTGACTTATATGATTAAATACTTGACTGTTTTAGTGGCCTAACACCAACCAGTTTAGTGACAGGCACGAACACCTTGGTCCCCAAGAGGGCAGCCAGACAGGGTGAGACCTAAGGCCCAGCTTGAAGCTCAGGATGTGAGTTCCTTCACTGGCAGAAAATTAAAATTTCTGACCCCCACACCCCACCACCACACACACCCTATTCTCTTTATTTCCCCTTTAGCGAAACTGTCCTGTTCCAAAGCAGGGTCAGGGGTCAACTTGCTCTGAGACACTTGCTCCATCCTAGTGCAAGGGAGAGCTGGTCTCATTTGCAGTTGTGTTCCATTTGTGTTTGAGGAAGCCTGTCTGCTGATGAACAGCCTAAAGAAACCTGTTAATGTATTAACTCCCTGGGAAGACAAAGCCTGAAGCAGCAAAGGAGCACCTCCATCCCCAGTTATCCCAACATGTCCTTCTCAAGTAGCCTAAACTACCTCTCAGGACATCAGTCAGCTGTACTCATTAGTGGATTTGTTTTGTATTGTTTGGAGCCTGGAGCCTCACACATAGAAAACAAGCACTCTACCAGAAAGCTGTGTCTTCAACCTTGTGCGTGCCTGTGTGTGTGTGTGTGTGTGTGTGTGTGTGTGTGTGTGTGTGTGTGTGTGTGTGTGTTCTTGTGTGCCCGAGTGTACACATGCATGTATAGACCAGAAGTCAACCTCAGTTGTTGCCCTTCAGAAATAGTCTCTTACTGGTCACCAAGTAGGTGAGGCTGTTGGCCAGCACATCCCAAGCATTGGTCTGTCCTCTCTTCCCCAATGCTGGTATAATGAGCTCATGCCACTGTGCCTGGTCCTTTTGCATGGATTCCGGGGATGGAACTCAGGTCCTCATGCTTGTGTGACAAGTACTTTACCAAATGAGCCATCTCCCTGAACCCTGGCCTTCAGCCCTGTTGAAACTGTTACTCCGAGGCAGTCTCAGTAGGCTGCCCAGGCTGGCTTGGAATAGCAATACTCTAGAGTTATTGTCACAAGTGGCTGTGATTGCAGGCATGTTCCATGACAGGCTCATGGATCTTGGTTGTAACTGCAGTCTGTCCAGTTGCAGTAAGATGAAGAATGCTCACATCCCAGGATTCCTAAGCCCCACCCTAGACCAGTTAAAGCAGAATGGACAGGGTGGAGCCTGGGCCCCTTGTACTGAATCGGGTGGAGTGAATGCTCAGACTCACAAGACAGACAAGCTTCCTGAAGAGAGTTTTGAGACACAGCTGGAGGAACTCTGCCCTGAAAGCTGCCTTTCAAAAGATTCCAGGCTATATGCCTCAGGCAACTGAGAGGCCCTATGCCCCAGGGTTCCATTCAAAGAAAGCTCACTTTCCTAAACTGACAAGCCCTCTAAGGCTCCCCAGAGATCAGTGTGTCCAACAGTTGAATCTACGTTGTGTTGGTTTTTTTCCCCCCTGAAAACACATGTGTCCTTTTGTTCCATGGTCTCACTTGGCACTGTGTCCCCAATTCATGTGCCCATCAGATTAGCTCGAATTCCATGCTTTCTCTGCTCTGACAAGCTAATGCAGAGACCTACAATTACCTGTGGGCTGGTTTGAGCCCTAAATGGAACTAATGTCTGCCCTGACCAAATGCCTCAAGACCCGCTCTTTTTCCCCCTCCTGTAAATTGCTGTTTTTATAGGCTGTCTTCCAAAAGTAAAGCCCCAATACAAGTTGGAGCTGTAAGCCTACTAGATTCTGCTCACACTATTGTTGAGTCTTTGCCACATGCACTATGTTTGAAAGCTTAGCAAAATGAACAGTATCATTCTTACAATGGGAAAGAGGATTGCTACCTCAATATAATCTCCTTTCATGTGTACCAGAAGGAAGTAAGAAGAAACCACTAGCACCCTTGCCTTCTGTAGGAAGGTTCTTCGGTTGGGACTTGAGAAAGTACATCCTTGCCTGTTGGCATCTGCATCTTGAAGCACAACTATTTTTCTAAGGAGAAAGAAATCTACTTGGCACTCATGGTTGAAAATACCAGAAATAATAGAAAATTCCAACTCCGGTTCTCACATGGACATGGCACATAAATTTATTCTGGCTGGTTCAAGTTTTGCAAACTTAGACAAAAAGATGAATGGATCACAAGCCCCAGGTCGTTCTTATGGGCTCCCATAGGGAAGAGAGCATAATATTGGTATCAGATTACCTTCAATATCCGTCAGCAATGTGCTGTGTGTCAGTCCTGAGAGGGACAATCAGATAAAACCCTACCAAGTGTCTTCTGCGGAATTTGCTGCTCCCGGCATCAGGACTGAAAGAGCAAAAGGGAGCCAAGCAGAGCCAACTTGGCCTGGGGAGTAGGAGGGTGAGATGTGCACACCTAGCTGACTTCAGGACAAATGAGGCTCCCTTCCAGAGCTGGCCACATTCCCTGACTGCTGTCATGAACCCCGGTGAAGGCTGTTGACAGTGAAGATGGAAGTGAAAAACAGGCTCTCTCGTGGAAGTGAGAAATATGGTCCTGCTCTTCTCAGACACTGAAATCTCTCTTCCATAATGGTCTTAGTGGAGCAATAGCCATTGCTTCCTCAGTAGTCCAAATAGACATCCATTTCCCTGGGCTCGGTTTTGTTCTTGAATCTTTCGTTCTGATTACATGCCCAGACTATATAAAAATCAAAAATCCCTTTGATTCTTGCGAGATAAGCCACTTCATGCCACTGCGGAAGCAGCCATTTCTCACTCATTTTCAAATTGCAATGTACCTGAAGTGGTAGCTCCCGATCTCCAGGGACCTAGAAGGCCACTTTGTCAGAAAATGTGGTCTGTGTTACGTGACCATATTGTTTTCACCTCAGAGACATGACTGCTTTTCAAAAGTGAGCAGCCAGTGTTACTAATAGCATCAGATAAATTCATGTAACAGCATGTCTTAATTTAAAGTAGCTTTTTGAGCATTGCACATGTCATCAACATTTGACACTAAACACACAATGAAAGTCTGCAGAAATGTTGGAAATTATGAATAAGTCCACCATGTTTGGAACCACTGAGCAAGGAGGCCATCAGATTTCATTAACATCATCAAAATCACTTTCAAGATCCCCCTAAATATGATTGTGAAAGTGTGAGAAACAAGATTCAAGATGCTGCAACTTTATTGTTCCCATTCCACATATAGGAAGTGCTATACCATAAGACAGCAATGATAGTAGCATCTGGGACAGTATCAAGAAACAGTGACAGCTGGCCAGTGGTGAGCAGATCCTTAGCTTTAGGAACTCAGGTCTCCTGCCCTCCCAACACCCCTTCCAACTCCTCACAGTCACTCACTGTCCTGATAGGATCAAATCTAGCAGGCTATGCCCACTTAAATTATACCTCTCCCTCCCATAGCTGTGTTATGCAACTTACCCAGCCTGAGGACACTCATACAATAAACAGGCCCCCAGTGAGTTCCTGCTGTGAGATGGGGCCAGGGAGCTTAGCCTCGGGCCTGCCAATCACACTGGCTGTTCTTAAAATTCCAGCCCATCTGCTGGTCAGGTCACTGTGCATTCCTTCACAGGCCATTTTGGAAACACCTGCTCCAAGTCAGGTACTGACCCAGAGCACAGCTTCCAGAACCTTCCACTGTTCAATTTCTGTGTGTGTGTGTGTGTGTGTGTGTGTGTGTGTGTGTGTTTATGCATGTGCAAGTATGTATTCATATGTGTACGAATGCATGTGGAGGCCAGAGGACCACAGTCTTCCATGCTGTTCTTCAGGAACCACCCACCTTGTCTTTTGAAACAGGTTTCTCATTGCCAGCAGCTTGAAGAGTAGGCTAAACTGGCTGACTAGTGAGCCATAGGGAGCCACATGTCTCCATGACCCCAGTACAGAGATTATTTGATGTGCCACCACACCTGGAATTTTCTAATGTGGCTTCTGTGGGGGGGGGGAGCTGAACTCAAGTCCTTATGCTTAAATAACAATCACTTTATTAACTGAGTCATAAACACAGCCTCAAAAAAAATAAAAATAAAAAAGACAAAAAGACTTTTATTTTTGGTAGCCAAGTTCCCAAGTTAACCTGAGCTTGCACTTAGGCTCATGCATACAAAAACAAATAACACCCCCCCACACACACACACGTATACACACACACACACACACCATCATCACCATCATCATTATCCAGGTATCACTGTCCTGTCAGCAGCTAATTATTTTCCTGCTACCTTTGCTCTTCAGAGTTCCCTTCCCACCCTTCATGCAGCTGCTCCTGACTCTGGGAGCCCCAGGGCATCAGACCTGTTCAGTCTTTCCATCCTGCCTCATCTTGCCCCTATAAAGAAACCCTGCCCTGAGCTATACAATTTCCAGAACAAACATGTAAGATGCTTTACAGCCCATCCCAATCTAGGAGCAGAAAGCTATCTTTCTGTTCCAATGACTGTCTTGTTAATTAGTATTTTATCAGCCAAGCAGGACTTGCCCAGACAAACTGGAACTATTTTTATCCAAGCTGTCATTGTGCAGGTGTGGCAAACAATGCAGCCAGGATCTCGGTCATGTCATCCAACACAGGATGCAGAGAACATTCAGGTGTGCCTGGCTGAGTGCAAACACCTGTGTGATGGCCACTGCCCCTCTCCACTCTGTGTTCACACCAAAGGGGTGAGCGATTCGGGAGGAATAGTAACTGAGCCAGCAGCAGAGGTTATGGGGTCAGGATTCCTGGGAAGAGAGAACCATTAAAATGTGCACTTCCTGAGGATGGCAGGGGACAAAGTAAGCCGGAGGGGGACTAAGTGGTTCTGCAGAGCTGGTCCCGTACCCAAGGAGGGGCCTCTCTGGGTCACCAGGTCACTTCTCCCACTGCTAAGCAAATGTGTCAAGGTTTTGGTCCCTGAGAGTCATTTTCAGTCCAGCATTTGCACATGGCTGTGGGTCTCCAAATGTGACCTTGTTGAAGGAAAATAGTTCTCATTTGTCACTTTGGGAATAATAAACAACTTCAAGACTGGAATGGGAGGGCATTGCAGCTATTTCAAAACAGTTAAAATATCATGCTAGAAATTGTATTTTGAAGAAAAAAAGATGTGTGCTTGTTTCCATCTCTCTCCTCTCCTCTATCTCAGTTCTCAAATACCCAAGCAAATGAACACTGCTGTTTGTTTTTGTTTTTATTTTTCATGTTTTCAGAGATCTCCACTAAAAAGCTCAATGTGTGCTCAGGACAAATACACCCTTGTGGCTACTTATGGAGAAACAAACTCCAGCATGAAAACACCAAGGCTCTTCCCTTTGCTTATGTAAATAAATCTCCAGATGGCTCATTTGTAGGGCTGAGTTTACAAATTCATGTTTTCTTTCTAGACAATCTGTTCCCAGTAACCATCTTATCATGAACACTCTGGAGGTAAGGCTTCCAAGTTATTCAGTGGAACATCCATCTGAAGAAGACACAGCCAACCTGAATACCACATCAGTGGTGCTAATGCCAATGCCACACACACACACACACACACACACACACACACACACACAGAACACACATACCACACACATCACACATACATCACACACACCACCCAGATATTTACACACACACAAACTACATAGATATCACACACACACACACCACTACACACATGTGCATGCACATAACACACATACACATCATATATACATCCCACACATACCACACCCATATGCATGCATATACCACACACATGCATCATACATCATACATATACTGTATATGTGTTATATTCATATGAATATACAATATACACTACAGACAGACATATCATATACACTACAACATTTTACACACACACACACACACACACACACACACACACACACACACGGTCTCTAATGAAGGACTAAACCGCTTGTGCTATTGTTGTTTGGGTAGCAGATCTATATTTTAGGATTAGATGATAATAATTTCAGGTTCATTCAAATAGCAAAACTAACAATTTCTTCAGGAGTAGAAATATGTCCTCAGTCCCTTTCCTCTCTCCCATCCAGTGCCCACTGAAGACATCACAGGTATGTGTATTATCCTTTCCTCTTAGGATCAGGGTGATCACATGAATGTTTCCAACAGCCTCAACCAAGTCATTCCAAATGGATCACAGTTATGTGTGAGGTGATACACATTTGCCACCCCTGAGCACTTTGTTTTCTCATGGAGTCATTGGAACTGGGGATGGGAACAGTAATGGTCAGTGTCTCCCACCCACTTAAGAGCATTGTCATTATGGGAGCTCACACGGGGGTCTCTGGTATGAGATAGGAACCTATATCTTCATTTTCACTGCTCTTGACTGTGGTGCTTCGATGTTGCCTTTGTTTATGAAGTTACGTGACATACTGCTATAGTGTTATTGTATTTGTCTTTGTTACCCATAGATATCATGGAGATTTTTGCATAGCATTCTTTTTTCAGAGTTCTCAAAGATGTCAGTCACTTCTGCTTATTGCTAATTCTAGATTATAATGCTACCAGGCCTGCAGCTCAATCTTTTCTTCTAATATATCAAGAACCTGTGGTACTACATCATAATTTACAGTAACATTTTGTTAAATACATTTCAATATGTTTTGACTTCCTTGGCAAGTCTACATATTTCTTTTTATATACTTAAATTATCACCCTAAGAAAGGATCAAAAACCTTACCAAGTAGGATCTGTGGAACATACATGCAAAGACTGAAAACCCCAATTAAGAGAAAGACAGGTCCTCTAAACTCAGGTTCATTCTTCATACACATAAATGCCCTTGCTATAAGTCAACATTTACCTCCATATTTGTAAGAGTTTGTTGATTTAAAAATCATTCATGTTAGAGATAGAATAAGAAGAGGGAGGAAAAACAGGTTTATGAAGCACAGAGCATAATTTCCTGTGCTCTAATCCCCAATGTCACTATTGGGATGGGTTTGACATAGAGCTTTTTACGCATTTCACTCATTTCATAAAAATGAATAAATTATACATTCATTTACTCTACAGCTAACATTCTTCACTTAATAAAATAAAATAGAATGTTACCGTGGACATCTTTCCTTTATAAACGTTTGCCATATTCTTTTTAGTGACTGAAATATTCCAAAAGATGTAGACACCCCAATGTACATAAGCCCCAATATAGGAAAATCTCCCCAGGCATTATTGACCAAAGCTAACAAGAGGAGTCCTCATTGGGGCCTGAGTATCAGACACTTAGTTTGAGTAGCTCTGGACTATTCCACCACAGCTGAATCAATGGCTGAGAGAGTCACTAGCAAAATTAACACAGCTCCCAAACTCCCCAGACACAGGAAATGTCTCTCTGTTCTGGGCAAACAGATGTGGCCACTGCAGGGGTCACTGGACATTTGAGGACAGGCTGGAGCAGAAGCAACAGGCTTGAAGCCCCATCTACTGACCCCTGAACCTGAACAAGGGGGCCCAACCCAAGAGTAAAGCCAGGCTCTGGTTGTCAGTCTCCAAGGAGTTAGCCATGAGCCTTTCAAGTTCTATCAGACTCCACTGCATACCTGAAAGGACTCCCTCCATGCTCAGATTCTGTCCCTTCTATGGCTGGCACACCTCTGAGACAAAACCTTCTCCTCCAGGGTCACAACAGGTGCATAGACACAATGGATGTGCTCATACACAGAGAAACATGTTCATATAAAGATGCACACACTGTGTGAAACACACAATAGCATGTGAACATTTATGTACAAATATGTGCACATACACAGAACATACAATAACACAGTCCCATGTGTGTAGGGTCACATGCAGACACACACTGACATTATTCATCCGTAGATACGTCAGCACTCACACAGACCCACATTCCCTATGCACACACCAGAATTGCCATTAATTGCCTTGTGGTGTGTGGAAGGGTGGCAAAAACCAAAGGAAATTTAAACTATTTGGCATCATCACCACTATTAGAGTTAAACCCGGGAAACTTGGGCAAGGCCAGTGTAAGGCCCAGCTCAAAAGGAAATGAGATGGAACAGCTCATGGCAGGTAGAGACTCCAAGGGAAGGCAGCTCTCTGCTCCTGTCAGCATTGCACTTGCAGGGACTCTGGAACCTCAGAGCTGGACTCAGAGCCAAGCAGCAGTCACCGGGCCCCAGGCTCCGGGGACAACAGGTGGTGTCTGTGTCCTCCTCTCCCCAACCATCATGATATTTAATGTTTGCATATGAGAAGCCTACCCTTGTTCCTCTGCCCTTTGTCCTTTGAAGCCACAAACCCTCACACAGGCTGGCCACATTCAAATGAAGCAGGATCAATGAAGAGCCAGGCTCCCAACAGCTACCTATCTTCCTTTTTCAGCCTCTGTACTACTTAAAACCCTCTCCCCCATTCCCAGCATGGAGGTCAGAAGGTCTGCCTCCCTCTCACACACACATTCCCCTTCACATCACATCTTGCGGTCTCCTTTCTGCTTTGGGTTTCAGCAATTTTGAATTCCCTGGCTCCAAGTCAGCTCTTCTATCAGAACCACCAAGACTCCAGACTCATCTACCTCTGTGCGATGCAGGAAAGAAAACAAAGCCGGGCTTGTTCCCAGTTTGATAGGCTGCAAGTTTAGGGAACTGGGGCTTCAAATGTTTCCACTATTTTGTTTTGGCACCAGAGTGTCTGTGTTTAGTTCCATGTCTCCTGCCAGACTTGAGAAGCCAAAGTGATAATATCAACATGTGGGGAGATGGAGAGCCACCGGCCATCATCTCCATTCCAGGCTGGCATGAAGTAATGATGGGGGAAATCACAGAAGTACACAGACACATGTTCATACACAGAGAGACATGTTCACATAAAGGTACACTCTGTGAAACACACAATCACTTGTGAACATATAGGTATATGGATAAATGCATGCGCATACACAGACCACACAATAATACATTCCCATATGCGTATGATTATATACAAGACACATACTGACATTATTCACACACAGATACGTTAGCACTCACATGGACACACATTCACCTATGCACACACTAGTACATTTATTAGCCTTTATACACAGTGCATGCACAAACATAGTCACTCTTTTCCTAGTTTCATTTCTATTATTGTGATAAATGCCATGACAAACAACAACCTGGGAAGAAAGGGTTTATTTGACTTATGTACCCCAGATCACAGTCCATTGCTGAGGAAAGCCACGGCAGGAACTTAAGAAAGGAACTTGAAGTCGGGAACTGAAAGAATCCAGAGAGGAACACTGCTAAGTGGCTTGCTTGGCCACCATGCCTTACTTAGATGCTTACACAACCCAGGACCACCTGCCTGGAAATGGCACCACCCGCTGTGGGATGGGCCCTCCCATCCCATATCAATCATTAATCAAAAAACACTGCATAGACATGCCCAGAGGTCAATATGGCAAGAGCAGTTACTCAGTTAAGATTTTCTCTCCCTAGATATGTCCAGGTTTGTGTCAAGTTGACAAAAGTAACCTGTGCACTCATGTATGCACAGACACTGCCCACATAAACATGCAATCACACCCAGTTCATATACACTCATATGTATATACATGGGTACATACACTAATACATATTCCTAACCCCACATAGGCACCCTGTCATATACTTTCACACAGAGACAGGCACATGAACATACTTGTATGCACACTGATGTACACATATGTGTGCACTACCCAGCAGACTATAA
Source organism: Cricetiscus sungorus (assembly GCA_030556225.1). Lineage (NCBI taxonomy): Eukaryota > Metazoa > Chordata > Mammalia > Rodentia > Cricetidae > Cricetiscus > Cricetiscus sungorus. The sequence continues at coordinate 89,719,572 of JANBXA010000007.1, forward strand.
GCAAGTTACAATGATATTAAGATATGAAAATGCCACATAAAACAGCATTTTGCACATTAACTAAAGGGTGCTTTAAAATATTTAAAGGATAATGCCTTTCACACAGAATAGCTTCATCAAAGTGGTTGATGTTTTCATAGTATTTGATATGCTGGCTATGCATCCTTCAAGGAAAACAGGTCCTACAGTCCTACACTGAAGGAGAGAGAAGATCCAACGCCCCATAGAGAGGGTATGGGGAAAGGAGTCAGACAGACTGAGTTCAAACTTGTCATGGATGTTCTAAATCAGGATAACCCTGAAGCAACTTGAATGTCCTTTTCTGAAATGTGCATATGTAGAAATATAGGAAGAGGAGTGTTTCAAATACATGTTCAATAAGCTTTATGGAACTGGGTGGAATCAAGTGTATTGTCTTTTCTGAACAAGGTTCAGTGCCAACAGGCAGCACTGCCCCTAAATAACCCAGACCACAAATCCTACAAGGGAAGGGCAACTTCATCCTGGCATCCTAATAGCCTCCACTGAGCTTGCCTCTGTCTAATGGTCTAATGGGGCAGGCATCTGCTCTGATCTCTTGACCTGCTCTCAAGACCTCATGGGCATGGAGACCTGAATCCTGCCTCCTGTAGTCCTTGCTGGCAGAAATGCCAGGTTGTTAAACAGTATCTGCCTATCCAGGAAATGGTATCTAGCACCAAGCCTGGATTCTGACCAACCCCCTTGGTTAAATTCTGCTCTACCACTTACCATATAAAGACTGCAGGCAACTCTAACATCACTCCCAGCCTCAGTGACCTTGTGTCTACAATGGAGAGAATCAGAAAAGTGGTGTTGCAAAGATGCTGTGAGAACACGCCAAGCAGAGCACAATGGGCTCTCTAGAAATGTTAGCATCTATTGACTTACTCCTCGTCCATCATTTTACACAATAACAATGTGTGTGTGTGTGTGTGTGTGTGTGTGTGTGTGTGTGTGTGTGTGTGTGTGTGGTGTGAACATGTATGCACTGAACTGGGTGAACAGACAGAAAAGGAAATGGATGAATAAAATGGATTCTAGGGTCTTATGATGACCCACAAGCCATCAACACAGCCGAAGAAGTTGTTCTCAGAGCTGCCCCTCACAATGTCTGCTCTCAAGACATAGATAGCAGTTGTTTAGTAGCAAGCACATTACATTTTGTACTAGGGAAAACTAGATTGAAATTTCTTCCAGGAACACACACTAAAAAAAATTATAAATATATTACAGTCAATGCCTTCTGATAAAAATGGAATTTAAACTCTCAGTCTCGCAATGGTGATCTGGAGCTTATTAATCACAGTAAATGATTTTGACACCCAAGTGGAAAGTCCTCTGTAATGCTTTTAGAATCCCATTTTTATTTAACACTAATTAAAGGCTACTAACCGTAAAGTATTAATGAAATCAAATTCCCAAAAGGAGCTCCCATCTCACAGACTCTAGCTCTGAGCAAGATAGGGACCCGGAGAAAACTCAGGGCATAATGAGTGTTTAACCAGGGAAATGCAATCAACATGACCATGGTCAAGGGAGGGCCTCACTGAAGAAGATAATATTCTCAGTAATAAATTTTATGATCATCATTAGCCTCTCTCTAGCAGTTTATGGCTATTATGGCTATTGAGCAAAAGCTTTCCAAATCAAACAACCTTGCCGAGTTGCCGTACACAGTAGAGGCTCTGTTTGGTTGTCTACAGACACTGAACCAGGGTTTATGCTTAAGGAAGGGACATTAACCCTGTATCTCCTAGAAGGGGACCCTGAAGATAAGGCCACAGGTAATCCCTGGACAGAGGTGAAGGCTGCAGTTACCCTCTGAGATCATGTCCTGAAAAGTGAAGTTTGTACCTGCCTTCTCTTTTTTAGAATATTTATTAGCATATATTAACTGGACATAATAATGGGTTTCATTATGTGCTTCTCATACGTGTATACAATGTATTTTGATCAGATTGACCCTCATTACCCTCCCCATTTCCCTCCCATCTCTACTGCTGATGCCCCTTCTCCTTCCAGATTAATTCCCCTTCTACTTTCAACTCCTTTTGCTCCCTCAGTGAATTTCATTAGAATTCTTGCAGGAGCACAGGGGAAGGGTTATTTCCAAGTGAATGGGCAACTAACTAGTGGCCAAAGAAAATGTCTTTCCCCTGAAGAACCATTAACTCCCCACAGATGGTCAGGGAGGGGCAGGAACTCATGAGACCCTCTCACAGTTACCCTGCCTCCTTCTCTGAGAAAGAGTGGCTGCCAGCTGTTCTGTCAGGATGATGACAACACCCAACCCAGGACTCAGCCACCGGTGAATGGATGGAAGAGAGAGCTGGTCTGTTTTGGTGGGCCATTTCTGAGGCTGTGCTATGAAGCCATCCAGGCAAAAAACAAAAAAAAAACAAAAAAAACAAAACAAAAAAAAACATAGTACTGCCAGTACTGCCAGCGAAGCCTCTGGAGAAGATGTGTGTAGAAGTTTAAGTGTTTCTGTTCAGGTTCAGTGACTTCTCCTAAAAAGGGCTTACCTGTGGTTTTCCTGAGTGTTGTTATGTTGAAAGGAGATGGGACCTGGAAGAGGTGGGGCCTGTTAGAAAAAAGAGGAAATTGGGTCATTAGGGTTATGTCAAGCTTTCTTCAAACTCCTATGTAATAGAGGTTGCCCTTGAACTCTTGACCCTTTAGTCTTTGCTTCCCAAGTAGTGGGATTAATGACAGGCACCACCATACACAGCTCTGTAGAACTCTATGTTCTATGTTATTGTCCCTGAGAAGAAGCCTAGCCATCCCCTAGCCTGGGGTTCTTTCTCTCTAGGTCTTTCCCTCTGTCATTCATTTTTGCTATTGTACTGTTTGTTACACATAACAAGTTCCTACCACAGATGTGTGGGCATTTCATTTGGGGGTCAGGAAATGAACTGACAGTCTTCAAAACAGTCACCACAGCACTTTCCTTATCCTTCCCACAGAGTTTTAGTCCCTGTTTTATGAACCAAGAGCTGTGTGATGCATCTGAAAGCATGTCTTGCTTTAGCTCATCTCTGTCTACAATCCTAATGGTTTACTAAAACAGAAGTTGTTACAAAACTAAGAGCCCAGAGCCTAATTCCTCCTTTAAATGCTAGAAGTTTGTTACCATTGACAGTTTTCTTCAGCTGTGGAAAACCCTCTCTGTGTATCCTGGTACTTAATGGCCCTGTAAGTGTCTATTCCAAAAGAGTCTAATATAAGTGTCTAATGCCAAATAGGGGCATTGTCTGAGCCAGAAGTAACCATTATCCAAAGGCCTTCATCTATGGCCCACAAAAGCAGGACATTTGTCTTTAGGACCACCTGTAGAGTTGGGGAGGGGCAGGATTCAGATACTCTAGACCTTTACATAAGGTAAATCAGAGTCACGTTTTATTCAGAGAAGAAACAGATCTGGTCAAAACTCCTGGAAGAAGGAAGGCTCAAACAACTATTTAGATACAAAAGTCATCTCAAAGTCCTGCACCCTCAACATCACCCCCAAACACTGCAGTCTCCTTTTCATCAAAGTCTCCCAAAGTACCATTTCCCAAGTGAGAAACTTCAAGAGACCGCAGAGACTCTCCAGTCTTCGCAGATAGCTCTATCTACTTAGGTGGGCAAGGAGATCCCCCAGTATTGTGTTGGCAAGCTTAACCAGCTGAATAGACAACAATAAAAATGAAGAGCAGATGGGCAACCCCATCTGCCAGCACAAGTGATAACAGGCCAGTCTTGAGGGAGGGCAGACACCAAGTCATTTGAGATGGCACGCTTTGGTCACGTCACTAGTATTTTCACAAACCTACCAGGACTCTTCCATCCAGATGAAAGCTGTTCTCAGTAAGATCACCTTAAAAGGAAGTGTAATTGCTCTTTTCTTCACAGCCATTTAGAAATTCACTCGTTTGAGTCAGTTTCCAAGACATTTGGTAACAAGGAATCTTGAAGCCTAAATGAGAGGATGGAATGAGATAGTCCTACAGCACGCTTGCCATGGTGCTAACTGGACAATAAGCACGTCGTGGGTGGTGAATTTTATCAGGTTGTCCTCCCAGGTTCTTAAGATGTGCTTAGATTCCTTTTCATGAGCAAATCAGTCTTTGCAAGGAGAGACTGTCCATCACCCAAGCTATGTCTCATCCTTTTCCCATGGGCACAAAGAGAGTATGATGAGCATTAAGGGATTAAAAAACCACAACCCTGAGCTAAATAAAGCTACTGTGCTATGAAATACTGGCCAGACAAGTTAGGATTGATGTCTTCAGGTGTATAATGGAAACTTCTAATTAAATTCTGAAATTTGCTTAGCAGTACAATGATGGACGGTATGGCTCCTGCCTCTATTTCCCTGAAGCATGAGGTAGTTACTGTGGCAGAGATAACTCGTGTTCACCAAGCCTGTTCTTTCTTCCCAACCACATACGAAGACTGCATTCCCAATATCCTTTGCAATTTGATTGACACCATATCATCCCCAGTGCCATATTCTGTGTTCACACTCACATCCTGCTTTGTCTAGACCATAAGCATAGACTCAGTGGTAAAACGAAAGGATGGAGGAAGCCTCGTCATAGCTCAGAGATGAGTCCTCCCTCCAATGACTACCACGTACAACAGACAAACCCGGAGCACTTACACACGATGCTTTCTGCAAGCAAGCCATGCAGTTTCAATGTGCTGTGCCACCATTAACAGGGTTATTGATGAAAGTGTTAGAGGAGCTCATCTTCCCACTAAAGTTTTAGAAACTTCTTGTGTATAGGAAACCATCTCAAAGATAGACCAGAATGGGGAAGTGGATAGTTCAGACCTAGATCAAGATACTTAAGATTTTTTTCCCATCTCAAAATAACATGAAGCTCTAAGCTACAATCTAATAAATAACTTACATTAAATAATCAGAATTTTACTTTGTGGGGAAGGGTTGAATGTCTATACAGATGGTAAAGAGTACTGTAATTACCCTGAATCATCTAGTCTCCAGCCACTTCACTAGGACCCCTTTTCCAAAGGGCCACACTTATAGATGTTGTACATATCTTTTGGGGGATCATTATTCACACTCACACACACACACACACACACACACACACACACACACACACACACACACACAAGAGTCATGCAGAACAAATGGAGTTTAGAGGCCAACAGTGTCCAGTCATTGGTTGGATTGGACCTACAAGTTGTCAAAGACGGTCACAGGCAGGGCTGTCCCCAGACAGCTTGATAAATACTTGAGTTAAAAGTCTCCATCTTAGAAACTTCATTTTAAAGTTAGAAATGAACATTAGAGACACAGGAAACATCTGACTCAAAACCATAGAGGAGTTTAGACCATTGCAAAACAGGGATGGTGGCATATCTGAGTTAGTACAGGGAACAGGACCCTCATCTTCCAGGACTAAACAGTTTTATTCTCTCCCTTTAGAATCTACAGAACATAACCTCAGATTCTATTGAGATTATTTTTTATATTTATTATTTATATTGGGAGGGACATGGCCAGGTAACGGATCATGAGGACAGGTCTGAGGACAATTTGCCAAACTCTGTTCTCTCCTTCTGCCATGTGAGTCTGGAGATAAAACTCTGGCTACCAGTCTTGGCAGCAAGTCTTCACCCACTAGCCATCTCTCCAGCCATAAAGGTCAGAGTCATAAGTAAAAGGAAGATGGTAACTGGAGTCTGTTTACATCTAAAGTTGGGCCCAGGTGATCAGGGTCTGCATGAGCTGTGCCTCTGAGAAGCTATGAAATAGTTGATTCAGTATTACTGAGACTTAACCCAGACAAAAACTGATGATGATGATGATGATGATGATGATGATGATGACCACAATGGTGACCATATGACAGTGATGTAAAGGTAATAGTGGGGTCTACTATGAACTTCACTGTCAAAAGAGCCTTATTTTACCTTTATATAATAATGACATTTCTCAGTTCTGTTTCTTCCCTCTAAACTCTCCTATATACCCCTCCCTATTCGCCATCAAAGCCATGCCCTCTTTTTTCAGTAAATGTTGTTGCAATGAATATACACATATTAGATAAATATATGTTTCTAAATATATCCTGCTTTGTCCGTTTAATGTTACCTGTATGTATATTTTCAGGGTTGACCATTTGGTACTAAACAACCAGTTGGTGTGCTCTTTCCTGGGGAAGGCCACCTCTCCCCCCTCTCAACTTTCTTCAGTTGCTGATAGTTCTTTGTGTAACGTCAAGGTCTCAGGGTTTTCTCCATCCACTTTGGCATGTCCAATGGCAACACCCTTATTTAGTTAATGTTTGGGCAGTCACGCTGGTGAGACTTTATGGGTGTCATTTCTGATAGGGGACACAATGTCACAGCAAATTCCCTGACCCCCTGACTCTTACTGTCTTTCTCTCCCCTCTTCCACAGTGGTACAGGAGTGTTTTGTAGATGTAACCCCTGGGACTAGGCTCCACATGTCTGTATTTTTGATTGGTTGTGGTTTTCTATACTGGTGTCTTTCTGTTGCAAAGAGAAGTTTCCATGATGAAGAATGAAGACTACACTTACTTGTGGATATAAGGACAAATGTTTATAGATTGTTGTTAGGAATTATGCTGGTTTAGTAAATTAATGGTTATAGATGTTCCTCCAAAAACCATGACTTCACTAGGACTAAGTAGGTTCTAGATTTCCAGTGTCAAGCATGGTCTCCCCTCTTGTGGAACAGGTCTTAAGTTTAATTAGAGAAATGTTGGTTACTGCCAAGGTCTGTGTGCCAGCACTGCACCTATAGGATTATCATTCTATGCTGGCCATTGATATGGTTCATAGGCATCATAGCTGGGTAGGATTGTTGGTTGCCTTCCTCCATTGGAAGTATGTGTGGTGCCTTCTGGTACCAGCCCTCAGGGAGGGGGCATTTGGGTCAGTTCCAGCTCAGGAGTCTTTGGGCCCTGTTTCTGATGTACATGGTGTCTTCAGCCATAGGGACTTCCACATTTTTGGGCAACTAGGGGCAGTAGCAATAGGCTGTAAGTTTTGTGACTATTTCTGCACTGTGCTGAAGCTTTTTAGTTTTAAGGAGTTGAAAGGGCCTTGATTTGACATGGAACTAATAAGAATCATCCTAGGAAAAGAAAATGATGCTGTTGTTCCGTCTATGGTGAGGGAAGTTCAAACACTGAGATGAAACAGGCATTTTTCACAGTGTCTCTACAGAAATAATTAACATGTGACTAAATAATGGTTTGTTAAGAGGGCAATATTTTTCAGTTACATATTCACAAGCAGTGCCCAACGCAGGCACCCACACTCTTGGGGAAGAGCCACCTCTGTGTTAGAACAGGTGACACAGACTGAAGGAAAAGGCACAGAAGAATGTGGTAACCATCTCCACTTCTTTTTTAAATGAAATTACGTCACTTCTCCCTCCCCTCTCTTTTCTCCAGCCCCTCCTAGGTGCTTCCTCTCAAACCCCTCTCAAACACTGCTCCCAAGTTGATATAGCCTCCTTTTCTTTATTATTACATATGTATATGTACAAATGTATCTGTATGTACAAGCATATATAAACATAACCTTCTGAGTTCATTATAGTGGATTGTGTGTATATGGGTTCTTTCCTCTGCATTGGACAACCAGAGATTATCATCCCTGGGAGAAGCTCACTTTCCTTTGCCCAATACTCATTAGTTGTGGACCCTTATCCAGTAAGATAAGACCATGTAGAAACACTTAGATTAATAGAAATGGGTTAATAATTATGATAGAGCTAACCAATGAGAAGCCCTAGTCATTGGCCAATAGTTTAATTATTAATATAGCATCTATGTATTTATTTGGGGCTGAAGCTGCAGGAGCAGGCTGGAAGAAAACTTCCAGCAACAATTAGTTGCCTGTAGTTCTTTGCCTAGCGATAAGACCCTGTGAAAGAGTTCTCCTTCCATGTTTCTGTACCCATTGATATATTGCTATTGTTCCAGTCTTGTTTTTGCAGCCATTTCTAGGAACAACTGTTTCATAGAAGAGTTCCTGGTCCTCTGACTCTTACTACATTTTCTCACCTCATCCATGATGTTTCCTGAGTCATAGATGCAAGAGCTGTGATATAGATATATCTGTTCTTGAAGAATGAATGGGAACAGAAAGCAAAGTGTGAGACCAGCTTGCCTCTGACTGTGTACTTGGCAGCACTCAGCTCCAACCCAGCCAATAGCGGAAGACTATTAACCCTTCAAGTTGCATTTGCTCCACACGACTCATTGTAAGAATAATAATCTCCCCAAAATAAAGATCCCCAAAAGAGCACGAGGGAATAACCTTCCATTTTCTTTTAAGCCCTGCCACCCCAAGTTTGTGGAAATTTGTTGCAGCTGGAACAGGATACAGGGGTCAACTGGGAAAGAACATGGAATACCTGTAAACACTCTCAGAACAATCCAACAGGGCCCCTGCCCTAGAGTCAGTAGGTGTGGTGGTTGATCCTCATTGTCAGCATAACCAGATTTAGAGTCACCCTAGAAACACAATGAGTGTGTCTATATGGTGTTTCCAGAAAGGTTTAACAGCGGAGGGGAAACCCTATTCTGAATGTGGGTAGCTCCTGGACTAAATAAGGAAGAGAAAGCAGGGTGAGCAGCAGCCTTCATATCTGTTTCCTGGCTGCATGAGCCAGCCTCCCACTGACAGTGCAGTGCCCTCACCCTCCTGCCTTACCTTCCCCACAGTAATGTACCTGGTCACCTCCTTATGCCGCTGTGAACCAGAGTTAGTTCTCACTGCCCTCCCTCCCTTACAGTGTTCTGTCAGGGATTTGGTCACAGCTACAAGGAAAGTAACTCACACACTTAGAGACACTTTCCAGTGACAACTTAACACTTAACAGTTGATTGATTCACTCAACAAACAATCATTGACAAAGATGCCCCCCCTTCCTTCTACTGGGGAAGGGCAGGATTGAGAAAACAAACAGAAGCACTCTATGACACACTAGTGTGGACAAGAGTCTGTCCCAGTTTCCAGGGGTGCCTCCAACAAAGGCAGTGTGTGTGCTTGTCACCTGGGGTCCAACTAGGATCATTTTTTGTAACCCAGAGAACTAGGGTTATGAGCGGCGTAGATCGTGCATAGTTCTCCCTTCTCTTTCCTTCCATCGCCAGGCAGGACAAGAGAAAGCACCATTGGTCCCCTGTGAGGAGAGTGCTCCTCCACTCCCTGAAATTCTCTTTGAGTCAGATTGAGACCACAGTTGCACTGACACAGAGGCAGATACTAGCACCCGCTCCCTTTCACACAGGGGAGGTGTGCTTGTTCGAATAATTTGGAGCCTGTGTACCATCAGAACAGGACTCCATGTGAAACAGGCTCCTGTCAGCTTCAGCCAGCCTGGTCCTCCACTGAATACCCAGGCAAACAGCAAAAGAAAGAAAATCCAGAAAACCCACATATCCCACTTGAGTTTCTCTGAGATTGTAAAATGAAAGGCTTGTTATAATCTGCTAAAAATAACCCACTGGGAGAATTTACAAAATGTAGGCATGGAAGAGCAAATGCTACAGTCAAGGGAACCAGGGTGTTTAACCGGAAATGAAAGATTCACATCACAGAATGCTCAGAACTCACTGAGTCTGTGCTTCCGTGACAGGAAGCCTCCAACTTGAATGTTAGAAATGTTCATTCAGGAATCCAGCCTTGGTTTTTAATGGCTCAGATCCTTCAAAAATAACAGCAGGGGCCCAGAGAAGCAGGAGGAGAGGGCGCCAGGCTGAGAGCAAAGAGGATGTGGCTGTGATGTGGGCACATGCCCACATGACCTCCAGAGTCAGGGTCAAGTATGGCCAAGAGTCAGCGACCCCACTGAGATCGCACAAGTGGTCAGCAGCCCCTGACTAAAGCTGGTTCTGGGAAAGCAGTGATCTCCCTGGAATTGTTTATAACATTCTGGCTCCGTTCTTTCCTGCTCTCCAAGGAGGCCTGAATCCATTTTGCTCAACACAGCATTTTTAGACAATGTGGGTTTTATGGTTTTTGTGAAACAGAGGGAGGAATGAATTGCAAAACCAAATATAACTAGAAATGGCTTTGTAATTTTAAAATAAAATAAATGAAAACATTTCAGACCAAGGATTGCCCTCCAAGAATGGAAACCCAAACACAATCACTTTTTGCTGAAATATAGAAGCAGCAGAAATAAATCCAAGGGGATTGGGATCCAAATCTGAAACCCAATAAACTCAATGGCAGAAATTAAAGACAAATTATTAAAAAAAAAAATTGTACCCAGCCTCCAGGCTAAGAGTACATGCACAAAGAAATCTATTGTCCTTCCACATTTCGCTGGGCAAGCATCAAATTTAGACTTTGAAAGCTTCCCGCTGCTTTGGGAATCCAGATATTTATGTTATGATGGACAAGCCTATCTGAGCACTCCTGTCTCTAGTAGCAGCAAATGAAGCAAATGGTTGACAAATGCTTTATAAACTCCCCACAAATGCTAGCCTTAGTGCTGTCTACACCCCTTTCTTCCAGAAGAAATGTGAGTAGAAGACTATTTTTATATTTACTCAACCCTTCTTAATGTCCAGGAGAAATATTAAATAGTCACTTAGGAGAATAGTAGACAGCCCTTCAGAAGATGGCCGAGGAGGCTGCATTGCATAACCATGGCTTATTGTGTAATGTTGTAAGTGAACAGTGAGATTTAAAATCTATGTGCAGTACTGGTAAAATTATGCATTAAAAAAGTACCAAGCAAAAATGTTAATGGGAACTCTGTGGGGGGGGGGGTGTTGGGGGGGAGTGTTGTACCAAGGTCAGTTTTGATTTTCTCATTATTTTTTCTAATTAAAAAAATGCCATTTTAATGACAAACATGAGGGGTAGTCAGGTAGGTGATAAAAACTTTTAAGTGTCTCTGATATGTCCTTAAATTGCTCTAGTAGAAGGCCCTTTTTCGATAAGAATGTCAGGCGGGAAATGGAAACAAACACAAAGGATCATTTCATTGCACTCGCCTTTGTTTTGATTCCTAAGCCAAATTTGGGAGAAACTAAGTGTCTCAAGTACTTTGGGCCTGAGGTACCTTGGAAGATTTTAGGTAGTAATGCCAGTTGAAGGGGGCGGGGCTTACAAGTCTTTAACAAAGAAGGTTCTCTTAATGTATTAACTTAAATATTATAGGAGACCATGCAGGGGAAAATGTTTTCAATCTTCCGCTGATGGTTTCTTTGGTGACTTTAAACATACAAAACAGTAATGTGACGGGAGTTGGTGGTGCTTGCCTTTAATCCCAGCCCTCGGGAGGCAGAGGCGGGTGGATCTCCTTGAGTTCCAGTTCAGCCTTGTCTACAGAACTAGTTTCAAGAAAGGCTCCAAAGCTACACAGAGAAACCCTGTCTCAAAAACCAAAAACACAAAAACAATAAAAACCAATAATGCAGTATGAGAGTTAGGCCAACCTTTCAGATCTCCATTTGAATACACAGTGAGTCAGTCACTCTTTTAGTTTCTACCCAGCTGAAATTCTGTAAGTAACATAGTAAACCAAGATTATATGTGCTGGTGACAGAAATGGACAAGAGCTGTTGTAAGTAAAAAGAGAAACTATTGGAAAGAACAGAGCATGAAGAACTGAAGATGCCGGCCTCACAGTAGGTGTGGGAATGGAAGAGTCAGGGGACTGGCAGTCACGCAAGAGGGAAATAAGAGCAACTTCCTTGGTGGGCAACTGCTAAGCAGAATCAACACAGATGGCTTCCATCCTCAAGGCCCGCATACAGCTGCCCCCAAGAGGTCATTCCAACTGGCCTCATGTGGTCATGAGCTCCCAGCTTAGCCAAAAGGGAGCAGGGCACCTTGATTGACAGCCCACGGAGACTGCACAAATGTAGCAAAGAGGACCCTTAACATAAAAGGAAGAAATAGATGCCCAGAGGGATGATGACTGACAGCCCCTCATCTGCCAAGCCCAGGGGCATGTCCTCCGAGTGCAGAGTTCTGTGTTAGTAACCACTGCTGTGCAGTCCAGCAAGGATGCAGCACACATGACCATGGTTCAGAGTCTTAGGAGAATTAAACAAGAAATTCGTAACAAAGACAGTGGCTTTGCAGTTCTGAGTTCAAAGCTAAATGAGGCAAATGGAGGAGGCATGGCTGCTTTTCGGAGTAAAGTGCATTAAACAGTAAAATTAACAACAGAAACCTCATTGTGCCATGAGGCTCTTTTATTGATTTATTTTCTGAATCCAACTTTGAACACAATGAAAGCTGTGCATTTTAAAAAAATAAAAATAAAACAAATATTTTTTTTTCCTTTCCCAATGCTACATAGAAGCCTCCCGGGCAAAGCAAAATAAAGCTTTATTATGTCAAATTCCAGTCATCCCAGAATTATAATCATTTGGCCTGGGCCACATTGAAGCCTGTCTTTGTACTCTCTTCTAGTAGTGGTTTTTCTAAACAAATCAATCACACAAACAAGATTGCTGGGAGTCCAGGGGAGGCTGAGCAAGGGAGGAAAGTTTAGCATGCAGCCTACCATGAGCAACATCACTCCTTGAAGATGTGTCTTAATCATGCTCAAAGCACAAATAAAGGACCTGGCGGCAGCCAGCTTCCATTTTTAGGGGCCCCTGTATTTCTTTTAAAATCTGTACTTGAAATTTCCTGCCCACCACAATGTGTCTCGAAATTGTTAGTCCCATCCAGGGTGGTATGAGCTGGGCATGTTGGTACATGCAGTCATCTGCTCAGGAGTGTGGTAAGTTTATATTACATAGAGATACTCTGTCTTTAAAAAATTGTCATTTGCCCATGTTGCTCATGGAAAAAGATAGCATGTAGAACCTTGTTTGCCTATTCGTCTTGGAGGAAGAGGAGCAGAGGCGGGGGTGGGGAGGACGAGAGAGGAGGAGGGCTGGATAGCACAGTCTGTTAAATGCTTGCTATACAATCCCAGAACCCATATAAAAAGCTGGGCATGGTGGCTTATGATGCCAGCACTAGGGAGGTAGAGACAGCGGGTTCTACGGGGTTCACTAGAACAACTACCCTAGGCTATTTGGGGAGTTCCAGTTCACTGAGAACTCTCCTGTTTCAAAAAGCAAGGTTAACCTTCCACTGGTGTATGAGCAAATATCCAGGGGCCACCTCCTCACAGGAAAACTGAATTCCCTCACCCTGATACAAAGCTGGGGGCTAGGCTAGGAGGAGTTGGAGGGGAGGAAGTAGGAGATTGATTAATCACAATACACATTATACTTTTTACAAATTATATTTTAATATATATATACATATATATATATATATATATATATGGATAAGCAGTGGGGAAAACATAAAGGTGGCAAGTGACTGAGATCCAAGGTCTGGTCAAGGCAAATGACATCCAAGGTCTGGACATATGTACACACATGAACACACACACACAGACAAAGGGGGGCAGCTTTTGGAAGCTGATTTCACTTCAAATAGAGACAACATTAGAAATTGTTGAATGTATATAAAAACAGCAACTATATCTAAATAAGCTTGTCTTGGATAGACTACAGAGCAATACAATCCTGTTACATATAGCCCAACTCACAACATTCTTTAACATGTATCCTCATGTGAATGTCATGGAACACACAAAGACCTATGAGGCAAAAGCAGAAAGTCATGAAAACAGCAGGGCAAAGACAAGTGCTCGCAGAGCAATCCATGTCCTCCCCTGGAATTTCCCAGCAACCCCTGCAGGACATGCGGTGTGAAGAATAGATAACAGGAAGTGTGCCCATCCACCTCTACATGTTTCCTGTTGTGATGACTACAGATCCTTGGATAATAATAAGAGTAAGGGAGCTCGCCCATGTCAACTCTCTGGAAGGTGAACTCTGGAGAACAATACCAGCCTGGAAGGCTCGAGTGAAAGACAAATTGTGCTCAAGGGGGAAATTAAGCATGGTGACTAAACCAAGAAGAATTAGGGAAAAACAGATCACAATGTGGTATAGCTCAGCCTGTTTGGGTAATACTCTACCTATTACTTCCTGTCTCTGTCTTACAGACTAGAACACTGAAGCTGAAATAAAACACATGGGAAGGCTGAGGAGCATGCTGAGGGTTGAGTGGCAGGCCTCAAGGTCTCTGAATCCAGTTAGCTTTCCCCCAAAGCTCATTGTTTTCTGGGTACAGATGCTCATGGCTGGTTGATTTTCAGTATGTATGCAACAAAACCTGAAGAAACACCCCTCCCAATCATTTGCCTTCTGCAAAGAGTCATTGTGCAGAGCAGCCCAGAGCAGGCTATGGACCTCTGTCGAGCTGTATCCTTTCCATAATGGCTGCGCTGTGAAATCAAAAGAGTATTGTGAGAGGCATGAGTAGTGAGAACAGACTCGGAAACCAGAAAAAAAAAAATGTAAATATAAGTCCAACTTTTCATTCTGCCAAATTCAAACAAACATCACTTTAATGACCTGGCAGCCCCCACAAAGTCAGCAGCCACCAGTTAAAGAAAAGACCATTCATTTAAGAAGAGAAGTGTCAACACAGGCATTTAACATAACTCAGGTTTCCACAGCAGAGGGATCCTATATATGGTGACAAGGGAATGTGGGCTGCAATTAGCCAAACAGCATCATCACCCAAAATAAACTCAAGGAGCATGTTGGAGGCCCCCTTCCCTCTCCTGGACCCTTCTCCCATTAACAAAGCTTCATGCGACTTCCAATGGTCTTTATAGTGCATCGTTCGGGGAGGCCGCACTCCATCAGAGCTCACAGGCAATAAAAGTACCAAGTACCAACTTTTCTTGGTATGATATTTAAACTGGTACTAGTTGTACAGAACGAGCCAGCATATACCTCATAAAAACACAGAACTCATGGGAAAAGATGCTTGGGAATGCATCTTTATGACCCTGGGGGAGGCAGAGATTAGAGAAGACACAGAAAGCCATGAACATCAAAGAGAGGAATAATTGTTGGGCAAACTCAAATATTTACCTTTTTTTCTTGTTGCTCGATACTGCAGATGAGCAAGCGAGCTAAGCAACCTCCAGATGTGAATGGGCCATTAGTCACACATAGAGCCGAGGTGGTTTGATTCTAGAATGCATAAGAATCCCTCCAACTCAATGGCAGAAAAACAAGCAGCCCAATAAAAATGGAAGCAAAAGATCCAAATGGACATTTACCAAAGAAAATACCCAAACGTTCAACAAGCATAAGAAAGCGCAATCGCCATCGGTGGTCCCTGGGAAAGCATACATTAAATCTAAAACAGAGGGCTGGAGAGATGGCTTAGTCAGTGAAGTGTTTGCCATGCAAGCATGAGAGCCTGAGTTCAGGCCCCTAAAGCCCACATTAGAAAGTTTGGTGTAGTGGCACGAGCCTATATACACCCCAGCACTGTGGAGAGGGAGACAAGAGGACCTTGGGCGCACTAGCCAGCTGGCCAGCTGGAGGAGCAAATGCCAGACTCAAGGAGAGACCCTGTCCCAAAACACAATGTGGAAGGAAGTGTAAGTGAGCACTTGACAACCTCTGTTCCCATCACACATGAATACATATAAAAACTACAATAGAACACTGCTGCATGCCACCAGGATTACCGAAATAAACAGACTAGTGACCCCGTGCACGGGAGGGATGGCATCCTGTCGGCACTCTCATACACTGTCAGCCAGAGAGTGGCATTTATTAGACATTTACTAGACAGGTTTAACTTCCTTAAACTTAAGTTTGGAAGTTTGGAAGTTCAGAGTTTTGGACTAGATTTTCTGGTGGGATTTCTGTATTCTAATGTGCCTGATAAAGTCCTATAGTTCTGTCCTTAATATTGGCCTCATATAGAAGATACTTCCTCAGCACTTTCTGAAAAAGGGCAAAATAAACAAAAGCAAAACAAAACAAAAAAACCAAACCCCCAAAATCTGAAACCTATCTGGCTTCAGATAAGGAATATGCTGAACACCCATCTCTCCTATGACCCAGCAGTTTCCCAGGCACTGGGAAACAGGAAGGCATCTCCATGGAAATATTGGCTCATAGTGGCTTTATTCAGACCAGCAGGCACAAGCTGGGCACCACCCAAGTGTCAGTCAGGAAGTAAATTGGGCTAGGGTCACACAATAGAATACCACACAGCAGCAAAAAAGGTTCAAATTGCAGGGCTATAAGAGAATGTGGGTTTCTAAGACATAATGCTGGGTGCTGAAGGAAAATGTCATACTGAACGGAACCAGACACAAAATGGTATAGACCAGGTAATTCCATTTATACCACTTCATTTATACATAGTTTCTACACTAGAAAAATGAATATATGATGATATAAATCAAACTAGTGTCGCCATTTGACTCCTCCCCACAAATACACACACACACACACACACACACACACACACACGATGGGGACAGGGAGGAAAACTGAATTGGTGATTGCCTGAAGAAGGAAGGGTATCTGAGAAGGACTGGGAAGC
Organism: Cricetiscus sungorus; assembly: GCA_030556225.1. Taxonomy (NCBI): domain Eukaryota; kingdom Metazoa; phylum Chordata; class Mammalia; order Rodentia; family Cricetidae; genus Cricetiscus; species Cricetiscus sungorus. The sequence goes on from JANBXA010000007.1 coordinate 89,736,045, forward strand.
AGGCAAGACACCCCTTGGGATGATTAACCTGTTCTGTCTGTACCTTGCTGGAGTGTGGGTTTTGCAGTTACATGCATTTGTCAAGGTGAATGAACTAAAACACTTGAAAATCTGTAATTTTTCTGTATGCAAAGCATATGTCAATTTTTAGAAAGTGCTGAGGAAGTATCTTCTATATGAGGCCAATATTAAGGACAGAACTATAGGAATTTAGAATACAGAAATCCCACCAGAAAATACAGATCTCTTCCAGACCAGGGGAAGTGGCAGAGTGTTTATGTTTAGCCAGTTTGAAGTCTTGGGGAAGGCAGGCTGTGATGATGACAGTAAGTGCCGCTGATAGCATTCATTAGACGGAGGGTAGTGTCAGACACTCCTGTACACGTGTAACTTCAGATCTTTTCTGTCATGGGCCTACTCCAGACTCCTTTTGACAAGCCTGCTTGGTCTGGCCTCACTCAAGGGTAGCCTGACCTAACCCCAACCTCTCACCTTCTGCCCTGCAGCTTCTCTGGTGCCCTGGTGTGGGGGGCAATTGATCCACAGATATCCAAGATGGATATGTGAGTTGGGGTCCCTTGGCTGGTGCAGGAGGGAGCTGGTGGGTCCACACAATCCCACTTTAGCAGATGAACCCCTTATGTCCCCTGTCTAAGGCTCCTAGGGAGCTCCCTGGGGATGGAGCACCAGACACCTTCCTAGTGATCAGCTCCCTGACAAGTCCCTCTACTGGCCTGCCCCTCCTCTATTTTGTCCCTTCTATCACTTGCTCCTTCTTAGGGACCACTTTTCAAGTAAGATATTTGCGTGCACACTTGTGTCTTAAGCTCTAGCTTCAAAAGAGATGAAGCTCGGGGAAAAGGGTTTGTGGGTCTGTGCATACACAGTGGTGCACATCTGCTAGACATTTTCCTGAATGTTGAAACCTTATGTAACACGGATCCCTGCTCAACTGGCTGCTGGCCTGGATGCTATCTCTTGTATACATGTGAAAGAAACTGATGGCCTCCTGCTACCAGAGTCAGCTCTGGCTAAGAGAAACCCCTTGGTAGGAAACACAACTACACAACCTCAAACCCCCTAAAATCCACTGCCTTTCTGTGTAAGTACAGAACCTGTCACTGTAGTTACAGGCTACACTATTAACACTGTTATCAGTAACTAGTCAATAAGGGACAGGCAAGAGAGTGCCATCCCTGAGGGAGTGTGCCTACCTTATAAAAGACAAACCTTGAAAAGTATGACATTAACTTTGAATGACTATTACCTTACACTTAGTGAACTGTGGTGAAATAACAGAGGAATATGGAAAGAGCTCTGGTTGGTGTGTGGACGTGGCTGCTTCTGTTGCGATGTTTTGCTGGGTCCTCTACTGCTGTGTATACGGCTCGGAGTACACAGCTCCAGGAAAGGAATTCTGCCTTTTGTGTTTCTGTACTTCTCCTGAGTAGTAAGTTGTCTGTCTTCCTTTCTTCCTTTCTTCCTTCCTGTCTTTTCCCTTTTCTTCCTCCTTTCATCCCTCCCTCCTTTCTCTGTGCCTCTCTTCTTTCCTTTCTGCCTACTTCCTACCCTCTTCCTTTTCTTCCTTCCTTCTTTCCTGTCTCTTTCCTTTCTGTGTCTGCATTTCCTCCACTATGCCCACCTCCTGCTTTTATTCCTACCTCCTTGGTTTCTTCCTCCCTTACTTTTTTCTTTTTAAAGAGGAGGGGCAGAGTTTGAAAAGTAATAGCTAGTGATAGTCATAGTATAAATATGAAAAAAAACCATATTCAGAGAGGAAAGTTCATTCAAATTAAATAGCTTGTTACAACAGGTTCTCAGCTGACTTGCTGAATGTATGTTTTATAATTCTTGATAAGGCATCTGCCAACATTTAGCCAGAGTGGATGAATGGCTTTCCTCTGCAGGAAAGATTCGAGAAAATGGGAGTAGGATGTGAAGACAATTACTTAGAAGCATGTTGATGAAGCCTGGAAAAATAAACAAGGAGCTTTTTAATTTGACGACTAGACATGGAGGCAGCTAGGCTTAGGCTCCACACAGGCACCTGTGATCAAGACTCACCTGTGTCTGTCCCCCTTCAGCTACTCCTCTCAGTTCCCAGGCTTCTTGTTGCAAATGCAGGCAGCATGGGAGGACAGCCAGCACTCAGAAGTGCAGTCTGTTGTAAATCTGGTATGTGTAGAGAAGAGGATGAATTGAACTTCAACATTGGTGATATTCTTTCTGACTTATAGACTATCTAAAAGAGACTTTGTCGTTCCATTGCAACCACAAAGGGCACACATCTCTCAGTAAATGTGCAAATTGCTCATGACACAAGCATCTCAGACTTCAATAGTAAGACACGCCATTTGTCTGCCCTAGCTATCTGCAGCCACCTTGCCAGAGCAGACACAAGCTCCCATCTTCCAGCACCCCTTAACATCCTCTACACACACCAGGTGGCTTACAGCTCCAAGCAGTGGGTCATCCTTCACAGAACCCTCTGGGCCTCTTTTTTGGGCCTGCGTCTCTAATCAATTCCTGCCCCAAGGGCTCCTAATCTTTTCTGTTTTGTTTTTTTCTCCAGTCTTCCCACTGTACCCCGGGTATTCTCTAATCTCAGCCCTCAGAATACTAGGAAGCATATTCCTTGGGGATAGAGGTTTGTTTGGTAGTCAGACATGATAAGATACACCTGGAATCCAAACACTTAGACAATGGAGGTAAGAGAATCAGGAGTTCAAAACCAGCTTCAGCTAGGTAGCAAGCTCAGGCCAGCCTAGGGTACATAAGGATGCTATCTCACAACAAGATGAAAAAAAAATTTGGTGGGCAGGCAAGTTGGCTTAATGGATAAAAACAACTACCAGTAAGCCTGATGACCAGCATCTGATCCTCAGGATCCACAGGGTAAAAGAAATAAATTAGCCCCACACATACATGTAGCATGAGCACACCTGCATGTACACATGCATTTTCCACCTACCATTTATATACATAAATAAATGTAGTAAAATTTTAATTAGCAAAAAGCATGGGCATGGTTGTTTCTGTAGCTTTGCAATATTTACCTCAAAGCAATTTGGTTCATTCACAGATTACTGCCTGGAACAGGACTTGTGAGAATTTGGGGCTACATTCATCTGTAGACTCCAGAAAGTTGCACCCTGAATTCTAGCAGTACTGTAGAGAAAATACATCCTGTAAATCTGCAAGGTTTCCCCTCCTGAGGAGCCCAAGTTGACCCAGCCTCCTTCCCAAGCAGCCTGGTAGGTAGGTAGCCTTCCTGATGCAAACACAGACCACATTTTTCTAAGCAATGCTCAAGATGGCTTATAAATGAGCAAGGTGAAGGAAAGGCATGTGGACAGCAAACAGCTAGGGTTTTCAAATCAGGACTTTTCAAATATTCCTTCTGGAATAACCTTTGAGTTCTGTGCTTTGATCCTGTGTGACCTCCTTTGGAATCTGAAGAGTGGCATTGGAAACTGTACAGTTCCTAATGACTCCCAGATCCACAGATCCCACCCCCTGACTGCCAGAGCCTCAGACCCCGCCCCCTCGGTGCTCTGTTCATTTCTTCCTGTCTCCTTTCTGTTTACACAACAGGAGGCAGAGACAGAGCATTTACCTCCAGCAAAATCCAGAGGTAAAAGGAAGGACCCAGTAAGAGAGGCAAGAACAGGAGTTAGAAACACTTGCCCTGCTGTGAGGAGAAACAGGATATTCTGCAACATTACAAACAATGCTCCTTGCAACTTACAGCAAAGATGACTCTGAGTAGCTAGATGTCTCCTTCGCTGCTTTGGCCAGACAAACTCATAAAGGCAAGGGGAACAGTTTCCCAGCAGGCTCCAGGATGGGATCTGGTTGTGCCCTCCACAGGGAGAGCTGTTCAGCCAGAAAAAAAGGTGGAACCAAACAGTTCGGGAAGGGCGCGTGCAGACAAACCAGCTAATTTTAACTTCAGATACAGCTGGACTGACCACCAAACTATCAGCTCACATCAACGTGTTACTGAGAAACCACAATTATCCTTTGGGGCATGTTTATGAGGAAGCACAGGGAACTCGTGGCATTGTGGGTGAGACAGGTGGATGGGACCACAACTGAGAATTGCCACATGTGGATTCCTACAGAGACAGGAAAGGGACACCAGCCAGAAGAACATGGCAGTCCTGACTGTAAGGGAACAGCAGAAAGGAAGCAGGGACAAAATGGAAGTTCAAAGAACAGAAAGAAGCAAAAACCAGCCACTGATTTCTTTACACTGGCAGGTCACTGAGGTCAAGAGGTGAATACAAGTGTGGGAAAGTCTGTTCTCTCTCTCTCTCTCTCTCTCTCTCTCTCTCTCTCTCTCTCTCTCTCTCTCTCTCTCTCTCTCTCTCTCCCTCCCTCCCTCCCTCCCTCTCTCCCCCTGCACAATGTGCCAGTTGGGTTTTTTTGTTTTTTGTCGGCTTGCCACAAGGTACATTCATCTGGGAAGAGGGGACCCTTAGATGAGAAAATGCCTCCATTAGCTGGGCCTGCAGGCAAGCCTGTGGGGCATTCTCTTGAGTGATGATTGATGTTAGCAGGCCCAGACCACTGTGACAGATGCCACCTCCTGGGCATATAGGTTGAGCAAACCATGAACAGGAAGCAGGTGAGCAGCATTCCTTTGTGAATTCTTTCAGTTCCTGCCTCCAGGTTCCTCTCTGGAGTTCCTGTCCTAACTTCCCTCAGTGATGAACTGTGACCTGGAATTGCAAACTGGAATAAGCTGCTTCCTCCTCCAATCGTTTTTGGTGAGGGTTTCATCAGAGCAACAGAGAAACAAAGTAGAACACACACAGGAAAAGCTTGCCCCAGCTAATCTGATTCTCCCCCTTCCTGTCCAACTTCTAAGCCTCAGGCAGTAACACCTGCAATTTTATCTATAGCTGGAGCCAATATTCAACTGCAACTTCGGAATATGATGCTCTCCTGACACTTGCTGACATGTTTTGGGTCCTTAAAGGTATTGAATAATTTACATTCTATAAATTCCTTTGAAAGTTCTGCAAACAAATAACTCATGGGTGCAGATCCCAGTTTGGGAAACACGCCTCTGTGTTCGATGGTCCCTGGTAACTCCACAGCCCAGGTTTAGAAAGATAATCAGGCAGAGGCAGGCACCACTTTTATTTACCATTGTGCATTGCCTCACCTCTGTCTTCCCATTTAGAAAGAAACCCTGGTAATAGGAAATGTCCACAGATTTCTCTTGATTGTAAATACATTTCAGAAGCAGTTTTTAATGGCAAGGGATTGAGTGTGTATGAGGCACAGCAAAAGATCCTGGTGACAGTTTCTACAAATGAAGCCAGGTATTAAATATGTATTCTCTCTCTCTCTCTCTCTCTCTCACTCACTCACACACACACACACACACACACACACACAGAGAGAGAGAGAGAGAGAGAGAGAGAGAGAGAGAGAGAGAGAGAGAGAGAGAGAGAGAGAGAGAGAGAGTCTTGTTTGGCTGTGTCCCTGGGAGGCCTGCTCTTTTCTGAGGGGAGGCAGAGAGGGGTTGGATCTGGGAGAGAGGGAGGGACTGGAGGAAGGGAAAGAAGGGAAATTTCGGTCAGAATGTAATATGTGAAAGAAAAATGAAAGAAATAATTTTCAAAAAACTGGCTAACAAGAGGACAGGTAAATTGTAAGAATGACCTGTGAGAAAGTCAGCTGGTCTGCGGAACACAAGAGATTGCTTTTGAGGAGGGAGCTGTGCCGAGTAATGGGGGAGGGGCATAAAGAGGCTGTGAGGTGAAATCACAGATTGAGGAAATGAAGCAGAGGGCTGGGGCTGCAGCTCAGCGGTAGTTTATGGCCTGTGAAAGAAGCCTAAGGTTCAATCCCCAGCATTTCCCAAAGTGTGTGTGCGCGCGCGCGCACACACACACACACACACACACACACACACACACACACACACACACACACACACACGGAAAAGAGATAGAGGAAATGAGGCCGCACCAGCCCCAGGGTCCCATATCAAGATGATATGAGCAAGCACACAGCGGCCTCTTCCTTACTTAGGTTCTAGTTAGTTCTGGAGAGTTCCACAAGGCGCAACAAGCCAAGAGAATTCACTTGTACAGTAATTTTTTTTCTATTCTCAAGTCTTGGGATGTCTGGGATCACATTTAAAACAACAAAATTTACCTAGTTCTCTGCTAGCCATGTGGGGTAGAGTCTAAGGTGCACAATAAATGGCTGAAACCACACACAGTGCCAAACCCCACATATAGTATGTTTCTCCTGTGTATACTTGAATTTACAAGTTACGTACTCTAAGGGATTAATAACAATCGCTAACAACAAAATAAAACAATTATTATAATACACAATAATAAGTTATATCTTTATGGCCCCCTCTCTCTTTGTACTATAGATCTAGCAACTTCTACATGTAGTTTTTTTTTTTCCCCCTCATAAAAGAAACACTTTATGGCTTCTACTCAGCATATCCTAATTGCTTATGTTTTGTGATCTTTACTAAGTAAAATGAGAGTGGCCGGAACACAGAGCACTATAATACCATGACAGTTGATCTGATATCTCAGGCAGCTTTTAAGTGACTAATGGGGCAGCAATATATGAGGCATGGACACACTACACGACAGGATGATATACGTCCTGGGCAAAAGAGAGATGCTGCGAGATTTCATCGTGCAACTCAGAATGACATGCAATTTAAAAGCTTATGAAGTGTTTATTTCTAGAACTTTCCACTTCATATTTTCAGATCACGAACTCAGGTAGCAGAAACTATGCAATAATGAAACTGTGTAAATGGTAAATGGGGAGGGGAGGGCGATAACTACCGAATCTTTCACAAAAGGTTTTCTCTCTTAAACGCAGCGACAAGAAAAATAAAGCGTGCCGTCTTGGCCCTCTTCCCTTTGACCTCAGTTGACAAAGCCCCTTGTGTTTCTCATCTTCTGTCACTGGTGCGGCAAATGCACTCCCGGGACCTGCAAGCATCAGAATCACCCAGGAATTTGTTGAATATACATTCCCAGGACTCCCCCTACCCGTGCTCAACCCAATCAGGAGTTCTGGAGATAGCACAGCAGCAGACGTCATAAGCCCTATCAATCTTCTGACACTTGAAACAAGCGAGAAGACTACTGATCCTGGCTGCCTCCCTCCAATGGTGCTGCACTGTCCACTATCTCTAGACGAAGGCAGAGAAGGCATCAGGCTTGCCTCTTTAACAACTATTTGTTCAGGCCACGAGGCCATTTTGTTCTTCCTATGTTTTTGATGGGCATGTGTTAAATTTATAAGACCATTTCTCTCCAAACAGCATGAACATCTTGTGGTTGTTTTTTATTTTATTTTAGCCATTTCAGGTAAAATTCCCCACATGGCCTGTAACCTCCAGAACTCTGGTCAATGTTTGAATTGTTTTGCAGACAGGAAGTGACTGCAGCATTAACACTATCCAGAAATGAGTGGTGATAAACTCTGCTGTTGCTACAGAAAGGAGAAACCAGGCTCAGGGATGCAGACACTCAAAGGCTATACAGTAGAGAGGAAAAACCCACACAAACTCAAAACAAAGCCAGTTCAAATAAACCCCATCCTTGCCATCTATAAACATGAGAAGTTCAAGAGAGAATCTTTTGGCCCAACATGAAGCATGGAACGAGATAAGATGTGTCCTTTTATTTTTGTGTGCGGGCTGCAGGGGAGCCCCATTATAAAGGCATTTCAAATATCTGTTAATGATTTAATTGACTGGGTCTCATTCTCCCCATATTGGGTTTATCTGGGCAGAGTTTCCTGCTATTATCTGAGTCTGTGGGGGCTTAATGAAGGCTGTGTGTCAGCAAACACTGCTTGAAAAAAAAAAAAAAAAGCCTGTCAGGATAAACTTACAAGGAGTTGACATTCTATTAGATATGGCGAGGTCACTCATGCCCTGACTTGACTTGAATGTCTAACGCAGCTGCTTCAAGGAGTCCTCGTGGCTGGAGGCAATGGAGCTGTTAGACCATGTGTAGGGCAGCCATCCTTCCGGCTTGAAACATAATCTAACTAATGAATTCACCTTGTTCATATCCCAGGTCCGTGTCAATATACCCAACCTGAAAGCTTCGTGCCGTAATATTTTCAATTCCATATCCTATCAAATTCCTGCAGGAAGTCAACGCTGGGTTTTGTTTCTCTTGAAAGGACATGCTCGCTTCTAGTGTATTGTGATAGAGCTGAGCTAAGCTGTGAGACCAGGCTGTGTTTTCCAGAACAATCATTGGAATTCACTCTAAACCAACCAAACCCTTTTTAATGAGTTCAGGAGAATCTGTGTGTTTGTATTGGCCTGCCTAGCTTTTGAAGCTCACAGAGCTAGCTGGCCAGCTCTGGCTGGATCGGCAGCCGGGAAAGGCGTTAGTCTCCCCCACATTGCTACCCTGCATGCTTCATGGCCAAGAATGATGCCAGGGAGTTCAAGCGATTACTTGCTTTAGGGAAACAAAGGCCAGCAGCCTGAGAATCAACGTCCCCTGGAAAAGGTCAATAATCCTCTGTACTGCATTGGGTGTAACAAATATTTAAACAAGGATAATGTGAAAATGTGTTCAGTCATTTTGATTTATTTCCAATCACTTGGCTTTCACCGTACTAAGTCGTTCGCAAATTCAGGCTTGATTTCTGCTGACTTGTTCAGCCACAGCACTTATATTTTCCTTTCTTCTGTGTGCCTTTCAATCACAGCTCACAGTCTCTTCCAAAATGGACCACAAAGTCTAGCACCAGAGATAGTCTCCGTCCATCAAAGGGCTACATACTATGTGGTTTGTACAGCAGGAAAGTCGAGCCAAGCTTCTGTACAATTCAGGGAGGAAGCTAAGTCCTGGACAGACAGATCCAAATCCACAGAGAAAGGCCATGCCTGGTTAATTCCGTTTCCGGGGGCGTGAGTCCTCTGATGGTAAATAAGTGACAACTACCTTGAATTTAAGAAGTGGATGTTTTAATTGGAGGAACAACCAGAGATTTACTGCCAAAAGGCCCAGGAAGCAGAGGCTGGACCAGAGAAAGTGGGTTACCCAAGACTCTAAGTCAGTCAGTGTGGGGAGAGAAAACACAGGATGAGACCCGGCCCGGGGTAGCCTCCTTCTCATCTACAGAGCTGTGTGCAAGTATGCTTGCATACATTAAACTGATCCGAGGATGCTCAGAGAGACACTGACTAGTGGCCACTAATGTTCTTCCTACTTAGAGTGGTATATGCAGGGTACGGGGGAGGGGGGGAGCACCAGGTAGAGCAGTGCCCTGTAGACATGTATTTGTACCCGCCTCCACATCATTTCCTAGTCTCCTTGGGAAATCAATGCCCACATATACTTTTCTCCTAATATTTCCTTTTGGCATTCTAGTACCACTTCCGAGGTCACTGGCTATATACTCACCATCATGCCCTCTGATCTTTCAATGAGAGGAAAAAAATTACGTCCTCTAACCCCGACCCTTTATTCTATGAACATGCTACACACCACAAAGTATAGAACCATGGTTTTCCCACCACTGGTCCTCGCTACATCCATCTAGAAGTCTTATAACTCTTCTACAGAGGGGTCTAGAGCATTGTACCACATTTACATTCTGCTTTTGGTTTTCCTTTAAAATTCCATGCAGAGCACAAGCCTCCTTACAGACTTGGCCTTGCTCTTCATATTCCCAGCACCTGCAAATGGCACCTCACACTCCGAGAACCTACTTCAAAAATGTGTGCCTGTGAGTAAAAAGCCTTGGGTGAGGGAAACTTGATCTTAGGTGAATAGACATCTATTCAAGGCCATTCAACAAATTAGAAGAAAACCTGTGTTTCAAACACAGACATATATTTTATAAATATAACTAGACTCAAAAATGGACTTATGACAAGTGGATTAGAAACTGTCAAGATTCTATAAGGAGTCTAATAAAGGCCACTAGAGCACACAAGTGTGCGCCACGGTGCCTCTGACCTCCCCGGCCCTTGAACTGTGAGGCCTCACAAAGCTTAACGCACTTGATGGAGGGAGCATTTTACCTTGATGGCCTATTTCAACTATTTATTTCTGGAGGTGGTAACTCCCTGAGCAGCCACATCTACTACATATTTGGCATGGCAGAGGCTGAAGCAACTCCAAACCCACAGGAAGAACACTGGGTTCTTCAGGGACACTCTGCTTGATGACAAGTTCCACAGGCACCCACAGTGGTGAGGTGAGCTATCAGGAAATCTGCACAGGACCTAGAATTACAACCTTCCACAGTAGTGTTATGGTTAGACATGTTGATATAACAGAAATTGATGAGGGGAAGAAATAAAGACTGCTTGGGGAACAGTTAATAGGCTTTGAGTTCATGAACATTTATGAAACAAAGGATGTTTTCCAGATGTAGTGTCTTCACGAACCAAGCCATAACTGGGGCTGAGCTCTGCAGTGTGGGGAGCATGGGGTTGCAGTAAAGTAAAAGTTCCCCCTCAAGGGGCCACATATTGGGGGAGGGAGCATTACATTGCAGAGTTACAGGAAAACCAAAACAATCTACTAGAAGCTATGCCTACACTTACACAGCAGAAGTTAAATGAGCTAGCTCATCATAGGCACAAGCAATATTTTTTTTAATTTAGGAGAGTTTTACCGTTCTAAAGACAAAGTCTCTGGAATTCATATAATCTACTTTGAACCGTGCTAAAAAATAAAATCTAATTTAAGGGATCTAACAGACTCTTAATGAAAAAGAATAAATCTTCAGAAGTTATTATCCGAGAACCCTGGACATTGTCTGTGGACCTGGTTACCTGTGACAACCTATATTTGCCAGCTGGGATTACCCAGGGGGTCAGATATCAGGCCATAAAGTTGCTACTATAATTGATCAGCCCAAAGGGAAGCAAAGCATCAATCAGAGTTAGAAGTCTGCTCAGGCACCTCAGGGGATAGGGGGAGGCGGGAGGATGCCTGCTTAGAAGCCCTGATTCTGAAAACAGACCAGGTTCCTGGAATTTTCCTGTAGGCTACAATGGGAGGGCCAAGCAAAGCCAGGTGTTAGGAGCAGGTGAAGAGGACTAGGCTGAAGGCCTTTATATGAAGGGCGCAGACAGCTTGCTTCCTCCAAATTGCAGCAACCGGAAACGGAATGCTTTGTTACAGCAGGAACTGAGAAGTTTAGAAACCTCTCAGCGCAAATTGTCCATGTTTGGTGGCAAACACTGAAATGTATACGGACAGACTGTGGAATCATGCTGCCATTCTGCCTCCCTTTGAGGGTCCCAGAGGCAGGAGGTTGGGTTTATTATATTCCTGGGCTCGTGGCTCAGTGCCATCAACGGGCAGGAGAGGCTGTGTTCTCATCTCACTTTATTATGCATCGCTTTCCTTTGCTCTAATTGACTTCCTAGTCCCTCTCAATACACTCAAAGGTTCTAACACATCTAATACAGAGCCTGAAATTTATAGGCATCCCCATAAAATATATTATTTCATAGATGCGTTTTTATTTTAATTTATATTGGTGGCCTTGGACTGAAATCATATTGTTCCTTTTCTTTTGTTTTCTCTCTGTGTGTATGTACATGTACATGAGTATAGGTGTGTGCATGCCAGTCTGTATCTGCCCTTCTCACCCTTCATTTTATTTGAGCTACAGTCTCTCGCTCAGTGTTGCATATGCCAGGGTAGCGGGCCAGTGAGTTTCTGGAAATTTCCCAGTCTCCACCTCCCATCTTGCCATAGGTACACTGATTACAGCCACGTGCTGTCACAGAAGGACTGTCTTCAAATAGATCCTGGAAGTCCAAATTCAAGTTCTTATGCTCACACGGCTAGTGTCTTGCCCATACATCCACATTCTCTCCTCTTTAATATTCATCTTCATGAGTCAGCTTCCTCCTTCTACCTTATGGGTCCCAAGTATCAAACTCAGATAGTCAGGTTTGGTGCAAGCCCCCTAACCTGCTGAGCCCCATCTATGGTTTATTTAACAGTTTCCTCTCTAATGAAGACACGTGACTCTGTCTCTTCATGGCACAGATGGAAGCAGTATGCATTTACATCTGTGCCTTCCCTTGGACCAAAGTCTTTTCTTCTAAGATTGCCCACAAGCAGGAGTCTTAGATAACCCCGCCCGGGTTACTCTCCTTGATGCTGAATCTATTCCTTCCCACCACCGAGGACAAAAGGCTCCTGTTATCCAAACGCACTGGCGGCCCCCTGGATAGAAATTAGATAAAGTTTTGTCAGTTGAAATATGTAGAGAATTTTATCTCGCTTCTCTTTAATTTTAACATGGCTGAACATTACTGAATTTAGAAACCTCTTCTTGGGTTCTTGTCTGTTCACATTCTCTCCTGTGACCTGCTGTCCTTAGCATTTGTCCATAACATGGTTTTAAGATTCTGTCTGTAATTGTTGGCTTGTTCAGTTCTTTCCAGAATTTTATCACTTTAGTACTTTAAAGCAATATTGTCAAGTGTTTTGGGGTTTGTTATGATTAGACATTACTTTACTATCACATTTTTATATATATATGTGACATATCTCTTCATCTGTGAGTTTTGTCTTTGACCTCATCAGATAAGAATATTTTTATTCCATCTCCTTTGATTCAATTCTGCCTACTATGTATTTTTCATCCTTTTATTATTAACCCAATGGAATCGTTTCCTACCATCACTTCTCTCTTTCCAACAAGATGTTACTGGTTCTCATATTCTGTTTCCCACCTGCATTCTCCTGTCTTGATGGTGATGTATTATAGTCAAGTTACTTTATGATTTATTTCTGCCCTTTAGTTTTATTTTTTTTTCATCTTTTGAACTTTTGTGACTTTCTTCTCATTTCCTGCCCTCTATTTGAATGGCCAGACTCTTTGCCTGCTTGATACATGTTCTACTTTTGTTTTTGGATAGTTGGTCTTAACTTATCAAGACCCTTAATTATGTTCCTGCCCCATCTACCTCACAAACTTACATATCACTCTGAACAAACACCTTGACATGCCCTCACTCGCCTCTTCTCCCACCCTTGTCCCCCATTGCCTCCTCACTAGAGTCATTATGTCTCAGAGTTCTAGCTTGTTATACACATCAGTGATGAGGACATGCATGGGTTTCCCTTCTGGAGGTGGAAGACTTTAAAGAGGCTTCTCTGGGTTGCTCCTTCTTGAAACAAATAAACTTGAAAGTGTGGATGCCAGAGAACAAACTGCTTTCTCCTTGCAGAGCCCCATAGAGTTGTTGACTCATAGGCAATTAACAAACATAAAGTTACCACATGAATGGCCATCAAATCATCACAAACAGCATTAGCCTTGGAAGCCTTGTGAGTGAGAAGAGAGCATTTTACCATTCCCAGGAGACAAACATTGCACAGCTCTGTTTCAGCTAAAAGTGCTCATGTTACCAAGTCCCAAATCTGTGTTCACAGAGGGTCCCCAGGGAAGGTGCCCATAAAGCAAATGTTCAAATGCACCCATCACCACAGACATCGGGCTATGGGAGAGGACATGACTGGGAAAGCTTGGTCCAGAAGCAGCCCAGCCCTGGTTCTTGGTTTAGACCTGGCTCTAGCACTGTCTGTACAGACGACTGCTCTTGTCCCTCTCTTTCCCTGAAAACTTTGGGTATTCCTTTTTTAAATATTTAATTTTAGTGTGTGTGTGTGTGTGTGTGTGTGTGTGTGTGTGTGTGTGTGTGTGTGTGTGTTTCAATGTGACTGTGGGTAACTGCAGAGGATGGAAGAGGGCATCAGACCCTCGTAGCTGGAGTTAGGGGCAATTGCGAGCTGTGTGATGTGGGTGTTGGGAACTGAATGCCAGTCCTCTGGAAGAGCAGGATGCTTATCCACTGAGCCACCTCTCCAGCCACAAGGTATAGGTGTTCTGAGATATGCATTTTATTCAACACATATTTCTGAAGCTCTGTCATCAGGTAGGAAAGGACCCTGCAAAATATATACAACTTTATTCTTTAGTAAGTGTTTAGCTACTATCACCTTTGGTTTTCAAAGCTGCAGTACCCAGTAGAACTAGTCATAGGTATTCTGATTTGCTTCTTGTTAGGTACCCATGGGGTTGTCCCTCCTTATTCTCATGACAGAAGCTACAGCTTTGTGAAGGTATGAGAAAATGATGAAATGTTACTTAGGAAACTTTTGTGCCAGTGTAGGACATGCAACAGTCACCTCTCTCTGCCATGAAGATGATAGCATTCCATCCACTATGGAGCCCTCAGTAACCACGTAGATCAGTGGCATCTCTGACCCCCCACAGAACATGTAACATGAATGGGAAATAAGTAGGTGACATATTTATCTACCGAGATACAGGGGTTATTTGTTATCATGGCATAACATTCCTGACCAATACAAAAGGAAAGATACACTAGGAATCTCTTTAGCTGTTGACCTGTACACCTTCAGGTAGAGACATTCATGCTACATTTTTATTCTATAGAAATTATGTGCATAGAGCACAGCCATGCATTGTCTGGTTTATAGCTCTAAAGTTGGGCAGAACTTTGATTTAAAATTAACAGAAGTGTTTCTTGAATTCTATGTGAATAGGGGCTCTTTTTTTGCTGTGGTATAGTAATTTTGTGCTTAAAATAAAAATATTTTAACTTACTCTAGATTTTTTTTAAATCATCTAAGTACTGTGATTTCCAATAAGGTAATTGTTCTCAACAAGCAGGGAAGTAGAAGAAATCCGCCCCCACCCCCATCGCCACACCAGAAGGCACTTGAAAATGTCTAGAGACACACTTTGAGCTGCCCCAGGGGATAGCTGGGAATGTCTAGAGACACTTTGAGTTGCCGTCATCTGCAGAGGCTGCTCCAGGCTTACAGCATATGGGGCCATGGATACGGAACGCTAAGCAAAGCACAGGTGGCCTTGTGGCAATGAATCATCTGTTCAAAAGTCTCAGTGGTGTCACTGTGGAGACTTACCTGAAGGAAAAAGAACAGTCCTCAGGTAGCTCGGCCTCGTTTACATGGAGCATTGGGAGTAGGGGGAAGAGTGGTGGCAAAGATCCATAGCAACTTGTCAGGATCTGGAATTACCAGAGTCAAGCTGCTGGGAGTGTGTGTGCAAGGAGGGACACCATCCCACAGGCTAGGGTCCCAGGCTGCATAAGAGAGAAAAAGCTAGCTGAGTGCCAGAATGTCTACTTTAAGGCTGTGGATGCCATACAGCCAGCTGCTGCCACACCTACCCTGGTACAATGCACCCTGTGTCCTTGAACTACAAGAAGAAATAAATACTTCTCCCCTGTGATGTTAAATGCTAATTCTCAACTTGACAGAATCTAGAATCATCAGAGAATTGGGCCTACAGGCAAGCTTGTGGGTGATTGTCTAAATTATATTAATTGATATGGGAAGACCAATCTTAATTGGAGGCAACACCATTTTCTGGGCTAGGGGGTCCTGGACTGCAGAAAATTGAGAAAGCAAATCGGGTACAACTGTGTACACAGCCCTCCCAGTTTCTGATGGAGGTGAGATGTGACCAGCGGCTTAATATTCCTGCTTATTTGACTGGCTTGTAAGCTTGAACTGTGGCTAAACCAAACTCCTTCTCCCTCAAGTGGCTTCTGTCAGAGCATTATAGCAACTGGGAAAGAAACCAAGACACTCCCCTAGGGTGCTTCTTACTGGACATTCAGGCACATCAACAGGAGAAATATCCAATATAGAAGAAGAAATGGTAAGCGAGTGGTTCTCATCCTGTGGGTGGCCACCCTTCCATCAGAAAACACAGATGTTCATGTTACGATTCATAACTGTAGCGAAACTACAGTCATGAAGTAGCAACGAAATAACTTTATAGTTGGGTCCCAGGGTTGGAGCTGAAAACCGCTGCTCTGGTGATGCAAAGCCCAAGCAGTCAGGGCTCACTCTGGCACCGTGGGCTGTGCTTCCCAACTACCTTCAGGGATAAAGGGGGAAAGAGCCACCCGCTTCACAGTGCAAAGGCTGCCACAATGCTTGGCCAGGACAGGACACAAGGTGGATATCAGCAGTGACAAATCATGTTGGCAGGATGTGTCCTTGACATGACATGGTGAGAAAGGCACTTTACCTCCTTGAATTCTTCGACCCCAAGCTGATCATGAAGAAGAAAAAAAAGTGTGTGTGTGTGTGTGTGTGTGTGTGTGTGTGTGTGTGTGTGTGTGAACAGTCCAATAGTGAGATAATATACAAGGTACCCTGATGTTAGCCCTTCATGCTGCCAAAGTTACCCAAATAAGGGAAGTCTGAGGGCTGCCTCAGTGAAGGTAAACCAGAGATGTGTCAGCTAACTGGTCTCCTAGATGGGACCCGGACAGGAAATAAAGGATGACAAGCGGGAATTAAGAGACTCGGCATAAAAGACAGATTTTCTTAATATTAATATGTTGATACAGACTGCTCCACTGTGGCAAATGTACTGCACTAATGTAAAATATTAATAACGGGAAGAAATGGGTATGGGAATATAAAAACACCACAAATCTTTGCAATGTTTTGTAAATCTGAAAAGAGCATGAAATAAGGCTCTGTTTGCCCTTGTTTTGTTTGTTTGTTTGCTTGCTTTTTGTTTTTGAGACAGAGTCTCTAGCTCAAGATGACCTGGAACTCCTTACATAGTCGAGATGACCTTGAATTTCTGATCTTTCTGCCTCTACCTCCCAAGTACTAAGATTGCATGCAGGTAGGTGGAGAGATATCTTCCCGAGGGAAGAGTACAGCAATTGAATGCCCAGTGCCAAACAATCATCCCTGAAAATATACATTGGAGTAACATAATATGAACTCAGTAGGTTATATTTGGGTATAAACATGTATATACATACATGCATGTAATAACCAATGATGAAAAAGAGGCCATGCATCTGAAGGAAAATGGACAGGGGTATATGAGAGTATTTGGAGGGAGAGCAAGGGAAGGAAGAAAAGTTGTTATTAAAATACAATCTCAAAAATAAACAAAAAGTTACAAGCTTGTTCTACTACATACAACCCCGTTTCTGTAGTGTTGGAGATCAAACACAGGCCCTTTTGGCATGCTAGTCATGCACTCATGTTCCTAACATGAGCTATGTTCCCAGCCTACAGTGAGATGCCCATTTCCAGAAAGGTGGCATGACTAATGTAGGAGAATGATGATGACTTTTCTAGCAGTTACAAAGGTCCAGATGTAATTGCTCATGAGGAGACATTACAGTACTACATGAGGATCAGGACAGGTGCTCATTCATCAAGCTCAATTCACAGCCATTCTTTCTGAAGCCAAGACAATAAGCCTATCTTGTTCATCCAACTTCCACTGCTATGATAAAATATCTGAATGAGACAGCGTACAAGAGGAAAGGTTTCTTTGGGCCCAGACTTTTGAGAGTTCAGGTCATCGTGATTGTAAGGGAGGGTATGGCAAGACAGAGTATCTCACTTCATGGAGGCTAGGAAGCAGAGAGAGGATGTTTTGTACTTTGCTCCCTTGTACTAGATCAGGGATCCCAGCCTAGGGAAGGGAGCCACCCATATACAGAGAGGATCCCCCCCCCCCAGCTAACTCTGTAGACATCCTCAAAGACACACCCAGAGGAAAATTTTACAAATAATTTCTCAATCTAATAACATTGACAAAATTTACCATCACACTTGTCATTGATCAAACACAGTATAACATGAAGAAGGACTTAAAAGAAATGTGGATGGCAGACCCAGAGAAGCAAGATAACAAGGATGGCCCAAGGTGGGATGCATAGATCTCCCTCAGAAGGGGAAATAGAAGAGATCTCCTGGGTAGAAGTGGGGGATGGAAATTTGAGGGATTGGGTTGGGGAGTGGATGAAGAGGGAGAGTACTGAAAGAGATGACTGGAACGTGGGGAGAGGTATTTCAGGGTCAGATAGAAACTTGATGAAAGGGAAACTCCCATAAATCTACACAGTTGACCCCATCTAAAACTCTCAAGCAATAATGGATATGTAGTGTGAATTGACCATCTCCTTTGATCAGATTGATGACAACCCCAATTGTCATCAGAGAGCCTTCATCCAGTAACTGAATGAAACAGATGCAGCTGCTAAACGTTAAGCCAAGCTTGGGGAATCCTGCTGAAGATAGGCAGGAAGGATTGTAGGAGCCAGAGGGGTCAAGGACATTATTACAAGAAAACCCGCAAAAGCAACTAACCTGGCTCATAGAAACTCAAAGAGTAAACAAAAAACCAGGAAGTCTGTATGGGACCAACCTAGGCCCTCTTGTAGATGTGACAGTTGTATAGCTTGGTCTACTTGTGGGACTCCTAACAATGGAAGCAGGGGCTGTCCCTAACACTTTGGTTGGCTCTTGGGAATCCATTCCTCATACTGGATAGGTTTGCCCAGCCTTAATACAAGAAGAAGTATTTAGTTTTACCAAAATTTGATATTCCGTGCCTTGTTGATGTTCATGGGGGGTTTGCTTCTTTCTGAACAGAAACAGAAGAAGAGTGGATGGAAGGGGGGAGGAAATGGAACAAGGAGGAAAATCTAAGGCCAGGATGTAAAATAAATAAATAAATAATAACAACAACAATAAAAAGGAATGTGGGCTGTAATAAGTTGGCAATCTACTTGAACACTGATGCAACGGGGTTGAACAAGGCCAAAGAGTATATGATAAAATAATGTGGACGGTGGTTTTCAAGTTGCCTTCTGTTGAATTAATGCCCCACAAAAGTCTGTACTGTACCAGCTAACATTTACCTCAGCTGGTTTCTAAACTATAATTAAAAAGTAACATAATCTTGCAAGTCTAGCACACAAGAGGCTAGGGTGGTTCAGCTGTTAGAGCATAAGACAAAAGTTTGGATCTCCAAAACAGACACAGAGTGGGCATGGCAGGCTGGTCATCTGTAATGCCAGCCATGGATGGTGGAGATGAGGGATTCTCAATACTAAGCTATTGAGATAACTATCAACACTAGACTAGCTGCATTGGCAAGCTCTGGGTTTCACTCAGTAAATAAGGTCAAAGAGCAATGAGGATGATTCCCAACACCAACCTTCAGGCCTCTACACATACATGCACTCACACACACACACATGTATACAGGTTCCCACATACATGCAAACATTCAGATACATGCACACCAACCACACACATGTGAAAATGATAAAAGAAAAAAATGTTTTGAATCCAACACACAGGATCCCAATAACACACATGATCATACCAAGTTTAAGAACAGTGTCTCCTGCCATCTGGAAACACATGAATGGTACAGGAAGCAGAATTTATTGGAAAGGACACAATTGCAGGCATGCCTTTTGCAAATGTCCATGGCTGTGTATACTGTACAAGAAAGCAGATGCACAAACATCTTTCTCTCACAGTTTCTTTACAGACAAAACTGTGTGGTGGCAGAGGGCATAGGTGGTGGTGGGGTACCTACGGGGAGGATGGGTGGGGGAGGCATGGGTGGTAGAAGGCATAGGTGGCAGGGAGCACAGGGAGGGACATTGGTCAGAGCATTTGGGAAGGTTAAGATGTGGCCTGGTACTTGGCAGGTTCTAGTAAATGTACGTGTAACGTGTTTTTTGTTCCATGGGCTCTGTTTCTCCATTAGACTAGTTCCAGCTTGTCCGTCTCACCAACCTCATTTCATTGATGACTCATTTCAGAAACAGCCCAGGCTGTCTTCTCTTCTATATCCTCATCTTCCTGCACCTGGAGCCCATACCTTTCACTTCAGGAAACTTCCACACCTGTCCCCTCCAGCACATCAGACAGGGAATGAATCTTTATTCAAGTCCCCAGGGTCTTAGTCATGTTTCTCACAATGTTTATTAAGTCATGAATAAATTGTTGGTGTTGCCTTTTTCACTAAGGTATTTTTATTGGGGCAAAATTGACACTGAATGTGAGTCATCTCAAATGTATCATTCAGTCACATTAAGAACAAGGTTGGTCCTCCATTGTCATGAATTCTAGAATTTCTCACCTCTCCTAAAGGATACACTATTGCCTCTCAGCAGTCCCTTCCCATCCTACACGCCTTCATCCCTGAAAAGCATTAGCCTATGGATTTGCCCAGCCATGATATTTCATGTAAATGAAGCCATCCCATATGGTTGTTGTCTAGCTTCTTTCAACACATGGTAGTGTGTACTGGTACAGTATTCTCTCTTTGGTCAAGAGATATTCCATTTTATGAATATGCCATGTTTTGTTCCATTCATCTCTTGATTTGTATTGGGGGAGGGGAGAGAGTGAATGCATATTTTCAGTACTTCAGGATATATCCAGAGTAGAATTGATAGATCACGTGCCAATTCTAGGTTTTTCTTTTGAAAGATCCTCCGGTGTATTTTTTTTCCATGCTGGCTGCACAATTTTACATCCTCATGAGCAGAACATGGGGGGTTTAATCTTTTCATACCCTTGTCCACATACACTATTTTCTTATATTATATTATTGTTGTTACTATTACTTATATTTTTGTTGTTACTATTGTTATTATTATAGCCCTCTGAGTGAATATGAAGTGGTTTCTAGTGTGTTTTTGATTAGTATTTCTTTTATGATTAAATATGGTGTACATTTCTCTCTCTCTCTGTCTCTCTCTCTCTGTCTCTCTGTCTCTCTCTGGCCTCTCTCTCTCTCTCTCTCTGTTTGTGTGTGTGTGTGTGTTTACATTAGCCACTTGTGTACCTTCTTTGGGAAAAAAAATATTGTCGCTGGACGTTCTGGTTATCTTGCTCTCCAGATGTCAACTCAAGGATCGTATAGAATGCTCCTTTTCCTATTTGGGCCTTAAGTGCAAACAGCAGTCACAAGTACACAGCTGTTCCTCTAAGGGGAAGAAAAGCTCCACCTCCTTTTATCAATGGGCCCAATGGTAGCAGGCTTTCCCCTAGAAATCTTGACCTGTCCTAGCCCTAAACTGAATGTCTATATCACATCGAGGCTCAGAGATCTAGGTGGAAGAGGAGGAGAAGAGAGCCTATGACACATAGGTGGTGAATGATCTAAAAGAAACAGCATTTTCTCACACAACAGGGCAGCCATACATATAGACTCAAGAAAGACTGTGGCCACATACACCTGCCTGAGCTAAAGCCAGGCAGAATTCACAGCATAGAGGAGGGGAAATGGGTACAAAGCCCCACCCCTAGCCAAGGAGCTGTTGGCACTTGGTTGTTGTTGGGCCAGTCAAAGCTGATGTTCTTCAATAAGGTGATTATGGGTATATAACCCACATTGCAGGGCAGGCCCTACACCCAGGTATAGTTGACTGAGATAAAGCAGACCCCATGTTTTCTGTTTGCTTGTTTAAGGGAGGGAGAACTTGAAGTTGGGTGAGTAAGGAGGTGTGTGAAAATTTGGGATGAGTTTGGGAAGAGGAGTGAATATGACCAAAATATATGTTATGAAACTCTCAAGGAATAAATAAAAACATTATTTTTAATTGACTGAATGTAGATGTGACTGGAGTAAAGAAGAAACCAGAGGGACCTGCTAAGGCACACACACACACACACACACACACACACACACACACACACACACACACACACACACGTATATATGTGTGTATGCCATGATGAAATCCATTACTTTGTATGCTAGCTTCAAATTAATTTTAACACTTTTTTAAAGGAAAAGAAACTTCCCAAACTTGAAATAAAAAATAGTGAACAGAATTTGCTCCTGAGTAAGCATCTCCCTGTTGCATCTCCTTTTGCTCACGGGTACAATAAACAGACCCTGTGCTCACTCACTAGGATGCCACGCTGGATCCCTGGAGAGACTGCTGTGTTCAGGGGACAAAGGGACCAGCCTCAGAGACCTCACACTTGACAAAGGTACCCACCTGGAGCTGCTCAGATTCCAGTGGTGTCTCTCCTCCCTTCCCCTTTCTTCCTCCCCTCTTTCCTCCTCTCTCCTACTCCTCTTCCTCCTCCTTCTCTGTCCCCCTTCGCCTATGAGACCAAAGGGACTCTAATATGAGGAAATGAAAACAATATGAGAGTCTCACAAGACTCTCCTGTAAGATTCAAAACATCAGGTGTTTGCCTGCGGTGGACAGCTCTTCCCTCTTTTTCCTTGCCTGCGGTTACACTTGGCCTCCCACCATCTTCTGCATCCAGTCCCCAAGAGTTGGCGCTGAAACACTCACTGGCTTCATCTTTTTCCTTTGATTATTTCATTAAGTAGCCACAGGGATTTCTTTTAAAGCATCTTGGAATTCTGTATAATGACAGGAAGCCTGAGATCATAGCTATCAACAAAAGTGCACAGTCATATTTGCATGGCTGTCACATTACCAGACCTTTCACAAACATGAACTCTTTTATGACAGACATGATCTCTTATTTGACTCAAAAGCCCGAGAGGTGTGCAAAACCAACTCTAATACAGACAATAAAGGAAGGGACATAGAGTGAGATGAGTGACTGGGGAAAGGGCTCAGCCTGTAAAGTGCTGGCCTCTGGTGAAGACCAGAGATCGGACCACAAGAGCTCACAAAATAACGTGGGTGTGACAGCCCACTGTAATTTCCAGCAAACAGAAGGCACTGCAAACTTGTTCTCCAGGCTAATGAAATAGCAAGAGACAGCAAGCTGAGTATGGGGTCAGCAAGGGAGCCTTCCTCAACATACAAGATTGAAAGTGATTGCCGAAGACATCCTGCTTTAACCTCAAGCCTCCATAGCGTGTGAGCGCAAACACACACACACACAAACACACACACACACACACACACACACACACACACACACACACACACAAGCATGCCACACAGAGATAACACATACATATGCAAAAAAGGAGAAGAGAGCTGACTTGCCCAAGTTCACAACACTTTGAAGTAACAAGCCAAGACTGAATCTTAGCCCTTCGACTTTGAAAGCTACAAAAACATTAACTCACAAGAAATCATAATATAAGAATAAATTTTGTACTATTAACAGATCAAGTTACTCAGTTTCACTAGTCTTTATCAGGTTAGAAATAGTTAAATTTTGATGAATGAAACTCCCTGCCTTAGTTTCCAATACTCTCAACATATTTCATGTTTAATTTTAGACCCCAATTTCTTGGCAACTAGTCCAAACAAAATTTCAAACCCAAGCTGTACCCTTGATAAAATGATCCCCCCCCCACCACACACACACACAAAACAGTCCATGGGCAAATTGTTGCTCGTTGTGCTCAATGACCAGGGACACAGCTGGCAGAAAGCTCCACAGAAAGTTTTTCTATTTGTTGAGATGGTTTTGTGCTTGATCCTCGTGGATTGTTCTTAATAACTCAGTCACGCACTGCTCGGCAGTATATTGCTTCCACAATGCTAATTTAAACCATGTCAGTGTGCTTGCAATGGGACTGACAATAGCCAAACAACAGGGGAAAAAAGTTCATTCTTCAATTTAAATATATGCTATTCATCTGCAAACCTCCTGCTTGAGTTGCTAGTTAAAAGTTTTCTTTCTCCCTGTCTCTTTTTTTCCTCGTCTTCCTCCTTTCCTCCTCTTCCCCTCCCTCCCTATCTACCTTCCCCTCTCATTTCCTATTCTCTTTCTCTCTATGTGTCACTCTGTCTGTCTCGTGTGTGTGTGTGTGTGTGTGTGTGTGTGTGTGTGTGTGTGTGTGTGTGTCTGCACATGTTGGATAATTTCCAAGCATCTAACATACACTTTAGTGAAACAGGCTGCATAGACCACACACACACACAAATGGCCTGAATAAGTCGGGTGCATAAGCAACAGCCACTCGAGTGCAGAGAATGTTTAAACTTGAGAGAAAAAACAATAAATTTGAGCAGAGCCTTTCTTCTCAAGTGATTCCTTATTGAGGCTTCTGCTCTGAATTAGAAGTTTGTGTCAGGGTGGTGGTGAACATATCTGGGGCCCACCCCGAACTCTCTTCCTTAGAACGAGTGGCTCCATGGGCAGGAACAGCCCTGGGAAACAGCCTGCCAGGGTTGTGCAACAAAAGGAAGGGTCAGAGTTCAGCATAGATCATCTTCAAGTTTTCCAGGGCAGCCTTTAAATCCTTCGAGAAAGGCAAACCTCTGGGGCTTAAGGTTGAGAGGTTTGCAGCCTACATTTTACAGGTTTTCAAAGTTGATCGCTTCTCTGGCCTTACCTGCCAGCATAAGATCTCAGATGTGGCAATTCTCTGCCGTTCCTCTCCCTTCAAAACTCAAATTCGGCGCTGTGACCTTCAAGGTCCACATGGCCAGGAGCCTGCCTGGATCCCTGAGACTCTCCCTGCCCAGAGCTCCAGCCGCCCTTCCTTTCTGCTTTGTCTATGCATCTACCCCCACCGCCCCCAACATCCCCAGATCTGCTAGGACCATGGACTCTCAGTCCAGCTGGACGCTGCCTGCCACTCCTCAGATCATCCTAGCAGCAGCTCCTTCTCTTTGTTCAGACCTCAGCATAAATGTCACCTCCTCTCCTTAGCAAGACATCCCACCCCACCCCCCAACCCAGCTCACTAGGTAGCCTAGATTGCATGTCTAGGTTCTTGTTCCCTAGCAACAGGATTACGTGTCCACACCCTTGCCTGGTGTCTTTGCAATGCCTCTTACTGTGAGCAGACACTTCCTTCTGTTGACACTGCTCATATGATTGTCCTTGGCCAGAGACACATGGGTGTCAGTGGCAGGAGACCAGGCCTAAGCTGAAGCTGCAAGAGCGATGGCCTGTTTACACTTACCCCCTTGTTCTGTTGAGATTCAACAAGAGAAGTACGTGTTGAGATGATCACCCATCGCCATGGGCCCAAAGCAAACAACAAAGCCACAAAGAGGAGCCGAGCTCTCAAATAAGTTTGTTTTCATGGCTTGTTACATAGCAAAAGGCTAATATACTTTGCAATCAAGAATAACCCCAACAGGGTAGGTAATGTCACCTTGTTTTCATTCTAACCTTTTTATTCTTAATGCATAATTCCTGATTTATTACTTCCTTATTTATTTCTTCCCATCATAATGTGAGTTCCGTGCAGGCACTACGTCTCCAGTTCCTAAAACACAGGCTCATAGTAGGCACTTACAAAGCAATTGATAACTGACTAAGATCCTGGTTCTGATCCTCAGAAGGATTTGTATTGTTTTCCCACCTGCAAAATCAAACACATCCTCAGTGTCCTGAAGAAAAACATTCTTTTTCTAAAATTAAAAAATAAGATAGGGGGCAGCAAGTGGCTCAGCAGACAAAGGTGTTTGTAGTACAGGACTAGAGACCTAAGTTCAAGCCCCAGAGCACACATAAATATGGAAGGAGATAACTGGTTCCACCAACTGGTCCCCAACCTCTGCATGTGATGGTGGCACAAGAAGCCACACACACATCATACACTTGTACATTCACAACAATAAAAAATAAAATTAATAAAGCTCATTACCTAGAATCTTAGCCTATAGAAGGCTGAAGGTGGAGCATTGTTGCCAGTTCTGAGACAGACTAGCTACAAAGTGAGACTGTCTCAAACGAACAAAATAATAAATAAATAATATAATAATAAAATAATATGACAAAATTAACAAAATAAATACTATAATTTAATATTAATATCTGAAGTAAACTCCATCAAAATTCTGATGTCATCAAGAACTAGTAATGGCTAATTATGCCCCAGTTCCACATTGTAAACAAACAAACTGAAACATTCAATTGTCTCACTGTGACAGTATCCCTAATGTCACCAAGATGACAATGCTAACAGAGGTGATGGCGGTGGTGATGATAATGCTGATGGAGGTTGTGGTCGATGGAGGTGGTTAGGACAATAGGTCATGTAGCAATTTCCTCTGAGATTAAAACTTTCAATTAAGACACTGGCTGTTAGAAAGGAGGAGACACAATAGGACATTCTGAGGGAGATGGAACATTCCATTCTGCAGGAACATTCAGGAAGTCCCTAAAACCAACCAGATTCACTAGGATTCTCAAGTATATATAAGATGTAAGAACTCCTGAGAGACCCTCAGAGACAAGTTTAGCTGCTCAGGAGAGGCTCAGATAATCTAAGATACCCGGAAAAGACACTTTCCAACATGGTTTTTCTTTTTGCAGTCTGTGCAGTGAGCTCCAGGTTTCCTGCTTTCATGAACTGTCACCCATGCTGTGGTAGGCTTTAGTGATGCAACTGTCTCTGAATCATTTCTGCTCATGTAAGTTACCCCACATCCATTGTGGTGGTTTGAATGAGAATGGCTCCTATGGGCTCATGGATTTGAATGCTTGGTCCCCAGCTGGTGAACTGTTTGGGAAGGATTAGGAGATGTGACCTTGCTGGTGAACTTTGAGGTTTTAACAGTCCACACCAATCTCAATTATGTCTCCCTGTGCCTCTGCCTTCTGTTTATGGAGCAGATGTCAGTTCTCAGCTACTGCTCCAGTGCCATGCCTGCCTTCCTGTTGCCACAGTCTCTGCCATGGCAGTCATGGACTCTAATCCTCTGGGACCACAAATCCCAAATTAAATGTTTTCTTTCTGACTTACTTTGGTCATGGTGTTTTGTCACGGTTTTGGAAAAGTAACTAAGATACACTTATTCCTGTAAGTATGCCCCCAAAAATGAATTGGTTTACCAAGTTGGACTTTGGTGATATCATTATTTTGATCTGTTATTGTCCCCTGTCTGTCCTAAATAGATGTTTATTCATGTCTCCCAGGAATAGTGTCCCACTACAAGATAGGAGTGGTAAGGAGGTGGTAGAAGCAGCTGTGGTGATGGTTGTGGTAACAGTGGCAATGATAATACTGGTGATAATGATGAAGGTGAAGGGGGTGAAGATGATGAAACTGATGATGATGATGATTCTGATGCTAAAGTGGTGATGGAGGTGATGATGATGATGGATGTGGTGATGAGGATGGTTCTGGTGCTGAAGTGGTGATGGTGATGGTGCTGCTGACCCTGAAGGTAAAGCGAGTGTAAAAGTAGAGAAAGTGGTGATAATGGTGGTGATGCTAATGGGAGCTATAGTGTTGTTAATGAGAGTTAGGACCAGTATCTCCAACCAGATTCCTGATACTGATGCCATCATGCCCTCCAAAACATGTGGGGAAAGATGGTATCTACTGCCGCTCTGGTGGAACCCCTCATGATTCCTGTGCTGACAGTGAGAAAGGAGCAGGAAGGGGTCCTGTGCACATAGAGGCTGTGGGTCATGGGCTAGCAGGGGAGAGAGAGTAATGATATGAGTAGCCATTTCCATCTCTAGCCATGAGGACTCCCATGTGGTAGCATCGTGTTATGAGTCTGGAGGAAGGGATTCATCTTAGACAGAAAAGGCCTGAGCAGCATTGAGAAATGGAACTAACTACAGGGGCATCACTCAGCCAACCAGGTACAGGAAGGTGGTGTGAGGACCAGAAAAAAGAGCAACCTATGCTGAGTGATGGGAGCATGGGAGAGGATGGTTACTGCCATGATGAGACCACAGAGAAGAGACGGGGACAGCCAACCAGAGCCTTACAAGGATGGAACATGTGGGACAATAGCTTCAGTAAGTTTTGAATGAGACCATCTGCTTAGGTCCGAGTTCAGTCTCTCGGCTAGGGAACAGAAGAACAAAGTCGCTTCCACTGTCAGAAGTGCCAGGTGATCAAATTAAGTGTCCAAAGGAAGAACACTGGTTCAAGTCACAGTGGTGTCGAGTGCTGAATGAGCTTGCACCCCATGGTTGGGAACATACACAATAAAAATGATATATTATGGTGAGCCATTATAATATGCCCTCCTAGGGTCTGGATTTGGGAGAACAGCTGTGGGGAAAAGGAAGGGAAAAAAGTCATGTGTGCCATCAGTACATCTCTGGCAGTCTCTTAAGGGCTCTTCTCGATCCTCTGAAGGGGTAATTATCACTTTCCCAGGGTCTAGTGTGGGTACAACATGTGAGTCCAATAGTGAAGGATGACTATTGTTGGGGGATTGTCATGAGTGGGACCCATGAGGCTCTGACTCCAGACTTCTCAAAGCTGTTCAGTAGGTACTGACTCCTCACCCCAGGTCACATTCACACCTCCATAATTGTGAATTAAGTGAAGTTCTGCAACCGTAAGCAGATGCCACCATGTTTCGGGGATCTAGTCTCCATCCTCTAGAGTAAGCCATATCCGGGCAAGAGGAACCATTTGTTATTCTTCTCTGATAGGAGAGGATAAAACCTATCGCTAAGAGTGTTTCAAATGAGAGGGACTGTGGAACCAAGAAGACAAGCATTGGCTACTAGCTCCACTTCCTGTGTGCTCTGTGACCTTGAACAGGTCATTTCACTTCAGTTACCCTTGGTAAAATGGGGACAACTAACCAAGCCAAGTGGATCTGTCTCAGTGACGCTGGCTATGTCCTTTTGTAGCATTCCTCTCTCCCTGCAGATGTAGAGTTTTTATTACTTGTGGCCCCATTGGCTGTCTCTCCCAAGCAGACCACCATAAGCTCTATGAAGAGAGTCTCGTTGTCTCACTCACAAATAGATTTTCAAGACAGAGATGCAATGGGTATTTAGGATGAAGGAACAAAGGAACAAGTAGGTCCTTTGGAAGCATTAATCCTGTGAAACAGGATTAGTTCACAGCCGCAGTCAGTCAAGGTCATGCTCAGAAGATATAGAGAAGGAATTCAAACCCAGCCCACAGTCTCTCCGGGACACGACTCACAGGCCAAGAGGAAAAGCTGGAGCCTGAATGTCTGTGACAGGTACAGCCTCTCTCCCTCCAAGAATAAAGACTCTATGCTCCAACAAGGCCTACAAGATACTTTGTCACCTGTACCTCCTCAATATTGTCATGCCTTCATGCCTCACGTGCCCAGTTCTTCACCCTAAGTCCAACCAGTCAGACTAGTCCTTTGTCCCTCATGCACAAAGCTCACTGGGACTCAGGGCCTTTGCACTTGCTCTTTCCTGGGCCTCCTACACTCTCCAGGGTCTTCCTAAAGGTGCTGTTTGCTTATCATTGGGATCTCAGTGCAAAGAGCAGGTAGGAGGGCCTGGCAGGACAAAAGCTGTACCTGAGAGCCTGGCCTCTATGCTTCTTATCTCCACCTGGCCCCTTGAGTCATTCACCAGTTCACCCACCTGTTCTAACTTCTTCACGGTGTTCAGCAAGACCTGAACTTATCTTATTTGCCTCCATGTGTTATTGTCTGCAACTGCTGCCCCAGATAGAATGCAGGCTTCACAAGGGACCAATGTGTCCACTGCAGGGAGCAGCAACTGTCAGACTTCTGGTTTATTCACTGTGTACACAACACACAACATGGCCTTCACCATGACTATTCAGACCAATTCCTGCACTAGAGTAACAGACAAGGCTCTCTCTCTCTCTCTCTCTCTCTCTCTCTCTCTCTCTCTCTCTCTCTCTCTCTCTCTCTCCAAGGTCTCAAGGTCTCTCTGTTTATCTCTAGCTGGCCTGAAAGTCACTATGTCAGTAGTTCTTAACCTGTGGGTCACAAATCTTTTGGGGGTCAAATGAGCCTTTCACAGGGGTCACCTAAGACCACTGGAAAACACATTTATTTTCATTATGACTTAAAACAACAGCAAAAATACACTTATGGAGTAGCAACAAAAATAACTTTATGGTGGGGGGTCACCACAACATGAGGAACTGTATTAAACCATCACAGCATTAGAAAGCTTGGGAACCACTGCACTATGTAGACTGGCTGGCCTTGAACTCGTAAAGACCTGCCCACGCTACCTGAGTGCTGCTGGGGTTAAAGCATGTGCCACCACACCTGGGGGCTCTTTCTCTTTTCAGATGCAATTACTCCACATAGAAACAAGGGTGAATTGACCCAAAATGTTACAAGTACTCAAATATAAGAACAGTAGTACATGGTGTATTTATCTAAAGTCCAGATGAGAGGAACATCTGTCTGTGCTTTTATTTTTAATTGTTATTAATTTCTTGTACACTCCCTATGATGTGGAATCCAGATTCCATAGCTGTGAAGTGACAATTCTTGGCCTCATAGAATAGGGAATCAAATTCAGACAGCCATGTTTCAGTTTCATTGTAAGCATGAGATGACACACCAGCAGAGCAAGTACATGCTTGGCCAGAACAGTGCTAGACCCCCCCCCTAATCTAAGGCAGGAACTGGAGAAGGGGAGGGGAGGGAAAGGACAGTTAGGCTGAGAGCAACATGAAGTGGCAGGGACGGTCCCTCCCACCAAGGGACACCAGTACCAGGTGGTGAGTACAAATGGATTTAGGAGTCCAGCGAACGGGGGCTACCAAAGCCGAACCCAGCGAACGGGGGCTACCAAAGCCGAACCCAGCAAACGGGGGCTACCAAAGCCGAACCCAGCGAACGGGGGCTACCAAAGCCGAACCCAGCGAACGGGGGCTACCAAAGCCGAACCCAGGAAAGGCAGTGCCCCACTCCATGCTCTGGGGACTCACTCACGAGTTCCTCTCTTGATAAAGACATAAGTAGAGAGACATGTCTCTCTGCTCTGTGAAGAGCAACAGTGTTGTAAGAAATCCCACAGCCTCAGAGGCAGGAAGCCAGCAGTAAGGTCTGTGAGCACCTACAGGCCCTAGGGAGACCTAGTGTTGAGAGCTTTTTTTTTTTTTTTGGTATTTCAAGAGAAGATAGAATCAAATCAGGGATTTGATTGTTTTTTGTTTTTTGTTTTTTTTTAAGCAGAGTCTCTTTATTGTGTTGAATCATAATTAAAACAGTTAATTAAGCCAAATACCAAAAGCGGGTCAGGCCCCTGGATCCATCAAAAGCAACGGTACCAACAGCAATGAAGATTTCTGTATCTGCTGATTTTGAGTACGGCAGAGTTGATAACATGTGAAATTATCAGTCATCTGAAAAGTGCCCACCAGGCAGTCCTAACAGTAACTTATTGAGGAGCTTAAACGGGAGATCCCACTAAAAGCTTCAAAAGGAAGCATCATGCTGGTGATCTGGGTCTTTACAAAGTCCCCCAGTAGCAGAGACTGAAGCTGAGGAGACGTCATGAGCAAATCTGTGTAAATGTTTCCACGTTTCTAATTGTGGATGGGGCATTTAGAGGAACACACCTCCTGTAGCAAGAGCTGAGGGCATCGGGAGAGCATCGTATAGTTAAATATGATCTGGAACACCTTCAAGTCGATAACGAAGCCCCACCCTTCCTTCTTGGAATGGGGGGTGCTCTTTTCCTCTTTTCTCTCTTGCCTGCTTTATTTTGCAAGATGAATTCCACAAAGCAAATGGTTTCTGTTTAGCCATCCAACCCCAGCACCTTTGCTGCACCTTAACAAGAGTTTTATTTAGAAGTTCCCAAAGGAGGAAAGTAGGGAACTTGGGTACGTAATGGCAGGGATATAAAGAGCCCCATTAATACAGCTGCTGGGCCGGCAAAGTCAATAGAGCTCGATAATATGTTTTATTTGGACCTGTCCTGCTCAGCACACGATGATAAGGAGGTGCTTGGAGCTCACACACTCACTGTACTATGCTCTCTCAGCCCCTTATTGATTCTGAAACAATGCATGCTTTCAGATCACACCCATGTATGTGAGTAAGAACAAGGCAAGACAGGGGAGCAGAGGGAACCCGATAGAGCATTCAGAGGTGGCACTCAGGGGCTGAGTTTCAAGCAATCCCCCTCCTTGTGTAGTGTTTTTTGGCAGTTTTATTGAACCTCACTCTAGCCTTGGTTCTATTTGCAAAATTGGGCCAAGTCAGGCATGATAGGACAGGGCCAAGCATTCTAGCAAAGACCTTTAATGCCAGCACTCAGGAAGCAGAGGTAGGCAAATCTGTGAATTCCAGGCCAGCCAGGGCTACAAAGTGAGACCCTGTCTCACAAGACAAAAGCAAACAACAAAAATAGGGCAGGGGCTCCTCCTGGAAGCCATGTGACTTTAAAAACAAACAAACTCACTTCACTGAGTATAATTGACATATATATATATATATATATATATAACATATATATACATGTATATATACACACACACATATGTATATATGTTTATGAATAAGAATATACCATGGTCAGGTGTCATGTTGCACACCTGTAACACCTGTACTACAGAGGAGCATTGCAAGTTAAAGGCCAACTATATAGAGAGACCCTAAAAAAGTCTCAATAATAACGTCAAAGAACGAAATCATTACTAAACATCAAAGCTATAAATGCATCTATAACCTCCCAGAGCATCCTCCAACCCCTAATTGACACTTTCATTATTATCCTTATTCATCCCCTAAAGAACTCTCTGCCAGTCTCAAGATCCCATTGGATGGAGATCCTGATGGTCAGAATCAACACAGCCTTTGTGGGTACTACCAGAGTCTGAGATGCAGATTTAGAAGGGATCCTAGCAGTCAGCAATTGTGGGTCCCACCTACACAGCTTTAGCCAATGGAATCCATTGCTCTACTGTCATCTACTCCATTCTCTCCATGCCTTCTGCTGCAGCCAGAGCAGGCATCTGTAATCGTGAATACCCCTGCCTTTGCTGTTTCTGGTGCATGAAAGGCTACTGCCTTGGGTGTCACAGGGTTTGGTTCCATCTCACTTTTAGTGGCCTCCTCTTGTCATGCTGTGCAATATCCTTCCCATGCCCATCCATAACGTTATCCCTTGCAACCTTCTAGAAAGCATATGCTTCTCAGAAATTACCTATGGAGATGTTGGCTTCAGTCTGTCCTAGCAGGATAGCTTTGTAAGGGTGGGTTTGGCCTGTGCTGTTGTCTACCCTGACATATCCTCAAAGCTTGGAGGTGTGCCCTTTAGGCTCTCTAATGCCTTCGGCAGCCAGGCAGATAGCTGCCGCAGTAAGGAGGACTGGATGTGAGACCACAGGGAGGAATGTGATGTTCTCTGAGTCTATGTTCAATGGGAAACATTCAAGCTACTGATAGTGCAAGACTGATTCAGCTAAAACACCAAGGGGCAACGGCCTTCTGTGCCCTTGGCTCCAGCCCAGACAAGCTCAACCCCAAAAGCAGCTTCTGCTAAGCCCGAGCCCAGAGCAGGATCCAGAACACCCTTAGCCTTTAGGTTTGGGTGTTTTGTTCTGTTCTCAGGATCTCCATGAGCAAATACTCTCAAGCGACAGAACAATGGGGTTGTTTTCAAACTTGCCCCAAACATGGCTACCTTCTTCCAGAAATGCCAGCAGAATTATAAATCAAAATTTAATCAAGAGAACAAAAGAGTTGGAACAGAAAGAGCTCAAGAATAGCAGTCTATTAAAAATAAATCAGTGGAGAGAGGGACAGAATATACTGCCTGGTGTGCCCTTCAGCATGATTTATCCTCTGAGTCCCACTTGGGTTAGGCTAACAGTATCGGGAAATTTCTTTCCTAAGTCTGTGAGCTTGCACTGACAAATATGTGCTGTTCAGGAGCACAGAATCTGTGTCAACTGGGATTAGCACATTTTGCTCTAGGTCACCCCAATCAGGACAATCACCATGGTGATCTCCAAAATAAAGCTGTATATTCACCAGGTAAATATATTCAAACACAGGAATCAGGTAGGGGAGGGGTGGGTGAAGATGACATTTAAGCTGAGAACAAAAGGACAAGGTAGGAAAGGTTTCTGCTGCCATGGGAGACACAAGCAAAGGTAACAAGTTCAGCACTGGGAAGGGACATACACAGAGAAAAACACTACTTATTCTGCTAAGCACATGACCATCTGAGAAACGCCCTGTGTTTCCACTTTTTGAAAAAATCTCTGTGTGTATGCATGTATACACATGTTCATATGTGTGAATGCAAGCGCATGCATACCATGACCATGTGTGGAGCAAGAGGACAGCCTTGGGTGTTTGTTCTCAGCTTTTACCTTGTTTGAAACAAAGTCTCTGTTGTTTGCTGCTTCGTACAGGATGGCTGGCTTCCCGAGATCCTGGGAATGATTCTGTTGCTGTGTTGCTGTCCTGTGTCTCATCACAGGACACTGGGGCACACAGACCCACTGCACCACTCTCAGCTTTATGTGGGGTCTGGGAGTTTGACTTCAAGTCCCCCCACTTGTGTAGTAAGCACTTCTAACCCACTGAGCCATCTCGCCAGCACCCTGTTCCCACCTCTGCTATAAACAAGCAGAAGAAATAGAAAGATAAGAAATGTGTAGTCTTCAAGCAGAGCTCTCAAATTTTGAACAGATCTGAATGGAAACATCCTTTTGAGGTTGGAAAATGAGAAGTGGAAGTATACGTCATCAGGAAGACTGTTTGCTCAAGGTTTTCTGTTTAAACTAAACCAAAAGAAGTTATGGAAACACATCAGAAACAGGGCTATATGTCTCCTTCCAATTTCCACTGTGGTCCGGCCCTTTTGTGCAGGCACAGACCTTCAAAGTCTTGAGGTCTGTGTGTTAACCCTCCACAGCTAACCAGTGTAACTCATAAGTGGAATTCACATTGCACTTGGGTTTTCCACATTTCTCAAATCAGAAATGAATGTAAGAGAGCAAAGCTAACTCACCACAAACGAAAACACCAACAACCCAACAGGATGCCCCACCCTCCCCAACACTATCTGGCGAAGAGAGGCTCCAGTGCCAGACCTTTCATAAGAATGAGGACTGACTGCGAGTGAGTAGTTTTGATCTGTGCGCTTCAGTCTGCTTCAAAGTGATGCCTCTCAGAGCCTGCTGTGGCCACTAGGCACAGGCAGGGATTTCAAAGGCCTGAGGGAATCAGAAGCCCCTGAGATCAGGACCTCCACTTGCTGGCAAAGCCACCAACTCATTTCATGAGGCTTCACATGGATTATCCTACAAGAAGCTTCCCCCAGCACCGCACTAACTTCCTTCCATCTGGAAACAAGGTTTTAAGTAGGAATGCAAAATCCTTGGGAGAAGCTGCTTAAATTTTAGCCTCCTTAGAATTCCATTGTTTGCCCAATTTGGAGAGGTCAGAGGAGGAAAGTTTAGAGGGGCAGAGGGGCACAGGGCTCAGAATTACAAAGCCCAGGGCCCCATTGTTTCCAGGGCTGCCCCCTCCCTGCTCTCTTCTGAAGTGGCCAATCAGTCAGTCCCCTGGAGGCCTCTGAAAGGCTTGGCATCCACTCCACATAATGCAGTAGGAGGAATATTTAGGTTCCCTGACACAATGGTCCAAACAGTTTCTCTTCAGGATGGGACATCAGACAAGAAAGGAGACCAGCATGCCCCAAAGCCCTCTTCTCAGCAGCAGACCTTTAAAAGAGTCCTCTAGTGTCCCTAGAACCTTGCACTTGTTTGGTCAAATGGGTTAAACATTAGAGGTATCTTTATTATGGACTTAGGCTATCCAGAACAGCCTCCTGTGGTGGTTGGAGGTAGGGTTAGGGGTAGAGAAAACACACACACACACACACACACACACACACACACACACACACACACACACACACGCACGCACACAATGCACTTTACCTCCTGGTGGCTAAAAAAGAAAAAGAGAAAAAAGAAAGACAAGTGGAGGGAGGGGGAGAGGGCAGTATTGTCCCCATTGTCATTTAGAGGTTTATAAGAGAGTGGGGGAAGAGGTCTTTTGAATGGAGTAAACCAGCCAATGGGAGACAAACCAGTGCAAAGCTAAAAGCTTTTCTATGGGGCATAGGTCACTTCTAGGGATCTCTGTGGGAGCAGCTTCTTGGAGATTCATGGCAGGTTTGGGGCCATGTTGGGAGTTGGATTGAGTCTTTACAAGTTTTCAGATTGGAGACAGTTTCAATTCTCCAAGGAATGTTGAATTTTTCTCTGCAAAGGACGGGTGTCACAGAGAGGAGCTTGCACATGCATGCTCACACACACAGTCCCCAACTTAGGGGGCTCAGCCCAACAACTTCGCAACTTTGAAGGTGGTGCCCATCAGTGAAAGAACACAAGACTTCATTGGAAAGCGCTGTGCAGTATTGCTGGGCTATTGCACAGTTTAGGTGTATTCAACACACTTTCTGTTTGATGTTTCAAGTTTATGGTATGCATCATCAGAGTGCCATCCCAGGCTGGTGGCTGTATGCTCAGCACCGTGATCATCAGACAACAAAATTCCTGCCACACAAAAACAAGTATCATTTGCCTGGTTATGTAGAAAACTAAAGGGTCAGGTAAGAGTCTATTGTGGGCCCCATCAATGATGATTACTCCCTTGCTAGGAAAGCCTCTGAGCATTGCCAACTCATCGCCTTATTTGAAATAAACTTTGAGGACTGCCCTGAGGTACATTCTCCAGGGATAGGGACCATGAGTGACCCAGAGGCAATGAAAGTCCCCAGGGGCCTTTATTAGGCCTTATTTCACAGAGATTACTTACATGAATGACCCCTGGTTCCCAGGTAATGACACTAGCTAGATGGTATAGAGAGAGCCAGGTCAAGAGGAGCTTATGTCACCTCAGCTGCCAGGATACCATGGAAACTGAGCTGGGAGCCCTGTAAATTGGTTACAGAGACATAGTTCAACAGGAGAAAAGTCAGTGGAAGTGATCAAAGGCAGGAGGGCTCTGTGCCAGAGGACACCTCAGTAAAACAGTTGGAAAATCTGAGCAGAACCAGGAGCCATGGTGTAGCCATGGTGTATCTAAGAGTCAACATTTGCATGCAGCTGGAATCTGAGAGGCAGCCCACAAAGATGGAGTGCCCCTCTGGTGGCCGAGTTTGTAGTCTGTCAAAGAACAATGCCTTTGTAAAAAAAAAAAAAAAAAAAAAAAAAAACCAAAATTCTGTATTGATCCATCTCCATCGCTTTTAATTTGGGAGCCATTAAGTAAATATATAACTTCCTTGAGTCTCTCCAGGATGTCCACATTAGCCCTGCATTTTAAAATACCACAACATTATGGCGAGGCAGGTGTTTGAATTATGGAAGCTGAACCCATGGAGCAAACATTTATTTTATTTTGAGTTATCTGATTATCTCAGGTTGTCTAGAAGGGACAAGGTGGGGGAGGGGTCATGTGTGGGAAAACCAGAGCCCTCACTCCCTCAGGACAGTTACGGCTGACCCTGTTTGTAGCCCAAGCAGCCACTTCCGGGGCAACAAGCTCACTCAGCCATGTGAGATGAATTAACTGTTTGCTACAAAGGAACATGATACTGTTAGTTTCTTCTCACATCAGAGTGGGCTGTCAAATTGGAGTTAAGAGCAAGGCAATGATCCATAGAATTTAGAGATGAGGGGGCAGATGGTTTGGATATATATTGATGCCTAAATACAAATAAAGGCTTCTGACCAAGGCAGCATGAAGCAGCTCTACTCTGAAAGATAATGATGTCTTTAAGGAAAACCTAATCTGTTGGCTGTAGACATCAGCACTTGAAAATGTTGACTCAGCCTGCTAATTTTGAGACCATCATCCATTTCTGGGAAGACAAACAGGTCTTCCCTTCCTTGGGAACACTGATGTCCTTAAAAAGAAACCCAAGGAAAAGCAGTCGTTTCTCAATGTCTTAAAGACAGCACTCTGGAACCAGAATGTGAAGCATGCAGTCACAGGCGTCGGATCCCACTAGTAGATGTACTGGCTCATGCACCATATTTGCTAACCCTTGTATTTGCTTAATTTTTCCAATTGATCTGGTACTGCTCTTTGGTATGTCTTGGATAGAAAGGGGAACTGTTACAAGCTGCCTCTCCATGGGATGAGGCCCACATGACTTTCCCTGTAAGTCTCAAGGCCACTATTTTTTGAACATCTTTCTAAACTGGTTCTGAATGTCTACCCTGTTTGTTACAGTTCTTTCAGCTAACAAAACAGGTTACTTTGTCTCTCCTGACCTCAGTTTTCTTCATTTGTTAAATGGAGATTATGCTTCATAAAAACAAATCCATACCGAAGATAAAAAGAGTGCCCAGTGGGTATATGATAAACACGGTTCCTTCTTCCCTTCTATGTATGACACCTTTTTTTTTTTTTTAATGTATGAGGTTGGTTTGGTATGTATATGCATGTGAGTGTGAGAGAGAGAGGGAGACAGAAAGAGAGAGAGGGACAGAGACAGAAACAGACAGAAAGACAGAGATGCACCAGGTAGCCCAGACTGGTCTTGAACTGACAATCCTGCCTCTCCTCCTGAGTGCTCAGATTATAAGTATACACCATGTTATTCAACTTATAGTGTGTATTTTGCTGTGTTGTTTTTATCTTTGCCTCGATATCAGTCACTGTCTCAGGGAAACACCTTATTCACTTTTTATCGACAGAACCCAGCATAAAGCCTAGAACAGAGAAGGACATAATACTCAGTGAAGGGCTTACAAAATGATACTGATTTCAGAGACTGGTGAATATTTATCAGACACTTACTATACTCCAGAAAGTTTCCAAGGTATTGGCCATACAGAATGAATAAGAACCCTCAGGAATGCTTTAGTCTAGAGGACATGTTGGACTTCGGGTAAGAGGAAGAAACCAATCATTATCCTAGGATGCTTTCATTTGGAGAGCCAGAATGATACACAGTGCCCAGAGATGGGTGGGATAGGTGGATGGATTGACTCCAAGACAGCAAATGGGAATTTTTGAGACAGAACTACCAGGAGACCCATGTCATCAAGGAAGCACTAAACCTCAGGTCTTTTGTTGTCACTCATTGATACTTATTGACCCTTTTGCATTGCTGTCTTTGAGACTTGAGGTTCCCTTAGGGAACAACAAAGAGCACCCAGTGTGACAGATGGCTGCCTTCTTCCCTGATCATCCTATTGCTGCCTATGGGACCAAATATCCTACCTGCCTAGGCTTAAAGTAGCCTTCAGCATGTCCCTAGGTTTGGAGAGATAAGGTCTTTAGTGAATATGAATCATTGACATATTCACCACTATATAAAGGGCTCCAACACCCCAGACCCACAGAAATGGCAAAGCCATTTGTCCAAATACAAGTGTTGACAAAGGGCATGCACAGAAAGTATCAACCACAGCTTGCTCCACCTGATGACTGCAATCTACTTCTGCTCCCCTATAAACACCTCCTCCTGAGATTAGCTGAGCCTCCCTCCTCATTCAGCTGTATACAATAAACTGACTTCCTCACTCAGCAGTGGTTAAAAAAGTTTCCCAGCTGCTGGTGTGTCTCCATCAGATCACATGGCCTCCTCAATCCTAGCTTTTCTCTATGAATGACTGTCATTTCTTTATTCCCTGTCACTCCAGATAGGTCAAGACCCAAGTTGTTCAGGTCTGACAACTAGGTCTTCTTTCCTACTCTCCCTGCTCAGCTATCCCTCTTGCTCTTTGTCCAGGACCCTTGCTAGAATCCACAGTGCATCATTTGAATGATATAGCTGACACTCCACCCCCACAAGAGAAATTTAAGATGAATAGCTCTGGGTACCAATGAAGCTCTCCCGTGTTTGGTGTTAAGTCATTAGAACACTGGAGAAGGGACTGCCAGAGGATTGTTTGTTTCTTTCAAATCTCAACAGAATCATCACAACCCCCATTAAAATGAGAAGTGCTTTGTTTTGTTTTTAAGTAAATGAAGTGCCTTTTAAGTCCAAGATTTCGAAGTACTCTTAGAATATGTCATTGTTATCATCCATGTAAGGATTCTGTTGTTGTTGTTGTTGTTGTTGTTGTTGTTGTTTTTAAAAGTGAAGAAAAGACAACAAAGGCAAAATGTCTTGACCAGAAGGACAGCTAGTGTTCTTAACAGACCCAGGAATAAAAAGGAAGACTCGGGGTGTCCCCCTTAGTGAACACCTTGCACAGAAATGCCAGGGCTCTACTTTCTGTCTCACAGCTCCTGCCTGCTTGGCTGCCCCATCTCACTCTACGACTGTGGTCTCCTGACCCACTCTACTCTTGGGGGCTCCCCTGAAATCAAATAGGAGTTGCCCAGCATGCCTCCAGCAGCCCCCAGACTCTGTTCAGACTCACTGTTTCTTGAACACTTCAATGTTTCCCCTGGTGGGAGCAGGGTGCACCCTCCCCCATCTCTGCCTAATGAAGAGCCCTCTGCCTTTCGAGGATCCAATGCACAATCATTTTCTCTGTGAAGTCTTCTCAAATCTCTGTAGTGCTCAGACATATTTGCTCTATAGGCAGCATTTGCTGCTAATTATAGCTAGAGTGCATCCTATTTGTTTTGTGTCCGCACCACTGACCTCTGCTCCTTGAGTTCTTGGTAATAACCCATGTCATAAAGTCTCATGCAGCCTTTGTGGGGACAGAGTACAGAGGTGGGACCTTGTACAGTAATGTTTACTGAATGAGTGAATGAATGAATGAAAGGATGAATGAATAAATGAATGAATTAGCAATGAGCAAGTGAATGACTCATTGTTTGGCAAGGGCTGCACTTAGTCACAAATTCTCTCTTCCATAACAGATGTAGCAACCATAAAGGCAAGGGAATTAATTTTTCACCTTTGTGATTTAATTCTTAGTCTCATGAACTAGATTTTTCTATTAAAATGCCCTTCAAAGGTCCCCTAGGTTTTGCTAATAAGACTAATGGAAATTTCATTTCCACCATCACTACCTTCAAATGGAATTTTCTAGAGGTGCTTTTCTTTCCTTCACCACTTTTTTAGGCAACAGTCTTTTTTATGTCAATGACTTTGAAAGTGCAGAAACCCTGATTCTAATGCATAACCCAAGCCAAAAGTGTCATTTAAGAAATCTTAAATCTTAGAGATAGTAAGAGAAAGGGGATTAATGCCACATCCCTATAATTAGGATATTTCCAATGAGTAAGCTACTTGGCAGACGTCAAGGAGATGTGTGGATAGACTTTGCTCCTGGAAATTGAAGCCAGGTGAGCTGAGCATTAGTTCACATTTGGGGTTTAATGCCCAGAAACTTTCTCAGGCCAATATTACAGTCGATAATTCATGCCTCCATGAGATGGGAAATTACAGAACCAGAGACATTTTTGTTTTGTTTTTTAAGAAAGATGAACGTCTGGAAACAACAAATAAACCACAACATAGACCCTGAAAGAAGTAATTTTGTTGTTAGCTACCACCTCTCTACCATGTTGCAGCAATGGCACTTCTAGCTTTAAATATATATTTTGGAAAAACTTGGTCTTGCTCTGTTAGGAAGTCTCTTTAGGGGAAGTGAAATTCTAGGAGAAGTGTGTTACCTCTAGTATATC
Source organism: Cricetiscus sungorus (assembly GCA_030556225.1). Taxonomy (NCBI): domain Eukaryota; kingdom Metazoa; phylum Chordata; class Mammalia; order Rodentia; family Cricetidae; genus Cricetiscus; species Cricetiscus sungorus. The sequence continues at coordinate 89,777,113 of JANBXA010000007.1, forward strand.
CAGATGAGTAACTGTCATCTGGAGACCTAATAGTGGCTGTAATCTGCTAGAGCCAATGTGTTAATAGTGTGCCCTTCTTTGATAGCCTTGACCAAATACGCAGTCACAGATGAAAAGGAAGCCCATGAGCCTATAATACTCCCCTCCGATGCCCTCGGAAGTCATATAAAAGAGCGTCATTACTCCCTACTTTTGTTTTGTCTTGGCGGCTTTGTTTGGTTTTGTGTTTGTTCTCCTTTTCATTGATGTAAAATTCAAAACCATCATGTTTACCATTTTAATCAAATTAAATAAAGGAGTTCAATGGCATTTGGCACATCCCCACTGTCCTGCCACTCTAGACTACTGATCTATTTTTCTAGTTCTATAGTTACCTCTTTGGGATATTTCAAATGAATGGGATAACAAAATATGCAAGCCATTTGACCTGATTCATTTCACTTAGCACAATACTTCCAAGTTTGCCTGCCCTTTTGTGACTGAATAGTATTCCACTGTGTGGGAAAATTATATTTGCATTTGTAGGATTTAGTAGTCCATATTTTGGGGGCATTGCTGGTTTAGAAAATTATGACAGGGGCATAGGAATAGTGTTCTGGTGGGAATAAGCTCACAGATGGGAAAAATCACCTAAGAAGTAGCAAGTCAACCTTAGACCCTAGCAATTCAGTGCTGGAGGCCTGAAGACTGTTTATAATATGAGTAACCACTCACACAGGAACATGTGTGTATGAAATGACAGATGGATGCAAACCTTACATTCCAACCTGCTTAACACATGATGATTCATATCAGGAAAAGTGTGTAAATACCTTGAAAGTGGTGAGCCTTCTGGATTGAGCACTTCATAGCACTTAAAAGACCATTCTTAGAAAAGAAGCAATAGTTGCAATATTCAATTAAAACATAAAGCATCATGAATATTTAGGCACTTCTTTATTTTGTTTATTTATTTTATATGTATGGTGTTTTGCCTACATTTGTGTCTGTGCACCATGGACTTGCCTGATGCCTATGGTGACCAGAAGAGGGCATTGGATCCCCCTGGAATTGCTGTGGGATTCCATGTGGGTGCTAGGAATCAATTCTGGGTCTCCTGGAAGAGCAGCTAGTGCTCTTAACTGCATAAACATCTCTCCATCCCAAATTTAAGGACTCTTAACCTACTTTCTTCAGAGTGTACTTCAGAATAGCACAATTATTGACTCCTCTTCTTTCAAAAATAATTTTCTGGGACCGGAGAGATGGTTCAGCCATTAAAGGCTAGACTCACAAAAATAATTTTCTGCGTTTTTCCACCTTTATCTTTTAGGATTAAACAAAAGTCAATAGATTGGGTAAAACCAACAATTACATAGCTACTAAGCCATTGTTCCCTCCACCACCCAAAGCCTACTCACTGACACTTGGACAGACTCAGCCACAGAGGCCTATACAATAGTCAGCTGCAGTAGTCAAACCCTTTTCTCGATAAAAGAAAATCCATTATTGCCATGGAAGAAAGGAAGCCAAGTTTCTACTTTCTTCTTCCTTTCCTGGTGACTCCCATCCCACAGTAATCTAGCCAAGACCTGGACAAAATGGTGGATTTGAGGCACATGGTACCAGATATAATCCCTGGTTTCTCAATCAGATCTTTTGGTAAGGGGTGCAGTGGAGTAGTCTGCCTAAAAGTCTCAAGGAAAGGCTTCTAGCTCTAGGGTCCGAGTGAGAAGAGACACTTAAATCTGTGTGACTGAAGGGATTGGTTGAGCTGTATTGACATGACAGACATCTTACCAATATGAGGAAATCAGATAGACCAAACTGAAATAGGCCTGCTATAAATCTTCCCAGAAAAACCGACTCCAACATGTCTTGTTCTTCTGGAGTTGCTCCAGCACAGTCAGTGGTAGACACAGAATTAGTGAAACAGAAGCCCCCACCTACACACTTTGCAAAGTGATTTATATCAGCAGAAGACTTGGAACTCCTGATTGGCTTCTTTATTAAATTGCCTTAAGGATATTTGATCTTCCAAGGTGGAGTCAAAATCTTCTCCCGAACTGAAAGGCTCCCTACTCTTTCTCATTAAGAATTGGAAACATGGTCACAACCAACTTTCTCACCCCCTGGCTCAGCCCCACTCTGGCTTGCCCACCTTCTCCCCTCTCACCTCTGGCTCCGGCTTAAGTCAAGGCCATCAGCAGGTCAAGCTCATTGCTACATCATAGACTATGCACACAGCCTTCCCTCTCTTTGCTCTAATCCACTTTGTCTTAAGGAATAAATTTAAATATCACTTCCAGGGACAAGGAGTGGAACTCCCTGTGTGTTTCCCAACCTGAAGAGCTAAGCATGGGTCCTTGGTCCTGTTCCCATGGAGCATCACAGGCTTAATTTTCAGAACAGTTTCTACAGTCTAAAATGAAACACTGCTGTGATTATTTGTTTGAAGTTCATCCCTCAACTAGGATGTGAAGCTTGCAAAATCTGGAAAAAGCTCATCCTAGGAGGTAACTTAGTAAATATTTGTAGACTGGACAACCAAGGACAGATTTCCAACCCTGGGCTCAGACACTGCTCTGGGCTCTGGGGTCTGTTCTGGTGTCTCTCTTTCTGGCAGTCTCTATTGCCTACCCTGCACATTTAAAAGGAAGATGAAACTTAGCACACCTTACTCAGGCAGTGCTGTGACTCTCGAGTTTACTGGGAAACTCTGAGGCATGCAGACAGCTAAACCACTATTACTATGCTTTCCAAATTCCCAAAAGAAAAATATCATCGCATGGAGTGATGTCTTGCGTGTGTCCTGCGTGTGTCTGCTGCAGCAGAAATACTCCCTGTGGCGTCTGTTTATTTCCTGAATTTTATGGTTCTTTTGGAAATTCAAATGAGCAGCGAAATGAATGTAAGAATGCCTGCCCCATTGGCTTCCACCAGAGGAGACACAACTGCACCACACAGAAGACAAATCAAAGCCCTGATTGTCACGGGAAACCCTACATGGTTGCTACAGGAAAGGTCAAACTGAAGCTATCGGAAGCCAGGTATAAAATGAGATTTAAAAAACAAAAAAGAGTTGGGTTTATTTATTTATTTATTTATTTTTTTTTTTGGTTTTTGTTTGTTTGTGTGTTTGTTTTTAGCCTCCAATAATTCCCTACATCTCCAGTAAGTAACTCCTTCCATCTGCTGCTGATAGCTCAATGTCCCCTCTGATAATGTTCTCAGGTGTCAACAGATAAAGTATGGCTGCTTTGATCTCAAAGCACTGATTGTCGTCAGTTGCCCAAGCTTTGGACACATTTCCCTTGGAAGCCCATCCAACAGATTTCAACAGTTACAGAGCTAGTGTTTCAAATGTGGTCAGACTCTCAGGCCCCTGCCTGAAAATGGGTCTGAATGGCTTCCACTGAATAACGCCAGATTCCTGATCAAAGTAACAATAATAATAATAACAATAACAACAACAACCAGAACCCACCCCCACCTGCTATTTGCCCTATTCCTTCTCTAATCTGTACTCCTATCCCTTAAAAAAATATATATCCAAAGCATTGCCAAAGTCTTTCAAGAACCATTCCAAGGAGCCTTGGACAGCCTGGCTCTCTGAAAGGATACCATTGTAATGTCAAGCGCTCATATTACAGCAACATACATACATGTCTCACAGAAACCAAGGCTTATGTGTTTCAGGATTTCTCCTTAGTTAACCACAATTGCAGGGAAATGGTACCACATTCGTTGAGTTAAATGTGGTAGCAATTACTTTGCTGGCAAAGAAGAAGGAGGGGCTTGATGGCCCGAGTTCTAGAAGTCAGGATTAAATAACCGTGTCTTTCAGAGTTACACTGATAACTTGGAAAGCTCCCCTCTCGCTTGCAACTTCTGAGAAGCCAGTGTTTCTCACAGACAAGCCCATTTGGGCCTAGCCAGGAGGCATGTCAGACAACTTCAGGGGGGAAAAATATCAAAGAAAAAATTAATACATGTGTGCACCAACCAGCACAGGCACGTGCACACACATGCACAGACACACAGAGAAATATACTCTTGAGTTTGCAGAATATTAAATGCTTTTAGATACCAGGAAATAACTTGAAAATTGCTTTCCTGTATCATATTTACTTAAACAGCACTATGGCATGCTTTAGGCAGAGAAAGATAGGGGTCGGGTAACCTGAGCATTGTTTAATGGTCACTGATTTTACTAATGGCCAGCCAGCCTTTTGGATTTCATTAGAATGCAAGAATTTGATAAGATTCCTGGAAGCACACTAAACCTAAGGGCCCTTTTCAAATGTAATACAGTTTATGTTTAGGGTCCCAATTTCACTGAGAACAGAAAATTATTCCCTTTCTGTATCTTTCCCCATTGGTAGAATACAACAAATTGTTCAGACCTAGAGTTCCATAAGTCAAATATAAACAGCAATACAGATCCATGCCTATATTTTCTACTACTAAAGTATGTCAGCTCCTGGACTGAGATGCAGGCACTTTTAACACAACACAGCACACCAGCAGGTGGAGGAAGCTCTCTTTTCTAGCATGAAAAACAGAAACGATGGGATCAGATGTTTTCTTCTTATTGGGAATTGCACTGACACCAAGTTCAAAAATCCAATAATGGGCAGACTCACAGGGGTGTCTAACTACTTGAACTAGCCAACTCATAGTTACTAAGCAAAACACCCAAAGGAATTGGAATTCAATGACGTGTCTTTAAGGGTAGGAGGCAAATTTCTCTGAAGAAAAGAAATATCCTAAAAGAGCAAGGCAGATTTGAAGAGAGGGAGAGAGGGAGGGAGGGAGGGAGGGAGGGAGGGAGGGAGGGAGGGAGGGAGGGAGGGAGGGAGGGAGGGAGGGAGAGTAGAATGGACCAGTGTATACATATGGTGGATGGCTGGTAGATAGATAATGTATCTATTGACTTAGAGAGAAAGATCTAAAACAAAAACATAAACTTGATTCACTTCCATTTTATAAATTATGTTTCTTCCCTTCAGAGAGACTAGCTTTCTTAAAAACAAACAAACAAACAAACAAAAACCAAAAAAACCTTCAAATCCTTTTGAAGGTCAAATGGCAACAACCAACTCAACTAGTTATTGAATAAGAATAAGAGAACATGGGAGGCAATATACATCGAGTCTTAGAACAAAAAAAACACCATTGTCTTTTCTATGAAATCTAGTACATCAGAGGTGGCCCCAAATTCACCATCTAGCCAGGGAAGACCTTGAAATGCTCCCGCCTCCACCTCCAAAGTACTGAGATTATAGGTATGCACCAGCAAACCCAGTTTACAGGGTGCTAGGGGTTGAGGCCTTCTGCATGGTAGGAAAGCATTTAGCCAACTGAACAGCATCCTGGAGTCTAAATATGTAAAGATTATGAAGTAAGGCAACAGGTAAAATGTGTCAGGCCTATCTAGAGCGATTTGGAGCCAGCCCTCATCTGCAGCCTGACCAGCTTTCTCCCTCGTCCCTATCACTCTGTGTGCCACAAAGGCCCCAGGGAACACTCAAATGGAACCACTTGCCTAGGCATCTCACATCTGCTCAAGCTACAGCATTATAGGTTCCCATCAGGAGCTAATACCTCCAAGTCCAGGTCCTGAAAAGCAGTTTGGGGATCTACTAGCAGAGATCCCAGTGATGCAAATAAATGCCCTATTGGGCATCACAGGCTGCATAGTCATTCGTCCTGGATAGAGAGGCCAGAGTAAGCACAGGAAAGCACAGGGCATGTGTTGCCTGAGCCCAAGGCTGAAGCAGCTATAGTCCTGATTAGCCATTGTAGACATTAAAGAGAAGATCAAGAGCATGCTGAAAATGGAAGTAAGTTATCCAGCTGTCTCAAATCTTAGCAGGTTAAAGCAATAAACATCATTTTAATATTCAATTTCCCTAGACCAGCACCTGGAAGCAGCTTGGGGGGTAGGAGTCTTGGAACAAGGTCTCTCCTAAAGTTTCCCTAAAGTTTCTGTCCCTGTGAAAGACTAGAGGAAGAGCCTACCTCAAGCCCTGCCCATGTGGCTGTTTGATAGGCCTGAATCAGGAACAAGCTCTTAGCAGGAAGCTGTTCCCCACAGATTGACCTCTGCACGGCATTAAGAACAGGGAATAAATGTATCTGTCCTTTTATACTTTGATGAAGCTGGGGTGTGTTTGAACGCAGAATTCTCCCCACTTCCCTGAATGTTCGCAAGCTATAAGTGGAAGTTTTCCCATATATACTCCAAATTTCCTAACTCAACTCAGAAAGCAACCCCCAGGGAGTAAGAATCTACACAAGTCCTATCACAACCAAATCTCAGAAACAACACAGCATCTTTCCTGCCACAGCAACTGATAGGTCACAGTCACCTTGGTACAGAGATAGAAGAAACTACACACAGGACTGAACCATGTAGACATATGTTTTTTGGTTTTTTGGTTTGTTTTGGTTTTTTGTGTTTTGTTTTTTGTTTTTGTTGTTTTGCGGGTTTTCTTCCCTGTCCAAGACTAGGGCTATTTTCAAAGGATCTTTCTACAAATACCTTTGGAGATCAAGTAGCCATGACTAATTTAACATCTGTATGGCCTAAAACAAAGGTAAAATAGAGGCTCATATGACATAAGTCTAAATATTTTGCAGTACTGGAGTCATACACAGTGCTTTACACAGAATAAGGTCTACCTTTGAGCCACACCCCCCAATGCCATGAGTCTAAATATTTAAAAGCATCCATCACAATTACAAATTTTGTATTTCAGTCACGTGAAGCAAGTATGTGACTTAACCAGCTTCAATCCAGAGACATCCTCAATAAGTAGCTTTGGAAGAAAGTAAGGGATGGGGGTGACTAAGGACACAGGTAAACAGGGATTCTTTTATACTCTAATTTCCAAGAAGACTGAGTGACTCTTTCCTCTGCCCACTATAATAAATATGGATCTAGCACTTAGAGATGGAATATCTTTGTTTCAACTCTTCATTGACATCCTTCAAACTGCCACATATCCCTTGACTCCAACTCAAATATCCATAAGCAATATCCAGATGGCCAAACCCCAGGTGGTCAACGTCTTCCTGGTTACAATGACTCTCTGTGGCCCTTCCATATGCTGCTGTAATTGTCTATTTTTCATATCTAGCTTTATCTAGAGAGATGGAGGAGCGCTTTTGAGCAGGATGGTATTGTCACCAGTCCCATCCTCACTGTAAGCATGTTCTACACAGGCAACTATCCACATGTGACTGCACCTTTCTTGTCCCACCTGCCAGTTCCCAGATTAATCACTCTAAGGCTTACTATTAATTATAATTGTTTGGCCAATGGCTCGGGCATATTACTGGCAAGCTCTCACAATTAAAGTAAGCCATTTCGATTACGCTATATTTTACCATGTGGCTCATGGCTTGTTTCCTCACATCTCCATTCATCTGCAGCTAATTTTCACATCCCTGACTATGCCTTCTTTCTCTCCATAACTCTGAATTTCCTGCATAGTTATATTCTGCCTAGCCATTGGTCAAATCAGCTTTATTCATCAACCAATAAAAGCAACACATATTCACAGCATACAGAAGGACATCACATATCATCCATACACCATCCCCTCGGGGACCCCACCTTTGTCTCCCCTGTTTTGTGCAGGACCAGACCTCCAGAAAACTTTCCTATCTGCCTATACCTAAGCCAGGCTCCCCCAGCCCAGGGTACCCAAATCCCTTGAGTGACTGACTCCTATTGAAAAAAAAAAAGCCCACCCTGCCCCAGTGCCGTGGGGATTTCGGCCTAGAGAGGAAAAGGGAAATTGTCTTCCAGCTCCTTCCTCTATGGTTCCACATCCCTCTTCCTAGATGATACTTGAACACTGCTTAGAACTTTGTGGCATTTACATGGAGGTATCATGAGTCTGAGTCAAAAGCCAGTCGCTAACTCTACATTGCAGTAATGTCACAAAAACTAGCACTAACACACAGAAGTCACTTTAAGACATATTTCTTTTTGTTATGGCCTTTGAAAACACCATCACTTAAAAGCCCTTCTCACTCTCCTAAAAGGGTAATTGTCCTCCCCCAAGGAAGGGACCAGACCATGAGAACATAACAGAGCTCCTGTGCTATGTGGAATAAATGGCTAAGATGTTTATTGATTCTCCACTTAGTCCCTATTTCATTATGTCCATAAAATATGTTATAATTTTTAGCATGATAAATTTCAGACAACTTATAACTCCAACTGATGACTTAGCAGTTAGTAAATCATTTCTTATTTCTAAGGAGCATTCAAGGTATCCATTAAGTAGGAGTGGAACTATGTTTGCTGAAGCCCAGGCAAACTAGAGCCGTGGCTTCGTCTAGGTCCCAGCCAACCAACTGCGGAATGCAGACTTCTAAGAGCCTTGTCACATCTGGTTCAGGTTGCTGATGGCCCACAGTGGCCTGTGTTCATTACCATCTAATAACAGCCTGGCCTCTGTCAAGGCCGCCTAGAGTCGAGGCTGCAGCCCAACACCCACATCTGCTGGGGATCTCTGCACCTCAGAATCCCTATGCTTGTGACCGCCATGCTGGCTGCCACAATGTCAAGGGCATAGTAAGTCAAGCTGCCAATGTGTGCCTGAGAGTCACAGATGTCAGTTCTGAAAGACACTCTGTAGATCACATAGCCTTTCAGAGCATGCTCTTATTCAAAGCACAGGAGATATGAGAAGCTATGTCTGGGAACAGTTGTAAAGAATCAATGAGTTTTTATTTGTGACACCCTCATAATAAATACTGGCACTTTGAAAGTACCACTGCTGTTTGTTGAGTGAATAAGTAAAAGGCTTTTTAAAGTATAATGGGGATTCTGGATTGTTTTTCTTTGCTGAAGTTGAGAAATCCACTTGTTCGATTGTTCTTGCTTATTTTAGTTTTTGAGTCTGGGTCATACACTATAGCCCAAACTGGCCTGCAACTGACTATGTAGCCCAGGCAGACTTTAAATCCACAGCTGTCAATCTTCCTGATTCAACCTCTAAATGAAATATACACACACACACACACACACACACACACACACACACACACACACACACACACACACACGTCTCTTCCTTTAGACATTCAATGACAGTCTTCCCAATCATTAATGAATGTACATATTACAATAGCATTTGTTCCATCTCACCAGATCAAGATTTACACCTCCAGTTACAACAGTTTTTCTGAGCAGTTAGGATGGCTCTCCTAGGCAACCTCTGCACCAGGGCTCATGACCAAGAAAGACCCTTCATCACTGTCAATCAAGCCTGCAAGTGCAGAGGATACAGACTGAACCCAGCAAGCAGGAGAGGTAATGCAGAGGCTATGACCTAGCCAGCTCAGGGGAAAGTTTTGAAACAAATGCTTACTTATCCTAGAATATGATTGTCTCTGAAGTTCCACAGCATCACGAAAAGGACATGGCTTTGCAGTGGATGCCTTTAAGTGAATATGAATGAGAAGAAACTCCTCTTCTTTAAGTCAGCCTGTCAGTCCAGTACAAAGGGATCTCTGGGTAGGACAGTAGTTACAGGGTGTCTGAAGTGTTAGTAAGCTTCCAAAAGGGTTTGAGGCCTGGAATGGAAGGACTTTGCTCTCAGATCTGGAACGCATAGAACCTTAAGAAAACAGTACATTGTCCTCCCACATGCCTGGGTGAATGAGGGGCAAACAGCTGCAATGTAAAAGTTTATTATTATTTTATTATTATTATTATTATTATTATTTTTAATGAGAAAAGATCTCACTACAGGTGGTCTGAAGACCAGTTATGTAGACCAGGCTGGCTTTGCCCTTGCAAAGATCGTCCTATGTCTGTGACCTAAGTATGTGCCACTACACTTGGCTTGTTAAAAGGTTTTCAAAAAGTCCCCAGGGAAGGGGGCTGTCATTTACTTCTTTTTAAAGATTGCCCATTCCTTCCTCAGCACCCCTTCATTTTTGCAACAGAATACAATGCTTGTCTTTTGCAACAGAATACAATGTCATCGCTTTGGGTCTTTCTAGCAAGGCTACTTCTGAAAGCAACTGTGCACTCAGCAGGTTTTTTTATTCCCTGGAAAAGGTGGAAGTCGATGCTAGAACACCTCGCCCTGTGGGCTCCTCACTCACGCTATTGTGGAGACTCTAGTTGACTTCGCTGGTGGGGCTTTTTGGATTGTGGTGATCTGTGCTACAGACCACCCAATATGAAAATAAACTTAACTGCTAATTCTTCTAGCACACAGCCAAATGCAACAGGCAGGCAGGCCACCCCTCGCAAGGAGCCACGTGTGTATAGATCACACAGGGAGTGTTGTGCTGTGGCAGGCTGATGGGGGAGGGAGGTGTAAGGGAGGTTTGCACCACCACAGGAGAGATGTGGATAGGTCACAGAGGGAACTTTGCACCACCACGGGGCAATGGGGAGGGGCACTGTGGGAGGTTTGTACTCTAGGAGACATGTTGGGGTCCTACAGTGAGATTTACACTACAAAAAGGATATGTGTGGGGAACACAGTGGGTTGCTCTGCATGAAAGGTGCGTGGAGGGCTCACACAGTGGGGGACAGTTGCACTTCACAAGAGATGTGAGACAATCACACTCTGTGGGGGTGAGCCAGTGGGTGTGTCCCATGGTTCGGGTTTTGCTGACAACAAAGGCCTTCCCTGGGAGGCAGCAGAAGAACCCAGCCTCCATCTTTGACCTGTGAAGATCAGCTTTAGAGATGACTGCCCATTTATGAGAAAGAAATGGAGAATGGACATGAGTGAGTCTTGTTGTATGAGGTGTGTGCCTGGCACAGGCAGGATCGTGGGCCTCCTGCCCTCAGGCGTGGGGAGTGTGCTCTTCCCTTCCTAACAAGAGGCAACACACCTATTGCTTTGATCAAACTGAAATGAATCCAAACAACTCTGAGGATGAGACTGTATCCCTTAGTCTTCCTGTGTGACTCAGTTCTGCCTTGACCTCGTTTCCCTGGGCTGGGCAAACCCTGCCAGGACAGGACACGCTGTTCACCAGAGCCCCCGAAAGCTTGTAAAATCAAGGTCCCGCTTGAAAACCCTGGGTGAGTCAGATTAAAGCACCCACGGTCTAGATGCCCCTGAGAACCCACACCTACCTTCTGGAGACTCATCTGAGGTGCTCCCTGAGGGTGAGCCTCAGGTTCCCTGCTCCCTCCTCCAGTAACAAGGCAGTAGTCAGCCTTGGCAGACTCCCAGAGTCCATAATCTAAGTTACTGATATATAGACACCCTCGCCTCTTTGCTGCTTTTACTTTGAAAGGGTGCCTGGAGCTGATGGGGGGGGGGACAGGGTGTTGAAAAGATTCAGGAGAGATAAGAGCAATAGGCTGAACCTTAATTGAGCACCGCATGCCTGTCCATCTTTACAAGGCACCTGACTTAATTTTCACACCATCATGTGAGGCCGGCAGTATCATTACCCTAGTCTATAAATGGAGAGACTGAAGCTAAAGGGAGTCAGGAATAAATCACACAGACAAGCAATTTGCAATCGTGAGGGCCAAGACCCAAAAGGTTTCTCCAGGTTCACTGAGCTTCACACTGGAGTAACCACAGATTTAGCTCAAAAAGCTATGTCCAGTTCAAGTCAGTCCATATCCCAGGCACTGTTCACAGCAGGAACTGGAGCCCACGAGGTCATCAGAAGGACACAAATAATTCATAGCACATCATCGTCGTCCTTGTTCTACGCCATCAGGAAAGAGATGTGACAGTTTATTATTTTGTTTATTATTTTGGTTTTCTGAGATAGGGTCTCAAACACAATGGATGACCCGAATTTCTCATCTTCCTGCCTCTGTCTTCAGAGTGTTGGGGATTATAGCCTGCCAGATTTACACAGTGCTGAGTTCGAAGCCAGAGCCTCCTGCACACTACGCAAGCGCTCTACCAACTGAGCTACGTTTGCAGCCCAAATTGGGACAATTATAAAATAATTTTCCAACCAGAATTGAAACTCTGAAGCCAGACCTTTGGTAGTTCATGTCAGGGCTCCCAGCACTCAGGAGGCTGAAGCAAAGGGTTCCATGTTTGAAGTCAGGTTCAAGATACCAAAACAAAACCAACTAAAAAATACCAAATAAAAAATATGCATGCATGCATATAAAAGTCTGAAGGCCTTCGGTGTGACTCTTAGACCAGATAGCCAAACACCATCTCAAAGTCTGTACAGGAGTCATTTGTGTACACTAGGTACATCTGTACCTTAGTACACAGTACTAAGTAACCTTTGCCACCAGCCAGCAAGGTATGTTCTGTCTCTGAATAAGGGCTTCGCCTCACCATGAATACCCCACCTGGTACATGAAAATGGGTCCCCACAGTGTGAGCACAGAGGATGTCCTGGATATGGTGAGATGTGAATCCCAGGGCCTTCATGCATGGGGTCAAGATCACAGCCTCCTATCATTCTGAGAATTCTGTTAGAGTCAGGGAACTTCAACCCAGGCAGGAGTATGGTTCTACTCAGTGGAATCCTGAAGCAGCATGGAGGTTGGGAGATAGAGAACACTTAGCTCACAAGCTGGTGTGATTTAAGGGGTAGAAGGAGACAATGGATTCCCGCTAATTGTTCTGATTTCCTTGACGGGCCATAATACATGAGCATGCACTCCAGTGCATGTGGACGCGTGCACGCGCGCACACACACACACACACACACACACACACACACACACACACACAGAGTCTACACTGAATAGATCTTAGTTTTACTAAAAGTGACTTTTCCCACCAGACGCTATCTGCTGGAGGAATGTCCATTACTGAGTGGAAACTGGTCCCTGGTTTGTCCTGTGGCATGACAGAGAATAAAGACATCTGGTCTCTCTTGGGAGAGTAGCTCTTGATCTCTCTCTACCATGATGTGATCTGAGTAGTTGGGTGTGGAAGAGTCCATGGTTCCGAGCAGATATAAAGAACAGCGTACAAATAAACTATTGAGGAATGAAATACATTCAGCCACCTACCCCAAACCAGTCACCCTAGTACCTGCTAGAAACCAGAATCGTGAAAGACTTGAGAAAACCTTATCTCCTACATCCAATGGCCTAAGCTCTGCAGGAGGCACCATCACATTCCTTAGAAGATCAGAATGCCAGAGTCCAGGAAGGGGAAACTGAGGCCCACATGTCTTCCCTGCTCAGCGGATCCACATGAGTGATGAGGTGAATGAGCATGGGTAGGTGATGAGGACCATTTGACCCTGGTGTTTTCCTCTCCTAGAATTAATGTTGCTTTGCACTGCAAGATGAAGATAATGAACTCTGCCTTCCTACAACCCCCAGAGAACTGAGTGCAAGAGCTGATAAGCATAACCCAGTGAGAAATAAGCTACAAAGCAAGATTCCTCTCCCAAACCTGCTGCCCTCTTGCTTTTCTTGCTGTGTCCTTGAACACCAAATGCCCTCCTTTCCTCTATCCATGCCACATGAGATTTAGATGAAATGTCATCAATAAAAGCTTTGGGGTTAATCTATATGGGTTCCTTTACATCTTGGCTCTGCCCTTTAGAAGTCATGTGAGTAAGAACAACTGAGAATAACAACGGTTAAGAATTAAATTGGTAGGGGTGGGGAAATGGCTCAGTTGGTAGAGCGCTTACCACACAAGCATGAGGACCCAAGTTCAATTCCTAGCACCCACTTAAAAGCCAGTCATTCCTAAAATCCCAGCTCTGTGGAGCCAGAGACAAGAGAATCCCTGCGGCTTCCAGGCCAGCCAGTCTAATCAAATCATCAGGCTCTGGGTTCAGTTAGGGACCTTGTGTCAAGATAGATAGGTAGGTAGGTAGATAGATAGATAGATAGATAGATAGATAGATAGATAGATAGGGTAGATATAGATAGAGGAAGAAATCCAATGGCAATCTCTGACCTTCACACATACAGAACACATACGCACATATGTATTTATACACACATAAATTTAAATAGTTACCTGAGATGGTGATATACACCTGTAATCCTAGCACACAGAGGCTGAGGCAAAAGGATTGCTACCAGTTAGAGGCCAGTCTTGGCTGTATAAGTTCAGGCCTGTCTGAACTATGGTGTGAGTCTTTATCTCAAAAACAAAACCAAACAATTAATTTAAAAAGAAGCCATCAAATCTAATATTCACTTAGAATATATCATCATTTTTTTCTGCTAAGATTTTCTTCATTAGTTGTCAGATGTTGGGGGATGCTTTATTATTCCAGCTATTTATTTGTAGTTTGGGCTTAGACTTTCTCTCTTCTAGACAGATAGATCAGGAAAGATAATGGATACAGAGATGAGCCTTGAGCAGTGAAATCAGAAAGACCAACCTAGGCTACATAAAAACTGTGTCTTCATTTTTTTTTTTTTTAAGTTGGAGAAGGATAGTAACAAAGCAAATAAATAAATAAATAAATAAATAAATAAATAAATAAATAAAATCTATATTCCCAGTGTCTGGCACAAAAGAAGTACTAAATAAATGGGAATGTACTGCTCAGAATATCATCATCATCATCATCATCATCATTAATGCATTAGTTGGACTAAGAACTGGACATTAAATGTGCAGTGCAGAAGGGAACACAGGGACAGAGGCAGACAGAACCAGAGAAAAGAGGGGTCCCTCAGTCTGAAGCTAGGAAGCTGACCTCAATAGAATGGTGGGGAGGGGTGAGATGGAAAGTGGACCCTGGAAGCACCTTCACATAGGGATAAGAATAAAGAATGAAAATACATTCAGGACAGGCTTCAGTATCCCAGACCCTGAGCTCGGAAGGCACCAGCTTTGCTGGAGTCTGCATTCACCATCTTAAAGCTCTTACTACTTTTGCACAAGAGACCTCTCCTCCCCCTCATTTTCCGCTGACACTGGGCCCTGCAGATGATGCAAACGGTCCTGCGTCTACAGCACTGCTTTTTCTACTCACTCAACAAGACATCTATGAATTCAAATGTGTCATGTCTTTAGACAACCTCAGTGCCCTCTGAACAGAGTGAACTGAAGTCATGTTTAGAAATGAAACAGTCCTTAGGAAGGCTGATGGACAAGAGGCGGTTCAAGGCAGCTGGAATCTGATTTCTCCTGCAAAAGGGCCTTTCTTCAGGAAACTGCCTTGCTCCAGGTGACAACCAGGCTATTTATTCTAAGCCAGGGTAAGGCAAAAATCCCTGTCATGGAATTCAAGCCATGGGGTTCATTATTTGCCGATAGCTGAAGAAACCATAGAAGGAAGATGATCCCAAAGAGCAGCATGTAAGGGGTTAACTTTTTTCCACACCAAAGAGTAGGGTCTCAAAGAGATTTCTACATTGAACTAGTATCTATATACAATCTGACAGCTGAGGGGGTGGGGACCTTTCAAGTCAGTGTAAACACCAAGGCTGACTTCAGAGTTGGAGGACTCAAACTTCTGAAAACCGTTTTTATTTCCAAATGGCATAACTCCCCATCCCCACCAAGAAGTGACTTCTTTAAATAAGCTTCGAGAGTAAGGGTATGATGAACACATTTCACTCCTGTTCAGCTTTTCCATCCCCAGCACGGCCTCCGTGAGGCCAGATGGTCCTGGAGTCATTGCTCGTAAGTCAATACATCTGGCGACATTCCTGAAATGGCAAACCTGACAGCACGGCATCGGGCTCCTACACAAAGCCCCTTTTCAGAGTGCCTGCCCTGGGACTTGTCTGCCATAAGCAGAACCTAATGTGTGAAAACAAAGTAAAACTGAGCTCTTTCACCGGCCCTTGCCGGGGAGTTTAGTTTTCACCATTCTTGCTAATGCAACTCGCACTCCTTGCCACGATTCTCCACCTCAGCCTGAGCTCTGCCTGATACTGAAACAGCCTCTGAGCCCTGACTGTGTCGGAGCTGCTGAAGGTGCAAAGCCAGCTGCCATCGACCCAGCCAGTCAAGTTTTGACGTTCAGGTTTAGGACCCCTTGCGACATGCTATACCTCAAAGAGAGGGAGAGTCTAGGGGACACAGGGCTGACCCTAATACCGACCTTTCACCAGGTGAGTTCATGAATCAGCCCCTGTCAGTAACCTCTGACCTCCCACTGGACAACAAACAGCCCTTTAGAGAACTGCTTGGCCTAGCCATAAATCCTGATGAGATACAGCCATGGGGCGGGGCCATAAATGCTGATGAGATACAGCCATGGGGCGGGGCCATAAACTTGATGAGACAGATATAGCCATGAGGGAACCATAAATGCTGATGAGATATAGCCGTGGGGTGGGGTGAGGTGGGGGGGGGTGAAATTTAAATGTTTAGTAAAGCCTAAGGTCACTTCCCAAAAATGACTTGGGTGGGCGTGTCCTGAATCTTCCAGCTGACTATTCTAAGTACCATATTTCAAGGAAGTCTCTGCCCAGTGGGGATACCATCGCCTAGCACTCTTGAGCCAATGTTTGCTGTCTTAATTCAAGTCAACTAAAATGTGTTGTATGTGAAGGAATTCCACATCGGGATAAAATAAGAGGTAACCCAGATTTGATTTGTATTCTTGGACCTCACTCCCAGCAACTTCCTCTAGTAGAAGACATTGAACAAAGATGGTGAGCTCTTCTAGCTCTTTCCAGTGTGGTTAGGAATAATGAAGAAAAGAAGTAAGTGTGTTCAACAGACTACATGACTCCAGGTGACTTTGGATGGGATGGCCAGAGCAAACAGGCCTCCATGATAGCTGTTTGTGTCTTGAGCAAAACTCTGAGGCAGAGCTGATCAAGGCTCAAATGATAGGAATGGGAAGAGCCTGGGGAGACAGCAGCAGGAGGGGCTTTATTGGCCCAGAAATGATTCTAGGTTTTGATGGAGTCATCAGTTCTTAATGGCAAACCCTCAAAGTAGGCACCCCCCAAAGCTCCCAGAGCTGCAGCCAGATAGGCATTGCTGTGTGTCTTGAACTGAGTGCCGCCTTGGCAAATACTGCTAAGTGACACTTGAGCTCCACACATGGGTTGAGCATTGATGAGACAAACAGCTGGGCATCCTTTCAGGGTTAGAACTTGGTCCCAGTAAGGGGTTCAGTGTCCTTCAGCACTAATTGACAAGCAGAAAGTCATCTCCTAGATAGAAAGGCAAATGGAAAATTCTGCCTGTGGACAGGCATAGAGTCCACATTGTAAAGGCAGTTTAGAGGAGAGTTCCTCTAAATACGCACATCCCAAACACCAATGCTGTTCCCTTTCTTCCTGGACATATGACTATAGAATCACTCAGAATCACCAGGTCCTACTCATCAAGGAGGAAGAAATTTCAAAGTGGCATTTCCTATTATCCCTTCAACATTTCTTTCTACAGCTACTGATATTCAACAAGATCCTAATTCTATTCTGCTCTGACTGTCTTCTTTCTTGTTTCCTATCAGAAAATATGGAAACTGTCTTGCTATGTGCTCACTGATATGGAGCTAGGAAGCCATTGCCTAATCATTTTCTGTGGAATATTCAAACCCATGACAAGATTACAAATTCCTTAAACGTAGAAACTATATCTGGACAAATCTTTTCAAGTCCATGAAGCCAGAGCCAACTCTATGCCTCTTCCTTCATCTGTAAAAGAGTTAAACTCTTTGAAACCATCCATATTTGATTCATTAATATGAAGCACTTTTCTCTTTGATGTCAAACACTGAAAGACCTGAACAAAGCATGTAGGATATTTAGCATCTTAGGAAGAAATGAAAAACATATTTAAAAACCAAAGCAACTGAAGGTTGGGTTTATAGGCCAAGCAAAATTAAAGCCACAATATAAAAAAAAAAAAAAAAAAAAGGGTGGTGGGGGGGAAGCAGTACTTTTGGTGATGTTTGGAGAATATTTAAAAGTATTTAAAAGTCAACACACAAAATTTGTAATGTTTCTGTTCAATTTTTACTAAATGTATGTGTTTCAGCTTGTTCTTTGATTTCTCAAAAAAAAAAAAAAAATTGAAGGCCATTTTAGAATAACAGGGAACTCTCAGTCCAAAGTACAGAAACAGTTGTTTAGGGAAACATTTGTCAGTACCTGACAAAGTTGGAGATGGAATTTCTTGTACATCCTACACCCTCAGGATCCCACTTCCATAGTTTCGCACGTGTGCCATTGACAAAGACATTCATTATAGAGGAGACAGAAACAACAGTCCCTCATGTATGGAAATAACCTGTGTCATAGTTATTTGGCATAATGTAATTTCACAGGTTAAATAAGCTAAGAAGAATTGCCTGTATCAACATCATTTGATCCAACTTTCAAAGTGTGTTTTTATTTACTATTTATTGATACACACACACACACACACACACACACACACACACACACACATACACACACTGTTTGAAATGTATACTATACAAGCTGAGTGTGGTGGCATGTGCCTATAATCCCAGCACTCAGAAGGACAAGGCAGAGGATGGTTTCAACTTTAAGACAAGCCTGAGCTACATAATAAGATTCTATCTTTAAAATATCAAAAATAAGTCTTATAAAACACTAACAGGAGTGACACACATCAAATCCAAGAGATCAAGATGACAGGCAGGCACTGAATAACAGTGATAATATGAGTATTTTTTACAATATGGATATGCAATTTTTTGTGTATCAAAGTAGTAAGAACCATTTCCAAAAGAATCAAAATATATTATGCCTTTGAGGTAATGACTGAAATTTGAACATTTTTTCTAATTCCATTGATTATTAGCATAGTAGGAATAGGCTATGACTAGAACTGAGTACATTTATTTTAGTGTCCCGTTAGGAAAAAATAATTTTAAAAAATTTGTTCTGGGTGGAAGGGTTTTTGTAACCTGGTCTTCCCCCTTTTCCTTTGTTTTAAATGCTTTGGTATAGTTTTAAACCATACCAAAGTATTCTTTTATAGCATTATTTAATAGGTAAATTATATTGCTATATATAAAATGTTTTTATAAAAATTAGACATTTCTAATTTTTATACTGTGACAAGTGGGTGACAAAGGGGCTCAAGGTCAGTCAAAACTGTCACATTTTCTTTTTGGTAGTACTGGGGATCAAACCCAGGGCCTCCTGAATGCTGGGTAAACTTGGCCTCCTGCATACCTACTCGGCTATATCCTTAATCCTCTGTCATGTGGTGTTTATTTCTGTTTAATGGTCCCTGAATCTAATCTGATACTGATTATTTTTATGTTAGTAAGTAAGCAACTATTGTTATCCATGCTGCTATTTTCGGGTAGAGTTTTTAAGTGTTGAAACTGAAGTTGGAGCAAAGTTTTATTAATTTTATTTTGAATTGGGCTCTCAAGACAGGATTTTACAATATAGCCCAGGCCGACCTCAAACTGGTGACAATCTTCCTGCTTTAGTTTCTTTCTCTTTTAACTGACTTTTTTTTTTTATTGAAAAAATTTTCCTCATGCACTATATTCTGACCATGCCTCTCCCCTCTCCCAACTTATTCTAGATCCTCTGTCTACCTAGTAGCCCCTTTCTCCCAAAAAGCCTAAACCAACCCCCCCAACAAAACCAAAACCAAAATATACAAGTAAAAGACCAATAAGACAAAAAAATAATAATAATGCCCAAATAAAGCAATATGAGATAAAAAGTCTACAAAAATACCACTGAATTTGTTTTGTGTTGGTCAGCTACTCCTGGGCATTAGTACACCTGAGACTCCATCCAGGAACACTCATTTTTCCTTTGCAAGTGGGTATCAATTACAAATGACTTTTTGGTTAGGGATGGGAGTCCACTCTCCCCAGTCAGTACTGAGACCCCTTCTGGCTTGAACCTACGCAGCCTCTGTGCATACTGCCACAGTCTCTTGAGTTCCTATGTCCATCAGCTCTGCTGTGTCTGGAAGATGCTGTTCGTTTGGAATCACCTACCATCTCTGGCACTTACATTATTTCACCTCCTCATCCACACAGATCCCTGAACCCTAAAGGGAGGGGTTTAATGAAGACATCCACTCAGAACTGAGTACTCCAGGGTCTCTCACTCTCCAAACATTGTCCAGCTGTGGATCTCTGTTAGATCCTGCTTGCTGCAAGAAGCTTCTCTAGTGATGGCTGACATGTGTGAGTTCACCAATCCACTAGGCTGAGCTGACCATCAATCCCCCAAGACCCCCATCTGCCTCTCAGTGTAGAGATTGCAAGTGTGTGCCACACACCCAACTCTCCCAACTCTTTCCATGGGTCCTGGAGGTCTGAACTCGGCCCTCATGATTGTACAAGCACTTTACTCACCGAGCCTTCTCCCCAGGTTCAGGACTTTATATGTTTCATCACAAAAAAATCCTACAGTCAACTGTTGAGAAAAGCATCTCTCCCTAACAGTTTTGGTCCCAGCTGGCTCTCGAAGAATGCCGAGAATGTTAGTCTTCAGACTCTCAAAGGCAAGGGGAAAATGGAATAGAAAGAGCACCGTTTACAGACAGCTTGCACTTTCTGCCTAAGAAAGCTACAGTTGGGTATGGTTTGGTGCTCTGCTCTTAACAGCTAGACAGCTGATGTGGAGGGAAGCTGATTCATGAACAGCTACAAGTGCCTACAAGTGTGGTCCAGCACCTAGCTCCAGGCCTCAAGTGAGGGAAATACATGATCAGTGAGGACAGAGACACACTACACTACCTTTGTACTTCACTCTAGAATCTCCTGTTATTGTTGTAGTGCTTTCAGAGGCTCTGTGAATTCCAGCCAATCCCAGAGAAGCATTTCTGCTTTGTGCTGAGCTCTGGCCTCTAAACAGGGCAACATGTGTCAGTCTCATTCCCAAAAGCGTGGTCCACTGGACTTGTCCTAGGGTGATGCTTGACATCACCCCAAGGCGCTCTCTATCTCATTTGGGGCCTAGGTGAGCTGGAAAGACTCCTGTGGCTCTCAGGGGAATTTTAAAGGCCTATGGGGCCATCCTGCCCTGGAGAGTGAGAAAGGCTGGGCTGAGTGTGACTACTGGCACTTGTTGTAACAGCAGGGAGTCCACTTCCACATTCTAAACACTTTCAAAAGGAGTGTCCTAGGCTGGGCAGTGGTGGCACACGCCTTTAGTCCCAGAACTTGGGAGGCTGAGGCAGGTGGATCTCTGTGAGTTGGAGGCCAGCCTGGTCTATAGAGTGAGTTCCAGGACAGCCAAAGCTACCCTGTCTTTAAAAAAAGAAAAACAAAAAGAAAAGGTGTCTCCTTGCAATTTTCTCGTGTCCTTTTACTGCACCCAAAATAGACTTCAGGAGAGGCTTCTTAAATGAGAACATTGTCCTGGAGAGAGAACTCACTGACAGCTCAGCCACCCAGAGCTGCAATGTTTTCCCCAAAACTCCGTGGAAATTGTTTTCATCACAGAAAAGTAAATATATAATAAATATGTAGGGCTGGCTGAGGGTCTCCTTTCCCTGAAGTTTTATTCCTAGCATTCGTGAAGCCTGCCTAACTTCTCACCACCAAGTCCAAACAGAAGAAGCCAAGCAATCTAATTCAGCTCTTCTCCTACTGGCACCAAATTAAATGTCCACCCTGGAGGAGGAAGAGTAAAATGTGCCAGGATCCTCCTGCCAATGCTCCCAAGGGAGTACACATGCATCATCACTTCTCTCCAACTCTTCTTGGCCTATTCTGGAAGAAGTCTGGGGTTCAAAAACACGTGGTTTTAGAATGGCAAGATACAAAGGCAATAATGGCAAGATTTCCCAAAATCAAATGTCATGTGGGCCCCAGTGAATCTTATTAAAACAGCACCGTGCTGTCATGTTTTGTCTTCATATAGTATTTGCCTGGGACCTAGCATTATATCCTGTTTGGTTCTGAATGTCAACTTAACGGTCTGAGTTCCCTGAGAAGCTACTCTTTACTCAAGGGATTTCCCAGATCAGCTTGGCCTATGTACATATCGGTGCAACAGTGTCTGGGTTATTAACTGACATAAGAGGGCTTAGCCCACCAGGAGCAATATCATTCCCTGAGCAGGAGATCTTGAGCTAGGTAAGAAAGAAGCTAGCTAAACATGAGCCCAAGAGCAAACCAGCAAGCAGACACCTCTACGGTGTCTGCCCTGACTTCTCTCCAAGATCGACTATGATCTGGGGTGCAACCAAGTAAACCCCTTTCCCCTCTGAGTTGCTGAGAGTGTCTTATCACAGCAACAGAAAGGAGACGGACACCTTGGCCCTCACTCACATCTGAGAAGCATACTCTCTAAGCCCTTTGACTGTGCCCCTATATCTTGAGACCCTAGAGCCCAGAAACAAGTTCTGCACGCTGTGTCTTCTCTAAGAACTAGCATCCAAAGGCACTTAGCATTTCATGCCTCAACCTGAACGCAAGGATCAAAGGCATAATCACTCCACATCAAAATATAATGTTCCCTAACTCATCTTGTCTGAACACATAGTCCTCCAGAAATACCGGAAACTAAATGCATTCCCATCTACAAAATATCCACCCTTGGACTGATTTACTAACTTTCTAAAATTTCCATTATCAACCATCTCTCTCCCCACCCCCATTACTGTATCAAGAACTAGTCTCTCAATAAACACAAAGAGCTTGGCACTAACATTTTTGAACAGCAGATTTGAACTTACTTTCAAACTAGGTTCTCATCTAGCCGGCACCTGTCTTTGAAACAGCAGGGCCTGGTTTAGTTCAGGCTTCTGGCCTGAAAGCAGAGCAAAGCAAATATCAATAACAATGAAGTGTACACTACATTAATTGCCAAAGGAAATGAGTTTGAAACAAAGCAAATGCTGCAGGCCATGAGTTGCCCCTGCTGTGGCAGGGTTCTGAGCATTTCAAAGGGCAGAAAAGAAAATTGGGAAAGATCAATACCAAGACAACAGTAATCTGCAAGAGTAATAAGTAAAGATGTCTGTCAAGGCCCATTAACCGCTAATCACACGTTGGATCAAAACTAGCAGAACAAGTCCACTGCAGCGTCCTTTGGGTCATCATCCTAAAACACAGCCCTGGCAGCCCCGGGTTTGAGTCATGCTAATAGGACTCCGGTTGTTTTGTTGTGGATGAGGGGGATGGAGGGCCTTACCGAGGGTCTCAACTTGAAGGTGTAAGTGAAGGTCCATTCCAAGCCCCCATCGGACAGGTTCTGTCAGAGAACAATGACAACAGGGACCACAAGACATGTTACTCCTCAAGAGAGCTTGAAATAGCCACAGAATGAATTGCCCCTAGCAGCTGCCCCATGCTGTGGAGTTGGTTTCCAAAGACTTGAGCTGGCCTCTCAGGCTAGACCTGAGATGGTTTGGGAGAGGAGTTAAAAAGACAAACAGAAAAAAACAAAAAACAAAAAAACTGTGGTTTTAATACATTGCATACCACATAGAAATCTCTTAGACATACACTAGGGACTGCACGTTATTTAAATCATCATAATTACAGCTCATTCACTTTAGGTGTCATTTCTTTTTTTCAATAATTTAGCATTTTCATTTACAAAAACAATTAAAGTTCTTAGTACTTTTTTAAACATGTGGTACTTTGTAAAATATTTTCCTCTGTGAAAAGGAACCAAAATATAGTTTATATAAGTACCTAGATTTACTCCTTTTTCCATGGGCAGCACAAATTCTGCAGGCTCTCGTAGGAAAGTTTTTCTTTTCACTGGCTGGGATACATGTAGGTTCATGCTGCTTCATATTACCTGGCCACCTTTTGGGTGGATCTTTATGAAGGTGCTCTCCTTGTGTCCCCTCCTTCCGGAGCAGGGCTGGACAGATTTGTCTCTGGTTTCAGAGAGCCCATCATCTGTTATCTAGTGGCTCTCCACCCACAGCAGAAACTGTTTATGCTTCATTTTTTGCTTGTGAACTGAGGATGTTTTATACTCTGAAAAGTCCACAATTTATAAGGTACAGTATACTTATTTTGTCCATTTCATCATTTTCCTTAGAGGGGAACAAGAAGAAAGGAATTGGTCCATAGGGTCAATGCCTTTCATGTGGGCACTGTATTCCTTGATGAGGATAGGTTTTACACTATTCTCCTGATTTTCCTTTTCCTATTTTGGAGACAGAAGTGGCATGGATCATTGATATCGTTTGGACAACCTGCTTGTCCTTCCATGCTGGGTGAAGAATATCACCCTTTCTGGGAAATATCATGTCACCTTTCTTCATTCTTGATGCTTTCATTTTCAGATTTGGTGGTTGTGTAGTACCTGTGGAGGCCAAAAAAGGGTGTCAGATCCCTTGGAGCTGGAGTTAGAGGCAGTTGTGAGCTGCCTAACCTGTGTGCTTGGAACCCAGTTCTCTGCAAGAATAGCAACTGCTCTCAATAGCTGAGCCATCTCTCCAGCCCCGTACATACAATCTATAAAGAACCTATCTAAGGAACCTCTCCTCCCCCAATCTCAGGTAACCATTCATAGATTCTATAGCTGATGCTGTGCAACCAGTAGATCCACAGACTTGATTTCCAGCATGATCCAGCTGGGTTCTTCAATGTGGATCTGCAGCAGAAATGTAACTGTTGGGGCCTCCCTCAGCCCCACTGAGTTATGTGGGAATCACATTATATGGAGAGACTGAGGCAAGAGAAGGAGCCTGAGACTGAGTTCACTCTGGGCTACAAAGAAAGACCCAATGCGAGGGAATCAACAGAGGGCAGGGAGTTTAGTGGCAGGAGTTGCTTATTGACACCCACAACCTTTCAGACATTGAGTGTTGGTGAGGTGGAGGCAATGGTTTCTGGTTTTTCTAACTGCCTGGATGATGTTAAGTCCTGAACTGCAGGAATGACCTAACTGAACACTCAATGTAATCACCGAAACTCCACCTGGCCTCTCTAATTTGATGAAGGAGGAAGCAGAAAGAGATTAGAGGATTGAGAAGGGCTTAAAGAGCCCTGCCTTTCAAGTGCTGGGTCAACTTTTCTTTATTTAAAAGAAAAGCTCAGTTTATCTCCTGGTTACACCACTCCGAGTAGAGACTCAGGGTAGGTTAAGAAAGAGCCGTCACTTGCTTCCTGTCTGTCTCAGTTAATCAACCTGACTCAGTACCGCATGCCTATGGAAACACACTGGTCTGCTCTCTCTGAACAACGCTCTGTAACAGAAGCCTAAGGTGTCTTCCAGTCTAAAAAACAGA
Organism: Cricetiscus sungorus; assembly: GCA_030556225.1. Taxonomy (NCBI): domain Eukaryota; kingdom Metazoa; phylum Chordata; class Mammalia; order Rodentia; family Cricetidae; genus Cricetiscus; species Cricetiscus sungorus. The sequence goes on from JANBXA010000007.1 coordinate 89,802,171, forward strand.
ATTTCTAAGGTGTCTTTCAGTTCAAAGAACATCACTTTCTCAGGGCCACGTGCCTTATCTAGAGCCCTTGAAGGTGGGCTTTGCAGATCACAAGCAGTAGCTGGCTGCATATCCTAATAGCAGAGCCCTATGGAAATAGCTTCTAAATAATTGGAGATGTGCTGGACTGTGACATGGATCTCATGAGCTAGTGAGACCGACAGTTTATTTCCAAATCCCTGCCCTACCTAGCAATCCAACCTGAGGTGAGGTGGGGTTAATCTTGGCGCAGGAGAAAACTTGGTTTCTTTTGATTAACATCTACAGCCAGTAAAGGAAAGCTTCACAGATCTGGGTCCATGAGAGTAAAAGAAAAGATTCTTAAAAGCAAGTAGAGTAAGAATAATTGTTATATAAAGTCAGCAGCAAAACTGGAAAAACACTATATACATCATAGACAAAGGACTATTATCACTAATATATGCATATGCATAATATATATCATATACATATATGTGTGGGGATGGGTGGGGTGGATGAGAAGGGATAAAACATAGTAAAAAATGAAAAGGAGCATAAATTAACAATTTTAGAAATGAAATCTACCTCTGATGGTTGGACAAATAGAAAAGATTCAAACTCAATAACTAGAAAATTTCAAATATTCCTGAGACACCATTCTCTTCTTCCAGACCAGCAAGTTTCAAAACATGACCACATGTTCTCTTTGTCTGGCTGTTGGGATATAGACTCTAGGATGTTTGTGAGGGGAATGAAAATTGATAGGACCAATCTAGGGGGAAATGTGTTGATATCCAATACATAAAGTCATTATGGACACATGCATTTGTGCTCAGCCATCCCACTTCTGGGAATCTCTCTTGAAGCTACCTCTCCAGCAAAATAGCAATACACATGTGCTGGCAGTCCCCCACCCACCGCACCTGTTAAAACAGATTCTACATGGAAGAGAAGTGAAATGATCACTGGTACATTGATTCATAGTCCTAGTGAGGATTTCTATTGCTGTGATGGAACACCATGACCAAAAACCACGTTGATGAGAAAAGGGTTTATTTGGCTTACTCTTCCATTATTGCTGTCCATCACCGAAGGAAGTCGGGACAGGAACTCAAACATGGCAGGATCCTGGAATCAGAACCTGATGCAGAGGCCATGGAAAGGTGCTGCTTACTAGCTTGCTTCCCATAGCTTGTTCAACCCTCCTTCTTATGGAACTCAGGACCAGCAGCCCAGGGATGGCACCACCCACCATGGGCTGGCCCCTTCGCCAATGATCACTAAATAAGAATGTGTCTTACTGCTGCATATCATAGAGGCATTTCCTTAACTGAAGCTTCTTCCTCTGATGACTCTAGTTTGTGTCAAGTTGACACACAAAACCATCCAGTACAAGGATTATCTAGCAATTCTCACAAAGGGAAGATACAGACCCTGCCTACGTCATCATCAAGAGAAAGAAGCAAAACACAAAAGAATAGTGAGATTACACTGCCCATTCTGTTTTTTAAAAAGAATATGTATTTTAGAAGCTGGAAAGGTGGCTCAGAGGTTAAGAGCATTTACTGTCCTTGCAGAGGACCAAGTTCGGTTCTCAAAATTCCACATAATGGGTCACAGCTTCTTATAATGAATCCAGTGCCCTTGTCTGGCCTCCATAGGAACCAGGCACATACTTGGTATACATATACACATGTAGGCAAAACATTCATTCACATGCAATGAATAATTTTAAGAATAAAATTTTTCCTTTGATAACTTCTTACATATACACAATATATCTTGATAATATGTGTCCCCATTCTCCTTGTTACTCTTCTCAGAGTCCTCCAACACATCTCCCTCCCACAGCCATGTCTTATTTTATAGTCTAATTAGTGTTGCCCATTTGGACAGCGAATACAACCCTCCCCCATGATTCCCCTTCCCCCAGCAGCCATCAACTTAGTATTTCCTCAGCTAGTGATGAAACTCATGACCCCTCTCCCATTCATGCTGGAATGCTGACTGCCTTGATCTCATGCAGGTCTGTGCAGACAACCACAGCTGCTGTGAAGTCATGAGTACAATAGCCATGCCATTGCCAGGGGACAGCATGTCACCACTTTCCTCCTCATCTTGCATTCTTTCTACCTCTTCTTGTGTGATGCTCCCTGAGCCTTTGATGGAGTTTGATCTATCTACAGATTCCACTTAGGATTCACTGACATAGGAATGAGAGAAGATGGTATGGGGCAACTAGAATAGAGAGCTACAGCTGGAAAGCTTAAGTAATGATAGCTATTGTCTCACACTTCTAGAAGCTGGTAGTCCAAGATCTAGTGCTGGTACTCCTAAGGCCTTAGAGCTTGACAAATTTCCTGATACACTGGGCCATCTTTTCAGCCCAACTAGTCTTTTAAAACACACACACACACACACACACACACACACACACACACACACACACACACGAGTAACCACTTCATTAGTTCAATTACGATAAATCATTTAGTTCCTAGTATCTATTGCCTAGTATCTGACTCTGCCCACCACTATCCTAAACATGATTTATTCCTCACAGTGCTTCTGTGAGTATGACCATGAACACAGCCAACAAATAGCCCAACCCAACCTAAAAGCTTGTTGATGTGGGATGCTAGTCATGATGTCTCCAACACAAGTTTTCTGTACTAATAAAACTTTATTGCTCAAATTCATCCCCCTCTAGGTTTCAGGTACAAAAGGAAAAGATACAAATTCCCAGCACATTCAGTATGGGAGTTGTAACCTTCCACCCCAGGAAGTGCATCCTACCCAGATACTCATTTTCTATCCCTTGCTCCCAAGCTGCCTCCCACAGTTGTGTTTGATGCACCTTTCCTTTACTCTTTTAGCAGTAGGGGGATTTGCCAGGTGAAAACCTTTCCTCACAGCCTGTGGGCAGAGTCACCTCCTCTCATCCCTATTTCCCACAGTTCTTTGAGAACGTTGTGAAGGCCTAATAACACTTAGTCACTGTGTGCTCTCCATCTCTGCTTGTTCACCTTCAAGGAGGTTGAGTTTTCCAGAGGCCAGCAGGCTCATCAGATAAACCTGAGTTGTGACAGGAAATGCCTGTATTTTTTGGCCAGATGTGGAGCAAGAATCTTTGCATCGGGGCAGGCATTGGGCTCTGTGGCTAAAGCTGAGTTTTCAGCATCTTTGTGCCCTCTCCCTCCACAGCATCTTCACTCTGACAATTCTCACTTTCTTCTCAGTCCAAACTTTGTACATTTTCAAGTCTTATATTTCAGTAGTTTCCATTTCTTTTCAGGATTAGAATCCAAGCTCCAAGCCATAGATAGAAGCTTCACTCTCGTGTCCTTATGACCAAGGACTTATGATGCCCTTCCCATCACCCACTGCCTAGTATCATAGCTCCCCATCCCCCATTTTGAACTAAACTCAATATAGCAATCAGGCTTTATTATTCAAGCCTACCTAATTCAACATTTCCATACAAGAGGAAAGACTACCTCTTTCCTCTTGTATGGAAAGAGTTTTAAATTGATATGATTGCATTCCACAGCTATATTTAATATTAATGTTAATTCATGAAACCAGGAATAATCATTGTGATGTCCCAAATAAGAAAGTCCTATGCTTCCACAAGCAGATTTGCCAATGCCTATAGCCTTCAGCTTTGCTCTCTTTCCTCTGCCCTCTCTGGGCTCTGTAGCTGTTACAGTACTTATGAGACCCCAGAGAAGGGAATTATAAATGCCACAAGAGGAAATTCATCTCTAAGGGTGCTTTTGGTCGGTCACAGATCTGTATGAATTAATTAAGTCATGTGCCATTCCTCCTGAACCCTAGCTAATTGGGACTGTCTGTACCAAGGGAACTTGAGTTTTAGTATGAGATGAGAAATGAGTGTAATAGCTTTGGTTCTGAGATCATCAGAGAGGCCAGAGCAGACTGGATTAAATGCCACCATTGGGGAGCCAAGGGATTTCTGCAGCGATTTCTGTTGAATAGACAGGAAAAACTCAAGGGGGGTTGCCTCATGGGAGGTTTAACGACTGCCAATGAACTTGGGGATGCTCTTCAGCCTGAAAACCATTAAAATATTCATGACAAAATGTAACATAAAAATGCATCCTTGCCCATGAGCCAGATCTCTTGACACTAAAAAAGATGGAAAGTCTAGAATTTGCAGCAAGCCTCACTCAAAGGCCTCAGGATCATGAAATTTGAAGTTTTGAAGTAGGGAAAAAAAAAAAAGACGAGGGATGGTCTTTATCCAGTGGCTCTCAACCTGAGGGAGAGACTGGTGTTTAATGTGAGGAAAACTTTATAATTCTCCCTTGTAATATTATCTCTTGATTAAAACTAAAATCTTTCCCATAAGACAGGAGCCCAACAGCATTTCACCATGGGTGAGGAAGGGGCTCATAAGACCTCAACCCTCCCTGAGGAGCCATAGACAATTAAAGATTGTAACGGGGAAGGTCATATTCCATAGTGGTGTGGCCACTAGTACATTGTCCCCACTCAAGAAAAAAAAACCCATACCCAATATCTTGCTAGCAGAATGACCCCCACCCATGCTCATACAAGCTACCCTAATTATACACAGTAGGACACACATAAGAAAAACAGATATGAAAGTGGGGGTGGGGGTGGGGGGTGAGGGAGGTGGGTATTTGGGAAGAAAAAGAAAGAGTTGTGAGGGGAAAGGGAGAATAAAAATGGTAATGATAACATGAATTATAAATATAAACATAAAATTATAAAGTAAAAATTATTATTTGAAGTGTGATTTTAAAAAAAACCATACTACTCATTTAGAAACTGAGTCAGCATATGCACTTAGTTCTGCAACATCTATGTACATGTGTGTGCGAGTTTCAAGTGTGTGTGAAATCCAAGACAAAGACCCTCTGCCACCATCTCTGGAGTGTCACACATCTGCTAAGTGCTCATGGTGGAGAATTCACCCAGTAAACTCAGGGGAGGAGGAGGTGTGAACTCATCACCAACCTCTGGCCCCACATACAAATCCAGCAGGTAATGTTCACCAGAAGAACACATGAAGAACACACACAGTAGGCTTTGCCCTCTGTGAAGGAGGAGGTACAGGTCAAGGGTAGTTTCATTTCAGGCCATTCCCTGAGGAACAGAGAATTACCTGATGCCATTTCTCAATAGCTTTTGAGCCTCGGCTCAGAAAATAAACTGCTACCACCCCGAGACTATAACCCCTGCTTCACCCTCCCTCTGAGACATTTCTACTTCTTATTAGCTGTGCTGTTTCATCCAGGAGGCACACAAGTACTCCTTTTACGGACAGGGAACTTGTGCTTCCACAAGTGTCTGACCCCTGGGACATGTGAGGCAATGTGCCCCTGTTCTCAGGGCCCATGGTCACCAACCTTGTCAGAGGAAATGCTTTGGACATTTTGCTCAAGACAAGGACAGAGACACTGATCACCTGGGCTAGGACCCTGAATGGAAGCTTTGGCATCACCTGCAGGGCCGGTAACAAAGCCCTGGGTGTCTTTCCTCAGTCGGCATGAGGACTCAGATGTCCTTTCTTTCTTACTCACGTTGTGACTGTTCTTTTCTGTTTAATATTTGAGTTTTTCAATTTTTTTCTTTAAAAGGACTGAAAAAGCAACAAGAGTACCATAACCAAGAAAGGAGATGATGTGTCTCAATGTGAACATAATTGTACAAGGGCATAGTCAGTAAAACCCAGTAAATCACAGTGAGCAAAAATGATTTGGAAAGCTGCTGGCTGCTTTGTTCAAATATCAAAGAGCCAGTGCTCTGCAGATGGGCAAGATTCAGGGCTGTGCAATAATACTTCAGCAGGGCCCGAGGACTGGCCCATGGTGACTAAAGGCTAGATTTGTATCCTTACTCTAGATCTCATTTTCTTCTCCTCTGATATGCTGATAAGAATATCTTCACTAGCAATTAGCTACAAAATAAAAAAAAAAAGAAATTATACAAAGCATGAAAATTAGCAAGTCTGCATGGGAAATATGCAGTAATTGATAACTTATTACCAGGCTACAGGCAAATTCTCAGCAGGAATAGTGGTCAGTCACCAATGCTAGCTCATTGTTGCTCTTGTTGCAGGCACTGTGTGTGGTGTGTACGTGTGTATGCACATGTACATGTGGGCACCCATGCGTGCAGCATGCCTGTGAGGATACTAGAGGTTCATATCAAATGTCTTCCTCTATTGTTTTTTTTTCCTTTTAAAGTTTTATTTATTTATGTATTTATTTATTTTGTGTTTATACATGTATCTTGGTCAGTGTTCTATTGCTTTGAAGAGACACTCTGACTACAGCAACTCCTATAAAGGAACACATTTAATTGGAGCTGGCTTACAGGTTCAGGGGTTTAGTTCATTATTGCCATGGTGGGAATTATGGAACATGAAGACAGACATGGTACTGGAGAAGTAGCTGAGAGTTCTACATCTGTATCGGCAGGCAGCAAGAAGAGAGAATGACACTGGCCTGGTTAGAACTTCTGAAACCTCAAAACCCTACCCCCTCCAACAAGCCACACCTATGCCAAAGTCACATCTCTAATAATGCCACACCCCATGAGTCTATGGGGGCCATTTTTCATTCAAACTACCTCAGTGTGTTTTGCCTATGTATATGTAAGGGCATCATGTGAATATACCATCCAGAAGAGAGTGTTAGAGCCTCTAAAATTGTAGTTGCCAACTATTATGAGCTGCCATGTGGGAGGTAGGAATGGAATCCAGGTTCTCTGAAAGAGATGCAAGTGTTCTTAATCAATGAGCCAGCTCTGCCACCTGCCAGCCTTCTATGCATACACCTTACTCATTAGATGGCTTCTCTCACTGAATCTGGGGCTCATTGCTAGCCTGGCTCCTAGGAGTCCCTGCCTCTGCCTCCCTACACTGAAATTCCAGGCATGTACATCCATGCACAGCTATACCCAGTGTCTTATAAAGAAGCTGGGGTTAGGGTTCATGTCCTCATGCTCACACAGCCAGCACTTCATCCACTGAGCCATCTTAGTTGTCTGAATGGAACTCACTATGTAGACCATGCTTGTCTTCAACTGATAGCAATCCTCCTGCCTCAACCTTTGGTGTTGAGATTACAAGCATGAATCACCTTGAACGGACTATTTTTTTTGTTTGTTTGTCTGTTTTTTGTTTTGTTTTTTAAATTTGTAAGCTCTGACACAAGCGTTATTTATGAATACTGATTCTTAGAGTCAAGATCTGACCATGTACTTCTCAGATTTGCACTCATGTCTGAAGTGGGAAAAATATGTAAGACAGTAGAGACTTTGGCATTAAGTATCAGGCAATGGAGAACACTGATCTCTGGAGACAGAAAGCCCACAAGGTGAGTCCTTCAGTTCCCTGGGGAGAATATTCAGGGTGTGGCACAAAGGTTGGAAACTGAGGCAGAGCTTTACAAACTCCTGAAGCTGAGGTCAAAGCTGAGAATTTATAAAAGGCAAGGCAAATAGAGTTCATTGAACAGAGCACCAGAGAAGAATGAGGGGCAGAGAGAGAAGAGCCTGGAGTAATATAGTATCTTCAAAGAGTGAATCAGGTATAAGACCATTAATGATGCCAGGGAAAGATCCACAAAAGGCTTCAAGCAAAGGATGCCGGGTGAGCACACAGAACACAGAACAATGCTACTACTCTCCCCCCTTCCCCCCCCCACAAGCCAGCTAGAAAGCTCAACATTCATGAGGCATTGTATAGAGCACTCAGGAAGGTCTTGCTCCAGTGATGGAGAATAATTAGCCCTGGAGAGGGCTGCACTCAGGCCCAGCCTAACTAATCACACACAGAAGACTTGAAGAATGACACTGTTTCCAAGTAACTTAACTGCAGCCTAGAACAAAGCTCCAGAGTGTTTATAGTAACACAGAAACAGCACCTACCACGGGCAAATCACAAAGTGTGGCATCCAACCAAAGATCACCAGGCATGCAAAGAGACAAAGAAGAAAGAGTCCATGGTGAGAAGAATAATCAGCCAATGGAAACTTAACCACCGCTGACTCAAATGCTAAATTTAGCAGAGGACATTAAGTACGTAACTGGAACTTTTAAAAATTCCATTTCACTTTTATTGATTTATTTCAGTCATATGAGGGTGTATATGATACATACATGTATGTGAAGGCTCCATGTCGCATGTATGGAAATCAGAGGGCATCATGTGAGTCCCAGGGTTAAAACTTGGGTCATCAGGCTTGCCAGCAAGCGCCTTCACCCACTGAGTCATCTCACTCACCAAGTTATCAAAACTTTTTAAACACAGGAAATATAGTTAAATGAAGTCTCATCTACAGATTCAAAACGGATAAATGGGGCCCATGGCAAACTAGACAGGGAGATGAAAATAAGCAAACTCAAAGGTGAAGCAGTGGAGAAATGTCTAAAATAAAATATGCTACAAAAACACTTAAGTAAACAAGGAAGCAACACATTAGTACCCTGAAGGGGCAATTCCCACATCAGCATCTTACATAGTGAAGCTCCCAAGGGGGAAGACACAGCCAGAAAGAAGGGCACTTGAGGAAGTACCAACGGAAATGTATTAATAAAAACTAGAGACAAGTTTTCAAGACCATAATTCAAGAAAGTCCACCAAACCCAAGAGGAGAAGCTGCAATGGGACACATGAAAAGTAAACCCATAAAGATGATTGATACAGACAAAGCCTTAAGAGCAGCCAGAGAGCTGGATGTGTTGGGCACAAAAGAGCTGAAAAAGAACTAAGAACACCAACAGCCTTGGAGCTGACAGCAACACAATCAAGAAAACGGCCAAGCAATGCCCCTACAAGGACCAATATCCTTACAAAACACCTGTCAGTATTGAATTCAATACCTGGGGGGGAAAAACGTCTTTCACAATGAAGCCAGCAACAAAATAAATAACACAGAGGGGATTTTAACTTAAAGTGTGGGATAATAAATAAGTTTGAAACCATCCTGATGTAAACAAATGTTCAAATAAATACATGGGGCTAAAAAACAAATTCTCCATATGGTGGTTCCTGAATGATTTGCATAATGATGATGCTGTCGGGTAAATGCAGCCCAACTCTCCCTTGTAAGTGTGGATGGCATGGAGTAAATTCCTTCTAGAGTACAGTGTGGAAGGGAGCAAAGAGGACGGTGGCTGCCATGGACAGACTTGGCAAGCACAAGCCCAGGCAAGTGCCTTGAGGCTGCACCAACAGTGACAGTTTACAGGGATGGGGCTTGACCTAGATGTGATGGCGTAGCAATGACATTTAACCTCTATGAGTTTTGGATTTTCTCCCAAACTCCACAACTCTAGCCTATTCACAATAAAAACATCAGAAGGGCGGGGGTAGGGGGGTAGGGGGGATGCCAAGGGCTAGAAAGATGGGTCAGCAGGTAAGAGCACTGGCTGCTCTTTCAGAGGACCAGGGTTCAATTCCCAGAACCACATGGCAGCTCATAACTATTTGTAACTCCAGTTTCAGGTGATCTGACACCTTCACATAGACATACATGTAGGTAAAACACAAGTGCACATGAAATAAAAGTAAATAAATCATGTATATAAAAAGTACCATATTTCAGGGCATTCTACAGAATGGGCATTCCTCAAAGTTTTCTCAGATCTGCATTGTCCTTGATGATCTGTCAGTCTCAGCCAGGCAGAGCCTCAGGACACAGGCAGGCTATCTTCACAGTGCTATACTGTTTGGACTTGTAGAATACAGAAAAGGTGTTAGGGAAAATAAAGCTAAGTAAATACAAATAAAATTTAGATTTAATCAAATAGGTTCTTTATTTGGAAGCTGCCTGGAAAATGGGAAGCTTTTTCTACTAACTTGTGATTTTCAGATTTTGATTCAACCCAAAACAAAAGGTAATAGGAAGAAAATGAAGGTAAAACAAAAACACTTGTCTACACACTGTACAGTGTTAAATGTTAAATGACATCCTTCGGGTGAATGGCAGTGGGCACCATATGGAATGTGGGACTTCATAAACAGTTATTACAGGTGCATGGTTGTCTTCTTATTCGGATCCTCTTGAGAGATAACAGGGATGTGGAGACACCTGCCTATAGTCACAACAATGCAGAGCTGAGCCAGGGGAGTTGCTCTTTCAGAGCAAGCCTGGGTCACAGGTTGCAAGACCCTGTCTCAAAACAAAACAAATTAAAAAGAACTTGTATGGCGCTGCACACCTTTAATCCCAGCACTCTGGAGCAAGAGGCCTGCGGATCCCTTTGAGTTCCAGGACAGCCTGGGCTATATAGTGTGTAAAACAATATCAGTAACACAAACTCAAGCAGAAGAAAGGCAATAAAGCACAGAAATCAAAACGATTTATCCTAGAAAACACACACATACACACACACACACACACACACACACACACAAAGTCACCAGAAGAGAAAGCCAGTTTTTTTGTTGTTACTGTTTCCATGCTGGGGGTAGAACCCAAGACCCAGGACATAATACTTCTCAGACAAATACTGCACCATTGAGTTACTCCCCCACCACCCCTCAAAAAAGCTAGCTAGTTAACAAATAAAAAATAAAATGTATATCAAATACATCAAAATGGAACTAAAAACTGACATGGTAGAGCCATTACAAAGAAAATATGGAAAACAACAGCTTTATGACCATAAAGTTGACAACTGAGAAGAATGGAACAATGCCCTGAAAACAACAAGATCCAGCTCCTCAGAAAGCAGTATGAAATATACTAGGTCTATGACAAATCAAGCCAAAGCAAGACATCACTATGCAGCTACCAGAATGTCTGTGATTTAAAAACAATGGTGACAGCATCATATGCAAGCAAGAATCAGGGAAAACTGGACGGTTCACACATTCCCAGCAGATAAGCAAAATGGTAGAGTCACTCTGGAAAATAGTATCTAGTTTTATAAAATGAAACATAAAACTGTCACTTGCTGCTTCAGACATTTATTCAAGAAAAGCAAAAATATATATTTATATAGAAAAAATTCACAATACTCTAGTGTGTGAATTATTAAACAAACTGTGGTATATCCATTCCATGGAATATTATTTAGCAATAAAAAGAAACAGACCAGCAATGCACACAACGACTTAGATAATTCTCCAGGGAATTGTGCTCATTTCTAAAACATTCTTTAAATGATGCAATTATAGAGATAGAGAACAAATTAGTGGGCAGGGTAGCATATGACCAACAGAAGTTTATGTCTCTCAGCTCTGGAGGCTAGCAAGTCCTAGATCAGGCACTAGCAAATTCTATGTCTGAGGAAGCTCACTTCCCAGAGAGCCATCTGTTCACTGTGACCTCAGTGAAGGGGCAGGAGAAACCTCTAGGGCAATTGTTCTCAACCTATGGGTCCCCACCCCCAGAGGATAGCATATCAGATATTTACATTATAATTCATAACAGTAGCAAAATTACAGTTATGACATAGCAACAAAATAATTTTACAGCTGTGGGGGGTGAGTCACCACAACATGAGGAACTATATTTAAGGGTTGCAGCATTAGAAAGATTGAGAACCACTGCTCTGGAGTCTCTTGTGTGGAGAGACCCATCAATGAGGTCTCTGCCCTGTAACCTAGCAGCCTCCCAAAGTTCCCAGCACTTTGAGGGCTGGGATTTCAACATCCAATTTAGGGTGAACATAAACACTGGTGTACCTTGAGTTAGGCAAGCAAACATTTTGTTTGGCTGGTTCTGGAGTGTGGTTGTTGTTTTGAGACACCAACTTGCTAGTTCTCAGAGAATGGCCTTGGATCCATGATTCTTCTGCCTCAACCTCCCAGTGGGTTACACTGAATACCATTATGCCTGGCTAGGCAAATGTGCCTAACCCTAGACAGCAAAAGGCACAACCCATGAAGAACAAAACAAGCCCATGAACTGAACTTCACCAAAAATAAAACTTATGCTCTTCATAAGATGAAAGACAAGGTACAGCCTCAGAAAGAAATTTTTCCCATGGCCCGTGGACCATGGAGCCTGCCTACCTACCCTGTGGATTATGGGACCTACCTACCTTGTTGACCATGGAGCCTACCTATTCTGTGGACCATGGAGCCTAACTACCCTATGGCTACCTCCCACCCAGTCACTGCCCATAACTGCTCTAGACAAAGCAATGCATGGGAGCACTTATCCTGTTTGCTGTCAGTATGCTCAGCCTTCAGCACTGGAGACTAGGTCATCTATCCCACTAATGGGAGCTATGTTAAGAAATGTCTGCATTGAGCCTGGGGGCCATGGCTAACCCCACATAGCCATCTCTGGGAGACGGAATTGTGGGAGGGGGGAGTTTGTCTTTATGAAAACTCACTGTAACTGTAACCAAGTTGATGACCAAAGAAAGAAAACCCAAAGTGGGTCCGTCTGCCTCTAGGGAGGCAATTTACATACCCCCTTCATTCTGGAGTCAGCAACAGCAGGAGGCCCAGTTCAACACACATACCCTGGTTCAGTGGATTAAAACAAATGTCAGTGTCCTGTGTTTCAGAGAAAGGTTTGGGATTGAGGACAAATAGGATCAAGCAGTACCTGAAGACAATGAGAATGGCAGATGGGACAACTTGGTTTCAGAACTGTGCATCCCAAACAGTAGTCTTGGCAACATCCCCTCGAAACTTGCTGGAGACATCAGCCCTCACTCCCTGCAGACCTACTGGACCTGAGCCCAAGGGTAGGCCCACCTGCTGTGCCTCACCAGCCTACTGGTTACTATAAGGGCTTGAGAAGGGGGCCTTGGCCTTGAGTGTATATTGGACTCATGTGGGGCAATTTCAAAGCCAAGGCCAAGATGGAGGTCTCTTCCCAGAGGTCTTCATTTTAGTGACTGATTTGTTCCACCTGGGAACTAATATTCCACCCCAGGGGTATGTTGGGTCCCCAGGGACAATCAGAAAAGATCACTGCCTGATGGATGCAGACTCTCCATAGGTGGCTGAACATCCCTGCTTACACCCACGCGATTCCAATGAACCTGCCCAATTTAAGAGCAATTCATTGGGAATGTTTACCATCACATGTTCTCAGCATTGCCTTACAGGGCTAAGCCTCTTACCCGGGACCTCATTCAACCAACATACTGTTCCATGAGCCATTCAACAAGAGGCATAATTCATGTGCCAGCTCCACTACATGTGCTCATCAACAAGATTAAAAAAATGGAGCAAGGGGGCTCTGCCTTGGCCACATGTGCTCATGACAGTGCAAGGACAGAGACAATAAAATCAGAAAGGGGATACATAAGGAAGAAATAGAAGGGTTACTTTTTTTTTTTTTTTTTTTTTTTTTTTGGTTTAAGTGCATTTCAGATAATGAAGAAAGGTGAGTCAGTCAAGATCTCTTTGGAAATACCCAGGAAGGTCTGCCCACAGAACAATAAACATGTTTCCCTTCCCACGCTACCCCTGGCCCACTTATTCCTAGGGAGGTTAAACAAACAATTTGTTTTGTCTTTTGAAAAAGGGGTGTAGACATCCATCACCAGGGAAGAAAAATTAAACAGCACTAAAGCCAGCTGAGATGCTTCCAAGAGAGATAAAGGCCAGAAACATAGTAAACTAGGCCGGAGAGGAGGGCGATGGGAGAGATTAACCCGTGCACAGACTGTGCAACCTGCCAGCTCTGGTGGCTAGGGCCAGGGGGGCGAGGCCTGCAGGCAGCTGCCAGGGCCAGGGCTGAGCTGGCTCTTGGAGTGCTAAGTCAACAGCTCGAAAGCATTGTTCTGGATGGAGCCTTGGGCTCTCACCAGTCTGGTAAATGGAAGTATTGTAATCACTTGTTTACAAGTCCCTCTCCTCCTCTAGAGAAGGGCTCCTAAGGAGCTGAGCTGACTGTCACCTAGCCCTTGGCTCCTGGCAGCTGGCACACTGAACCACCTGGCAAGTGACCCTACGAAACATTTTCTGTGGCCTTACATAAACAGCCTATTCTTTAGAGGGGATGGAGAGTGTTACATAAGATCCCAGCTAATTCCCCATGTGCCGGTTAGGTTAGCAAAGAGGAACAGGGACCTTCATTATCTGAAGGTCCAGCCCTGCACCTTGAGTTATACAGTGGATTAAATGTTGTATTCCCTCCCCCTAATATTCGGTGGGTTTAGTAACTGAGGTAGAGGTGGAGATGAGAGACATCCTAGGATAGACTGGACCCTAGATCCAAGGAGATGGAAAAAGACACAGAGAGGAGCCAGGAGAGACAGATGGAGGGATATTGGCACATGTCAGGAAGCATTTAGAGGGACCATGGCTCAGCCAATGCCTTGATTTCAGATTTCCCAGCTTCTAGATGTGTGGCAATCCGTTTCGGATGTCTGAAGCCAAACCAAGTCAGCAACAGTTTGTTTTGAAGGCAGGAGGACCCGCATGCAGGTGGTAGCAGCACTGGGGTTTAGTCCTCAAAACCGCCTTGGATGGAGATGGCAGTGCACACGGCAACTAAAAAGAGGAAGGAGCTGAGCGTGTCATTCAAGAGGACAGAGCCAAGAGCACCAATCAAAAGTTCTCACTTTCCTACTCCAGTTAAGAACGTTTCTAAAGGAAGGATGTGAAACAGGGAACACAGCCAACACTGACTGACAGAGAACACCCACACCAAGGCCAGAGCTCCATAGACACTGAAGATAGGTGGCCCCGTCCTGCTCCTGGGAACAATGCTGCCCCACATCTCAGCAGAACTCCACCTCTACAACTACAAAGACTTAGTGTAAATGGCTTTCTTTTGGGTCACCAACCAGCTCCTAAATCATGGAGACTTACTATGAGTTATGAACGCTTGGCCTTAGCTCATTTCTTGCCAGCTTTTATAATTTAAATTAACCTGTGATGGGAGCTGTTATTCTGTAAATATGTTTCTCATACTGGTTAATTAATAAAGCACTGTAGCCAATGAGAAAGCAAGATAGGTGGAGTTAGGAGACAAGGAGGAAAGAGGAAGTAGTTAGGAGGAGTCAGCATGTAGAGCCTGGAGAGGTCAGAGGTTGTCCGCCGCTCTCCGGTAAGATGAGCCACGTGGAAATACTTAGAATAATAGAAATGGGTTAATCATTAAGACAGAGCTAGCCCATAAACAATAATGGTAACTTGCCAACAGGATTGTATCAAATACAGAGTCTCAGAGTGTTATTTGGGGCCGGCGCGCCAGACCAGCGGTGGGCAGGCTGGCAGAAAACGACATGCTACAAACCTGTTCCTTATCATCTATGTTTTGCCTTGGAGATTTTTAACTTTCATTTTGTTTGTCCTATTCCATGTCTGGCTAGCAGCTACCTGGCCCTAGTCACCTCCTCTTTTCTTTCAAGATAGGCTTTTTATATAGATTTGGAGCCTGTCCTGGAACTCACTTTGTAGACCAGGCTGGCCTAGAACTCACAGAGATCCACCTGCCTCTGCCTCCCGAGTGCTGGGATTAAGGGCGTGTACCACCACCACTTGGCATGTCTCCCTTTTTTTTTATCCTCTTTCTCTTCTCCCTTCTCTCTTAAGTCTAGACTTCTCCTACTACTTATTTTCTCTGCCCTCCAGTTCCACCTATCCGTATACTGCCTAGCTTTTGGCCATTCAGCTTTTTATTAGACCAATCTGGTGCCTTAGGCAGGCAAAGTAACACATCTTTGTATTTTTAAACAAATGTAGCATCAACAAATGCAACACACCTTTACATAGTTAAAGTGTATTCGGAAACAAACAAATATAATACATCTTTACATACTTTAAGTAACATTGCACAACAACATAGAGAGGCAGAACAGAAAATGAAAGAAGCACATGAAGAAGGAGCCTGTGTGCTGGACAAGATGTGTGAGTTCTCCTTAGAAAACATAGCCACCTTCCTCTAGCATCACATTCATGACTCTTTTTAAAGAGATAGTAAAACAGTATTTGTATCTGACATTGGCATGTTAAGATCTCAAAGCAAAAAACGTAAGGAGACAGCACACACATGTACACATGTACACACGCAAGTACACACATATACACACACAAGTACACATACATACACAGGTGCACACACACACACAGGCACACACACACAAGTACACACTCACACATACACAGGCACACACACACTAGTACACACTCACACACACAGGCATACACACACACACACACACAACTTTTCTTCCTTATCACTCTTACTCACACTTACTCTGGTGTTTAGAATGGCTGACGGCAGGAAGCACAGGAATCCCCCTTTCTCCTACTCAACAGAAAATGCTAAAACCTGGAAGAGAAAGTGCTCATTGCCCTGCTGTAGGCTTTAAAGTTTTTTTTAAAGCTCCTGTAATAGAATTGATTAAAAAATTAAAAACAAAACAACCCCAGTTGTCAAAGAGTATGCTTCCTTGCTTACCTGCTGACCCACAGGGAAAACTGCAGAATCTCCTGCAGGTAACTGGCACTCATGGCGCTTCCTGCAATGGACAGCCACAGAGTCACAAAGGACTGCTTTTGTGTGTTAGGCTTTTTCAGGGAGAAAGAGTGAGACAGGGTTTCTCTGTGTAGCCTTGGTTGTCCTGGAACTCACTCTGTAGAAGAGGCTGGCCTCAAACTCACAGAGATCTGCCTGCCTCTGCCTCCTGAATGCTGGGATTAAAAGCCTGTGCCACCACTGCCTGGCTTACAAAGGACTTTTGAAATATTTGATCAATTTTAAGTCTTGATGGAATACATACATCCTATGAACAGAAAAAAAGAGTACGAGCCTGGGAGAATTAGCAAGCTGCCAGGTTAGCAAGTGGCAATACAAGGTACCTGCCTAAGCTGAACTCCATATACTACACAAACATTTTGTAAATACAAATAAATCTCAAATGATTCTTGGAACATTTGTGCTTCAAAAGAGAAAAAAATCACTTGTTGTTTATCTGAAATTCAAATTTAACAGCTTTTGTTTGTTATTTTTAAATCAAAGATTCATGAAGCTCAAGCTGATCTCAACTTGCTATTTATCTGAGGGTGACTTGAACTTCAGATCTACCTCCTGAATGCTGCAATTACTGACAGACACCACTCACCCAGTTTAAGGGATGCTGGGGATCAAACTTAGGGATATATATATATATATATTCACACCCTAGTCCTAGATTTGCATGTTGATTCAGCTACACACTATGCAGATGGGCATGGATTAGTCAGCTACTCTGAGAGTCATCTCCCCTTGCTATATATTGTACAGGGATCCCTGCCAACTGATCCCAGCATCAAAACAGGGCTATCAGGGTCCGAGGAGCCAGCTTTTCCTGCAGCAATCTTTATATGTTCTTTTAGTGATGGTGGGATATTGACAAAACCTAACAGGCAGCATTTTCTTTCTAACCCCTTAGGTTTGTGTTCATATGGTCACAGTGCCTAAAATACTTTCTCTATGTATTTGTGAATGTGTGTGATGGATGCATACACACATACTCAAGCTTATAATATATCACCCATCATCATGCTCACATGTCTTTGTTTCATCCTTTGCTAGGAGAACATCTATTAACCCTTTGAGAACTGTCTGTGGCATCCATTGCTCCAGAAGTGTCCTCTTACATCACTCTCCCCTTACAGAGGAAGGTTTGAACTGGCCTTCCACATTCCCTCCCATCACTCTGTGATTACCTGTCCTATCTGTTCTAGGCTTATAGGCCTCTCTTCCAGACTCTTTCCCTCTGGCCTCCCTGGTCCTTCCTATCTTGTCCTCCTTCACAATATCTGGTACATAGGGACATAACAGACATCACACTGGAGTTCACTTTGCTTCTTCAAAATTAGGAGTGGGAGACCTCCAAGTTTAATCCTTTGCCCAGGACCTTCCAGGGTCTGTGTTGTTGTAGGCAGGCTCTTCCACTAGCTGGTAATGGAAAAGCCTCCTCCCCTGTCACTGTGGCCCCTCCCCTTCCTCACTCAGCTTTCCAGAACCTTGCAAGCCACCAAACAAGATTCCAGGTATGAAACGGAAATGCAATTCCCTCTTTCTCCTCCTAATTCAAAAGTTCTCAAAATTTTTAGAAATTAAACATAGAGAGAGGGTCTGAATGCAGGAGAGGGGGCACTTGGACCGTTGTTTGGTTCACAGGTCTGTGAAGCCATCCTTAACCCTCACCTCCTGGTCTGTCATTTTGCCCAATGGCTCATGTGACTGTTATCCACCAACAACTGCAGCTTTGGCTTCCTGGCTCCACAACAGTGGTTGGAGTCACCAAGAAAGCTCGTGTCCTACTTGCCCCAGTGCCCTCCTCCAGATCATTCAGAACTATCTCTGAAAACGTTTGCACAGAACAGGCGCTGACTTAGTGCCCGATGGTCCTCACAAATAGAGACACGCACATTTTGTCACCAGTTTCAAGTATACAGTCAGGTGCAAAGGCCAAGAGGCTCACAGCCTCTGCTAGACACCTTCCACAGCTTGGGCCAGAGGTAGGTAGGATATAAGCAATGCCAAGAACCTCATTTATGGTCCAGGGGAGGAAAGTAACTTGAGAAATCCCCTTGGTACAAGAACACAGGTAGACCATGCAGGCTGGGAGTCTGAGACAACCTGCACCATCGTAAGCCCTGCCCCCATCCTCAGGAGCTGAACCCCAAAGGGGAGAAGCTCAATACCCACACATGCACAGAGATTGTATTGAACACAACAAAGTCAGACACATATGGTATCCAGCCACTAGTATACCTGTCACAAACTTGGGCCCAGCATATCTCAGCTCCTGCAGTCCAGGCTCTACTACCCAGAGCTTACCAACAGACACCCAGGACTCTGTCTCTGAGCAGTGACTTTCTGCCCACACTCCTTGGGTTAGGGTGCTGAGGTGCTGAAGAACACTCTAAGTGGGAGCAAGGGTTATCCCGGGGAGGCTGCTAGCCATGTGTGTAGTGTGCTGTTGAAAAGCATCACCACAGCCTGCTCTATCTATTAGAAAGAAGATGAGAGACAGAGATAATGACACCCAGCAGCTGCCTATAATACAGCCAACACTCATCCCACCGGATTTATTGTCTCATTAAATATCCCAAGCCATGGATCAGATAAGGAGACACAGGCCCATTGCAGACAAGACCATGACCTAGCCAAGGTCACCTAACAGTAGCAGATTTCAGAAGTGAAAGGTACCAGATACCTTCATGATCTGGTACCCCATCTCCCTGTAGTCATCCTCAGGGGACACCTGGTGTGCCCAGACTTAAAACTCCAAAACTTTAGCAGTGGAAGGCCTGACTAGTCTTCTCAGAGCCAAACAGACAGGATGATCCAGTCTCTCTTACTCTAGATTTAGAAATGGACCTCATGATGTCCACCATCAGAGAGCGGCAGGTCACAGGAGGAAGCAGCAGCAGTAGATAAGGGGTCACAGCCAGGGTTTGATCTCTGAGTTCAAAACCTGTGCTAACCCTGGCAGAGTCACACAAAAGGGGACAGACTCCTGGGTGCAGAGATTGGGGTCTCTTGGTCCTCTTCTCAACCATCCCCCATGGTTCATGGCCAGATGGCTGGGAGTCATCTCTTCTCACCTGCAGGTCACAAGCCAATGACTCTGTGAAGATCATTTACTCTTTACAGCAAATCAGCATTTTGAGCATGAAACAGCCAAAGTCCACATGTGTACTGTATGTTTTAAGTTCTTCACACGGATTGAAAAGGGGGCTCAGAGGTTAAGAGTACTTACTGCTCCCACAGAAGACCCAGGTTCAATTCCTAGCACCCATCAGACAGCTCACAGCTGCCTGTAACTCCAGTTCCAAAAGATCTAGCGCCTCTGGCCTCTGAGGGCATACCCCACCCCATTCCCCAAACAGTCACTTTCTTGGTTTGACTACATTCCATAGCAAAGGACATAGGACTGTCACTCTTACAATTCCTCTAACTGAGACTAGAGGGAGAAACTCTCCTTAGTGGCCTTTAAGAGGTGACACGGTATGTTTCGGAAGACCTTGAGGCTCTGACAACAGCCATACTGCAGTGGGTGGCCTCTAGGATCTAGAAGCTAACAGTGCTAAACTCTACAGTGCCCTGGAAGACAGCTTGGGGGATCCCAGTAGCAAAAGGCCTGTTCAGCAATGCGGGCTCCAAACTCCAGGAAACACTGGGAGGTAACAAATGTGTATTGTCCTCAGCTTAGAGATTTATGACAAATTGACATGTGGCCATAGACAACTAGCACAGAGGCAAGCTTGAGGTTATGTGAAAGGCTTAGGAGGGCCACGTTACCCTAACTCCTGCATTTGACGGGCTGGGTCCACAGCTCTGCTGGCCAATGCTGTGTGAGCAGTGGGAGGTGTGTATCAGTCAGGGACAAAGGATATGGCTCCAGCATCCCTCCAGCAAGCATGGAAGAAGCCAGCACTTGCTGCTCTGATATCCTCTCTGAAGGATGCTCTGTTTTACTGTGAAACTTGGGGTCTCAAACAAGCAAGGCTGCACCTGAAGAAGTGTATGCCTACCCTGACCCAATGACCTGCTCCCCTGCCTGCTTCAAGTTTGCTCTCAGAAAAGACACTGACTAGTAAGTGATGGGGCTGCTTTCTGGGTTGCAAGTCCTGGGGATTTTAGGGCCTCCCCCAGCACACACTAGGCCTGGCTCCACTTCTGCTTCAATCTGCAAATTGTCACAAACAGGGTCAGGCTGCCAGCTATCTGTCGTGAGGTCTTTTGTCACTTGCAGTGTAATGTTCACTACAGCTCTTCACAAACGTGTCCTTAAACCTCTGGGCCACAAAAGCAGAAGTGTGTGAGCTACACCCGTGTGTGGTTCTGGGGTGCCACGTAAAATGATGGCCATCATGAGGTTGGCAAGGGGCTTGCAGGCTTCTCTACATCAAGGTCTGGATTCAAGGCATGTGTTCTCTGCTCAGCATCGAGATAAAGATGGGTGTGGCAGCTCAGGCCTGTAATGGTAACTCTCAGGGTATTGAGGTCAGCCTGAGCTAGAGTCTCTCTCTCTCTCTCTCTCTCTCTCTCTCTCTCTCTCTCTCTCTCTCTCTCTCTCTCTCTCTCTCTCTCCCTTTCTCTCCCACCCCCATCTCACACACAAAAACAATTCACATAGTACAAAAAAGGATGATGTTTGTTAGGAAAGGGGTGCAATATTCAAGAAAAAAAAAAGAAGAAAGAAAAGTGATGTTAAGATAAAATGGATGAGGAGGCAATTACTCTTTATTTCATCCAGTCAATTCCAGAAAACTCAGACTTTATAAAGAAACTGAAGGGGAGGAGACAACAGCTCCACGTTTTACAACTGCAGATTCCATCTGCTTGCAAACACAGCCCTCATTTTCTCCTGGAAAAGCAGCATTCTCAGCTTGCAGACTTTCAGCCAAGATGGCTTACCCTATGCAAGTGGCTGGTGCCTCAATGAGGCGCTGTAGTCCCGGGTACTCACAGCTGGTCATAGCCACATAGCAATCATGAAAATGAGGAGCTTCAGTGGAGGCTGCAGGCTTGAAGTGCTGGCAGCCTTGTGGCTACTGCCTGGAACTGGTACCCAATGTCAACTTAGAGAAGAGCAGAACAAAGTGATGGAGAAGGACCAAGACTCCATGACATTATCCAAGCCCTGGAACCAGTTATAACGGAAACTTACATTTCGCACCTTCCACTCCAGTATCATTTCCTGGGTTTCCTTTTAATTACTTGCAACCAAACAGCCCCTTGGTAAGAAAACAAATCCCTTCAAACTTATAAATGATATTTTGTTGCAGTTATTGGCATACCATTTATTAATGACCAAAGGATGAAGCAGGTGTCAAGACATACTTTCCCTACACCTGAGTCAACTCTTCTTTTGGAGAATTAGTCACTCTCCCGTGATTTGTTTATCACAAATAAGTGATTTATTTACTTGAGAATACATTTGGCCACGAGTATCAGAATATCTAACAGAAAGTAGGTTGCATCATTAGCCTCAAATAACAATTGAGCCAGAGGTTAGTCATTGCGGTTTGATTAACTAACTCAACACTTTAAGCCATCCACCGAAGACTTCGGGTTTTTCTACCCTTCTATTATGCCTCACACACTATGGAGAAGAAAGGCAGTGGGGGCAAAAGGGATTTCTTTATAGTATGCACAACCCATTGTCAGAAAGGAAAAGCTGGCCTGAAAGTGTCCCACACTCCACATTGTTGGCCAAGAATGTGTTATGGGCTCCTTCACAAATCACCTCCCAGAAAGAAAGTGTGTGTGGGAGGGGGAACGGGGGGGGGGCTGGCTATGACTGGCTTAGATCAGCTAAGGTTGAGATTTTCATTGGGCAGAGTGGTGGGGAGGTGTCTATTAAAATAGTTTCATTGACCTACCCACTTTTTGGAACCAGGACATATAAAAAGAAAAAACTCTAGGCAGGTGAGGCTCGATTTTACACAAGTCACGCACAGCCTTTATCTTTGCTGGTAAAGTAAAATCACAATGAGCCAAAGGGAAAGGCACCTATTTGAAAACTATTTCAGATGCCCCGGAGCTAGAGGAGATGAGCCAAAGCCAGGGGGTGGGGCCAGACCTACACATAGCTTTGCCTGCCTTTGGCAATGAATTCTAAAAATACAGACCTTCTACAGCATCTATTTCAAATAGCAAATGCTATGTATAGGACCTCTACTCTTTCTTTGCTAGTTACTAAGTTTTCATGGTGAGGAAGGAGTGACAGCAGGTTGGATTTAGCAAAACAGGTCAGGGTGGCATTTTGAATCTGGGAGTTAGTATTTCCTGGCTAGGTGGTTTTTCTCTGTGCACCAATGTCCTCATCCACAATATGGAGACATTAATGATACTCAGCTTGGGAATCTAGAGAGATGGCTCAGCAGTTAAAAGCATTTGTTGCTTTTTAGAGGACCAAGGGTTTGGTTCCCAGGCCCTCATGGTGGCTCACAGCGGTATGTAACTCCATTTGCAGGGGATCCAATGCCCCCCTGACCTATGTGGGCACCAGACACACACACGGTACACAAACAAATGCAAAGGCAAAATACTCGTACACATTAAACAAATAAGTCTAAAAGATGATTTGTTAAATAACAATGTTCATCAGCAGGTGAAGGTGCTTGCTGCCAAGTCTGACAGCCTGAGTTCAATCCCCCTGGAAGACCCATGGAAGATAAAAAGAACCAACTCCTGCAAGTTGTCTTCTGACAACACAGGTAACATGTGTATGCCCAAACACACACACACACACACACACACACACCGCTACAGCTACCACCAAGTAAATAAATAAATGTAGTAAAATTTAAATAACAACAACAATATTACCTTGTAGGTGCCAGCTGCAAATTAGTACAAGCCAAATTGATTTACTCCGTATAAATGGCCTCCAACACTGAGACCCCGCTGAGGCCCTACTCTCCTCCCCCACCCTCACTTTTGGAGTATGATGGACAAGCATCAGACAGAGTTCTGCCCCGGCACTGAACACTAATTATCAGGCTTGCAGAGAAACAGCTATGCGGCCTCTCCAGTAGAGCCCATAGCACTCAGCTGTCTCTCTTCTTGGTGATTCTGCTTCACCTGTGGAATAGTTCCCTCGGCATCACTAGTACACTAGCCAAGCTTCGGATGCAGGCGTCAAGGATCCTTCAAGGCCTACAGAGATAGATAGCTCAGCCAGAAAACTGTTCACTTTGTAAGAATGCGGTCCTGAGCTCAATTCCAAGAAGCTAGTTTTTGAAACAGGTGGGTGTTATGGTGCCACTTATAACTCCAGTGAGAAGACACAGACATGGGAAGACTCCTGGGCAAGCCTGGCCTGTGGGAAAACTTGTCTCAAACAAAAAGAAGGTAGATGCCACCTAAAGAATAACATTCAAGGCTATCCTCTGACCTCCAGGCACAGGTATACACACACACACACACACACACACACACACACACACACACACACACCTGCTCTCTTCCCTTCCTGCCATGTCCATCTCCATGGACCGTTGCTACCTGCATCTCATTTTCCCAATCCATCTTCCCCACAACACTTTCTAATGGCATATCTTGAAGCCCCTGGTCCAAAGCTTCCCGTGGCTCCCACTACCCCCTGAGTTTGTTCTTGGGGAGAGGGGAAGGGAGAGGGAAGCTTACCAATCAAAGACACTCAGAAGTAGCCTCTTGGAGAGGCCATGAGACCTCACTTTCCCAAACTCTCTGGAGAGGCCAAAGCGTTTCAACCTTACCCTTAAAGCAAAGGGAGGTGCTTTCCTCACTGGACCACACTAGACTGACAAGCGGAGTTATACTTTCAGGGCTAAGATTTTAATTCGGGTCTAGTCCTTTCAAATGCAAGACATATGGAGTGTGCACGGAGTGCCAAAGGAGACAGCATCACTCCCTTTTCCAGTAATCTTCACCAGCCACAAGATGAATGACCCCTTGACCCCTGTTGATCCAGTTACCCGAGGTCAGCTCACACATCATTAAAAAGAGTCAGTTCAAGCCATAGACACTTTTCCCTGAAGGCCCCGTAATATTTTGCCTTTAGCATGGTGTGTTGTTCAGAATCCTCTGGGCTTACTGGAATTTCTCCACTGCGTTTGATTCCCTGGGATTCGTGTTAAAAGAGAATTTTAAATAGCATCATCCTTCAAGAGGCAGTGACCTATAGGTGACTTTCCTACCCCCAGCCCAAGTCATATCCACCTAAACCAGCCTGACTTGCCATCTTGAAGTAGGCTGTCAACTTCTATCTGACAAAAAGGCAACCAGATCATGGCCTCCCGTGCCCTGGCTTGCCTCACATCAAAGCCAAGGAGCAACTGGTTGGATTATTCATTCTGGTATGGTAGAGTCGGGAAGCACACATTCTGCAGGTCTCTTCCTGATGGTGAGTCCAGTGACATCACTCGGGTAGCTGGAAGTCAGCTCTGGCAGAAGAAGTTCCATAATGGAAGTCAGTAAACCCTCAAGTCCTGGCTTCTCCTGCCCCTCCCCCACCCTTGAGCCTTCCTCAGCACTTACCAGCATGCATTGCTTTCCTGCAATGTTCCTCCTAAGGCTTTGTCAACACTGACCAATGCCAATCCCTACACCCCCACAATTTTGCTTTGCTGCAGTTATTATAAAACTTCCCTGAATTCCAACACATTGAAGAAGCACAGTGTCTCTTGGTGAGAGCTTGGGCCTGCCTGCCCCATTGTCAAACTGTCTTCTAGAACACTCTCTCTCATTTATCTGCTAAGACAGTTCCTAAGCCTTTCCTGCCTCAATGCTGGCCAGAAAACAAACTGATCTTTATTGCTACCTCCTCTGGGCTTCCCTGAAATCACAGTTTCCAGCCTTCAGCAACCTCCCCTGTCTGGAGGAAGCTTAGAAGAGGGGCACCGGGTTTCTCTGTTTTCGTTTGAAGCCTTTCACAGACTTACATTGAGAGTGCCTTGTTCTGAGTCTGAAGAGGCTTCAGGCTTGTGCAGAGGCTCACACCCGAACAAGAACTTACATTGCTTGATGTGTCTCCAGCCCCTGTGGCTCTTCTCCGTAAAAGTCAAGGGTACTTGGGACAGGCTCAAGGTTGTTCTTAAGCTCAGGGTCTGTGCCTCGGCCTCGGCCTATGTGATTTATGGGCCTTCTTTCTTGCTGCAGAGAGACAGGAGCACCTCATGGTTAGCAGGTGGGAAGCCAGACCTGAGCTAGGTTCTGAGCTAACTAAGTGTCCTTAGCACCCCTGTGCTTCCTGTGATCAGAGGCTGTGGGACCCTCAACCTAACATAGATGAGCACATTCAGTCTCTTGGGGAACCATTTTGACCTGTAACCAGTGCTTATCTGGAAGCAGGGCATTCATTCCCTTTGCACTGCTGTAGTGCTCAAGTTTAGTCTTCCACATAGAAGACATGAGTATAAGTCCCAGAACTCACATGGAGGTTGGCAAGATCTAACTCCCACAAAGTTGCCCTCACACTTTCCCATGTACACTCATGCTCCAGTGCCCACATGCTCAAGCATGCATATGAGCACTCAAGCAAGCGAGAACACACACACACACTTTTTTAATTCAGAAAAGAAGCAGAGCCCCCACACCACTGTTACTACCCACACCCCCCCCAAACTCTTGCTTCTCTCCTTCCCCCTCCCCACTTCTGTAAGCTCCTCCTCATTAATTTTCACTAAGGATCAGACCAGGAAAACTATAACATCTGCCTCCTTAGAATAAACAACCAATGACCAAAGATCCCTAGAAGTCCAGGGACAGAGATCAGGAAGCTGCCCTCAATTGCTGGACAGGAAGGTAGATACAGGAAAGGAGAGAGATTTAAAAGCCCAGGACCTCCCCACACCTAAACTGTGCACCAAGAGCAAACACCCCCAGCTCCACCTGTGCCTTACACAGGTAGGAGATGCTACATGGTGACAGTCAATCATTTAAGTCCCAGCAGCAGGGAGACAGAGTCTGTGCCACCCCAACATGCTTTGAGTTCAAAAGGAAACCTACAGGATCAGCTTCTCCTACCCACTCCAGCCATCGGGTGTGAAGCAGACCATCGTTGAGATAATGTTCAATCCATAAGCAGAAGTGGTAGCAGTCAGGGAGGAGAGGGTAAAGGCAGCTGGATTTGTGTGTAGTGGGTACAAGTGTGCATGCACACTCGTGTGCTTCAGCACTCAGGCAGGAGCATGTGAATGGGTACCATCCAACTGTGGTTGGACTGATGGGTGGATGAAAAGAGACAAAGAAGGTGGCTCACTCCCCATTGAGTCATCAGAAGTGGCTCCAACTGCGTCACCAACTGAGAGAGGTTAGGAACCTCTCAAACAGTGAAAGCCACAGCGAAATGATCCTGGGCTTCCTGGTAACCAGCTTTTCAGTAAAACCTCGTGTTAGTGTTATCCGTGTGTCTCTGAACAATATCCAGACCCACAGAGCTTTTCCATTCAAAGGATTCTCAAATCTGTTTCCTCCGGCAAACATCATTTGAATGGGAACATCAAGTTCATACTCTGTGGTACAGGACCTTGTGTGTGTGTGTGTGTGTGTGTGTGTGTGTGTGTGTGTGTGATCAAGATGCCGGGCCTTTTTCTATGCCTGAAGCAACCTTTTACGGGCATAAGCACATAAGCCAAGATTCAATTTGGCAGCCCCAGGAAACAGCTTAGCACCATGCACAACCAGGAAAAAGAAAAAAAAAAAAAAAAAAAAAAACCTCTGTGGCTCCACACTGTGCTTTGAGATGAAAGCAGGAATGTCCTGGCCCACAGTACAACTCAAAACCATAGAGGCAAGTATGAGGGAGAAAGCAGATAGAGAAACTTGGTTGCTCATCCTCAGTTGTTGGGAAAAAAAGGAAAAGAAAAGAAAAAACTACTACATTTCTGATAGCTGGAAGAACTATCCAGCCCTGACAATCCAGCTGTTGCTACACTGTACCTCAAAAGGCTTGGGTAGTGAAGTATTCAGTTTGCAACAGCTTCCGTCCAGGGCCTGGGTAATCCCCTGTCCTTAGTGGTCAGACCTGGGGTGAGGAACTATGTGTACCTTACAATTTGTTCCTGGGGAAGGAAGGGGAAACAGCTGAGAGTAGATGACAGGGGCTCAAAGTGACCTGGGCAGTGTTGAAGACTACAAAGTCTTGCGTTTGCTCCCTGGAAACCCCTGTGTTCCATGAAAATCCCTGTCTCAGTGTTATTTTTCAGTTGTGTTCAAAGTATATTTAGTCCCATCTCTTCTGTTAGGAATTAAACCGTGTTCCATCTCAAATCCATCCTTTGACATCATAGCAGCCAGTGTGACTGTGTGTGCAGAGGAGGCCCTGTCATAGTTCATCTGGGCTGATACAGCAAGATACCTCAGGCTGGGTAGCTGTCAAAACTGAAGTATGTAGGTGTTGGTGGTGCATGCCTTTAATCCCAGCACATAGGAGGCACAGGCAGCTGTATCTCTGTGAGTTCGAAGCCAGCCTGCTCTACAGAGCTAGTTCTAGGACAGGCTCCAAAGCAATACGGATAAACACTGTTTCCAAAAAAAAAAAGAAAAAGAAAAAGAAAAAGAAACAAACAAAAGTGAAAACTGAAGTACGTTCCTTACAGTTCTTAACACCATGAAACCCAAGATCAAATGACTCCACTGTCTGGCAAGGGTGGGCCTTCTGCTGTGGGGACAGACCCTCTCACTGCAGCCTCACTCTGTAGAAGGTGCCAGCACTTTCCTTCAGACTTGTTTTACAAGGGTACTAAGCCCACTCCTGAGGGCTCTGTCTCCATAACCTAACTCATTACTTTTAAAGACCTCACCTAGGCTTTAAGATATGGAATCTGGGGCTTGCAAGATGACTCGTGGTAAAGGCATTTGTAGTCAAGACCCATGAACTGAGTTTGATCTCTGGGAACTAAATGATGGAGAGAGAGAACGGACTCCCCCAAGTTGTCTCTGACTTCCACACACATGCCATAGTACATGTAAACACACACAAATAAACAATAAAAAGACATGACATGTGGGAAAGCACAGACATTCAGACAATAGCAGGTCTTCAAGAAGTTGTTAAGATTGACTGAGAGTGAGCCTTGATCCAGAAGGTAAGTATTCTCATGAGACCAGCATTCAGAGAACTTTCTCTCTGCACTTGTCTAGAGGAAAAGGACAGAGCATCTGTGTTTAAGCCCAGCCCTCACCAGAAACTACCAAGAGCATCTGTCAAAGTCACTCAGCTTGAGGGGTCTTGTTCTCACTGCCTGAGAAGACTCAGATGTTGTCACATGCCAGAAAGTGATCTGAGTCCCACACCGTTAAGTTGAGGGAGCAGATGGTGAATGAAACATCATCATTATCAAGTTTGTTCTCTGTCCAGTACAATGTTGCAATTAATATTTTTCTAAGTGGCATGGATTTGCTGAATACAGTCCAATGGATGAGAAACTATCATTAAGGATTATGTCCCATGTTTCTTATTGCTCATGGATACACATAAGACACGCAAAGACAGACAGACAGACACACACACACACACACACACACACACACACACACACACACACCTATATACCCAACTGATCACCTGCTTGGTACAACAAGGAATTGGGAAGGCTCAAGGTCTGTGTTTGGCTTCATACTTTTCTAGTTCACACGGTCTCTCCTCTTAGGTTACTCAACTGCTGGTAACTCCTTTTATGAGAGTTCTTCAGCACCTGCTTTGTTCCACTCTCCCCTGGCTTCTCTGGGTACCCTGCTGCCCTGGGGAGGAAGCTGCTCACACTAGTCCAGTGACTCTTAGACCAGTCAAGGCCTATACACATCCAGGAGTGAAGGGAGGAAGGTAAGGGACTCAAGTGACAAATCAATGATTTGGGGTTTAGATCATGAAGTGAACAAAACAACAGAATGCTAATGGAGTAAAATGTCTATGACAATCGACCTCTGGGAAATCTCTCACAGACCTACCAGCTGTAAGAATAAGGAAGCACAATATAGATAGTTTAAGGGAGGAAACCATGAGGAGGATGGACTGGGGGTGGCAGGGCTGAGATGACTCCCAGAACCTTCCCAGTGCTCGGGAAAAGGTGAGCTAGACACGCCATTGGCTCTGAACAAGAGTGTCAAACAGGATTAACAGTCAACTCCTCTTTCTTCACCTAGGATTTCCTAGGCTGACTTTATTCCCAGATGTCCCTCCCCAATGGGGAAGCCAGGCTAGATGGACTGAAGTAACTACTTTACCCATGTGAAAATATAATGAGCAACCATAAACCATGCCTTCCCAGAGAAGGGTTTTGCTCTGTGGTAGAGAGCTTTGTAGCCATGTCCAGTCAAGAGAGGCGTATTAATGTATGGTGTAGAAGAAAGCTGTCAGGTGACAC
This sequence comes from Cricetiscus sungorus, assembly GCA_030556225.1. Taxonomy (NCBI): domain Eukaryota; kingdom Metazoa; phylum Chordata; class Mammalia; order Rodentia; family Cricetidae; genus Cricetiscus; species Cricetiscus sungorus. The sequence goes on from JANBXA010000007.1 coordinate 89,831,944, forward strand.
TTGCAGTTTCTTCTGGTCAACATTCTGTGTGAACACCTTGCTTGGACTCTCTTGAACAGGTGGCCCGTACTTAGAAATGTCACCCAAGCTGAAAAAATTCTCAATAGAATCTATATACTGCTCTTCTCATTCACATTTGGAGAAATGGCTCTTGTCCCTTGAAATGTCAAGATGACAGAATCCAGGAATTCACATTTGACCTCCATAGAGCAAAAGACCAAGGACCCAGTTTTGGCCTGGGTTCCAACAGTGAAATCCGGCTTTCATTTCAGCATTCAATATTATTCCTTCTACTTTCTGAGTTATTTTTTTTTCCAAGAAATCCACAAAATTTCCATTTATAAACCTTTGCCAAGGTTAGAGGGCCGAGCCATCAAACTGAACTTGATCTTGTGAGGATGAGTAGGTTTGGATCCAAATACAGCAGTCCTATATACCCATCAAGATTTATTGTCTATTTATGGCCACGTTTGCAGTGACAGAGGTTTAACGGCCCCTGTTTTACCAGAAACCATACAGACCCAAATAGTGTGGTTTTGACAATGTTTATATTGAAAAGAAATATGTGATTCTCCAACGCTGCTCTGGAATGATGTGACCACATGCGAATGTGTTTCTCATAAGTTTAGAGGCTGCTAAATGTGACAAGGGGCTTGTCGGCTGGCAAGTGAGGAGCAAGGTTGAGGTCACACCTAGCCAATAGCAAAGGGCAGCCAGAGTCTTGGTTCAGAGCATCTTGCACTGATGCCAACCCCACCCAGGACAGGAATCACAAAGGATGACACATCCCAGGGAATACACACTGCACACCAGCCATGCTCGCAGTTGGTAGAAACTGGGGAGAACCATAGAATATGGGTTCATTCTATGCCCGCTCCTCTGTAACCTCACAGGGAGCATCAGCAGTTATACCCAGAAGAAGCAGTCAATGTCCTGCCAATTATATTGTGTATAAGACAAGTCTAGTATGATGTATTGCTATGCAATACCCATTGGTACTCAACGCCCATTCTAACATCCTTCTTACACACCTGCTTGAGTTGTAGGGGCACAGAAGAAGAAGCTACATTTCCTAGAGCCGTTGCAACTATGTCTTCAGACACATGTTCATCTTACCCAATCAGATTCAAGCATGATGATTGGAAAGGGAGAAGGGATATTTCTGTTGACTCTCCCTTCTGATAAACCTGGCCTGGAAGGTATTTAGCTTCCGCATGCCAGCACTAGTGTCGTGGCTTCATGGATGTCAGGGACAGAGGACATCCATGTGACTAGTGTTTATCACCACAGATGTGGTTGTGCTCTGGAGCTGGTGGGGACCATGACGGCTTTGGGTTGCAGGAGTCAGTGGCTTCCATTCTGCACTTGTCAACCAGGGCCCCGTTTCCTCGACCTTCTCAATAATTCTATAAAATATTTGACATCTGGGGAAGTACTAAATAAATAAAATTGTTCTCATTTTGATGTTGTGTGATTCTGCTCTCTGTGAATAAGATTTGAACGGGCCCTGGAGAGAAAGACCAGACAGGAATTCTACATGTACTGATCACTCATTGAGAGTTAGAAGGTAGAATTGACAGTCTATGTAACTCCCTCACTTTAATCTTTGCAGGGCGAAGGTGGGTGGGGTGGAGGACTGAGGTACTTCTTCAAGCCACACAGCATTGAGGACCTACTACGCAAGAGTGGCATGCCTTTGTGTTCAACATGCTTCCAGAAGTGAGTCTTCAGGATGTGGAGGCACTGGGTGAAAGGCTACCTTCCCATTGGCAGGTAGCTTGCAAATTACAATGTCGTGTTTCCGCATGCCCGAAGGTTATAAAATGAACTTAGAAGATTGTGCTCTTTGACCTTAGAGTGACAGACAGAATGTGCAACAACACAAGGTGTTTACAGCACCAGAGGCAGGTGTCATCACAGTCATCCACATTTCAAGTCCTCTCAAAGTAGTAGTCAGGAAGCAGGTGACTACCTTAAGTGACCCATGTAGCTGAGCCTCTGCACTCAGGGAAACCCTGAAGGACATTTATGCTTAAAGTTGACTTTGGCCCTTCAGCCTCAATGTCCCTGAGCAGATGGGGAAAGGTGCTGGTGAGCACCTGTTTCTCTCAACTTTGAGCCCATAGCTGGATCAGAAAACGAATTCCAGTGAGACGACTATTACCCTCTGTAGCCTCATTGCTAATGGCGTCGGCCCACATACGCACTCCAGTGAGGCCTTCTCAAAGACTTCCATTCTCCTGCTCTCCCGGTAGTCTTCACTCTACAGTGAGGTAAATGGGTCCATTCCTTCCTTCCTCCCATCTCTGCTGCCTGTCTGTGACAAACAGCCAGTGTGGCCACTCTTCCATGGGTACTCTTCCTCCCTCCTCAGCCCACTGTCCCCTTGGGAGAAGCTTTGAGCTGCCCTCCCAATCCCACCCTCTCAAATCCTTGACCTTTCATTCCCACTGCCCTCATTCTCCTCCCAAGGAGTTACCTAGCAGCTGGGAAGGCAATGCTCTAGTGCTGGTAATGCAATCAACATCCGGACATGCCTTCAGAACACAGCCTTTCTTCCTTCCCACAGGCTCTCTCCTCAGGGCTCCCTGTCCACTGTTCACTTCCTCTGGTTTCCATCCTTCCCCTCCCTTGCTCCTTCTCCCTGTGTAGTCAACTTAGGTTCCATAGTTGATCCTAACACTCTCCTGCTGTGTCCTAAATTCCATCTCCCTCCATTGCTGTCCTGTCAGAGGCAACATAAAAGCCAAATGTACCCCATGTTCTGTCTTCTTCACCACATGCCCCCGGCATCTAAGCTTTAGAGTACCAAGTCTAGACTGACCGGGTGACATCATGCAACGCCCCCCCACCCACCACTTAGCAATCTCTTTTTGCCTGTCCACTATGTCTCCTCACTGAGTTCCAACTTCCACTCAGCACAGTAATTATTTAAGAGCTGCATTCTACTCAAGATCCTATTTCTACCCTTCTTGCTCTCAGCAGGTGACAGAGAAGCCAAGCAGGAGGGAAACGCTGACTGGGCCTTCCTTCCTTCCTGTCCAAAAGGGGGAGGTTGGGGCTGGAGCGATGACTCAGTGGTTAAGAGCACTTGTAGCTCTTGCGGAGGATCTGTGTTCAATTCCTAGCACATAGGAGGGGAAAGCCATCCTCAAGCAAGGAATTCAATGGAAACAAGATGAGTCCTATCCTTGATACAGAATAAAGATCAGCAATCTAAGAAAAAGAGCATAAAAGGGAAAGTTAACTTAGATGATCCTGTGTGGGTGGAATAATCCCACTCCAATTCACATGCCTCAGGAGGGGTGGGGGTGGGGGTGGGACCACACTAGAAGAGGTGGTCAGGGCTTCAGGCATTTAGGAAAGCCATCTCCTATCCTGGTGTCACACAAGAACTATCCCACCTTGGAGACTTAGAGAATGGAGTGAGGACAATTCAGCAGTAACCTTTGTTGCCCAGAAAGTTAGTGCACAATTCTACAGGCATTAGCCTGCTCACGTGGCTCTCCAGGTCTTGGCCTGCCACCTTTATAAGTTTGCTGCCTCATGGGTAGTGAGTGGCTTGTGGGTCCTTGGGAAAGAAGAGTCTCCTGTGTTAATGAAGAGTTGGTTTCTGCCATTCCTTGCTTAAGATAGACATTGAATTGAGAATGACGCTAAATAAATTAATTCCCCATTTTGGATGCTGGAGTGGATGACCAATATACAGAGGACTAGGGTGATACCCACGTGGTAGACAAAGGACATGGACTCCCATAAAAGACTACACTAATCTGGAACTTTACTTTTCCTGGAGAAAATGCATAAGGGCCTTAAACCTACAGGAAGGGTCAATGCTCAGTGCTGGAGGGCTACCTTGTTGTACCAAGTCAGGCTTCCTACTATCTGGGTGTCAGAATAATACATGGTTGGGAGGGGAGCAGGACTAGAAATAACAAGCTCAAGTATGAAAAAGTGAAGCCAGGAAGGTGTTGCAGAGTATCATTTTAGGGTGTGTTCCATTTGTTTATGCTGTGGAACCTTTGTTTTAATGATGCAAAGATGTGCTGCATTCTTTTAAGTTGCATTTGTTTAACTCTGTGAAGCTGTGATACCTGCTTGGCTAAAATACCTGATTGGTCTAGTAAAGAGCTGAACTGCCAATAGCAAGTCAGGAGGAAGGACAGGCAGGGCTGGCAGACGGAGAGAACGAAAAGGGAAAGAACTCTGGGAAGAAGGATAAAGGAGTGAGAAAAAGAAGGGGCCAGCCACCCAGACACAAGAATAAAAAGAAAGAAAAGGTATGCAGAAATAGGGAAAGGTAAAAACACAGAGAGGCGAAAGGTAGACAGGATAACTTAAGAGAAACTGGCAAGGAACAAGGCATGCATTCACGAGAAAGACTACGACTCTGTGTGTGATTTATTTGGGAGCTGGGTTGTGGGCCCCCAAAGAGTTGAAAGAGTAAAAGACAACCAACAATGGAAAGGTATGGAGGAAGGGAGCCTCCGAGATCTACTCTGGCCTCAGCCATACTCATAGGAATTTTACCCTGAACTTGTGCTTTCCAACCAGAAGATAACCGGAACCCCTCAACCCATAGCCAATTTAAGAACATAGTGCCATATAGAAGGCAAGTATAAAGCACCTACCTGTCCACAAGTCCAGGATGCTGATCCAGCCATTTACATCTTGATTCTTGTCTTGGTTTAATTTGCTGTTGCCATGATGAAGATATCCTGACAAAAGCAACTTCAGGGAACGGGAGCTTGTTTGACTCACAACCCCAGGCTAAGGTCCATTATTATTTGACTCACAACTCCAGGCTAAGGTCCATTATTTTTGGGAAATTTGGTCACAGGAACTTGAAGCAAGTAGGCATAGCCACAGTCAAGAGCAGAGAGAAAGTGAAGGCATGCACACTAGTACGGACGGTGCTCACTTTCTCCACAAGTTCAGGACTCCTTGCCTAGGGAACGAACAGCGCCACCCTCAGAACAGCATTTCCACCTCAGTTAATGCAGACAAGATAATCCTCCACAGTCGTACCACAGGACAACCCGGTCCAGACAATCTCTCACTGGAGCCTTCTTCCTGACTGATTCTAGACTACGACAAGTCTCTCTTTTCTTCTGGACTTCTGCAGACTGGGGAAGTCAGAGATTGAAGAAGGATCGATGAGAGCCCTTAAAGTCAACAATCTGATTTTACTTCATATACAACCTAGATGGCATGGAAGGGGAGCTTGAACCAGACGTGTCCCCCTCTGTGTCTAAGTCTTCCCAGCAGTGGTGGCCCAAACCTCTCATCCCATGGAACACTGCTCCCTTCTGTTCTCTTCTCTGGCATCTAGGAGGCAAGATTGCTTTTTTTCCCCTCTCTTTCCTACTCATTGTTGGCAAAAATGCTAGCAGGATAACTCCTAAGGTCTTCTTGTCTCAGAGACTGCTTCCATACAGGGTTTATTTCTCCTGTGAAAGCAAGACAAAAGCCTCAGTAATGGACAATTAAGCAAAATTACACAAGGTCTGAGTCTTGTGGTCCCCGTTTCAGAAAAACAATTCCCCCTGGCAAACAATTTGCTCTTCATGTCAACATCCAGGTAACACAGGTCCACACCCCTGACCTTGGCAATTCATCTATAGACCTGCAGAGCCTGCAGCACCTGGGAATTCTCCCCAGAGATCTAAAAAAAAATCAAAAAGGAATCAACAAGTCAAGCTACAAGGCTGGCTTGGCAAAGAGAGACACATTAGTGAGGTTTGTCACTACGCAGCAAGCCCCCAAACACAATCCCCATTCTAACCACAAAACCAGCTCCACACGGCCACTCCCTTCTTTTTCCTCCCTCGAGTCTTCTGCCTCGCCCCCCCCAGCTTTTTTTTTTTTCTTTCTTTCTTTCTTTTCTTCTTCTTCTTTTTTTTTCTTTTTAAAGTATTGCACTTGGAATTTTTGTTCCAATTATGGTTTGGAATTTTTTTTCCCTATCCTTCAGACAGCATCTGTAACAAAATTTCACATGAACTTCAGGCTCTTCTTTTGCCCAAGCAGCCTAAGGGTTCCATTCCAATTGACTCAATCTACTCAGGCTGATATCTGAAATGGTCTGACACCCACTTCATTAGCATCAAGGGCTAATTTCGTTTGAAAGGAGTTTAAAGCAGCCAGGACTTAGATTCTGGGGTTAATTGGTCTGTTTGCCACTGTTTGTCAGAACTCTATTGAAAGAACATCTTCAAAGCCCGGCTGTGATACTGGCTCCCACACTGTTTGAAATGCCTCAGATGTCTTTATCAATGCCAAAAATGCAGTGAGTGAAACGGCCTTTTTCCTCAATTATTTTTGCACACCAAAAAGGGGAATCCATGTAGATAGATAACGAGAATTGACACAGTGAAATTAAAATGCATGCTTAGACAAGAGCTCAGCTTTTACCAGCAGTGAGCAATGGGAGTTTCCACCTGCCCTAGTTGGTTGCCCTCAGCCCACAGCATCACAAAGTGCTGGAAGCTTCCTTTATTCTTGTCTCCCAGAATCCTTTCTATCCTAAGACCAGAGCTGATTGGAGTCCTCCAGTTGCTTAGCAACCTCAGGGACAATTGGATTAGGTTTTAATATGTCAACATCTGTATTGTATTCAAAGTTATTTTTTAATTCAAAAATATATGTCTGGAGACAGGGAAATATACATATCATATATATATGATGTATATATCATATATATATATATATATATTAAACAAATTATATTTCCTCACAGAGCTTCCTCCTAGCACCTGGTCTTAGGCAAACCATAGACTCCATTACTGCTTTTCAGAGACCCAAGTCTATAGTCTTATCTCCCAATTCTTTTGGAAGTAGAGAGGAGAAGAAAGAGGGAACAAAGTGGAGCATCCATCTAGGAATCCAGCAGGAAAGGAAAATGAAGATGCATTTCATTTTACAACAATTAAGGATGCTTCAAGCCAAACAGAAAGTGTATCTCTGCCTCCATTTTATTAAAATTTACAATTATTATGAATCTGAGCTTGCACACATGTCAGATGGGCAACCAGGAGAAATGAGTGGGCTACCATTCTGTGATGGATTGTTCTGCTTACACCAACATATTATGGCTACTTGTCATCCCTCCTATCTCACCAAACAAAACTACAACCCCCAAATAAATTGGAGAGAAACTGTGATGGCCCACACCTACTAATGTTAACTTCATGCTGTCTACAAGTAGCTCATCTTTTAAGATCTTTGGCCCCACTATATGAAAGCCTTCCCTCCCCTGGGTGCTGTCTTAGGCCTGGTGTGCTTCGGGAATCATAATTTGCAGTTCTTGCCACGATTGAAATTCCCTGGTGCCAATATGTTTGTGTGCTGATTTTGGGGGAAATGAAACAGAAACCCCCACAGGGAGATCAGATTTGGAAAGCTCAAGAGCAAGGCAACTCCAGCATAACACCTTTCTGTAAGAAATCCAAATGGATTGCAAACCGATGCTATCACTCCATTGGCCTCTGCTAAAATGAACACATTAGCCAGCCTGCCTTCCATCCTAGAGGTCAAATTACCTGCTGGTGAGGAAAGGAAACACTAAATCACTGGATGTAAGAAAAACTAGCCAAAAGGGACCTAAGCAAGGGGGCAACAGAGACTCGCCATCCTGGGTAGGGCCTCCTTTCTTGAAGGAGTGTGAAGTAAGTGGGTTAGCTAAAAAGAACTGCAGGATGGGAAAAAGTACCAGAAACAAGCAAACAAACAAAGCACATCAACACACTTAACTCCCCTTTCAACAAAACACCCAGGCCTTAGTGAGGCTTAGCCCATTCCTTTCGTGCCCAGAGCAGAGATCTGATTACTGTTATCTTTGCTTCCTCAACTACAAATGTTATCATTGCTTCCCCACTGATATGGCTGTTTTACAAACACAATAGAAGGCTGTACCACACTTGCCCTCTCACTAGAAGGGCTGCTTAAAGTGGGGGAGGAGGGAGGGAGGGAGGGAGGGAGGGAGGGAGGGAGGGAGGGAGGGAGGAAGGGAGGGAGGGAGGGGGGAGGAAGACTGGGGGCTAGGAGAAGGGCAGGATATTAAATGAGCCTTTCAGAAAGAACCATGATAGCTCACAGGTATGTGCGCATGCGCATTTAAAACGCTAAAGCTAAGCATTGAACAGGCATCATGTCAGAAAGAGTGATTTATTTTACTGGTTCATTTCCTCTCTCCCCTGAGTTCCCAATGTGCTTTGGGCTCAGCTTTTTAAATGTGAGGAACAGAAGCCTGAATCAGGATAAACAAGAATTAGTTATAACTATGACAGTGGCATATCTCTGGCCTCCAAAGAGCCCCGTCTGCTTGCCCAGACTGCAGACACTGTTTCTATCCAAAAAAAAAAAAAAAAAAAAAAAAAAACCCACACAAGGCTGGAAGTGGGGTTCCCTGCAGCCAACCTGTCCTGCTTGCCTGGCACCTGTGGGAGCAGAAGAAAGCCTGATCACAGAGCCTCTCCAAGCTAGAGCATGCACAAGTGAGCACACACACACACACACACACACACACACACACACACACACACACACACACACACACACCAAGTCCTAGTCAGGAGCACAGAAAACATGGCTTCCTAAATATGCTGATTCCTTATCGAAAGGCTGATAATTCTCTCTCCCCTCCATTCTTTCCCTTCGATAATATCACAGTCCCAAGGGGCCCATCTGGGCCTGAGCAGGAACTGTAGATGGGGGCTGTGACAGGCCTGCTCCCCAAGACCACTCTCTCCAGTGCAGCTACAAGTAGGACTCTCTGCCCAGTGAGCCTCTGGCACGCCATCTATTCCTTTGTCACACTGGAGCTCAGCACTACAAGGACTTAGCATTTTGCACTGAGGTCACTAAACTCTATGAAGACTCAGCACTGTAACACAAACCAAGCTTGCTTTGGCTTCTCTCTTGTTTAGAACCTACTTAGAACCCTGTAAATGGGTTTCCTTTTTTGCGTGGGTGCACAACCATGTCCAGCTTCACATTCTTGTTTACTTGTTTTAAGAGAATATTGTTAAGATTCATTTTGTTTTTAATTATAAGTGTGTGTATATATATATATCCTTGTGTGTACACGCATGTAAGTACAGTTTCCAATGGAGGGCAGAGGAGGGTGACAGATCTCCTGGTAGTTGTAAACTGTGCAATGCAGGCGCTGGGAATTAGATTTCCACCCTCTGGAAGAACAGTGCTTGCTCTTAATTACTGAGCCACCTCTCCCGATCCCAAATAATGTCATTTTTTTCTTCCTTTCTTTTCTTCTTGAGGTCTAATTCCCATGCATTCTTTTAAGCCTGTCATAGTGGCACACACTCATAATCCCAGCACCTAAGAGGTAGAAACCATAGTGTCAGAAGTTCAAAACCAATGGTGATCACCTTTGACCAACTAGGACAAAGACAGACAGATTTCTGTGAGTTCTAGGCCAGCCAGGGCTACTTAGAGACTGTCTCAAAAAATAAAAACAACACATACACAAATCAGCCTTTTGCAGTTCAACAATGGTTTTCAGTGCACTTGTAAAGGTATCTGATTAAGCAATCCCTGCTTGCTGCTGCTTCTGAATTGTTTTCTAAAGAAGGTCTATAGTCCTATAATCTATACGTCCTATAATCTATAAAATAAAACTGTCCCTGGCTTTTGCCAACCTCCCATAAGGCCAGCCTCCTAAAGATCACTGAGCAGCCAGTCCCCATCAGAACAAGGTCTCTAGGAACAAAAAACAAAGATCCCCTCCTACAACTCAGAATCTCTAACCTTTCTGAGTTCTGGTAAATCAATCCATCTTCTTTCTCAGCTCCACCCACCTCCAATCTTGAAAGAGCTGGGACCCAGCAACCCATCTCTTCATAGACTTCGCCTGTCAAGTTTCAAAGATTTGGCTCTTTGGTTCACTGAATTGTGTCATCCTTCCCTGAGGCTGAGGGAGGGAGAGGTCCGTTTCAAAGGTCACAGGGCAAAAGGAAGTAATAGTTTCCCAAGTAGAGGCTAACCCCTCCAGTTCCTCCCATGTTGCACCTGAAACCGCAGACACTGCTCAGGGGCCTCCCACACAGATGTGTGCCCAGAGTAATGCCCTTTCTCTACATAAGAAAAAGTGAGAAAATGACTTCATTAAAAAACAAAACAAAACAAAACAACTGTAGAACTTCTGAGCCCTTGGCAGGAAGAACCAAATGCTGTGACTACAGGATGGGTCTGAGACCTGGCCTGACATAAAAGTTTTAATTTGGGTCTCTGATCATCTTTTCATTCTGAACTTATATTCACTCTGCAAAATGACAAGCTTAGTCTAACACACCAGGGTACTCACTTTTTGTGAGATCTCATTTCATGCAATTTGTTTTTTATTTCATCTAAATTTAAAAGAGGTTGAGATGTTGCTTTAATTTTTTAGTTTTGTTTCATATAATTAAAAATTTTGAGGAGATGGGAGAATTTGGAAGGAGGAGATGGAAAGGGAGAGATAGTGTAATTATAACCTCAAAAAGCAAAATCATATTTTTTTTTAAAATGCAAGGAGGTCAGCAAGTTAGCGCAGTGGGTGGAGATTCTTGCTGCCAAGCCTGAGGACCTGAGTTTGATCCTAAGTGCCTGCAACTCCTGCAAATTGTCCTTTGATTTCTAGGCAGATGTGGCACATGTGTGTACATGCAAATGCCCATGCAAATGCACACAAATAAACAAACTAAAAAAAAATTAAAAAGTTGAACAATGGGTAATAGTTGAGGGGCGACCAGGGCACAGAAAATTCCAGAATCCCCCTTACAGTGGCCAAGGCCAGACACATGGGGTCACTCATTGTCCTAAAAGAACTCACCAAATAGAGGAGTCCGGGCAGGTGGCCAAGGTCAGCTCCCCACAGTGGGGAGAAAGGAAGGGAGAGGGAGCCTTCTAGTCACAGGGTGCAAGGAGACAAATCTGAGTCTGGAGCTATCAGTTAATGGTGACGATGGTGACTTGGTCAACACCATGAGATTGGGTAGATCCCCTGTGCCACTGCTGAACAGTTTGGATGCAGCAGTTGCTACCATTTAGGAGATGAGGAAACCCTATTAAAGAGGTTTAGAGGATTAGAAGAGGTTAAAGAGATTAGATCTTATCAGGGCCATACAGCTAGATCCTGAGAGTGAAGGACTTTCCCCCCATCTGTCTTTGGGCTCTGTTTTCCTAAGCAGTTCTGGGTCACTCTAGGTTACAATAGGAGACCCTATCTCAAAAATAAACAAACAGGGCAACTACTTTAATTATCTCACTGAGAAAAATGTATCCCTACCTCACACCATGTAAACAAAACAATTTCATTTGTAGCAATCACTATTAGAGCGTTGAAATCATAAGAACACAACAGGGTGTAACAATGTGATGGAATGTAACACTGCTTCAGGATGAACCAGTAACGCTTCAATGGGAGGGTTCCTGAACACCTCACAGGCCCTACCAGACTGGAACGCTTCACAGATTACCTTTGTTCCCTGGAAGAAAAACAAGCTAAAGGACAGATGAGAAACATAACTTCATAAATATCTCCTATAAAATAAATACCAGACATCCAACAGCAACTACAGGTTAAGGTGATGAAAAGGCGAGAGTAAAGAAGTGATAAAACTCTCTTGACACAATTCCTAATGAGAGCAAACCCTATAGTTGGCCAAAGTCTACATGGATTAGTAAGAGTGTGGGCAAACACTTGCTGAGCCAGAGCTGCAGGGCATGCATGTCCTGTCAGCCTCCAGCAGGAGCAATTAGGCAGCCAAGGCTTGACTCTACAATCCTAACATTTAGAGATTTAATATGCACGTGCTTACATATGTAGGAAGTGGAAGTGGTTATACACATATTGTCTCATTGTTCTAAGAAAAAAAAAGTTGGAAGTAAATCAAATAGTATAATCGGAAGAAAACTGGAAAACTGGTTAATAAACTATGGAACAAAATGGGGTGTTGAGTGTATATATTGTGTGATTTATATGATGTAATATGCTTGTGTGTGTGTGTGTGTGTGTGTGTGGTGTGTGTTTGATGGGTTTATGTATATTTATGGTGTGCTTGTGTGTGTGTTATATGTGCATGATGATGTGGTATACTTGTGTGTGAGGCATGCTTGTATATGATGTGGTGTGTGATATGTTTCTGTATGATATGCTTATGTGTGCATATGTTGTGTGCTTCTGTGTATATTGTGTTCTTCAGTGGTATATGGTGTTATGTGTATGATGGGGCATGTGTGTGTGTGATATTGTGTGCATGTGATGTGGTATGGTGTGTGTGTGTATGTGTGTGTGTGTGTGTGTGTGTGTGTGATGAGCTGTGTGTATGATGTGCACATGTGGTGTGTGGGGGACATGTGTTTGATATGCGTGTTTGCTTTGGCGCATATACATGAGTGTTCTGGTACAGGCACCCATACATGTACATGTCAAGGCAGGACTCAGGTCACTTCCTCTATCACTCTGTGTCTTATTGCCTTGAACAGGGATTCTCACCAAGCCAGAACCTCACCATTTCAGATGGGCTGGCTGACTGACACACTCCTGGTATCACTGTGTCTGTACCCTCCTCTATCTTTAATAATTTTGGAGTTGCAGACATATATAGTATCTTACATAGAGTCTCTATTGCTGCAATGAAACACCATGACCAAAAAGCAAGCTGGGGAGAAATGGGTTAATATGGCTTATACTGTCATATCACTGTTTATCATTGAAGGAAGTTAGGATGGGAACTCAAACAATAGGGCAGGAATCTGGAGGCAGGAGCCAGTGCAGAGGCCATGGAGGAATGCTGCTTACTGGCTTGCGTAGTCTGCTTTCTTATAGAACCCAGCCCACAGGCAGCACTATCCACAATGAGCTGGGCTCTCCCACGTCACTTACAAATAAGAAAATGCCCTACAGTTGAATCTTATGAAAGCAATTTCTTGATTGAGATTCCCTCCTTTCACATAATTCTAGTTTATATCAAGTTGACATAAGACTAGCCAGTCAATTGGACAAACACATCACAATTAAGCCACAACCTTTCTTTCCATTCATCCCCAAGATCTTACATTAAAATCATAAGTAACTTTAAAAGTTCCACTCTTTACAAATCCAAACACATTAAAATTTCAGTCACTTTAAAATAGCCAATCTCTTTTTAAAAACTCAGTCTTTTAAAATTCAGTCTTGCAACTGTGGGCTCCAGTAATATAAAAAATAAATAAAATTTTTTGTACTTCAAGAAGGAAGAACCATATCCCCTGTTGGGATTTTAATTTCCATGCAAATATACTAAACCAAATAGATTTTTTTTAATTAAAAGAGAAAGAGAGAGAGAGAGAGAGAGAGAGAGAGAGAGAGAGAGAGAGAGAGAGAGGAAATAACCAGGGCACAATCTGAACAAAGCAAAACCAAACTCCAAAAGTGTAAATCACTCAATGCCCAGTGTCTGGGATTCACTCATGACCTTCTGGGAATCTCCAAGTTGTTTGAGTCATTTCTCCAGCTCTGTCCTCTACAGAACACACAGCTGTCTTCTAACTTTGGCTGGCTCCACTCCACTGCTGCTGCTGCTTTTGATAGCCTTCTGTAGTGAGATATAACGTCCGCCCCTGTCTCTACCCCCAGTGGACAGTGCCACAGGTGTGGACAAAGTAAATGTCTCACTACAGTCTCCCCATGGTACTGCCATCTCCAAATGCTGGGTCTTCTACATCTGCGCTGCAATTTCACAAATAACCTCTCATAGACTCTCTTCATAGTGCCAAGCCTTCAACTACCACTGAGGCTGCACCTTCACCAATGGCCTCCCTGGTCTCTTACAGCACAAAGCCTCAGCTGTTCTCCGTGACCCCTTCGTGCCTTCAAAACTAATACTACCTGGGTGACTTTGCATTACCAAGTTCAGCTGCCAGCACAAGGTACAACTTTGGCTGCCTCTGAAACACAGCTCCTGTGTGCTGACCCTCAGAAAACTCTTTCCAGAAGATTTTACCTCAATGATGCTGTTCTCTTCTTAATCACCACTAATTTCTCAACTTTGGTTGACTAGCATCAACTGTCCCAGCAAAACAAAGGTTTTACTTTAGTGGTTCTGGTTATCTTGTTCATCACAGCTGATTCTTCAGCCCCAGCCAACCAGAACCACATAATCTTAATTTAAAATAGCAACCCTGGGAGAGTCTTTAAACTTCCCTCTGAAATGTCACAAACCAGGCCTTTATCTTCTCCTACTTTCAACATTCTTACCTTCCATGCTTCTATAGAATAGCTCACCAAGCATTGACCAATGGCTTTTCTTGTTCAAACTTCCAAGGTTCTTCCCCAGTCCTCTAAAAAACAATCAGGTCTGTCACATCAATACCCCACTCCTGGTACCAACTTGTCTTAGTTAGAGTTTCTATTGCTGCTATGTGTGTTTTTTTTACATGGGTGCTGGGAATTTAAGCTCAGATCCTCATGTTTGCACTCTTCACCACAGAGCCGTCTTCCCAGTCCCTGGAACAAAATGCTACGCAAAGATATAAACGGGTGTCAGTTATATAAAAGGATTAAGTTAGTCTCTTATCTCATTCTGTGCAATAGGCAGCCACTCTACCACTGAGCTACATTCCAGCCCCTATGACACCATCTTAAAAATAACATAGAAATAAAGTTCCATGATTTTGGTAGTAGATTTTATACAACACCAAAAGTGTAAGCAACAAAAGAAAGATACACAATTTGAAATTTGCCAGCATCAAAAGCTTTTGAGTATCAAAAGATATGTTAAGAAAGTGAGAGGACAAAGCTGAGCATCATGGTACTGTGATCCCAGCCTTGGGGGACTGAAGCAGGAGGATAGCGAGGCCAAGGCCAATTTGGACTACATGGTGAGACCCTGTCTCCAGAAAGAAAGGAAATGGGGGGGGCATGACACACAAAGACTCTGGACAGATGTTTCTCTAAAAAGGAGATGCAGCCAGTTAGTTAACTCCTGGTACCAGCTGTCACTGCTTTTCTTTGGTGATGATAAAAATCTTCCCAATTAGACAGTGACAAAGCTAGCACAAGATTGTGAGTTCACTGGAAGCTACTGAAACACACACTTCAAAGTAGTTGTTATGGGCTAGGGAGTGTTTGTCTAGCACACAGGTAACCCTGGGTTCAATTAACAATACCACAGGAAACTGGGTGTGGTGGCACACACATTTCATCCCAACACCTGGGAGGCAGAAGCAAGAGGATAAGAACTTCAAGGTCAGAGCAAGTTCAAGGGAAGTCTGGGATGCATGAGACCCCATCTCAAAAAAAGAAAAAAAAAAGTTAAGTTAATGGTAACCTTTGTGTAACTTATATTTTGCCTCAAGAGCCAAAGGAAATCCTTTATGTATCAGTAGAACTAGTCCCCCAGATACTTGCTAAGTAACATTATAAGTAAGTCTCTGACTACAGAACTATAGACCACATGCTATCATTCATAATTATGCCCCCCCCCCGTTAATATGGCTTAGCTTCCTGGGAAGATAGGCAGGGAAGCAGACCTACAACTGAGCTACCTTAAACTCAAGCCAAACACATTATTCCCAGGGTGCCTGCAAGTGTCGAACAGCACTTGCCAAAGGCCTTGTGTGGTTACCCTTATCCTGGGCTTCATAGAGGCAGTGCTAGGCTGAGCTGTGCATTCTCTGGTATAGCCCCTTCTTTTGTGCCTGGTTATAACTGCTAAGCAGGACGCCTGGGCAAGCTGCCTAGTATGGAGCTCCACAGAGAGACTGTGCATTACGTGCATCCCTCCTCTTCCAAGGCTGGGCACCCCATACTCCCAGTCAGTCAGCTTTTCCCAATTCTATTATGAACTAGTCTCCTCCCTCATATGTTGAAGACCTAACCCCAGTCACTTTAAGAGGTAGAACCTTTGGGATGTGATTAGATTTAAATAAAATCCTGAGGCAGGATTCCCAGGGTGCAATTAAAGAGACTAGAGCTGCTTCTCTGCTGTGTGAAGATAGGTTTGGAAGGCAGCTGCCTTCACACCAGGAAGAGCCATCACCAGACCCCAAATCTGCAGTGTAGCGCCTGTTCCTGGACATCTAGTATCTACAGCTGTGAGAAAAGAAGTCTTTCCTTTAAGTCAGCTTTTCATTACTATGACAAAATACCTGAGACAGGCAATTTATAAAGCAGGAAATTCTCTTTGGCTCACTGCTCCAGTCCACGGTCTCTTGGTTTCTTTGCCTTATAACACTGGATCTGTGGTAATGGGAGACATCATAGCAAGTGTGTGACAGAAGACACTGCTCAATGCGTGTAGCCAGGAAGCAGGGAGTACAGGAAGGGGCCAGGTCACCTTCAGAGGCAAACCCTTTGATAACCTACCTTCCCTCTACTCATCTACTACCTGCAGCACTGGAGAATCAAACCATAACACCATAGACGGTGCCTTGTGATAATTGTCCAAACCAATGGGGGGTGGGCAGGAAGAAGGACAGGGAGGAGGGGGGAGGGGGAGAGGCAAGGGGAGGGTGGGAGGGCAACAGAGCGAGGGAGAAGGAGATGGGTAATAAAAGATTTTCAAGGCTACCTGTCTAGCCAGCAGGAATTGGCAGCTTCAGTTCTATCTTGGATCTAGGGTTACCCCCCCCAACTGCCCCGCCCCACACAGAGGGCATCCTACCGGTCAAGTACCATTTTTATGTTAAAGTTAGACATTTTCCTCTAGCATCTCCCCAAAACACATCCCCTACTGTTCTTGGTGCTCAGTCAGAGGAAAACAAAACAATCAAATGAGTTCCCGTGCTAGAGGAATCGCCAACTGAGAAAAACTTCTCAAAGGACGACACAGCGCTATATTTTATGGGTGATTTCTGGGATTTTCAAGGGTAATTTCGACCATATGTTTCCTCGGGTCACGTGATGGCTCTAGCCTCTATCCCTGAGTTAAATGGGATTGCTCTCTAGCTGACAACATGTGACAACATGGCCAACTTCTCTGTTCCAAGATCCAACATTACTTGGAGACACAGCAAACTCCCCAATCCTCCAGCTCTTGCAGTCTGTCTCCTAATAATGTCAGAAGCTATGGCCATAATGTCTCAAGACTCTGACCGCCTAAACATGAGCTGAACAAGCACAACAACAGATGTGGTAAAGTGGGTGGGGAGAGCCAAGGAGGCTTCAACCCTATACAAGAACTACAGGCAACTAATAAGGACTGCTGAGAGTGGGGAAAACAGTCTTCCCCAGGGAAGAGAGCACCGATCGGATATCCATTACCAAGTGGTCAGTCCTGAGGACATACATATGAGTAACAATATATGGACTGAGCAGAGACACTTATGTACTTAGGAATAAATGTGTATATACATAGACATATTAGCAACTAATAAAAAAAGAGGCAGTGAATTGGAAAAAAAAAGCAAGGAGCGGGTATATGGGAGGGTTTGGAGGAAGGAAAGGGAAGGGGGAAATGATGTGATTATATTATAATAATCTAAGAACAGACAAAAGATGCAGGGATAATTGAACCACTCCTATCCGAAGTGTTCTCAAACACCCCTCCTCTTCCCCTCGTGAATTTCTATGCTGTTTATGTTTGTTACATGGGATTGCAAGGAGGGTGTGCAGGTGTTCTTGGGGTGATTGCACACTAATATCCCCCAAACTGAGGCTTAAGTAAGGTTACATGATTATCTCCTGTTAGGTGGCTGAGCTGGGGGCTGAGGTGTGGGGCTGGAATCCAAATCCCAAGTTCCACCAGCTTCACCAACTGGGCTAAACCACTCTCATCAGCTTAGCCCACCTGATTCTTTCTTCCCAGTGCTAATTTATGTCTTCAGTTCGCATCCAATTTAGTCCCTTCTCCTCCTGCAGCTTCCTTGCCTGCGAATCCCCAGGGGAGGCTTTAAGATGACTCCTGTCCAGAAATTACTGCCTTTGGCCTGAACACACGTGCCCAAAGCATTCCTCTGGGTCCTGAATCCACACCATGACATCGCCAGCCACCTCTGCCAGCAGCTTCTCCACCAGCCCGCTGACATTTTGAGCCTCCCTCTACTAGTCCCTTGCTAGAGCAAATGCTGCTTCCTTCCACAGCTACCTGCAGCTCTTGTTATTTTCCTGTCATTGATTTCGTGCTGGGCTTTCTAACCACCCAATCCAACTTCCCTGCTTTCATTTCTTTTTCTGTCCTTGGAATCTGAAGCATCTCCCGATTTACTACCATCTGCTACCTTAATTAATAGGCTGTTTACCTCCCCTGTAGGACCTTGCAGAGATTCTCTTGGACGCCATCCCTGACTCTGTAGAGTTGCAGGGCCCTCATTAGTCTTGGTTTATAATCCAGCCTTCAATCTATCTGACAGCTCGCATCTCCAAGCCAATTTGAATTACATTTTTTCTCATAGGATTTCATAAGACACAAATATGCTTTATTCAAACCTGGAACAAATTACAGTTACAAGATTCCCTCTGTCCAGTCCTTTTATAATTTGAAAGGAACCAGAAAAGGGGGGGGCAAAAAAGAGCATTAATCTGGTTTGTTTGATATGAATTCACAGAGTTTTTCTCTACATTGAAGTCTCAGGTCTTTATTGCAAGTAATTCTCTTTCTACATAATGTAGTTGGGCACCTTCTGTCTCTTTCCATGTCAGCACCCTCACCAGCAGACTTATATTATACCCAGTGCAATCACACACAAGTCTATGGCCAGAAAAATAAATGAAGAATATGACTTTTTAAACCTGAACTGCCAACACTCATTACAGTCAAAGATGGTAACTTGTCTAGAAGAGAAAACAGCTTGTGATTAGAGTCTTTGTTGTTGTTGAGCCTAGGAGATAGCTTAGCATATAAACCACTTAACAGTCAAGTTTGAGGACCCATGTTCAGATCCCAAGACCTGATAGCACTGCTGTTACTGCAAGTGATCCTTAAAATGCAGTTGTCTATGCTCTTCCTGGATGAGTAAGGGAAGAGGGATCATAGAGCATCTATCAGGATCTTTCTGTGGCTCAGGCCCTGAGTGAGGGATTCACCCCTATGGTCACAATGATGAGTTTAAACCAACCTTGTCCATGCCTCCTAAAGATATGGATCAATTTGTAGATCTCAAGTCTCGCTACCGTATGCTCTGAGTAAGAATTTGAGAATGGGATGCTAAAAGACTCTTTGCTGCCTAAGTCAATTTTGGAAACATCATAATTTCAAAACATCCCAGAAATATCAATTTCAGCACCTTTTTTGTCACCTTTTTCAGGTGTAATGCTCAAACAGCTTCAATAATATGCCTAGCATACTCAGAATGTTGAGCCATAAGCCCAGCACTAAAGAGAGGCCCATAAGTTTCTGCAACCCACACCTTCATGGCACCAAAGAACCTCCATTGTGATGGGAACCTTCCTTTTCTGTATACATTTTTAAGGATTTCTCAGCATCATTTTTAAAAGACAAAAATGTTTTTCAGCATGCCCAAAGATACTAGTTCATATCAAAGCTCAAATTATCTCTACTCATCTTAGCCAAAATGCTATACCGCCTAACTCCACAGCAAATGAACAGATAAACAAAAGGACCATGTACATGCAATAGCATATCATTTGCCTATGAAAAGGAGCAAAGTTCTTATACACACTACAACACAGGGGAAGCTTGAAATAAGATGTAAAAGACAGAGATTGAATGGCAGCACTTTGGAGAAGCCGGAGACAAGCAGACCCATAGAGACTGAATGTAGACTAGTTTCTGCCAGAGACTGGAAGGAGGAGAAATGAGGAATAATTTTTTAATGGGAACAGGAGTTTCTGTTTAGGGTAAAGAGAAAGTTATAAAAATAGATTATGGTTCTGGAGTGCTGTGAAATAATCCTTTTGTACACGGTGAAGATTTGTCACTGTGGTTGGTTTAATGAAGAATCTGACTGGCCAATAGCTGAACAGGATAAAGTTAGGTGGGAAAGCCAAACTAAGAATGATAGGAAGAAGAAGGGTGGAGCCAGAGAAGTTTCCAGAAGCTGCAGAGGGAACAGGACATGCTGGAGGACAGGTAAAGCCATGAGCCATGTGGCAGAGGGTAGATAAGAAATATAGGTTAATTTAAAATTCAGAGTTAGCTAGTAACAAACCTGAGCTATCAGCCAAGCATTTGTAATTAATATTGCATCTCCATGTCAGTTATTTGGGGACTGGCTGGCAGAGCAGAACTGATTGAGAGCCAGGACAGAAAAATTCCACCTGCACTGGAGCCCTGTTTTAGCCTTCGCTTTCTTTATAAAGCCACACTTCCCCTTGATCAGGGTTCTGATAACACAACACAAGGACTCTCTGACTAGTAAGGCCTAAGTCTGATTGCTAAGACATCTTCTGCCCCTGCATTTTGTTTCAGACAAACTCTTGCTGTGTAGCCCAGGTAGATTTTCCTGCCTCAGCTTCCTAAATAGGAATACATGCATGCACCCTGTCTGCCCTCTGTTGTGTTGCTGTTGGTTTTTGGTGGTGGTGGTCTTTAAAAATAAATAAGAGCAGCAAGATGACTCTTAATGTATTTGTCTCATAAGCCTGATGACCAGAATTTAATCCTCAGAACACACATTTAGGGGGAAGGAGAAAACCAATTCTATGAAGTTGTCCTCTGACTTCCACATGTGTGCTATGGCATCTATGTGTCCATATACACACATCATGCACAGACAGTGATGATGATGATGATGATGATGATGATAAACATTTTAAAAGCAGTCCTTAATGCAGAGAGTAAGAGCTCACCCCCAATTGGTACATCTTCAATACAACTCTGAGGCTCAGAAACATAGTGAAAGAGGGGGCAGAAAGATTTTAGAGCCAGAAGATCAGAACGAGACAGTATCATCTGGATGTGGCTGGGATACTGAATCCCTGCAATCTCAACAGTAGTTTTGCCTAAACAAGACCTGAATAATGGCCACACCAGTCAACTTGCCAGCACAGACGGAGGACATGTCAGAAGGCCCCACCTCTTGATGAGGAGATACAGTCAGTCAATGACTGCTCAGGGAGGGAGAATCAGTTTTCTCCAGGGATGAGTTTCTTGGCGGCTTGTTGAACCCCAAGGGGTCAGCCCTAAACACATACACATGGAAACAACACTAAATAGATTCAATAGTGTGTGTGTGTGTGTGTGTGTGTGTGTGTGTGTGTGTGTGTGTGTGATTATAAAAAAAGAAGTCATAAATTCAAGAAGGCATTGGGGAGGAACATAGGAGAGTTGGAAGGTTAGAGGGAGGAATGGAAATTATATCAGTGCAGTACTTATGTACAAAATACTCAAAAATGTTAAATTAAGAAATCATTTTTTAAAATTTCATGTATATGGCGTGTTTGTTTGTGCACTATCTACATGCCTGCAGAGCATCGGCTCTCCTGAGATTAGACAGTTGAGAACAAGCCCATGGGTGCTGGGAATTGAGCCTAGGTCCTCTAGAAGAGTAGAGCGCTCTTAACCACAGAGCCTCTCTCCAGACCCAGAAATGATTTTTTTAAAGGATGTATAAATAAATGCAAATGTAAATCCTTTGACCTTGAGAACATCATCCCAAACCAGTTTGACCAAATGAAAATTTGCCTTTTATGGACAAAGCATCTCATCTGATAAACGGGTAGCTGGCTAACCAAGAAAATTCTAGAAACCTTTCAGGCTGTATTCTTCCCATTCAAAGAGCAGATGAGAACAGGAGATAGGGGAAAGAGAACCACGGGAAAAATTGAAATAATTAATGTATGCCTTAAATTTGGCTGGAGGAGTTATTTAAGAGCACTGTTGTTTCCTCTACATGATCGGTATCTTCAAGGAAAATGCAATTTTTTTTTTTCTTTCCCTTCAGATGAAAGCTGCTCCAGCAGGAGGCTGTAAAAACTGTAGGCACACAAAGGTTATGAGACGGCACAGTGAAAGATGTGGCAAGTCTGTTGTGTCTGAGAAGACACGGGCTGCCTGGCAATGAATGAGTTCCTGCACAAGGACTCATAAGGTGAGAGAGACAAAGATCGTGATAAGGCCAGGATACAATACAGTTGAGTCAGAAAAGTTCTTGTCACCCAACCTCAAGGACCTGAGTTCAATCTCCAGCATATGTGTGGAAAGTTGGGTGATGCCACATGTTCTTGTAATCCCAGTGGTGAGGAAGTGGAGGCAGGATGGAGGCAGGAGGATTACCTGGGGCCCCCAGACCAGCCACCCTAGCCTTCTTGGTAAGTCCAGGTCATTGAGAAACTTTATCCCGGAAAATGTGTGGATGCTGCCAGAAAACAGAAGCCAAGCTTGTTCTCGGTACACAATCATATGCGCACTCACACACCAGACCAGACTATGATGGTGTACTATGGCAGGAAGACTTGTGGGACACTACTTCTGTGAGGGGCAGACATCCATTCCCTTGCAGAAAATGAGGCAGCATTTAACCATCACAAGGAAGAAAAATGCCATTAATCTCTGCCTGGAGTGAACTAACAATGCAATGCCTGAGAGCCAGGGGCAGAGCTTGAGGCTAAGTGAGAAGAACCCGTGGAAGCGGTGGAATGGGGCATGCCTTATATAAACTGCAGGTTTTGTTAGACATACTTTCTGCCCTCTTTTAATAGTTAACCTGACCCCAGCTCAGGAATCCGAGATAGCAAGGCATCTATTGTACCCCTGGAGAAAGCTTTGCAAACCCGAGTACCTTACAGCCTTGGCTGCAGCCATTGTCCCAGGGATTCTGGAATGGCCCTTCCCTCTTGAATCTTACAGCCCTCCAGACCCACACAGAGCTTATCTCCAGCAGGAGTCTCAAGGGTTTATGATTTTAAAACATAACTTGAGTAAGTCTCCATCTTATCTCAGAATGAGTTTCCCTCTCACTCAGCGTCCCAGCTGCTTCTTGCTGCCCAGCCAGACTCCTGCAGAGATAAAAATACAACTCATTTAGGTAAATGATTAAATTGAAAGTTACAATATTACTGATTAAGTTTGAACAAAGAAGAGGGGAAAAGAAAGCAAATTCTTTGAGAGGGTCAAGGAAATGCCTGTCCTCCTATACGACCCCCAGGCAGCTCCCACACTAAATGAGGAGGGTCTTAGAAGAGGGTTCCCTTGAGGGAACCACCCCACTCAGTGTCACTAGGGTCTCCTCTTTCAATCTCAGAACAGCTACTTACTGTCTCCTCAGTGGATGTGCGTGTGCGTGTGTGTATATGTGTGTGTGTGTGTATGTGTGTGTGAGAGAGGGGGGGTGTTTGTGTGTTCCTTGGGCTCTGTAGGAACCTCCCAGAATCAAGCATATTTCTTGAACCTACCAGTCCTGAAGTTGCTGGGAAAGAAGATGTGGGTTGTGTAAATAGAATCAAGGTGATGGCACATGGTGAATGATTTAGAGTATGTAAAACTGAGTGTAATGAATATGGGTAACAGATAAAGATAAAATAGCCACCAAGGTATATGAAAGAAAGGGCCTAGATGGGTCACATTTGGGGTGAGGAGAGAGAGATACCTTGAATACCCAACGTTATCCTCCTCAGAGAACAGTCCCAAAGCTGCATAAGCCCAAGCCCAAGAGTCACTGTTTTCCTGTAAACAGAAACTCTGGGTAACACTCTTGCTACATCTTCATTTCAGCCCTGTGGCCCACAAATTTCTAAAGACACCAAAGGCAGACTCTGCCCTCTTACCTTAATTTTGGTATGATAGAAGAGAGAAACATTCTAGCAAGCCAAAACCTATCTGTCCATCATAGCCATCCACCAGCGATCACCACAGCTTCCTACTCACCTTACTTTCTTGTTGAATTCATAGTCAAAGGAAGCCCCAAGTAGCCTGGACAGAAGAGCTGGGCACCCTCCAGATCTTCACTGATAGGAAAGGGATCCATGGAAAATGACATCATTGTTCTTGCTTCATTTTGCCCTAGAGCCCAGCCCTGTGCTAGTGATGAGGATGGGTAAGGAGATATGCCCTCATTGAACAAAGCCAGCTGTCATTCAACTGTCCTATAATAATTAGACAGACCACCAGAATGGCATCACAACCCTTCACCACTGTAGACTCTGGGATGCTAAGTTGATGGGAGAAAGATCCCAGAAGGAAGATGCAGTATCTAGGGGAACAATGTTTTGCATGAACCATGTGTCAGGAGAATGATGTGTAAGGGGAATCAGGCTTGAGAGTGGAATGGTTTACTACGTAGTGGCCCAGTCAGAACCCTAGTCTGTAGGGTCCCATTGACCCACACCAGGCCTCCAACCACATAAGTTCCTTAATCACGACCCAACTTGACCTTAGCCTTTGAGTTTTTGTTTGATTTTTTTTTTAACACAATGTTTTCCAGGGCCTTTTGTTTCATTTTGCTCTTTGTTTATAGAAAAAAAAAGAATTAGGCAATACCAAGTTCCTTAACATGCCATGTTTCCCTTTATTAAAACTGGCATTGAAGTGGTACTTTTACAATGAACAGGCAAATACAGAGTCATAACCTTTAGCTAAAGCCCACTGTCAACATTACGGTACATTCTTGGTCTTATACATTCTATGGGTTTTAACAAATGAATGATAACATCTATCTACCATTATAGGATTATATATAAAAAAGCCAAACCTAAAACCTGTAGTGATATGTTATTTAAGATTTATTAAAGCTTGCCTGTGATTCAGAAAGCAAAGTCAAGCACAAGCCATAGAAGCCAGGTACACACCTTTAATCCCAGTGAAGCTAGGAGGTGGTGGTACACACCTTTAAACCTAAGACTCAGGATTAAGAGGTAGATAGATCTCTCTGAGTTCAAGGCCACCCAAGAATACACAAAATTGAATCAGTCTAAAAGAGTAACCAGTCACATGCCTTTAATCTCAACACTAGAGAGGTATAAAATACAGAAGTATTCAGTAGGAAGCATTCATTTTCCAGATATGCTGAAGATGATAGAGCATTTATTCTCCAGCCATGCTGAGGAGTGGTTACAGTCTGAGGCTTGGTGAGAGCTCATGGAGACAGGATCAGCTCATTCAGCCAGTTGATTTGCTTTTCTAAATCCTCAGGCAAGCTTTAATAAATCATAAATAATATATCACTATAAAAAATCTCCATGTTCTAGTGTGCCATCCTCTCTACTCAGAATTATGTTTTTATATCCAATTTGCTGGACAAGTATATATGGTCTTATTTTTCCTCTTTAAAAAGTGATGTTGATTGACTCAGGTAGAATCATCATAACGCTAGGCTCACAGTTTTACCAAGCCCAGTCAGGGACATTTAAGCCCCTGCTCCCCCAGTCTCTGAATAGAATGCAGCACTCTCTTATCCTGACTGAAGCTCTCTCCAATATCCTGCAGCAGAACTCAGTGGGTGCTCTGGGCTGGCCAAAGAGGATGAGGGCAGAGGATGGAGGCATCGTCTGGTGCCCTTGCTTGTGAGTAAATAGGTTGGGTACAGGTGATATCCAACTTATGCTGAACTGGATGGAAGATAAGTATGGGTGAGTGGTGAGAGCTCAAGAGAAGACAGAACATAGCAATGCCAAGCAGCCATCCTCAAAGCATCACCAAGGTATCTACTGGGGTTCCCAGGACCCTTTCCAGGTCTCATGAGTTGATAACGGTTTTCATAGCACTACCATGAAATACTATCCAGTCTCATTCTTGAAACACCATATTAACAAGTTTTCTGTCTATATGATATGCCATATATTATATGGATGTATAAGCAGTCTATGGAATCTCAGCTGTCTTCTGTTAAAGCAAACAAAAAAGAATTTTTCAAAAATGTAAAAAAAACCCACTCCCCTCTTAAATATATTTTATTATAATTATGCATTTTATATGCAGATATGTATGGATGGATGCAAATGACAGGTACATATATGAAGATCAGAAAACAAGATGGGTTTGGAGGGATTGAACTCGGGTTGTAAGCCTTGGTGACAAGACCCTTTACCCACTGAGTCATCATGTGTAGAGAGCTATAAAGTGCCGTGCCTTAAAGATGGCGCTGGCTTCTGCCTTCCACCTCCCCAAGGGTGAGCACTCTCTGGTGTAAACAAGCCCTTATTTGTTAAGTCTGTTCAGCCTGTCTGCTTCCGCGTTAGAGTAGTCTATCTGCAGGGTCCACGTAGCTCACTGGGGTTGGTTAGTGCAAGGGTATTTAAGCCTGTGCAGAGGTCCCCCGGGCTCCTGCGGGTCAGAAAAACATGTTTCAAGGATCCTGATTAAAACTGCATGAAGAAGATCTTCCCGGAGTAGTGTCTTCCTTGCTGGCGAGGGCAGGCGCGTACAATCATGCCCACCCCTCTCCTGTTTAGAAGAGTCTGAAACTGAGAAGAAGCAGTGGGCAAAGTCTTCCTACAGGACACTCTACCCACTGGCAGGCATCTGGGTGCACACCACGCACAGCTATGCACATAGGTCCACAGTGAGCAAAGGCTCACAGGGAGAGGTGTTTTCCTCTGTGTGTGAGAGGCATTACATCCCACATCAGGTTTCTCCAGTAACCATGCCATCATTAGCCAGAGTTATGTATATCACATAAATATACTGTTATCAACCACTTTCTGGAATGTACATCAACCTTGTTGGTTGTCTCATCCAAGGCCTCATCCAGGGATCTGGCCATCCACATAAATGACACACTGGATACCACTAATTCATTGATTGCTCGAGTCCTGCTTATTTGTTCAAGCCCTGTGCAATCAGAGGCCTGAAGGGCATCACAAAGTAACTGGAAGAGCAAGTCCCTTACCCTGGAAGATGCGCAGTGCAATGGGACATTGTGAACAGTTATTCCATGTAAAACATGGCAGAGATTTCAGCCCTGTACCTCAAACATGGAAGTAGTGGTAGAGAACCAAGTCCGAATGCCTCTCACCCACCACCACGTGGCTGAGCATGAGGCACACACACCTCCTGGCAACCCCTCCCACTCCCTCCACCTCCTAGAACTCTTTCAACTCCAGCTCTCTCTCGGTAGCTGTTAGCCCCATCCTTCTCACCTGCTTGAAAGCACTGTCTTTTCTCTAAAAAAGGATCAGATTAGGAATAAGTTCTTCACTCATTTCTCTCTCTCTCTCTCCCTCCCTCCTCTCTCTCTCTCTCTCTCTCTCTCTCTCTCTCTCTCTCTCTCTCTCTCTCTCTCTCTCTCTCTGTGTCTGTGTCTGTGTGTGTGTGTGTGTGTGTGTGTGTGTTCATGTTTTCCTCTGTTTTTTCAAACTTGTTACATAGGATGACCTTAAACTTCTGATCCTCCTGCTTATGCTCATCAAAATGCCCAGTTTACAGGTGTGCACCACCATGCCCAGCTTACACAGCACTGGGACTAGAACCCAGGGCCCGACTCCCTAAATGCCTCCTCTTGCTCTGAGAAGGCCAAGTCCCTGGGTCTCCCCTGACCACTGGCCTCCTCAAGTCTCCTGCACTCTTTCTGCTTCTGCTCTCCTGGATGCACACGGAGGCTCCAAGGTTCCATTTCTTTCCTTTGCAGCAGACATCCCTTAGAGATAACAGGAGCTCTCACAGTTCAGCTAGGTGGCCGGGCTTCCCCTCGGGTGGGGGACACTCACGAGGGAAGGTCAACATGACTTTGTTAGAATAGAGATAACCCTACTGAGCAAAGAGCGCACCAGCTATCTAATCAGTTGGTTTCCCAGGCCTTTCTCATGGGCTGCATATGTGTTTGTAAAAGAAAACAGCCAAGAGCTGAGGATGCTACATTCCTTTCTTTATTTCATTTTCCTTTTCTTCTTTTTATCCTAGGGATTAGGCCTGGACATAGTGGGTCCTCCTCCTCCTCCTCCTCCTCCTCCTCCTCCTCCTCCTCCTCCTCCTCCTCCTCCTCCTCCTCCTCCTCCTCCTTCATCAAATAGATGTATCAAAGATCCCCAGAGTATGCAGAGTGGCCCAGGGTGAACCGATCTCCTGAGCTGGCCCCACACTCCACTCTACCCTATCTGTAGCAGGGGCTTCGGGAACCTGCATGGAAAAGGCTGCCAGGGTGTGCATGAAGGGGAGCTGGGCAGGCCTCTGTGCTGGGGTGTAGAGGGTGAGAAGCGTAACTAACAGAGCTGCCAGACAGCAGAGGGCCCAGGCCCAGGTGGGGAGGCCACTGCTTAGAAAATGTTTGAAGTCCTCCACTCTTAAAAACTTTAGCCAAGGCAAGAACAGGAGATCACACAAGAACCCAGAAAGCATGGGAGCCCACTTCCCTGTAGCATGTGTTCCAATGACACCCAGATCTTAAAAACACCTAGCAGAGAAGAAAAAGAGGAAGATTGTAGCACAGCCCTTGTCTGTTTGTGCGCCCCTCATGCCTGACCACACACTCTAATTCCCACTGGCTTTCTTCTGAGGCTCTGTATTCCAGGTCTTTTTCTATTCACATCCCTTGTTCTCTGGACACAGATGAAAGCTTGGGTTTAAAGAAAGGGGA
This sequence comes from Cricetiscus sungorus, assembly GCA_030556225.1. Taxonomy (NCBI): domain Eukaryota; kingdom Metazoa; phylum Chordata; class Mammalia; order Rodentia; family Cricetidae; genus Cricetiscus; species Cricetiscus sungorus. Next base: position 89,860,333 of record JANBXA010000007.1, read on the forward strand.
CATCTGTGTCGCTGAGTCCTGCAGTCCTTCATGGTGGTTAATTAATGTCTCTTCCCTATACATTGTACATTTCTTCAGGGTGGTTAGGTTTCAAATCCAATACCAATCATACTCAGTATCCGTAGCTCCTCCCAGCACCCCTTGCCCCACCCCTTACCCTAAACCTCTCCTCCCAGAGCCTGGGCTTCTGCTCCCCCTCCCCCCTCCTGATCCCTATATAACTCCCAGTCATTTTTGGCTATGCCCATCTCTTGATTGGTGGCCCCTCCTTTGTTCTCCCTCCCACTCCCTCCTCTCATGGTCCAGGTTTGTCTGCTGGCCATGTGCAGCCGGAACTTTCTCCTCTGTAGGTAAATAATTTTTATTTATCTACAATAAAAATTCTCCATACTTTAGGAGTAGTCATGTCCTCTTCCTTTTATTTCTTTTTTTTTTTTCCACGTAGTGCATAGGTTTCCTGAGTCCTAGTATAGCCACAGAGCCACACACACAGTAGGTATTTAATAAGTGGTGGTCAATAGCCTGACTACAGGTAAGGTTAGGTGATGGAACTGTGCAGTGAGGTATACCCTTTAGGAAATTCAGAGATCATATATGTTCTCTCAACCAAAGGTACAGCCTTGGTTTCCCTCTCTAAAATAATAATTTGCTGGGACCTAAGAGTCTGGTTTTCTTCTGTCCTCATCTTGGGAGCACTTCCTGATAGCCTCCAAGAAGAGCTTGGTTGGTTCCTAACTTTAATGCCAGCCTTTCCTGCCAGGGAAGTTCTCCTAGTTGCTACTTACAGTTTTCCATGGCCAGTCTTGGGTAGTTCCCAGAGACCTCAGGTGAACAGGACTAGGATTTCAGAGGCCCAAATCCCAGGCCCTAGCAGATGGTATTCTAAAGGAGGAAGCAAGGCTATAGTTTCCCATCTCAGCATCTTTGTCACCAGGAGCTTGCAGAGCCAAGCCATACCTCAGATGAGTGGCCAGCTCTCAACAGGCTGATGTTTTCAGGCCTGTGCCACTCAACAGTGTGCACCAGACTCTAAGGTATAGCTCAGAGAGGCACTCAGCAGCCTCCCAGGTGTCTGCGCAATCCCAGCACCTCAGGCATTCCCAGCTTGCTGGACTTCTCTCCTCCCCTCTCTAAGCAATGCCATCCTGATTCCCTTCTGAGGAATGAGCTCTTTGCCAGTTGGACAGAGTCTAATGGGAGCATCATTTAGGACATATGCCTTCCCTCAGTCTAAGCACAGATACCTGAGTCCCCAGCACAGTACACATGCTCTCCCAAGTACCTGGGTTATGGGCAGAACCAAGGCAGTAGTGGGTGCTGCCTGATTCTAGCAGCAGCTCTGTAGTCACTTTCCATCTGCTTTCACCAGGGTACTCTCTGGGCAGCCAAGCCTCCATACACTTGCCCTCTCACCCCAGCCTTCTCTCTGATCCTTCCCGCTGCTGCCACAGTTTTCTACTTCCTGTTTTGCTGCACATAACCAGGAAGCCCCAACTGCCATGCCTACATCCTAGAGCAAAAGTAAGTGGATCACACATCCAACTGTCTTGAGCAAGCTGAACCACACTCATGTCACAGCAGCAGGGTACAACTATGGCTCCGGGCCTGACACCATCTCCTGCACAGCCTCAGTCTGAGGACTCTAATGCTCTGAACTGTTTGGTTATCTCTAAAATGGCAATGTTTCCTCACCGTGTGGCACTGAGGTGTGTGTTGATACAATGCACAGAGGATGCTTTGATGTGGTCATAGGTGGCCAGAGGGGGCTGGGTACATAGTCTAAAGCTTCAATGTAGCCCAGAGTAGTTGGTGGGGGTCTGGTGTATAGTCCTGATAGGAACATTCTCCCCACACATTCATCCCAGGAGGCATCTGAGATTCCCAGTCAGTCTTCTGCTGATTAAGCACACTAGAGTCACCTCGGTGCTTTTTGGCTGTGCAGAAACCTGGGGAGTCCAAGCCCAGCCTCCCAAAGCCCCTTTCAGAAAAAGGCTTCTTGAAATAAGAAGTCTGCTGCCAAGCTGAAACAGCACATAAACCTTAGAACCCACAGATTTGAGGGAATTCTAATCTTGGCCCAAACTGGCAGAAGGAGGGATATGGGGGAGGGGAGGATGAGTCAGAGATTCCACCCCTCCAAGGGGGCAGCCTAATATGGCGTTGGGGAGCCAAGAGAGACAACTTAGGTATGCCTGGATTTTCAGACTGGAGCCATGGCTCTGGCCACAGACCAGCCGTGCACCCCCACACAAATGCACACACCTACCTCTCAGACACACAGAGCAGAGCTTAGGGTAGGAAATGAACCAAAACTGAGAACCAGAGCAGCTTGGAAGAAGCCAGCTGACCTACTTGCAACTTGACACATGAGGTGACAGCAACCAGCCTTCACCCACAATGCACCAAAGCTCGACCCCAAGTGGCCCTGTGTCTTTGGGCATAGTAAAGTCCCTGGCTGACTCCAAGGTCTCCAAAAATGCAGTTGCCTCTGGAGCTGTGATACGATATACATGGAGGCTTCATCCCAAAGGACCTCTCAGCATATGAATGGCCGCACTGGGAGCAGAGAGCTTCCAGGGGTGAGCTTTCAGCTCCTACCCTAGCTCTATAGGGTATGAAAACACAAGTTCAAGATGGCTCTTGAAGGAGTTGGTGAGGAGCTGGCTTAGTTTGGTCCTGGCTAGGCCCCTCACTAGCTGTGTGACTGTGGGCATATGCTTTGACTATCTGTAAACTGATGTCAGTGGAGACGTGGTCCTCATATCCAATGTTATTAAGAATCATCTGGAAAGGAGTTTTGCTGAGCCCTGGCTCAACAGACTAGGAAGGAGCCTAAGAATCTGAACTTCCAAAAAGTCCCCAGGGTTAAATTAATAGGAGGAAAGAGTGTTTTATCTTATCTCTACATCCCAAGTCCTCTAATTAGGCCGACTTAGATCCATGACCACCACTCTGACCAATAGTTACATAGCCACCTTGTGGTAATTGGCCAGGCCACAGTCCTGGGCTCCATTCCTGGAGACAGGATTAATCAACATCCTCAGAAACACATCAAATAGCAATAGGGTTGCTGGAATGAGTCAGGGGAAAGAATTACACTGGAGAGGTGAGCAGTAATTGCCCGTGGGATGGGTAGTGGCAGAGCCATCATGGAGCCCGACGAAGCTCTGTTCTCTCCAGCATACCTGGCGGTTTCTGTTTGGACCCTCTGTTGAAGAGATCAGATCGTGGTGGTGTTTGCTAGAGTGGACTCCTAATGAGGGCGGGGAAACTGTAGAGACACCATCTTCCCTTCAGTAGGAACAAGGACTAACCATTACAGACAAAGGAATTGTATCCTAGTACTTCCAGGAGGGAAGTCATTACTTCAACCCTCCTCACAAGAAACTTGAGTAATAGTCTGGTCACCTGGGTGCTCCATGTACAAACCTGTGCTCTGCAACAAATGTACAGATGACTATAATTCAGTCTTGGACACAAAAACATTTTTTTTCCTAAGAAAATGTGAACAAGCATCTACCATAGAGAGTACCAACAACAGACCAAAGTATAATTCCCCTAAAGTCCATCTCTGCAAAACCAACACATTTGTTTGGCCTACCTAAGGAACATAGGTGAAAGGTTAATTCCGGGAGAGTGAGTGACCCCAAAGCAGTAACATCAATAAGGATTCTTACCCAACATAGATGACCACTTCTCCATAGCTCCAAAGATTGATGGAAGTTCCTCTTCAGCTAATCTCCCATGGTCCATATACACAATCCTCTCCCAGAACCACGAGACCAAGTACAGCTGGGGCAGAATTACATACAGCTGGGAGGGACATATAAGAAGGAGTGGATGGAATTAATGGGGAGGCTCTAATAAGCCTCCTCTAGTCGCCCCTTCTATGTGGGAACATCGGCAGGCCTCATCTTAAGGGTCTGCTCTGGAGAACATTGTTCTACAACAATCTGATACATGAAGTCTGCTTCTGACCTCAGAGAGATTCCTAAATAATGACGATAATAATAATAACAATAATAATAACAATATGATGACAACGATGACGATGGCTGGTGGTGTTGTTAGTATGCCTCTCCCTTTGTCCTTGGGGATTCGGCACTTCTTCCTTCGAGGCTGGGATCAGAAGTGCAAGTTTGCAGTGATCGTCTCTAAAACGATAGATAAAAGGATACCTAAAAGGATACAGGTCAACAATTTGCCCTCCCTCCAGATTGAGCCTGCACCGTCTCACCCAGTTCTGCTAGCTGAGTAGATGACAATTATAGAGACTTGGCATTTGGTCCATGGTCTGGGGTGTAAATCTTAGACTAGGAGTGGCTCTGAGTTTAAATCTCAATTGCATTCAAAGATGATCAGAGTCCTTGACTCAAGCCTCATTTACTGGAAAGTGGAATAATGTTAGACTTCAACCAACGTGGAGGCTCTGTGCTCCAGAGGTCTGAATTCAATGGAATGAGGCCGTGTGAACATGTGTAAGTCCTATTCCTTCTCTGTGCTTTTGTTTTCTCACCAGCAAACATAAATTTTATTTCTCATAGGTGGCTGTGAATATTAAAATATATAGAGCACTCGAATGCTTGCCAGCTATCTGACACATACTAATAGATATTTGATTCAGAGGACATTGATAAAGCCCCTCCTGTGAGCTATCAGATCAGTTACATGTCTTCCGTCTTGTGCTCCACGTGACCTTGGAGGAGACAATCCACAACACATGCTATCGCTGTGCTTTGTGTGCAACAGGGGCTCTGCTTGGGAGAGACCAGGAAAGGTCTTGGAAGGGAAGGGTGGCTGATAGAGGCCTTGACTAGCTTGCCACGGGAGGGTATTGGGAAGAGGAAACCAGATGGAGCAAACACACAGGTATGTTCTGAGCAGGCCAGCTTGTCCATGGGGAAGGATATGACAAGTCTGGAAAATTGGTTATGTAGCATACATTGATTTGGGCTTTGCCCTGAGGCAGCAAAAGGCAACAGAAGTTTTAATAAAGAGAATGGAATCAGACTGTAGGATTTAAAAAACAAAAAAAACAAAAAACAAAAAAAATCCCAAAATAAACAAAACTGAAACCTGAAATTGGCAACAGAGTGGAAAGAAGGGCAGAGAGGAAGGGGTGAGATTGAACCAATTGAGAAACTGAGCCTAGGCAAGATACCGCAAGGATACAGGCGAGAGCTGACCATGGAGATGGGAAAGATGGCCTGGTTTAGGACATTTTGTAGAAGGATAGACAGGAAATGGTGGCCAATTGAATATTAAATCGAGAGAGCGGAGTAGGGGGGCATCAACCTCTACCTTAAGAGGTTGGGTAGACATCTTGATAGGTTAGAACACTGAAGAAATAGGAGCTGTGTGAATGGAGCTCATGGACAAATATCAGGAATAGTTATAATCTCTGCAGGCCACCATTTCACACTTAGTACTTCCTATTTCTTTTTAAAAAAGAAAGGGTCAGGGGGACAGAGTCAACTTTCAAAACTTCCCCTGAGAATACCTCCATGAGGGCTGGAGCTCCATTGTCTGATCATTCCACCCAGATCATTTCAAATATATCCCTAGGCTCACTCAAAGAACAAATAAAACAGCTACAAATACAAACCAGTCCTCACGAAGGGCTGACACATGCCCAGGTTTCTTCTCAGCTATCATAATTAATGCACTTAAGAAACATCTACTTATAGATTCTGCCAAAGTCCAGTGTCTGTCTTCAGTGCAAATGGGAATTCTCCTTTATGTAACCCTATCCTCATGTGTGTGTGTGTGTGTGTGTGTGTGTGTGTGTGTGTGTGTGAGAGAGAGAGAGAGACAGAGAGAGAGACAGAGAGAGAGACAGAGAGAGAGAGACAGAGAGAGAGAGAGAACATGGAATAAATAGAGGGGATGATGGCTTTAAAATTAGAGGTTGGAAGAATGGCGTACTGTAAAATCCCAAACCCTAGGCGGGGTCTAGGGAGCCACAAACCACACAGATTTGAACTTTAAGAGGAGGGCTTGGAAATAAAAAATCCCAGGTTCAGCTGGGGAAGGACGACTTCTCATCCAAAATGCATCTTTACGGCTGGGCTTTGGGGCCTGGAAAGTGTTCTTCATGGAAATGCTGAGTAGTCCCTCCATGTCCTACACCAGTGCGATCTCAGCTCTGAGAAAAAAATCAGACTTTCCCCTGCAACTAGGTCAACTGGATGGGTGGCAGGAGATTCCCCTGGAGTTTGTGTATTCCAGGATGTTAAAGAAAGAACTGCATTGTGAACAATGATGTCCTTTAGTTTTTAATGTATTTATTCTTTCACAATTTCATGCATATACAAGATTTATTTCCCCCCTTCCCGCTATGCTCTCTCATTCACTCTCCACTTCAGAGTCCCGTCTTCCCACCAAGCCCTACCCCCTTTCCTGTCTTGTCTTTTGTTTATTTTGTTTGTGGTCCACTGCATTGAACTAGGGTTTCTTGCTTGAGCATGAGGAATTCTTTTACTCAAGTAAGGACAAGTTTACCAGCAGCTATGCCATTAAAGACTACCAATGCCCTCTCCACCATCAACTGTTAACTGTCAATATAGCTCCTAGAGGAGAAATAGTGCCTGATGAGCCTTCCCTGTCTGTAATGAGATGTAGATGGAGCCCATATTATGCAGATAGACACTGCTACTGTGAGTTTATGTGTACAACAGCCATTCCGGTGGACCTAAGATCTCTTACTGACTTTGCCTCTATCTGAAGCCCAGTAAATTACTTGTGAGAAAGAAAGGGCAACCAGACAAACATCTCTTCTTGTCCAGAGGTGCCATTTGTGAGCCTTATATCATCAAACACCCAGGACCACTAAGCTCCACACCGGAGTCAATGGCTCAAGTGTCCACAAAGACCAGAAGACACTTTTAGGCTGGCTAGGTGGGCACTGACCAGATGGCATGTTATGTCCAGTCTAAAAGGAACAATGTCTTACACACACCCAAGGACGGGGGCTGTAAGGAAAAGTGAGCCAATGGCACCAGCATTTGAATTTCTAAAAGACTCATTGAAATATGCACAATCTCGTGAAATCCTCTAAATTTTAACATTGAGAACAAGTTCCAAAATATCTTAGACACAACACGGGCCAAACAAAGCATAGCACACTGGCGCCCTGCAAGATCTGGGCTCTGTTGACTCCCAATGTTATCAGGACAGAATTTCAACATGTCAGTGGAAGGAGAGAGAGGCCTTGCAGCATGCAGAATTAGGGTGTAGCCAGCTCCCAGCCTGAGTCCTTTCTGCAGCTCTTCTACCTACCACCATCTATGTTGCTTTGGCCTCAGATCCTCAATCTGTGAGGGAAGGGAAAGGGGTAAGGTAGATATCAAGGACTGTCTTCAACTACTATTCTATACCGTTTGTTGAATAAGATATTTTCTACAAAGCAGAGAAGGTCCTTAGCTATTGATAGTTCAAGAATTAGGGGAGGTGGAGCCTTGGGTAGAACATTCCAGGTCTCGGATGGTGGCTTATAAGGACTCTTCCTCAAGTGGTTGAAAGTAGACTGACAAGATGAAGCCACACCATGTGAAATACAATGGCCATGCCAGGTTTACATAGGTATCAGACCTCAGGTGTATCCTTAATTTTGCAAGAGGCTCAGAAGGTAGAGACCTTATCAGTGCCTCTGTCTACAGTTGGAAAATGAGGAACTGGAGGCTCAGCAGGGCTAAATCAGGCATGCCAAAACAAGAGAAACAAGGGAAATATGGAGAAACCAAAACCACTTATTTACAATTGAATCTTATTTGGTTATTTTCCATTACTAACATTGGTTAGTATACTCAAGAGGCTTCCACTTTAAGATTGTCATGGGTTACTAAGTGAGGTTACTAAGAGGGAGAAGGAGAGAAAGAAATCATGGAATAAATATAGAACATAGTAGCTTTAAAAGGTCACTAGCAAATACTCGGTGCTTAGCCCAGTGGTTACCAGAGAGGCTCTGCTGACACCTGATGAGAACAGATACAGAAACTCACATGAGGCAGAGAGACAGAGAGAGAGAGAGAGAGAGACAGAGAGAGAGAGAGAGAGAGAGAGAGAGAGAGAGAGAGAGAGAGAGAGAGAGAGAGTCCAAATCAGGGATCTCCATCAGGTCCCTCCTCTCAGAGCTCAGGGAAAGCCTGCAGAAGCAGAAGAGGGGGAGGAAGAATTGTAGGAGCCAGAGTGGTTGAGGACATCAGAACACAGCCCACAGAATTAACTAAGCAGGGCTCATAGAGGCTCACAGTGGCTGAAGAGACAACCACAGGGCCTGCAGGGTCTGAGCTAGGTCCTCTGCTATGGTTGTTAGCTTGGTGTTCTTATGGGACTTCTAACAGTGGGAGTGGGGGTATCTTTGACTCTTTTGCCTGCTCTTGGAACCCTTTTCCTCCTACTGGGTTACCTTGCCCAATCTTGATATGAGGGTTTGTTCATAGTATTATTGTAACTTGTTGTGCCGTGTTCAGTTGATATCCCTGGGAGACCTGCTCTTTTCTGAAGGGAAATAGAGGAACAGTGTATCTAGGGAAGAGGTGATGTTTTGGTGGGGGAGAAATGGAAGGAGGAAAACTGCAGTCAAGATGCATTGAAGGAAAAAAAAGAAAAAAAGGTCACTAACAAGAGGCCATGATAAACTGAGGCAGGGCTCTGTAAGGAAAAGTTACCCTTTCTGGCAGTAAGCTCCCAGCTCCTATTGGAAGAATGGGGCAGACCTATTTACAACCATTCATGAGTGGCATGGGAAGCCCAGCATTCCAGTGTAACAACCTGCCTCATCCTGGACTCCATTTCTGTTTGTTTGTTTGAAATTCTTCAACCATGTAGCAGACTTCTCTTTTACAACTCTGTCTAAAAACAAATGAGTCATGTATAAAATAAATGAGACTCTCTCTCTCTCTCTCTCTCTCTCTCTCTCTCTCTCTCTCTCTCTCTCTCTCTCTCTCTCTCTCTCTCTCTCTCCTAATTTTGGCATCCACATACTGAAAGTGAGAAGAATGGAACTCGGTAGATGTCTATTTGATACCCGTGAGAGACAAGTCTGCTGGGCCACCCTTCTGCCTGGGTGTCCTGGTATCAGGGAGGACATAGTAGATGTGTCCTTATCCCCTGTCCCCTGAGAAAACTAGGGTCCTTCTCTCTAGCACTTGAGACAGACAGAACCACCTGGAAATCTCCTGTCTGCCCCTAGCATATGCACTGTGTCCCAGGAGTCTATACCCTTAGCAAAATCTTGAAAGGAGCTATGCCTGGGCCATGGTATCCTTCCCATGGTCCATAGTCGGCCATTTCTTTTCTTGGTAAGGGTCTCATTCTGTAGGCCAAGCTGTCTTTGAACTCTCCATCTTCTTGCCTCAACTTAGGAAGTCCTGCGGCTGCAGATGTGTGACACCACATTCAGCCTATAAAGTCCTCTGTTATACTTGTATATTTGCTTGTTTTGCAGTCCTGGAAATCAATTTAGGGCCTTGTAACTAAGGTATGTCCCGGGCCAATCTAGTCTAATTTCTTATTTACACAAACCTATGTATCAGATTTGAATAGTGTTTTGCCTCTTCTCGGGGATTTCTCAAGGTTATCCAAGAACAGCCATCTAGAAAGCTGAACCAAGGGTTGTGATTTTGTCCTTATGCTATGCTTGAGAAACCTGGGAACACGGGGCCTGAGTGCTTCACCAGGGTCACTTGGATGGTTGGGACTGAGATGGGTTTGAAGTGCGACTTCTGGACTGCATTGATGTTGAGCATCCTGGCTAACGTACCATCCCTTCTCGGCCTTAGTTGAAAGTGAAGGACTCCTTGTGTTCCACACAGTATGTGTCCGATGGAGGAGGTAAATGTTGGCTTTGAAGCCAGTAGTCACTCAAAAGCTACCCCATTGGCCTGGGAGTGCACCAGCTTATGCATTGGTCTGTGAGGAAAGGTAGTTTGTGTATCTTCAGTGTATAATATCTAGGACTAAATAATGACAGCAGGATATAAGTAAGAGAAAAGCATGTTCTAGCCTTGTGGTGTCCTGAGTTAACTGTCTTGAGTTAACTGAACTCACTGAAAAGCTGGCTCTGGAAGTGGGTTGTCCTCCCGCATTTCAGACGCACGCATGTTTATCTTACACTGTCTTCCAAAGCCTCTTGTCTAGGGCTGGGCTTCCCCTCCAACTCTGTGACAGGGAAGAGAGAGAGCAGCAAAAGAGCCCAAAAGTAAAAACATTGTGTCTTTAGCAACAGCTAAAAGATAGAGTGTTTCCAACAGGGGTTACTACTTTTAGCTCATGAGAAGAAGGTACCTCCAGTGGGCAAGAGATGCCTGAAGTTCAGCCACAGACGCTCATCCATGGAGAGAAAGCTCCATCAGGAAACCCAGTTGGATTTTGTTGGATGTTGTAAGCACTTGATTTGATGACATTGTCTCTGTCGGTTTCTATTTTTTTTCTCTGACTTAGAGGATGCCTGGTCCAAGGGGATATACCATTCTGTTTGGGGGCTCTGTGTTATGATCCCCAGCTGATTGTGTCAACTGGGGCTTCCTCAGTTGATTTTTGCAGGAGGGTTTAAATCCCTGGGTTGAGGATGTCTTTCTATCCACCATCTATCAAACCACCTCTTGCTAGTTATTCTTTCACTTCAGTTTGCTATGCATGTAATAAACTCACCCACCCAAAGCTAAAGTATGGCCAATGTAGATTGTTTCTAGACTATGTAAAAAACAAAACAAAAAAAAAAAAAAAGAAGAAGAAGAAAAAACCAAAACCAAAACCAAAACTGATTTGAGTGTATCATACCTTTCCATCATCACCAAATTCACACGCTGAAGCTCCACACCCTAATGTAGAGATGGACTTTGGAGATAGGGCTGTGTTAAGGTTAAAAAGGGTCTGTAAGGGTATGGCCATCTCTTTGTTACTTTTCTTCTTGCTGTGGCAAAACACCATGGCAAAAGCAATTTAAGTTAATGAGTTTATTTGGGTCACAGTTCATGGTTAGAGCTACAGAATTTTGAGGCAATCGGTCAAGTTGTGGCCACAGGTAGGAAACAGAGAATGATGGATGTCCATACTCAGTTAGCTTTCTCCTTTTTATGCAATCTAGGACCCAGGCCTAGGGAATGGTACCACCCATTTTAGGGTGACTCTTCCTACCTTAATTAACCTAGTCAAGATAACCCCTTACAGGCATGTCCAGAGATTTGTCTCCTAGGTGATTTTTGATCCTGTCAAGTTGATACTATTAGACATCACAGGTTTTATCCAGTAGGATTGGTGTTCCTCTAGGAAGTCTCTTCCTCCTTTGATTCCTCGTCCTCTCTGTTCCCCCCTCCCTGCATTTATGACTAAGCACCAAAGGAAAACCATGGGAGGACTCTGAAACATGTGGCCATCTGTGAGCCAGGAAGAGGCTCCCACCAGACCCTACCCAACAGAATGCTCCCCGAACTTGGACTTCTAGATTACAAAACTGTGTGAAAACAAGCTTCTGTTACTTAAGCTTCACATTCTGAAGTATTTTGATCCTGGCAGCCAGAGCTAGAATCACTAGGACACCTAGAAGATGAGGGAGGAAGAAACGACTTTGCAAGAGTCAGGCACCACCCAAAGGCCTCTGTGCCTAACACACACCCTACTCCCAGGATCTCCTCTACTCTAAGGCATTCTATTCTCATTGGCTCCAGAATGCCTTTCCCCTCATGGAAACATGCTGTGCCTTCTGCCAGGATATACCAAGATCGTTGGCTCTGCCAAGTAAGAAATTGCCTTCCTTGCAGGGACTATATTAAACATAGACCTAAGTCCCCCTTTGTCTCCTACTGGGAAGTCGCTTTAGTTTTGCAAGCCTCATGTTATCTGTGTTCCTTCGAGGATCAGCCAAGCCCTCAAGATGCTTCCCCAGGGTAATACAAAGGATGCAGGCAGTGTGGGGAGGACACCTCATCTTTCTTATCTTCCAGAATGGGGAGAAGGGATGGTCAGAACTTGGATGTGGCTGGCTGCTTGGGAGAAGGACTAGGATCCAAAAATACTCAGACTAAATTAGACTCCAACATGTAGCAGGGTCAGACTTGGTAGTTAGGGGAGATTTTGATACTCCCTGTTTCATCTCATACCCTCATATTCAATATATTCAACTCCACACTTAAACAACTATAAATGCCCCCTCTCAGGCCTGGTCTATGAGAGAGAGAGAGAGAGAGAGAGAGAGAGAGAGAGAGAGAGAGAGAGAGAGAGAGAGAGAGAGAGAGAGAGAGTGTACAGGCTCCCACAGACAACTATAACCCCTCCCCCCCCCAGGCCTGATTTACAAGAGTGCATGTGTACATACTCACACAGACAATAAATTTCCCTTTCTCTGTCCTGATCTACAAGAGTGTGTGTGCGCATGTTCACACAGACAACTATAAATGCCCCTTCTCAGGTTAGTTTCAGGGTCTTTCCCAGGCCACAGGTGCCCTGTAAATCAGGACATGCCAACAATGCATGCCTTCACTGTGCTCTCTGCATCTTCACCTTCTCCCTGCAGCCCACCCAGTCTTTGAAAAGGGTCTAAGTTTCCACCCTAGGGATCTGCACAGGGCTCAACTTCCCTAGAGCGGCTGTGTGTATGTGGTTTTCTTTATGAGGGGTCACCCCTTCATCTCCTATCTCCTGCACTTGACTAAATTTACCCACTGTCAGGTCAGTAAAATAAGAGCTAAGTGCTTGATTGGCTTTCAGCCTCATTTGGAAGACAAGAGACTGTTGAAACTAGACCCGAACATTTTGATTATCAGTCTCCATCACCTGTACGTATTTACAGCCTATGTGGGCTTCTCTGTGGATCTGTTTACATGGGGGAGTTGCGTGTGGATTTATGGGGCAAGTGACTCTTGGGTCATTTCAAGTCTTCAGCAGCTGGAGCTGAGTGAATTCTTTTAACTGCAGTTGTTGGAAAAAGAAAGAAAAGAAACAAACGAAACACCCCCAGTTACAGGTCCAGGTGAACTACAGTGGCTCCAACATAGACTTTTGTGTTCTGAAGGGAAGGCAACAAAAGACCTCTTAGCCGTAGGAATCTAAAAGCACACAACAGCACCACGGTGATGGAAACCCCAATTGGGCCAGCAAGACCGTGGGAGGCCATCCTCCTGCTATTCCAGACCAGTCAAGAAAGATGGCATGACAGGACAAAGTGTTCCCTCAACAGGGAGGCCTGCCTGGTTTACCTCTGGCCAAACAAGCGCCCCTCTCAGCTGAATGTTAACCTCTCGTCCTCTTTCCTGGTAAAACAGTGCTGCTTACTTAGCCTTGGGTTTGTGGGTCTCTGTGGCAACCCCATTTGGAAGGACAATGGCATGTTGCTTATGTGGCACTCCAGGGGTGAAATGAAATCAGGAGGGCTGGGTTAGACATACACATGGACCATCAGCTACCTTCAAGGCACCTTAAAACGTTTGCTTGGCCAGAGTCATGTTTAGTGGTGTTCACCACACCCCTCATCTCTCTCTTTTTAGACCTAAACAGGACTGAGCTCCCACTACCACACTCCCAGCCCAGATTTGCTGGGGGTTTATAGGTCAGTGTTTTGAATTTGTCTTTCTTACTTGCAACTCGGGCTGCTTGTGGTTGATGACAGCAATGCATGAAATGTCTTTTGCATTTTGGTTCAACTTAAGGGTATCAAGAGGGCTGGGCTTCCGGGGAGAAGAGATCATTTTCTATTACTTTCTCTACAATGACCATGTGTTCAGAGGAACACACAACCTTTCCCATAGGAAGGAGCAAGGCAAGGCACAGCACCACAAGAAGGAGCTATGGTGAGTCTGCATGAGTGTCCAGCCCAGCTGCCTTCTTAAAAGAAACATTCTGCCAGAAGGTTGGGGATGTTAATACAGTGCTTGTTTAGCATTTAGGGGCCCTGGTTTGTGTGGTCCAGTCTGTAGCACCACATAAAGCAGGTATAGAGTTGTGCACCTGTAATGCCAGCCCTCAGGAGATAGAAGCAGAAAGATCAGAAATTCAAGGTTACTCTTGGCTACATCGAAGTACAGGGCCAGCCTGGGTTAGACAAGGCCCTGTATTTAAAAAGAACAAACAAACCAACCAAAACAAAATACTCTACTGTTAGCTAGGACCCAGGAGACTTCCCCATAGAGAGGACAGCTTCTCCAAGCCCTGCCTCACACATGGTATTCTATTCAAACAGCTGAGTCAGCATCCGACTTAAAAAGTGTTGGGCTGCTTCCTTCTTCAATGTAGAATTTCCCTTTGTCTTAGGTTCTCAGTTTGGTTTGCTCATCACAACACCACTCCTGGATGTAGAGCCTTGCCCTGGAGAAACCGTAGAGAACTGCAGCTTCCATCTGGCTTAGCTTTTGGACCGGCCACGCTACAAAATCCATTCACCAGCTTGGTCTGGTCCATTCTAACAATGGATAATGGTCTAAAGCCTGGATGGATTGCCCATTGCTTGGCTATGCTGTCAAGTTAATGCTTGTTTAAGTGGTGAGCACAGCATTTTGACTGTTGTACAAACATCATGATTACCTGATATTCTCATCATTATTTTCAATGATTTAAAGCACAGTAAATGTTTCGGTTTGTTTTAGAAGAGCCCACCGGTAGCTCACTGGGTAAAGGCCTCAAGTCTAATGATTGAGTGTGACCCCTGTAACCCATAAAAGGTGGAAAAGCAGAACTATTTCTAAGAAGTTGTCCCTTAACCTTCACAAGTGTGTCATGGCATGTGCATGTCCATACACATATAAAACGTAATAAATATATTTTTAAAAAGAGGCATGAAGAGAGACATGGTCTTGGCCATATACACAACCAGCTAGCAGTGTCTCAATACCTGCATAAAGAGAGAAAGAGTATAGCTAATATTTAGGTGCCACACAACAGGGACAGTTTGGTTCGTCCCAGATAAAAATCTTATTTAACCCAAATTCCATTTGACATGGAGATCATTTATGAGCCCCATTTAGAGATCAAAAAAACATTATTTAATGTGTGTGTGTGTGTGTGTGTGTGTGTACATGTGCCACACATGTGGAGGTCAGAGGACAACCTGAAGCAGTCAGTCAGCTCTCTCCTTTCACCATGTGGGCCTTGGGGATTTGAACTTGGGTGTTAGGCTTGGTGGCAAGTGCCTTTACCCACTAAACCATCTTGCCAACCTTGAGTTTATTTTGTTTTTGAGATAGGGTCTCTCTATGAGGGGGAGGCTGACCTCAAACTTGAGATGGGCTACATGCTGGGCTCATAGCAGGAGACTATCTTTCTAAGCTGTAATGAGATATTCACCTTGTCCGTACCTGTGGCATAGACCACACCCACTGGGGTGGAGACAGGGCTAGCCGCGACATGGGGGACTAAGGCTGAGGAGGTGGCTCAGAGAGCTCTATTGCTCTCAGCAAGGGGACAGGAGTACATCCAGAGGCATCCTTGGAACCAGGAACCTGCGGGTGTTCATCTGTCTATGTTGTGAGTTATTTCTCCCTGAATAAACATCTATTCGGCCTATTTGTTTCTCCTGATCCTTATTAAACATCTATACTAAGGTCCTCCTTTATTCTTGGTTTATCAAATGATGTGTTCTGCCCTTTTCCAAGCACACCATGCTACAGATTTTGACTTGCAATGGATACAGGAAAAATTCACTTAGGTCCTCTCAACAAAGGAATTACAGGAGTACCAAGATCATGAACAGGCATGCCAAGAAGGATGCAGAGTTCTTTGTGGAGAAGCAAAGACATTTGCCCACATAGATATGTTAAACTAAATTTTATCTTTGAACTATTCCATGGCCTGGCACTCCACTTTGGAAATGTTTGACACTGTCTATTTGTGCCTCTCATGACTCCTGAATCAAAATTGCAAAGCAATTTTGAGGCTCCCATTCAAAACTTCACCCAAAGCTCCAGGAAAATGGAAGCCAAAGAAGTCATATTCAGAATAACATGTAAGACATGTAAGGCTCATCCCTTACCTTACACGACTCTTGTCCCTCCCTGCCCAGAATAGACTGCCAATTCCCTTGAAGGCCTCCTAGGATGAAATGTGAGAGGAGATAAGCTCTGCTTTCATCTCTTAAAAACACCAATAAATAAGTAAACAAATAACATGAAAACATGGGCTGGAGAACCCCAGAGTTCATGCATAAGCAATGGCACATTTATCAGTAGTCCCCACAAGGTTGCCAGGCTGTGTTTGGAAGAAAACTGGAGATTCAAGGTAGAGATGGACCAGAAAATCTCCACCCATCATCAAGTGCAGACTTTTTTCCTTCATCTCTCAGCCAAGAGGGGAAGGACAGAATTATTTGACAACTCATTGTTGTGTGACTTTTGCTGGGAAGACTGAATCAAATGTGTACTCATCCCAAATAGGACACCGACAACAGACCACCAAGCCCAGTTTGGTAAACCACAAGCTACTGGGCTTACTTATAGGAGCATGGGGGAAGGGTTACTTACAGGAGTGTGGGTGGCCCTCAAATAGCTACATCACTGAAGTCACCCTGCATGGATGAATTCCCCATATCTGCGAAGAGTATCCCCTTCTGGTAACCTTCTATAGTCTATAGCATCTCCCAAGACCAAGTGTATCTGGAACATAACTACACACAGCTGGGAGAGAAGCACAGGAGGGAGGGATATAGGAGCTAGAAACTCAAGTGAGTGTCTCTAGAGGTAATAGCTGCTACATTCAAGATAAAATCAGCAACATTCAGCCTTTCCATCCCACGAGGACCCACAAAACCTCCCAATTACTGAAGCTACTTTGTAAGTGTGGAAGGCAGGCCAATTCATTTGGAAGGCAGTGCCTTTTTGAAAAGCCCAATAAGGCAGTCTATGCCCTTGACTCATGATCTGAATAGTATCCACCTCCATCTTCTCAGATATGAAGTCCATAGGGCAGATATTTTATACCTGTGAGTATGTGATAATAAAAATACAGACAACAGCAAGTGTTAGCAAGGATGTGGAGAAACTGGGATGTTGTTGGTGGGAACACAAAACAGGATAACTGCTTAGGAAATGAGATGGTAATTCCTCAAAAGTTCAGATAATGAGTTATTCTGTGACCCAGCAATTCTACCCCTAGGTATATACTTAAAAGAAGTAAAAGCACAAGATCTCCTGTCGTAGTTAGGGTTTCTACTACTGTGAAGAGACACCATAACCATAGCAAGTCATAAGGTAAAACATTTCATTGAGGTGGCTCCCTTACAGTTCAGAGGTTCAGTCCATTGTCACCATGGCGGGGAGGCAGACACGGTGCTGGAGGAGCAGCTGAGAGTCCTATACTTGCAGGCAACAGGAAGTCAACTGAGACACTGGATGGTATCCTGAACATAGGAAATCTCAAAGCCCACCCCCAAAGTGAAACACTTCCTCCAACAAGATCATATTCACCCCAACAAAGCCATGCCTCCTAATAGTGCCACTCCCTATGAGATTATGGGGGCCAATTACATTCAAACTCCCACCTCCCAAAAAACCTACAGATGAATGTTAAGAAGCTATTCATAAGCTCTATCTGTAGATGAACAAGTAATGTAATATATCCACACAACAGAATATAATTCAAAAATAAAGATGGCATACTGATATACTGCAATATGGATGAGCCTTATGTTAAATGAATGAAACCAAACACAGAAAGCCACTTACTGTAGGACCTAGTGTATGTGAATTATCTTGTCAGAAAACAGATGAGAATTGCTAGAGAGTTGGGGGAAATGACTGCTCATGGGTACTGGGTTTCTTTCTGTAAACTTAGGAATGAAATTTGAAGACATCTGGTATTAGATGGTAGTGAAGGTTGCATGACATTGTGAATATACTTTACAAAACCACTAGCATGCATAAAGAATTTCCATTAAGAGGGGGACTGTCTGCCAGAGCTAAGCCTCTACAGGTATTCCTTATGGTAAGACCTATGGTGAATGTCCAAATAGAACCTGGGATTTGGCCAGCACCACCAAGCTGTACAAAACATGTCAGACCATTCAATCCCATCATGCCTGCCAGGTCTTTCTACAGCATCGGGCAGGCCACAGTCTTAGTTGTTTATGCTATTTCCCATTTAGGTGACTCTTAGAAACCTGCAGTTCAGTTTCAAGTCTCTATCTGCACTAGCTAAGCCCCCTGGAACATCATAGAAGCCTTCATTACCCAGGACAAGCTGGCAGCCCAAACTGCTGTTCTCAGATGGGAGTTGGAGCCTTGAACCATACTATGAACTTGTTTTCATTTCCTGAATGGGAAGGTGAAGAAGATATCCCCACATCAGGCAGTGAGAACTTCCTAGGGGAGGAGGCAGAGCAATGGATGAGGTACCCTTTGTGCCCAAGGACTCCACAAAACTCTCCCAAAGGGCTGTCTTTGTAGGCCAACTGTCCATCTTTCCCCTCCTATAACAGGCCACAATTAGCTGGACTTTGAGGCAGCATTCTGAATGTGCCCCTCCAACCTGGAAACAACAGGGCCCATGGCAAACCCAAAACACCTACCATCTTTTGGATCTCCACATACGAACTGATTTCCTGGTTCATTGACAACCATCTGCTTGCTTCCCAAAGCTTTCTCTTGGTCTGGGGTGGGCTGGGGGCAGGGTGTGTGTGTGTGATGGCTCTGAACTTCAGAGTTCTCATCGAGTTCTGTGTATATTTCTTTAGGGTGGTGTGTGTGTGTGTGTGTGTGTGTGTGTGTGTGTGTGTGTGTGTGTGTGTGTGTGTGTGTTTTAAAGATATTTCCTATCTTTTTCTGGGATTTTTCTTTCTCTCCATGACAAATATCTCAAAAACAATTCTAAAATTAAAATCTCCAATTAACTGCGTTAGGATTCCGGCTGACCCAGCTCCCTAAAACAGACAAGTAAGGCAGTTTGGTTGAAGTCAGTGTCCTATGAGATATTTAAAGCTGAGCTACATAAACAATGAACTTTAGATCTGGAGTCTGGGTTTGAACCAGTAAGGTAAGGTAAGGTAAGGTAAGGTAAGGTAAGGTAAGGTAAGGGCAGCAGGTCCATTCTGCCCCAGGCCAAGGACATCTAAAGAATGGGGGTGGCCAGCCAGCAGCATAACCACCCTGCACTCTGGTGACTGTTTTTACATCCTGTCTTTCTTGATACTCTGCTGGAGATGAAACCCAGTGCCTAAAGCTTGTAAAGCAAACTTCTTACCACTGAGCTACAGCACCCCCCAACCCATATACTTTATTATTTTTTTTCCTCACATTCTTTTGGTGGGTCATTACCTCATTCTACTAATAAGAAACCAAAGCACAGACCAAGACCAGATGCCACTCTCCTGGTGTCTAGTGAAACCGTGGCTTCACCCATAACCCAAACACAGCAGGAACAGCAGGACAGCACTGTTTAGTGACCCTCAACCCCACACGACTGCAATTCCCTTGAAGAAGCTGCTTCTAAGTAACTATAATGGAGCCTTATAGGTCCTACATCCACATGCACAGACAAGCAAAACATTGGCTTCAGTTTTAGTGGCAGGAAGTAAACTGTCTCTCCATGTTCCACAAGGAAGGCAGCCTAGAAAGTTGCAGGTCCCAGGACCCAGACAATCTGAAGAATCTTGCCATTGATATCTCCTCATCCTTATGTCCCCTTTATAGTCTCTCCCATGTCACTTTTCTGGGAAGTATAAAGGACCCAGGAAGGAACAATGTTTCTCTCTGTTGAGTGTCAGTAAGTAACCTAGACAGAGTTGAACCAACTTCTGATTTCCCACTGATCAACCCGTGTATCCCAGGCATTGCTGTTCCCAGGCAACCCTGGTAAGTCATCTCAATGTGTGGCCTTCCAGATTTGCCTTTTGTACATACACACCATCAAACACTCCATCAACAACTCCAAGCACAGGAAACCATTGGGTAAGACACAAGTATTAAAAAAATAAGCTGCGTGACATTTATTTTGTCTTGTTAACATTAATATCTGTAGAAACATTTTTATTGTCAGTATAAAAATTAACAGGTTTTATTAAATACTTTCTCCAATTTCAAAACACATAAAATCAGTGTAATCTGCATTCAGGTCGCACGACTGTAGCAAAGTGAGTGGGTGTATCCAAAGCAAAACACAATACTTGACTACGGAAATTAACAAGAACTGTTATCTTGTCAGATGTAACTATTAGGCCAGATCTTTGGATGAGGTCTAGTCAGACGAAGGCAGAAGCCAGAAGCAAACCCTTAAGAAGACGGAAGGAGCCCCCAAACTTTCATCGGAGTAACACTGGCCTTTTGATATTCTGAGGGAACAGAGTCCCCAAAGGGTGTTCTGATGCTGAAGATCCTGAAGCTGTTATTGAAACTCATGGAGGAGTGAGGCTAATGTGATGGATTGTAACTCAGGCAGAAGGCCAGCTGCCAGACAGAACCCATTCTGCTATCATTCCGATGGAAGTCTGTCCCCAGACAGTGGATTAAGGCATCTTGGGATGAGGGTGCTGGTACCATTTGTCTTGGGAAGCGTGGTTTAATGTTACACTGGGGTGACAGAGTTCCTTGTAAATGGGCATTGAGGTGTCTAAACCTAGTCACCGGACAGCAGCGTTGAAACACAGACAAATCAAACACATCATTTCCCCCCAAATTAGTCATCTATCGTAAATATTTCTCTTCTCAAAGGATCCAATAACCAGTTAAGTCCAAGCATGGATTAACTAGTCCTCTGTGCTGCCTGCATAGAAATGCCACTTAAATTACAAAAAAAAAAAAAAAAAAAAAACAAAAAACAAGACAAAAACCACTATAAATGATTAATCGTTTTGTATATTACCAATTGGTTAATAAATTAATGTGACACTATTTTCCCTGAAAGCAAAAGTATTTTTTCCACCTCTGCTCGGTGAAAATTAAGAAATTCTAAGAACAGCATTTAGCAAATATCTATTTTTTTTTTAAAAAGAGAAAGACCAATTTTCTAGGTGCATCAGAACATCCATTTAAAATCAATACAAAAAATAATTCCTTGTAAATATATAATATATATTTATACATAATTTGAATATATTTACATACATCCAGCACCTATATACTGCATTTGTGCTCTGTAAGTATGTGCTGACATATATTTTCTCCAATTATTACAAAATTAACAAGGAAGGCAGAAGACGTGTCTACCTTGAGTCCGACTGGGGCACAATCCAGTACACATAGTGGGTCAGAGAGGGTGGTGTGATGGCTTGCGGCTGTCCACTTATAAGGAAACATTCTCCCTGTCCTGGGAAAGTGACATGCTTCCAACTGTATAAATCTTTACACATGTGCCAAGTAATGCTTCCCATTATTTACTCCTCTGATCCATATATACAAGTGGAGGTTGACACACACTCTGGAGGCACAGCCTCTCTGCTCAGTGTAAGTAGGTTCCTGGTTCCTGTCCCACGTGGGGACAGGAAGACATGTTCGCTCATGTTTTAACACTGCCATTTACGTGTGGATACTGAGGCAGGCAGGGTTCATAAGGCATGGGGTCTGGAGAGAACACAGAATCGTCCCCTGAAGAACAAGAGCTCCTTGTGTCGGGGTAACTAGGAGAATACTGTTCGAGAGGCTGAGTGAGGTCCAAGTATTCCTGCAAGAAGGGAAGAGAGACGTTTTATTTCATCTTGCATCAGGATAACAAGGTGAATACGGTTCGAGAGGCTGAGTGAGGTCCAAGTATTCCTGCAAGAAGGGAAGAGAAGAATCTCATTTCAAACAGAAGCCTCTGAGTCATCCCCATCAGACTTGAGAAAGGACAGGGAATGCCCCCCTCCCCACCAGGAAGGATTTCAGAGGTCCAGCTCACCCCAGCCCACTGCACAAAGACTTCCCGGAGACCTCAACTCCATTCACTCCAGGCTGCCCCGAACTCTTCTCTTATAACATGGCATCAGTAAACCATCAGTAAGTGGTAGATGATAAAAACACAGTGAACTGCTTGTTGGTGCTGGGCAGTCAGCCCTGCCCACAGGACCTAGGTGATCCTCGTCATGATAGCTCCTGCTTGGAGCTTAAGGCCCAATGAAATAGAAACACAATGGGACTCCTTTAAATAGCCAAGCCATGAATATGTATTTTTTGAATCATGTTCTACAGTTGTCGTTCTAGGACCATTTTTAAGGGAAAGGCGTCTCCATTCATTGCATAATTTAACAGATGTAATTCATTAATCTCAGAAGCTCTCAGAATTAACAACGTAAACAGGTTGGGGGAAGGCTTGGATGCCCTCGTGAATGTTAAATCCATAATGGGCTGCTAAATGAAAGTCTAGGAATGGGAGGTTTCAGTTTTGAAAAAGCTGACTTTGTGAAGTTTCTCGGCTCCCCAAGCATCCCTGGCTGCTGTCTCTGGACCACTCAGAACTACCCTTGGTAGGGTGTGAGCCCTTGTATGTTTCTGATAGGCCCATGAACTAAGAATGCTTCTCCATGTTTGTTCATGGGTAGTAGAAAAATTAAATCAAAAGTCATATCTTATGGCACCCATTAACATGAAATGATATAAAATCACATGAAATAATATAAATTTCCCAATTTCAGAGTCCATAAAGTTGTAGTGGAAGGCAGGCACTCATTTATTTACATAGAGTTGGGGCTGCTTTCATGCTAGGACGGCAGAGTTTCGACGGAGACCATATGGCCTCAAAGCTGAAAATGTTTACTCTCTGGCCCTTAAAGAGAGTACTGGCCAAGCCTGGTGGAAACTAGGAAAAAATTTTTCTGTGTCTGACTCTCAACGTGTCTTTCTCTGTCTTTCAGACAAAGACTAGCTATGTCTTTGTATCTGTCTATCTGTATGTGTTTGTGTGTGTGTGTGTGTGTGTGTGTGTGTGTGTGTGTGTGTGTGTGTGTGTGTGTGTGTGTCCATCCTTCCTTCCTTCCTCTCCGTTTTTGAGACAAAGTCTCAAGTATTCCAGGCTGGCCACCAGCCTGTTATGTGGCTGAAGATGCCCTTGACCATCTATTCCTCTGGCATCTACCTCCCCCAGTGCTGGGATCTTAGGTGTACACAATCATGCTAGGTTTATATAGTGTTGGGGGATGGAACCCAGGGCTGTGTGGACAGTAAGCAAGCACTCGTAACAACTGAGTTACATTCCCAGCCCCTGAAAAGATTTCTAAACAGGGGCCTTTCTCTTCTCACTGCCTAATGGCACTGGCACAATAGGGTGGCTTTGCTTACATACCCAGAAGCCAGCAACTCCTCTGTGACATGTGGTTTTGCTGAGGGGGGCAAAAAGCGCAGACTACAGCATAAACAGCCCCAGCGTTATCAGCAGAGAGTCCATGGAATGTTGGCGACCATACGGTTTAAAAGACAAAAACCACTATAATTCATCACCAGGGTTGGCAAGAGAGAGAGTCGCCATTCAAGAAGGGGGATGTGTCGGCTCCAACAGCATCAGCATTAATGGCACCGCCAGAAACAAACACACCCACCACATCAAAAGAGGACGTTTTGCTTACAATGATAAAAATGAAATTTTGTCCTAAATGGAACCATTTTTCTTGAGCATGTGGTAATGATTTTAAGAAAGGAAGAAACTTCGATTTTTATATCCGTTAGACAATATGGCATTCTGCTCTCTTATTTTAGGATACGCATATAAAGTTCAGTAGAAATGGGTCCCCCTTTAAACATAAATATATCAATACGTAACACTGAGTCAGGACCCGGGATCATTAGATGAAAATCTTAGTACCCTTCCCAGTTTCTAAATGAAGCTGTAACTTTCAGATCTGGTGTGTGTGTGTGTGTGTGTGTGTGTGTGTGTGTGTGTGTGTGTGTGTGTGTGTGTGTGTTGGGGGGGCAGGGGGTGGATATCACTGGATTCCAAGCCTAAGGTTAAAGGAACTGAGGCTAGAAACAACAATTTTGGCAGGAGAAGAAAGTTGGCTCCCCCCCCCCCAAACTACTCCTTTCCTTTCAACTTCTGAAGGTCAGCTGTGTTCATTTACATGCAAGCTCCCCCTTTGTCCAGCACAAACCATAGCCAAGAGCACAAGATAAAATTGCAGCATTAAGTCTTTATATCTCTATATTTGACTGTTTTTCTTTTTAATCATTCTATTTTTTTTTAAAAAATCAGAAACTAGATGTATTCTTTTCCTTTTAAGTATTTAGGAGATTTTAAAACTTTTTAATTGTTGTGAAAACAATTAAAACATCAACTTTTTTTTTTTTAATTCATGAGGGAATATTGCTTGGTACATTCAGGGAATATCTCGAAATTCATTTATAATTTCTGACAGGGGGTTTTCCTGATCAGATTTTCTGCTCATAGAATATTCTTTCTAAAACACTAAAGGTCATTCGGTCTATGTTAAAGCCAGAATCATGGCTGTATTTAGACAAAGAGTAACAGAAAACAGTATCATTGGTTGGCATAAATTACAAATACAAAAACTGAAAAATTCTGTGTGTATTGGCATGTGTGTGGGTGTACATGCATGTGGAGGCCTTGTTTTATGAGACAGGATCTCTCCTTGGAACTTGAAGTTTGCCCATTAGGTTAGATTAGCTGGCCATTCTGCCTCCCCAGTGCTGGGGTTACAAGAGAACAGCATCACACCAAGTTTTCGATTTATGTGCCACACATGTGTGGATCGCTGTATTGACAACTAGCTATACACCCCCACACACACACACATAACTTCACCCATAGGATAAATACCTTTACAGGCACCAACTGTCAACTTAAAAATCAACTTAAACATAACAGAATTACATAATGTAACTCACACATGATATGTGTGACACACGTGTCACCCAAAGAGGTTCAAGCCAGATGCCTTTCTAGACAGGTGCACACAGGGTAGGACCACATGGAGACAATGGAATCTCGTTGCCTCTCATCAGCTGGTCAACCACTGAGCACAGGTAGCATATTCATACTAACTACTAGAACACAGAATCCAGGGCTCATGTTCCATGCTAGTGCCTTCCCACGTACACCAAAATACTACCACAACACATTCCCATCTCTTCCTTCCTCCACATACACATGCACACACACACTGGGCCACAGCACCAACAGTTGCCATGAGGGCAACTCAGGAGGGCCTCAGCCTCCAGCCTCATGAGTCAGAATTCCCAAAATTCAGTTCCGAGGGGAAAAAAAAAACACCCAACTGGAAAGGAACATACAACTTAACTCTGCATGACCCCTGCACAAAAACAATAAAAGCCACCACCAACTCCAACATGGGAGTTTGCATTTAACAAACAGGCATCTCCTGAGGCAAGCAGGGTCTGCAGACTTCTGGAAGGAAGCTTTTACCTCATTGGTTGTGAGAGTTAGAATCCGATCCAAGTCTTCCACCAACTGCTTGAATGTGGGTCTCTGTGAGGGCACAGCATGCCAACAATCCCTCATCATCATATACCTAGGAAGAAGGGTTTCTCTGGTGAGCTGATGTCGTTAAGCAACTACATACACAGACCAGTGGATGGTTTTAACAGGTGGCATGGAGACATAACCTAAATAACCAAATATAACTACCTACGCAAGCACTAACATTACAGAAACCTTTCTACAACCCAGAATGCTTTAGGAGGGTGACTCTGCATTCCAAATAGGGACTTCAGTGTGTTTTGCTACCACCTCTGTGACAGTGTGACCTACCATGACGTTGTGGCACTTTCCTGTCCTGCCTGAACTACACTTCAGGTTTTGTTTTTTTTTTTTTTAAATCTGTTGACAAAAGTTCCTCAGTTTAAATATATATACATATATATTCAGAAACCACAACTTGAAGGTTCATGCAAATTAATCTGCCACCACGGAGCTTTGAGCAAACTTCCTGATTAACTCTTGGATAGTCCAAGCTTCCCGCCTTATCTTGATTATGAGTTTCGACAGACCCTCTTATGTTAGAAAGAGCAACGGGAAAACAAGGCACACAATAAATGCCTTTATATAATACTCTATAAAAAGTGGCCATTCATCAGCCCTCCACCGTACACCACAAAGTGCTGGTTGGGATTACTGCTCTGAAATCCCCATGAAGGAGCACATAATAGACAGCAGTCTCTGGGACAATCGCTTTCTTAGTTTGCCCCAGAGGAGGGGCAGAACCTCACTGCACAAGGCACGAGTCATTAACACAACACAATTTCACTTACAGTGCAAGGAAAGTGTTTCTAGAAACCAGCTCATACTTTCATAAGCAGAAATGGTACCCTAACGATGGCACCAGGATAAACTTCGGGTTCTCTGCTTTAAAATATGGGTATCCAAACATACTAGTCCATTCAGAGTATGGTTAATGTAACGGCAATTTTCTTTTCTTCTCTATTTGTGTGTATGCATGTGCACATGTGTGTGCATGTGCACACATTTGGAGGTCATAGGACAACTTGAATATTGTTCCTCGGAAACCATCTACTTTATTATTTGAGATAGGGTTTCTCACTGAGCCCTGGAGGTTTGCAGCTTGAGGCTAGGCTGGCTGGCTAGCAAGGCCCTAGGATCCTCCTGTCTCCCTCCACCTCTGCAGTCTGTGGGATTACAAATGCACAATCCATGGTACCCAGATTTTCATGTGGGTGTTAGCAATGAACTCTGGTCCTCATTCTTGCGTGGCAAGCACTTGTCCCCATCACCTTTAAAAAATAATGTATTTTCATTTTATTTTATCTAAAAAGGGTCTGATTCTGCAGCCAAGGCTGGCCTCAACCTTGTTCGAACCTCCCTGCTCCAGCCTCTAGAGTGCTGGGATTACAGGTGTGAGCCACCATGCTTAGTTGTCATGACAATTATCAGTGACTATAGGTGCATTGGAAAGAGTGTGTTTCCTACTTGGCATTGTTGGTGCTGTGAAAACCTTGTACATTCTATAGGGGCAGCTCTGTGGCACTCTTGCTTGATATCTGACCTATGAGCATTCATGTCACTGCATGGCATAGCACACTCCTTCCCATGGACATCCAGATTTAAGGCCCACTCCATACACTTTGGCAGGATTGCTCTTTCTTTTGGACAAGCCATAGTTGTCTGTCTCAGTGCTGGGATTGAGCCTAGGCAGCCTCACTGACTCTTCGTGTTCTAACATGTTTAGAAAATGGGGCCCTGAGGAACCCAAGACATGTCTGGATAGATGTGGTGAGCCTAATACTTGGTCAGCAGGGGTGGCCATAGCCCTTACAGCTCATTGGTGCAGTTGGCAGGCTTGTCCATCCTGTGTCCCTCCTTGAGCAGCTTAAAAAGTTCCTCCACGGGAATCCCTGGGTAGGGCGAGCCCCCTAAAGTGAAGATCTCCCACATTAACACCCCAAAAGACCAGCTGCAAAGTAAAAAAACACAGCATTAGTAATGTGCCCGGATCGCAGAAACCTAAACATGTCAGTTAAAAAAATAAACATCCACTCGCTTCTAACATCCATAGATAAATGAGCCCTCCCGCAATCCATCCTACATGCCCTTTCCTGACCCCCCAGGAGCCTCCCTAAATGAGGACAGCATGCAAATGGTCTGATGGAATTTTCCATTAATTGACAAAGAGCCACACCACTGTCTCTTAAAGTTCTTTGTCTTTTATGTGGTGCTAACTAATGTGGGAGGTCTAGACTCCTCGACTTCATGCTTCTTCTGTCTAAATCACCCATCTCCCTTTGTGGCTGACACAAGAACATGGATCTACAGAGGACAGCTTAAGGCCAGAAAGCTGACTCTGTCAGAGGAAGCCTGTCCTGGATGGCTGGTGGAGCCCCGTAGAGCAAAGATTCTGTGACTTAAGAGTCACGCCAAGGGAGTCAGCACAGGGCTGGGCTTAGCGGGGAAGAATTCCATGCCCCAGAAGAGGCTCCACCAACAGAGAGTGAGAAGACCTCACAGGGTGCTGTTTATTCTCAGATAACCACATTTGGATCTCCCCAACCTACTTTGGAGGACTCAAGGCTGGGAGACAAGCAAGCAGAGAATAGCAGGTTACTTGTGTCCTGCAGCTCTGGAAACTCATGCATCCTGACTCAAGGAGGTCAGTTTCAACACTGAAACTGTCCCTGGTTTTCTACCAAGCATAAGCAGGGGCCACAGTATAGGCAAAATAAATAAATAAATGATAAAAAAAAAAAGTTCAGAGCCTCAGTATATTCATGTATCAATAAAAACTGCTACACCTTCCTTTTGAGAAGGCTGATGGGACCAAGCAAAACCTTTGTCCTGTGGACTAATTACAAAGCGATAAAAACTTTTAAAAAGGTGGGGGCATCTTTTACCCATTTCCTCCCAGTAACATCTTTCAGCTAAATTTCCCAATCTACAATATCAGTTGGAGCCTGGCTCTAACAGTAGTTTAAATGAGTCATCAGAGAAATATTATGTAATTTCTACTGTATTTTTAGAATGTTATCAGAGGCTAAGACAAGACTTAAAAACGTATAATAAGCATACTGAGCAGAGGTAGTGATGATATAAACTGGCCATGCTTCATCCAGCACTAAGGACAAGCCTGGGCCAGAGAACAATCACAGTCCCCTAACCAGGAAGGGCTTCAAGGTCTTCTCTCCTCTCATTTTTATAAAGATTGGTTCATACTACATATCCCTGGCTAGCTTTGAAGTTGCTACATGTAATCTAGGTTGGTCTTGAACTTGTGATCCTTCTGAATGCCCAGCTAAGAGTGAAGAGCATGCCACCCACTTGACAAACGAGACAGAATATGGTGTGAGCATCTGCCATCCATCCATAATGGGGCACAGTGCTTCTACTATGGCAGGAGAAGGATGGTGTCCCCCACCTCCCTAAGGCAAGCAGATCAGTAACTAAGCACTGGGTACCAATCTACCATCAACTCAAGCCATCTGAGATCTCTGACTCCTATGCGTGCTATGAACACATGGAAGCTAAGTATTTTTCCAACTAAACCCATATAGGAATCAAGGACAGAGGTTACTTACACATCACTCTGATGAGTGTAAACTCTATCAAAGAGGGCTTCGGGAGCCATCCACTTGACTGGAAGTCGCCCCTGTAAGAAAATATAGAAACCCCTAGGTTTTACAAGAGTAGTGCAAAAGGCCCAACATGGCCATGCCCATGTAAGAAAATTGTCTCATTTTTGTAGCCCAGACAAGCCCATGACTTACAATTAACCCATGGTAGGCTCAAACTCTTGGCAGTTCTCTGCCTCAGCTTTTGAGCTCCCACACCTAGCTTCCTAACGCTGTCAAAATTTAAAACAAAGGACTTAAGAACTACATCAGTTGGTCAGGTCCTGTTGGGGATTCCTGCATGTGTGGAAGGATATGCTGAGCTTAGGAAGAAGTCTGAGTATTTGCTGGAATGTAGAGGAGGTTACTGTGACCCCTGTTTGCTTGTCTTAAAACAAATAAACAAACAAACCAAGGTCCCAGATCAAGTCAGGACTTCCTGGCTGGTTCCAAGAACTGGGTCTGAAAAGTAGATTTAGGCTCCTGTCTCTTCCTCATTTTCCTAGTGTAGTGTGTCTTGAATTTGGGCTCCAAATCTGAGAATCCATCTAGCACCCAGTGGTAGGTATCCCATGCTCCCTCACACACCACTCCAAGGTATTCATCTAACCCCCTGAGTGAAGAGATAACTTTCTAATGGGTTTTATCTGTTTACCACTTAGGGCAGAAATAAGCCCCAAGCTCTACACATAATGACTAAGATACAGAATGCCCAAGTACCATTTCTTTGTATCCTCATTATCATCTGTCTCCCTAGCACACAGCAATACCCTAGTCAGCCTCTGGGCAAAATAGAACCCAGCAAACTTCCAAGCTCTAGTCTTTAAGAGCTGAGCCATCTTGCCAACCTAATTATGAAGGTTCCTAAGAGAACCATACAAACATTTGGAGGTTATTGATTGTTATCCTATATAAAAGAGTGTTCCATACATACCAAACCTATCTCAGATGTAGCTTAAATTGGCGGATGGAGAGTTAAGCAAAAGCAACAGAATGCAGTGTAGAGAGAAGCCCCCACAGTTCTCCCACGGATAAATTTGTGTCATTCTGTAACCTTCCCTACCCTGCTCCCCAGTGTTACATCACACACTCACATTTGTGGTCTTTTTGTAATAGTCTATGTTGTTGATATCCCTGGCCAAGCCGAAGTCTGCTATCTTCATCACATTGTTCTCTGTTACCAACACGTTTCTGGCTGCCAAATCTCGGTGGATACACTGCAATCGAGGAAGAAGGGAGAGAAATAATCCCAGTGTGTTTTAAAAATCAAAAGAAAAATAGATTCTTAAAATAAAAATGCAAGACAGAAAGCACACCTCAAATCATAAACTGGGTACCGAATACTGCAAGAGCAATACTGGGCTCTAAAGTCAACAGGCTGACTAGCGTAGTCAAGAGCCCCAAACATGACACCGCAATCACTCATTCTAATTTAAATCAACAAACAAAGGCCTTAGTCATCTTAGAAAGCAAAGGTTGATTACATAAATGCATTCTCTTTTATCTGCAAGTGCCCCACAACACCAATGTGTCTCTTGCAGCTTCACACAAACAATAGATACCATTTGAAAATCTTTGAGTTCAACGCTTGCTTTCTCCAGTCTGCTAAAGCCTGACATTCAGATGACTGGGTTAAAGGCCATCTTCTACATCTCCTTGTCACTTCTCTGATAATGTGACCTCATGTCCTACAAACACTTGGTCTCAGCAAGGTCTAGTTCTGCCATTTCTGTCTTCTTTCCCACTCTTGCCTCTAGGCTGTATGAGGGCCCTCCTTGCTGTTAGACCCAACTCTAATGTACCCACTTTTTCCCTTTCTGCAGCTGGACACTGTAGATGCTTGTTTCTAGAAATGGTGCCTTTATTGTAGCCTCTACCACCTTTTTTCTCTTGCTTCACTCTCACAGACTCTTGAACTGCCTCTTCTCTTCCCCTGGCCCTCAAAAGCAAAGAAACTGCTACATGTGTTTGTGTGTTTCTCCTATCTGTGTGGTATCAATCCTTAGATACATAAAGCAGTTGCAAACTCCTCTCTCCATCCTGACCTCTGCTGAGACTGCAGGACTCATTGTCAAGTCATTCTGAGACATTTCCAGACAGTAATGCCCTCTTGACATCTCAAAGTCAATGTTTCTACTCCCCTGACTACCCTGTTTGGTCCCTAAACAGGAAGATTCACACTCTACACTAAAGTCCTGATCATTCTAGCTTGAAGATGTCCTCGAAGTCTGTCCTTCACTGCTCATCTCTTAGGCTAGGCTGTAGTCACTGCCCTTCCTCTGTGGACCGCTACACTGACTGTCCAAAGGCTTTCTGGATTCCCCCGTTAACTGCATATACTAAGTGCTTCAGACACAGTTTTGCATGTCCTTTCCTGGCTCACTGCCCAGCCACTGTCCATCTATCCACATTCTTAGTGCAGTCAGTTACAATGGCCAGCCTGTGCAGGGCCTAAACTGTGTCTGCACATACAACAGGACCTGACACTTCTGTGCTTGTTAGGATATATCTGATGGGAGGTTGCACTGTCCCAATACAAACCACGGTATCAGGAAGGTCTGGTCATTATTTTTTTTACAAAGGACAGACCTTTCAAAGCTATTATGTTTCATTTAACAGTCTATGGTTTCATTAAGATACATGGTAAATAGGACCCCTGGTCACCCACTTCTATTTTTAGAAGAGGTGTAGTACAAAAAGGCAAACATCACCCTCAAATGCCTTTATGTAGGTCACGAATCAAGGTTAACGATCACATGAAGCGGAGAGGCTTCGTACACTGGATGAGCAAACTGGGAACAACCTATTGTTAGCTCTCTATGAAACAAATGACCACATAAAAATGGAACACGCCTAACTGCTCTGAAACATGAATAGAGAATTTCTTTAACTCTGCCCTCACCCACGCCCGAGCATCCCCTGTGTTCACTTGCACGTGTGGGTGGGCCAAGATCAGAGATGAGGCAGCAGGAAAGCCACCCAAGTCTGCTTGTCCCAGCCAGGCTACAAGTGGGAAATGTGAGAGCTCCCAGGGCTGCAGCCCTGCCTGGGCTGGAGTGCATTGCCGGTTTAGAGGCCTCTTCAAATTCAACTTCCAAGGCCCGGGCCAAGTTCTCCTGGTGGTGTGTGTGTTCCCGCTGACATGAGTTCTCATGTTTGGCAAGCTGAGTGGTCAGAAGAATCTGGCTTCCCCTACAGGGGGCTGCGACCACACATCGAGGCTCATCTGAGACAGAGAGGCTGCCATAGGCTAGCTACTGCTACCATCTTGCTCACTCTAGATCCCAGGGTGCTGGGAAACACCAAGGACTAAACTTGAACCAGTGCTCAAGAAGAAAATAGGTAAAGGCAAACCAATTCCACCACACACAGAGGTCTGTGTTGTCCTCCTGTCTACAGAATAAGGCCCTAGGGAAGTTTCCCCATAGGAGCTTAAGGAAGGAAACCCAATAATCTGTGATGAAGACAGAGTGCATGGCCACATGTCTCTTATTCAATTCCCATGGTGACCCATGAGATGGGTATCATAGGTGGGGGTGTGGAACTTGCTTTGAAATAAATTTTGCATCCTTGGACTAGAAATAGCAAAGATTTTTATAAATACTGTAAGGTAAAAATACCTCCATTGCTATCTGGTTTACTGTATGTGCCATACTGTCTCTTTCCTTGTCTGGCTCCACCTCCTACTCACACAAAAATGACACTACCATGAGGTCAGGCATCTGAATATTCTCAGAGCTGGGCATACGATCTCAGAGGCTGGGCAACCGCCTCTGAGTTGCTGTCAGAGTTGTGGGGTACCAACAGTTAGTTACTTGTCTCCATCTACAAACTGTATCTCCCCCACCACTCCCCCACTTCCTCGTCGTTCTCATTCTAGAACTTGATCTTCATTTCTAGGAGTGCTACCTTGTAAGGGAAGCATTCTTAAGATCTTCATCCAGCAGCCTGCACACCTCTTCAGAGCCTTCACTGAGGATGGGCAGGAGCTAGAGATGTTAGGACAACACAACAAACCAGAAAAGCCATGCACAAGCATTTACCACCAACTCTTCTGCAAAGTGATGGACACAGCCACATAGAGTGACTAAGCACAGCCTGGGGCAGAGACTCTATTGCTCTGCCTGAATCTCAAGGCAATCAGGAAAACCCTGAGGTCAGAGTGTGGCTGGCAGAGGTCCAGGGGACCCAGGTCTGGAACCAGTCCTTTCCCTTTTAGTCCCTGGACATACAGGTCTCATTCCAGAAGAGAAGACAGTGACACAAAGCATCTTTCCATGCCTAGCCATCTCTGGACCCTCCTCCATAAAGGGATCCTAGACTATCTGTGATGCATGACCTTAAGTATTCACAATTTGCTTGATGGCAGATGCTTGCTATGCTGATGCTGTGTCTGGCAATTAGTGATGAGAGTAACTACAATGGTTACCATGTTATCTGTAAGGGCAGTTTTATTTACCATTGCTTCTGCAACCCCCAAATGTCCTCATTCCTCCTTTGCAAAGTTCATATGGCAGCCCTTCCTCCACTGTACCTAGTGGCTGCAAACCAAGAAGTCTCAAGTCTACAACACTGGGGTAGTGAGGAACCGTCACCAGTTCTGTGACCACATGACTAGTACACTTTTCTCCAGACTCTGAGCAGGGATATACAGCTGACCTCAGCTTCAGCCCAGGAACCCTTTTTGTGGCACCCAAGAGTAACATCCTGGCCTCTCAGCCTCTCTCATTTCAGCTCCCACCTCCAGTTTACCGCCATAATTGAAGTCACACCCTTTGACCTCCTAATGATGCACGGGCCTCATGGCTGAGCTTCAGCCTATGGCTTGCTGGCTGACACCTTCCCTTAACCAGCTCTCCAACGTGAGCTCTGCATTTTCTAGTGAAATCACTTCATGCCATATGTCCCGACTCCCAGGTCTTCCTCGTTTTGGGAAGCTACACCACCATTCAGTTTCATGTATCCCTGAAGTGCCTGCCACCTGCACATCCAGCACAGGTTACCTCATTCACTCTGGACACTAGTAAGGCCCCTGAAGGAACCCAGATTTATGACCCTTCAAGTAGCCCAGACTCCAAGTGAGAGAGGACCACTCCCCCCACACCCCAGGGACACCTGGGGTCCTTGGCAACCTGAAAACTTAAGGACAATGGGACTGCAGCAAGCTCCATTCCAGGTAGGAGCCAGCCCATCTCTGCTGCCGAGCACCTTGTGCCCTTCCTCTGTGTGTGGGATTGAGGAAGGGTGTCCTAGGTGCTTGGAAATACCCATGAAAACACTGAGCACCTGCCTAACAGCTTCCAGAATAACTGGAATGCTTAGAGTTCCATTGTAAGTGGTTTGTTTGGAATGCCAACCATTTACCTCAGGGGACCTGGCCAACTTCTGACCACAGACTCACCGAAGGAGACAAAATAAACAGAAATCCCAGACTCTCGATGTCAAAACCACTCCTGTGCTCAACCTCCATTCTCAGATCATTTCATTCCACATCAAGCTAATCACTCTAAACGTAACACCCAAGTCCGCGCTCCAAGCTCACTCCAAATGAAGCCAGATCAGCCCAGGAGCATCGCACCTGCCCTGCCTCAGAGCAGAGTCCACGCCCCTGCAGTTGTTATGAGGTTGTAAGGTTGCTCTGGCCTTTCAAGAGTCCATTAAACTGGAATCTGAATAACACCACAAACATTTTCCAGGTTGTAAAAGACATGCAAGAACTTGGTTGAGCAAATGAACACATCTGAGCCGCCCAGCTCCTGCAAAGACACTTACTTAAATGGCTCTGCAACCAACCAAGCAGAATGGGAAGGACTCACTTTTTGGGAAGCCAAGTATTCCATGCCTCTAGCCAGCTGGTAGGTACAGGACACTAAGTCCTTGAAGGTCATTTGCTCCTCAGGAACTCGGTTAATGTCGTAGGAGTACTCCATGCCAGGTGGTCTCCGAGCTCGGAGGTATTCCCGGAGGTTACCTTTCGAGGCATATTCAACTATGACGTAGAGTGGTCCTGTGACAGAGAGAAGAAGCTCCCTAAGGCATTGAAGGCAGGAACTACCTTTGGGTGACTCAGCAAAGCTTTTCGACACTTAAAACCCACTGTAGTTTAATAGCGCTTGAGAACTGAACCCAGAACCTTGAACACACTAGGTAAATGCTGGTTAAGTAGTCCATCACTCAGCAACAGCCCTAACTTTTTTTTTTTAAAAGGTTTATCATGCAGAAGGCATGGATGAAAATAGACCTTCTTTTCTAACCTTCCCGAAATGATGACGAACAACATGATAACTGCCAAAGGTTTAAAGAAATAAAAAACATAGCTATAGTAATTTTCCTGTCAATGCCCTTCTTTCTCCCATGTCAGTGGTCCTCAGCCTTCCTAATGGTGCCAACCTTTCATTCAGTTCTTCATGTCGTGGTGATCCCAACTATAAAACTGTTTTCATAACTACTTCATAACTGTAATTTTGTTACTATTATTAATCATAATGTAAATATCTGATATGTGGGATATCTGTGACCCCTGTGTGTACATACACATATATTGTAAGTATAAGTAAATATTAAGTTTATAGGATGAAATAAAAGATGAGAATTTAGATGGCTTCAAATAGGCAGAGCATGGTATAGACTCCAGGGCTAGAAAGAACGGTCCCCAGGCCACATCCTGAGTCATCACATTTTATTGTCACACAGCCATGCCCATTCATATCAGTATCATAACGGCTGATTTTCCAACTTAATGGTAGTGACAAGTATCTGTAACAGAGACCACAGGTCCATAGTAGTCTAAAATATCAACAATTGCCCTTTGGAGAAGAAGGTTCCAATCCCTACGCACCTAAAGGAGATGCCACACAAGCATGAGTCTACTAATTACTGTCAAGTTGATTTCTAATGTGCCAGTAGGCATTCCTGGGAGCACCCAGGGAATCATTCTCCCTGGGAGAGACCGTTCTTTCCTTCCACACTCTCTCTGTACAGCTATCCATCTGCTGCCTATAGCAAGATAGGATTCCTCAGCCCCCATTTTAAGGGAAGACCTTCTCAACCAAAGCATGCTGGTTTTACTTCAAGACATCTCTCTTGGCCCCTCACACAACAAAAGCATGAGAAGAAAGCCCTTCCCAAAACAGTCCCCATGTCCATCTCTCCACGCCCCACCCCCAACCAGAGGCAGCCACAAACCTACTGTGCACCTGTAACTGGTAACATCTTCCTAAGGGTAGAATAAAAGTGACCTTTAAAAACATATGCATGTGTACACGTGCATGTATTTGTTTGTTTTTGTGTATGTGGGCACACATGCAAGTATGTGTACATATGTGTGGCAGCCAGAAGACAGTCTTGTTTTTTAGACAGGGTCTCTCACTAAGCAGGCTAAACCAGGGGGGTGAGGGAGGAGGCAATGAGTCCTGGAGTTCACCTTTCTCCATCTCCCCAGTGCTAGGATCACAAGAGCTTGGACTTGACAGGTCCTTATTTTTGCAAGGCTAGCCCTCTATTAACTGAACTATCTCTCCAGCCTCTACTCATGTATTTTTGAGACAGTCTTAGTATATACCCAGGGCTGGTGTCAAACTTGTGATCCTCTTTGGGTGCTCAGATAGGTGTGTACTGTGTGTCTGAAGGAGATATATGCCCTGAAGATGCCCTACAAACAGAAACCTGACAGCCCAGTTGTTTCTAGATAACATCTGCTGGCCAGTGGTGCAGTGTGTGGACAGAAAACACACCCTTCTCCTACTCACCATCCTGGGTGCAGGCCCCCAGAAGGTTGATGATGTTCTTATGTTTGCCAATCATCTTCATCATCTCCATCTCTGACACCAGATCAGAAAGGTCTTTCTCTGTGGCATCATCTAGGAACATGAAATAGGTGAATTATAAATCGGTTCGTTTCTGCCAACTCCCAGGCTGCCATTCTTAGACATCAAAGTCATTTGTTAGAAAGCCATGGAGTTGAATTTTAGAACCAGAAACATTTCCCCATCTAATCAGCAAAGAGATAAAAGCTGAGGCAGGGGAATGTCATGCTCAGCATCAAAGAAGTCACATGGTCAAGAGTTGGGACCAAATCTAGGTCCCCAACACTAAGGCCAAGTCTTTTATAGCAAAGTTCTTGATCATGAACTAACCCTATTCTCTGATGTATCTAAGGAACCTTTATAGAATACACCAAACTTCCTGATGCCCGCCCCCCCCACAGCTCTAAGAATGATGGGAAGGAAACCATAGGAGGAACATTGGGAATTACTATAAAATTTGTTTTTACAGAGCAAAAATTCCAAATATAACCTTTAGCTTATTCAAAGTTAGGCCCAGGAAATAGTCTGTAAGGGCATCTGTAAATGTGTATGCATACAGAAAATCTGAGTGAGCAAAAAGCCTTCTCAATAGCTCCAATTATCACCCTAAAAGAGAAGTACAAGTCATATCTCACATGCATGGCAGAGACCCAGCACACATGGGCTCACAGGAAGCTTCAAATGAGAAGACGGACCATTTCCAGTGTGCCCTCCCTTAGGTTAACTCTTCTGCTATCATTTGTTGTGTGTAGTGCTAGGACTCAAATCCAGTGCCATGAGCATGCCACTCAGAGGTTCTGCCACTGAGCTAACTCAAATACAGAAAGGAAAAAAATCTGAGCTGAAAAAGAAAAGAGTAAGGGCTGAATCTGGTTTTTAAAATGAAATAAATAGGTCTATCGTGACCTACATGGAGAAGAAGGAAGGGAGGAATAGAGCAGCCTATAGACACGCACTCAGCATGCTGCCTTCCCTAGACCTTAGCCATACTCTGGTTGTTACAAAGGATGCTGAGAAGGCTTTGGGGCCAATGTCCTCTGACCATGATGAAAAGGATGGTAGACAATCTTGTTTAAAGAGGGGGCCAACCCCTGTTTTTGCAACAGCCCCAGGGATCTCAAAACCAGGAGTCTGTGGAAAACAGAATGACCACTGGTCCTCCCTACCCCACAGTTCCCAGCAGGTACCAAGGTCTGGTACTTAGATACTTGCAATCCCCTCCATGGTATCAACCTCCAAAGCAAGGACCATCCCAGAGTTCCCTAGGAATCACAGGTCAATAGCCAAAAAGACAAAATGAATGGTGTTCTGGCCCTTTCTTGTCTGCGTGTTCTCAGCAGGGAGGGATGTGGTAAGTATCCTACTAAAGAAAGAAATGGCTTAACTCCTGAGCATGGCAAACATCCCAAACTTCCAAGACAGACCTCTCTGCCCACGCGAGGGAAACACTGGGCACAAAATCTTTCTTTCTGAGATACCTACAATAGGATTTATAAAGTGACCTTCCCTTTAACTCTTCTTATAAAAGAATATCATGCAAGAACAAGTTAACAGTTAAAAATAATTTAAGCTCCTTGGGCATCAAGCTGGTTTGGAAAGGCTTTGTACAAACATTCAGGCTCCCATCCCCCCCCAAAAAAAAGGGGGGGAGGGAAGGGGGGGAGACATTTATATCCTGGGGTTACTGTTTGCATGTCTCTGAGAGTCTGCATCAGAACCAATCCTTTCTGTTCCTTTTTGGCTTCTAAAGACTCTTGAGCTTCACATTTGGACAGAATGTGGCTTTCTGTTTCCTGGCCCTCTGTGTTCCCACTCCAATACCTACCACTCCTTGCTTGTATGTTAAAATTTGAGTCCCAAATTTATCTTATCAGTTTCCACCTAAACCCTTGAGCCCACGAATACACAGGTGAGGAGAATCAACTGGGACCTCTTATTTATTAAGAGTTGGTCAGAGAACAACTGGACCCAGCAAGCTACCACTTGCTCAGAAACTGGCTTTTCTTTTAAGTACACACAGCTCAAGGTAAATCCTCTGTCTCAGATGCTCATTTATTCTGAAAGCCCCTCAGCCTCCAGGTCAAGTATGTGCTCTCTGACCCCACATCACTGCAGAGTTCACGTGCCACAAAAGGAACACTCTTGATAAGGCCCGCCCTGCCCTCCCATCCACCCACTCACCTTTCAACATCTTCACCGCCACGGTGACCGCCTCCTTGGGTTTGTCTTTATCAATTCCCACTGCTTCAGCCATGACGACTTGCCCGAAACAACCTTCCCCCAGGGGTTTGCCCAGCGTCAGCCTAAATGTGTAAATAGGGGATTAGCACAGAGCCCCCGGCTGAGGGGCACGGTGAGGGAAATACCAGAACTAAATATAAAAAAATCTTCCAGAGGCATGCATATGGAACCAATGAGACTTTGATGCACACACGGGGTATTTTCTTAGTGACGTTCTTCCAGAATGTCAATTACTGTTGGAGCAGCTATTAAGTTTCACATTCGTGCTCTCAATTTATTTTCTTTTTCTTTATGGAAGGCGTCCTTGCTAGTGAGGTGGTCAGCTTCCCTGTGTGCCAACTGTGAGGAGTTTTTGGTCTTGAGCCAATTAAATATTTGTAATTTAAAATGTCGCAGAGGAGAAAAAAAAAAGTGAAAGGCTGCTCTTATTTTCTGTTCCTGTAAAGTGGCAGCTTTCAAATCACTATTATGCAATAGCAGTAGATTTTATGGTTACACTGCTTGCCAAGATACAGGGTAGGAATCACCTACAGCGCATTTCAAAAAATCCGTAGTTTCTTATTGAAAGCAACTTTTTGAAAACAGGCAGGATGTTTTTTTGACATAAGTTTAGAAATTATTATACCACCCCAAATAAACAAAATAGAAAGACAATGGCACAAATTACATTTTTAAGCATAAAATTTCTGTGCATGTCAGATAGAACAGCCTGACATTCATTGTTCTAGGTGTTCCATGGGTATATTTTGAGTGTTTTTAAGATTTATTTTTAATTATGTGTGTATGTGATTCTGAGGAGACTGCATGTACAGAAGAGTGCAGACACCCGTGGAGCCCAGATATAGCAGACCACCGCCCCCTAGATTTGGAGTTACAGGAGGTTGTGAGCCACCCATCATGGGTGCTGGGAACCAGACTCTGGTCCTACAGAAGAGCAGTACAGGCTCTTAACCAGGGAGATGCTTCTTTTTTTTTTTTTTTTTTTTTTTTTGTTTTGTTTTAACATAAGCACAAGTATTGAGTTGTTTCACTCTACAGCATTTACAATAAGTACACAATGTTTTCAAAAGCTCAAAAGGGAAAGAAAATGGAGGGTAGCACACTATGCTGAAGGCATCGCCTCGCAGTCCAGAAATAAATCGAACATCTTGGCAGAAAATAAACATTTGCGTTGGAAAATGGTTAATTTATGTCCCATTGCCCCGCTACTACATGCATAACAAACCTCTCTTTGTGTGACTTCTGCCTCCACTCTAATAAACCGCTTCTAAATAGCCTTCATTCATTGGAAATCTGCTCCACCAACATTTGTGCTAAACACTGCTTGGAAATGCATAGCGCTCAGATTTTCCACACTTAGGTACCCCCCCCCCAGTAGGGAGGGGCAACATAGCGTCACAGGTGGCCAAAAATACAGACTCAACCTGAAAACTACACGATTTTAACATATGAGCACAACTCCCCAATTCAGTCTTGTATACATAGGAATGTGCACATGAACCCAGCTCTTTATGAAATCAAGCGCAGCTAGGCAGGGGTCAAGAGAAACATCCCCTCCTCTATCAAAAGCCTGTAGGTAAAGAGACTATTCTTTGTGTTTTCTCTGGTACCTCACCAGTAAAAATGTCCAATAAACATTCCCTGAAGGAATGTTCTTTTTACTGCAGTATACAAATAAGCTGGAAATTATTTCTATTGACATAAACTGAGGGCTGCATAGACAGTCATTCAGCCCTTGACTAGAATATATGTGACAATCTCTAAATTGGGAACCAAAGTGCCTGGAATTGTGTGAGTCAAAGACCCAAGTGAGGCCCAAGCTTCCCTCTCCTTTCAATTAGAACTTGCCATCCAGTCTAGGGAAATCTTATCTTTGTGTTCCTGAATCTCTGTACACGCACGCACGCACGCACGCCTGCACGCCACACACACACACACACACACACACACACACACACACACACACACACGTGAATGTGTTAAACATACCACTAACATAATCTTAGGAAGGCACTGCAAATGTCCAGACAGGTGGGCTAGTTGTTTTCAAGCAAGCTGAGTTTATTCCTCTATATCTGCTGCAGAAACAGACGCTATTTCCACCTTTTGCTATTCTCAAGCTGTTTAGAATCTAATCCTACATGAAGAAAGCTGCCAGGGTTGGCCTCTACCTAGAGGATAGAGACTGCTGGCCCACCCTCTGTACCATCAGCTCTGTTAAACACACCATCTTACTCAAGTTTATAGTTCAAAGGTCCCTGATTACCAAGACACAAGCGAAAATGAGAAACTCCAACAACCAAGACTTTTGCTCTGACCCAGGAGGTGTAGACCATGACCCTCATTTTAAAGGCAAGAAATTCAGAGAACTGAGTGAATCCCTCAGGTCTGTCCAGTATTGGCTAGCAGAACTGGGACGCCAAACCAGCCCAGGCACAGACCAAATTACACAGAGTTACACAGGCTGGGTCAAGAGACAAAACCGCTCCTAGCAATGACCATCAAGCCTGCATGACAACCTTGTGCTTCAACACATAGCTAGATATCTCCCTATCAACCAGTAAGCAGAAGTATTGTAACCACTAAAAACACAAAAAAACAAAACAAAAAAATCCTTTAGGCAATTTCTAGCAAGCAGTGGTTGGAATGTCACCTTTGTTTTAGAGACTGCATTAACTCCACTTTTGTTCCATTTGACTAGGTTTGAATTGTCTAGAAA
This sequence comes from Cricetiscus sungorus, assembly GCA_030556225.1. NCBI lineage: Eukaryota > Metazoa > Chordata > Mammalia > Rodentia > Cricetidae > Cricetiscus > Cricetiscus sungorus. The sequence continues at coordinate 89,902,017 of JANBXA010000007.1, forward strand.
CTCAAACAATGGTAACCATACGCCATCTCAATTGACTACTAGGCAGGACTTTGTAGTTTTGCTTCAAAGGAGATATTTGAAAAAAAAAAAATTAATTCTTCTTTCCAGAAGTGGGTTATTTAGAAATACAATCTCACTCCTGTTGGCAATGTCAGAGTAAGATCTTTGCAGCTAAAGGCCATGAGAAGAAAATGTCGATCCAATATTTCCATTTATAGCTAAGTGTTCACCGGGGCTATGCGCACGAGTACTCACTTATCTCTGGGGAACTCCCACTTCGGATCCTCCGGCAGCTCGTACTCAGAGACCCCTGCTAGCATTGGGGTATCTGCTGTGGAAGACAGGCGAGTCGTTATCCTCACCAGTGGAGTGTTGGAGTTCATGGAGGAGCTAGACTCCGCCGAAACCTGGATACAAAATGCAAAGAGGCAGATGTAATCCTGGCTCTACCTGAGGAACCTGGAAGTGAGCTGGGATCCAACCAGAACATCAATTCTTACAAAGAAAGGGGAAGAAACCAGGCAAAAAAAAAAAAAAAAAAACCAACAACAACAACAACAAAAAAAACAAACCAACCAAACAAACAAAAAAACCCAGAACAAACAAACAAAAGACAAAAACAAACAAACAAACAACAACAAAGAAAAGTGAACCAAAATAAGAAGTCATGTTTCCTCACAAAAATATTTGTAGAAGTTTAATCATAGTTTTTCTTCTTCTCATAATTTTTAAAGACAGCCACTTAAGAATGTGCAGGCAAACCCCATGGTTTCCTCGCTGTCTTTTTGCCTTTCCTTGTTCAGGGCCCTGGATGAGGAAGATCTCCTTAGCCCTTCTCAGACCACATAGATCAATGCCATGCTCCTGAGATTCACTGACATGAAGGAAGGCTGGGCCCAAGCACAGGGTGCTGGCCAGGCATGAGCAAGCCCCTGAGTTCCATTTCCAGCACCATAAAATAAAAACAAATCCAAAACCGAGTCAGCAGCAGGGAGTCACAAACACTGGGCAGAGGAGTTCTTCCACTGACTGCCTTTGCCTCCACAGTGTAAAAAGGATACCTGAAGGGAAGGAAGAAAGGGGAGGGTACGCATGGGAAGGGCATTCAGGTAACTCGGCAGTCTTTCATTCAAGGAAAGCCAAGGCCCAGGCATCGGAAGGTCATTCTTTATCTCTCTCCAGTCCTTCTGAAACTTGATGATGCACAGACCAGTTAGTGAAATGGGCTGGCTCTTGTCACGTTAGCTTCAGTAAGTGGGACAGTGGGCAAGAGATGAGGGAAAGACACCTTCTCTCAGAACCACACGGGAAGGATTCTCTCCCACCTGGCAGCACACAGGGTTTGCCAAGTTATTTTCTCATTTTCCTTGATCTGTATCGGCCTAGGTCAGATACAGTGTTTATCCCTTAAGCACACGGTCTCTGGGTGGCTGATTCCCAAGAAAGAAAATATACACGGAGCCCACATGAAGGCTGTGCCTGGGTATGATGACACAGCCTTGGTCTGACTGTGGGCTGTTGGGCACTGCTTTATTCTAGGCCATGACTGAGGCTTTGACCAAAGACACGTGGAATGTAAGGTTAGACAGGAACCATCCAGGCATCACAGCAAGACCTCCTGGCTTCCATTGCAGGCCTGGTTGATGATCCCCAGCTGATACAAACAACCCCTCAATCCAACAGACAAAGATGAAGCCAAAGGAACTTCACAGGTGGATCCCAAGGGACCCAAAGACCTATGTTCTTCCTAGGATTGTCCCATCTGGCATACCCTTCTTCTCTTCAAAAATCCCAACCACCATTGATGGAAGTGAGAAAAGGCAACAGTGGTATTAAAATCAATGACGTTCAAGGTTATCCTTGGCCACACAGTAAGTTCAAGCCCAGAGACTCTATCTCAAGAAACAAACAAACAAAAACACAAAATGAAACAAAAACCAAAAACAAATAAATATTAAAATCAAGGAGTGAATTTTTTATGTGAAATCCAATTATTGTTTGACATATACACGGGGATATTTCTGAACCTTCTGTGTTGTCTTTGGAGAAGGGGAAAGGTGAATATTTTTTCATTAAAATTTTTATCTGTGTGTGTGTGTGTGTGTGTGTGTGTGTGTGTGTGTGTGTGTGTGTGTTAGTATGCATACCTGTATGGAGGTCAGAGGACAATTTCTGAGAGTTAGTTCTTTCTACCTCAATGGTTCCAGAAATTGAACTCAGATCATTAGGGTTGGCAGCAAGCACATTTGCCCATTGGGCCATCTCACCATCCCCCAAGGAGAAATTAGATCTACATTTTATTATGCAGACAGGGCCTTTACTCATTGTGGCACAACAAAAGTTTATTTTTTTTTTTTTAAAGAAGGAAACAAAGGACTGATTTTGTAATGGAGAAGCCACACCCTCAAGAGTCCCAATCTCAAAGGAAATGCAGAATAGAGTAGAAAAAGATGAGCTAGGGCATGACAGTTCCTCTAGAATCCACCCCACTTGCTCCTTACTAAAGTCATCAGAGTAGAAACTACCGAGAACCCCACCCAGAGCATAACAAAGGATGACTCCCAAGCCTCTTGCATGGTCTGTGGTCTGAGTGATGTCCAGCCTTGTGGTGGTGAGCTGTCCTCATCTGCAGGCTACATCAGAAACCAGGAGCTTTCTGACAGCATCAAAATGTCCACTTTCCAATGGCCACAAAATATCATGAGCCTCATCCACAGAAAAGGGAATCAGAGCTTTGATTCTGGAAGGGGTTGGTCCACCGTGCTTCCCTGGAACCACTTGCCTGACTTATTCTGAATCAGGGTCATAGGTTATGCCTGAAAGAAGTGTGTAAATTTTTATTTACTTGTTTTTAAGATCTTTGTGGTAGTCCTTCCACACAAATAGGCAAATAAATAAATAATTATCACTTACTTGTGCCAGAGGATCAGAGGCAAGAAGTCAGGGCCAAATTAGTAAATGTCAGTACAGCAATGAGACAATACAGGGCCCAGAGAGCAAAGAGCCAGCAGAGACTTTGTGTATCCAGGGCACTCTTTACAGGGCCATCAGCTTGGCCCTGCATCACTGGACCCCAAAGTTCCAGGACCAAACTGTCAGGAACCACGGTGTGCTAGTACCAGTGAGGAGGGGATGCTAATTGTGAAATCTCAGGGGCCCACTGAATAGTGCTAATGTTGATAAGCTAGTGGCACATCACAGCTTCTGTGTCTTGTCCCTGGGGGGTCCAGTGATCCCCCTGGGGAAGCTTGCGGGATGTGGTGCCACCACTGGCATTTTCTGGAAGGGTATCTAAGGCTAGCAGTGGTCACCTTTGGGGAGAGAGATCAAGAGTTGGGAGCAGGGTAAGAAACAGGCCTTATTCCAAAATTTTCTATATCATTTAGATTGCATTACCACGGTCTTCTGTTTCTTTTGTGTTTCAGTAGGAGTCCTTTAACCAAAATATCATTTGGAATAAAACAAACATGAACTAAGAGAAAGGAAGGCGTAGGTTTGAAATGTACAGATTTCAGTTAGAAAATAGCAAGATCCTTGTCTTCACCTTTCTCTTGTGCCACCAGGCTGTTTTGTGATGTTTCCACATCCTTCAGTATGTGTACCAAGTGATCATCCAAAGCCAAGCTGCCCTGGGTCTGGTGGGCTACATCTGGTCAATGGTACCATGTGCGCAAGGTCAGGTTCCCAGGTCTAAGTCCCAGTAATAATCCATATTAAGTGTGAGTCTCAGGAGGTCTCAGTCCCAGCTCACAGAGTTATTAGCATGACAGAAAGAAAACAGCACAAGCTAAGCGCCTGCTGCTGTGCTGGGACAGCCATAGCTCATCAGCGTGCTGTGCTGTGTGGAGTTGTTGTGATGTTATACAGGATGCATGTCAACTGCATGTCTGATTGGCAAGATGGGACCCTCAGCTGCCAGCCAGGATGGCCTGGGGCTCCAGAAAGCAAGAGTTTTAAAACAATGTAAGAGTTAGAGGACAGTCTGGGGCAGAGGAAGAAAAGCTATGAGGTAACAAAGTCCTGTTGCTGAATATGACTTAGCCGCTACCTCTAATCAGAGAGATTTACCATCTGGTCTGACTTTAACTGCTCTATGGAGAACATCTGACCTAATGGGAATGAACATCACGGCCCTGTGGCACAAGTTTACCATACACATACACACTCTGCAACACTGCATCTCCACAAGGTTTTAATATGAACATTTTTCAAAATGGAAAACAGAGCACATGGGGGGGGGGGACCTAAACATAACATGGAAGGAAAAAACCTTGACAGTCTTTGCTGTAGCTACTGCTATTAAAATATAAAACTGTGCTTATGTGTGGGAATCTTGTTTGATATAAAGTGCAGGTTCAGATTCAATGTACAAGTCTGGGAAATACTTTGTAAAACACACACAGAGAGAATGGGTAAGAAAATACCCAAAGTATCTGAACATACAGAGTCTGCTCTCCCTGTCCACAGAGGTACATCTTAATTTTTACCTCCATGCTTTTTACTATACTTTTAAAATCCCCTCTGGGACCGTAAAGTATGACTGGCTTTCTCTTCACTCCCCTTGCCTCAGAAACTCAACCTGTCTGGAGGGCTTGGCAACACTCCGCCAGGGGTTCCCCGAGGAACCCTGTGTTTCGGGGGCTCCTTCCCTCTGAATCATGGCCCCGCCGCCCACCATGGAAGTAATCCGTTTCTTCAAAACCATCATATTACTGATTTCATTTCTCTTCCTTTTAAATTATAACCTCCCTCCTCAGATATTCTCCAATCCTTAATCTAGAAACTTCAATTATGAAGCTTCCTTGTCAACACACTTGAAAATATCCTACTGTTAGAAGTCACTAATAAACAATAAATACTAACACTCTAGTAAACGGTTTCCCCACCCACCCAAATCTTGGCAGGCGGTTTTTTAAAAGACGTGCACTCTTCACAGCCTCCAATTCGGCTACCTTACATGGCGGGATCTCTTTACCACGTGCCATAAATCAAGCTTTTAACTAAATGTGCTTTTCATATATTTCCATAGTACATATGGGAGATTAAGGGAGGAAGTGGGTTTTCTCCCCATTTCTTTTTAAAGGGCCACCAAGAAATAGCGGTATCTCTTTATTCTGGATTAAGCTGACATCCAGAGGGGGAACCTCACAGATGACATAGAAGCAGGCAGAAGCAAAGATGCAGTGATGGTGAGGGATGAGTCATGTCTGTCTTTATTCCTGAGGGCCAACACATACCCTTGGGCCACAGCAGACTCGAGACTCCCTCTGATTTCCAGGTGGCGGATAGAGCCTTCCACATCAGAACAGAAGCCCAGGGTGTACATACTTCTGCCATAAGTCTAGCTCCACAGATCTCTAAGGCCTGCACTGCACCAAGCTTCAGGGGACTTTTAGGGGTGCATTTCCCCATTCTATAACAAAATCCAGGTAATTAATTACTCAAGCTTCCTCTTAAGCAGCCCCTACTACCCACAGATGCTCGAATGGGCTGCCACAACAATAAAAGTACCTAGTCCAGAAATTCTGACTATACTTGACCTCATCAGAAAAGTCCAGTGTAGATCTGGATCAAAGAGGCTGAGAGAAAAGGCAGGCTGAAGGGGGGGGGGGCAAGAAAGGCGAGAGATCCCTATGAAAAAGCAGACTCCACTCCACTAACAGTTGTCCAAATGTTTTCTAGAACCAGTATACTGCAACACTGGATTGACAAGGACCATGGAGTTGAGCTGCTAAGCAAGCAGTGAGCAAGTCAGAACTTACTGAGCTTGCTGCCCTGAGCACAGCTCCGGAATTAAGTGTTCCTTCATCCCACCCCATAATAACCGTATGCCTCAAAGGCATGACAAAATTGTTCTCTGGTGTTCTCAGCTACCCATGCCAGTGGTTGAGGCTGGGAACAGACACTGCAGTTCCTTGCAAGACTGGGAGATGGGTAGGCTGTGGGCTCATCTGGATCCGGCCAATCAACAGCTAGCTAAATCTCCATCTTACCCTATGGCAAGCTTCTGGCTTCAGAGGAAGAGCTAACACACTGTGAAATCTTCTCAACAAACACAGCATTGCCTTAAGCCAGGCTTCCTCTGTCCCTCTCTACACCCAAGCTCCCCCTGACAAGGGACCTGCGAAAGTAACAAGGCAAATCCCTCCCCCTGGACCCCAGGGTACACAAAGATCATTTTTCATGGGCCACTGATGGTCCAAGTGGCTCACAAAGTGCCCTTCTCTGGGTTGGCTACTGCCACTTAACACACTAAATATCAAGAAGCAGAAACAAGTGAACAGTGCCTACCAAGTGTCCAGTCAGGCAGGGATGAATTCCCATTAATAGGGAGACCCCATAAGCTACCAGCTTGTAAAGTTGCTTTTTTTCTTCAAGCATCAAAGTACATGAAAAGTCTCCCAAAATTAATGTTTACTAGAAAAAGGCTATAAAGAATTTTGATACTGAAAACAAGCAAAAACCTACCTTTGCCTCAGAAAAATAGCATAAAGTGAAATATCTCCTTTAAACAAGTTCATGGCAGGGAAGTAAACACCAAGGAGAAAGAAGGGCTGAGAAGGAGATGGTTCAGTAGGTAAAAAGACTTTCTTGACCTGAGAGCAATCTCCAGAACCTACTTAAAAAAAAAAAAAAAAAAAAAGCCAGGCATGGTAGCTGACACTTCGAATTCCAACACAGAGGAGGGAGGGCCAGCCCTGGGGCTCACAGGCGAGACAGCCTAGCCTAATTGGCTAGTTTCAGGCCAGTGAGTGAGAAACTTTGCACTGAAAAAGCCAAAAGGGGTAGGGAGTGGAGCACACCTGAGGTTATCACTTTACCTCAGCAGTACACACCTACACATCTGCATGCACCCACACATCTGCATGCATGAACGCACACTACAGAAAACAACACAAATAAACACATCAACTTTTCTTGTTCTAAAACAAAGACAAGGGTGAAATGAGTGGAGAGAGGCTGTGCGCTTCCATGCTGTGAAGGTCAAGAATCAGGGCCAGGAGGGGCAAAAGTGGCCTCTAGCTGCATTATCTGGGAGCTCAGGCCAACAAGAAACGAAGCCTAGACTCTGAATGCCTAGGAGCACCCATCCTCCAGACATCTGATTACAGGCTCATCTGTCGCCAGGTAAAGGCATGCTTGGCATCCCTGTGGTATTCACTCTGTCATTAACCTATCTTCAGGCCTTTGTGGGACTTTTCCCTCTAGCCACAGCCCAATACCCTCTTTATCCAGATACAAGATAAGCATCTCCTCCTCCCCACAGTGGGCGGTGCTTTGGAAAGTCCTTGGGAAGAGACACTCTAGGAAATGCTGGGGTACATCAACACCCTCTCAACTCATTCATCTCCCAGAGACTTATTTATCAAGAGGGCCTGGTACTCACACACTTTTCTTATACTGCATGACCCAAGTGAAACATTTCAAAAGGACCTTGCAGTCAATGGCAAATGGGCAGGCTTTATCTGACATGACACTGGCTCAGTTTATTAGCATTGATTTATTTTGGTGATGTTGGGGAATGGACATGCCAGGCAAACACTCTACTACCACTGAGCTACACCCACCAGTGTAGCTAGTTTAGGCCCATGCATGAAAATAAGTGACTGGTTTAAGCTGTACATCTAGTAAATGATGATGAATGAAAGAAAAGAGGAGGGAAATGAGAAGAAACCCAAAGTTTCCTTTTGGGTGCACAGGTAAATTGAGAAAAATGGAGAGCTTGGGTGGAGATGGACAATGAAGAAAGTCAGTTGGCCAAAGAGAGAGGAAAACATGATGAGCACGTGTGTCAAAGGGCATCTGCCTTCTATGTATGAAGCAAAAGGAAGAACATGGCAGCAGATGTGAAATTTTTTTCTTTAAAAGATGATGGAGCCAACAAGATGGCTTAGCAGGTAAGAGTACTCAACACTGAGAGTCCTACCTGCTTGATTCCTGGGGACCACACAGTGGAGGAAGGCCCTGGCTCCCATGCAAACCGTCCTCTGGACACACACACACACACACACACACACACACACACACACACACACACACACCCCATAAATTAAAAAATTGTAACAAGAATTTTCTTTAAAAGTGATAGGGCTGGAGAGACAGCTCAGTGGTTAAGAGAACTTGCTGCTCTTGCAGAAGACCCAAGTTCTAGCCCCAGCAGCCACATAAGACAGTTCAAAACTACCTGTAACTCCAGTTCTATGGGATCCAGTGCCCTCTTCAGCAACTCAAAGAGCTCCTGCGCACATGTAAGCAGACATACACATTTAAGATACATTTTTTAAACTATGAATTAACTATGGGCCAATGGCATAGCTACATCAAGTTATAGATTTCACTTGTTTCACTTATTATAAAAACAAATAATTTTAAATAAATTTAAATAAAGACATCATTGCCTTTATTTAAACACCCTATGCCAGAGTTCTAATACAGAAGCTGTCAGGAAGAAGAGATGAGAGGCTATGAAGGGGTGGCTATTCAGCCTCAAGCCTTGGCAGTTCCTGCCCAGGTAAAAATTATCTTATGATCAGACTCTCCTTGCAACTCACTGCCAACAAATTAACCCCAGCCCCATCTTGCTGCTCTAGTCCCCCAAATGACAGTAGTGTCATTCAAACTGGCAACAGCATTCTCAGGGGCCAGAAGGAATCCACCAGATTTCTTTGATCCCCACATTCAACCCAGTTGGTTATCAGCTGCACCTGACATATACTCCAGAGTTTTCCCCAAGCCTCTGTAAGAAACAGCTGTTGGAAAGGAGGCGGAAAGGGCCTGCTCAGCCTGCAATGTGAAGCACGGTTGAGAACACCCAGGTCCGTGTCCAAACCACTACTGGACAGCTGGTTCCTAGTCCCTCCCCAAAACAGAATCTTGTCAAAAGAAAGGACCTTGCTAGCTGAAGGTCCAGGAAAGGCAGAATTGGGTCAAACCCAGAGAATCTTAGGGTATCACATAGCATCACCTGAGGAAGTGTTTAAAATGCAAACTTCCAGATCCACTCAAGATCTACTGAATAAGAATCTTGGGCTGAGACTATTGAATATACAATTTTAACAAACACTTCCAGGTTCTACTAAGTTGCACAGTGGAACCCAGCCAGTGTTGGCCATTTCAGTTTCTCCTTAAAAAATAATGGCAGTCTTGTCAAAATCAAGTTCTATATTCTTTCATAAAATTCGCATCCACCTGACCTCAGCCCTCAGTCTCCACGAACAAGCAGAAGAATTCCAACATTTCCTTTCCCATCTACTTTTGAAGGGCATTGCTTCCTGACACAGTGAAGATTCCATCTTGCCTCATCTCCCCCAAAGCTAGCCGTCAAAGACCAAGTTCAAGGTAAAAGGTAACTTTGTCCCTGTCCCATATAACAATCATCTTATTTAGGAGCTGGAGACACGGCTCAATAGTTAAGGAGTGCTTGTTGCTCTTCTAGAGAACCAAATTTCAACTCCCACCACCACGTCAAGAAGCCCCCAACTGCCTGTAACTCCAGTACTAGGGGATCTGACATCTTCTGGCCTCCACAGGCACCTGAACACATGTGCTTATAACACACACACACACACACACACACACACACACACACACACACACACACACTCATTGAATCCTAGCTCACCTATAACCTACAGACAATAATATAAGCATACAATGTTATTTCAGAAACCAGACAGATTCAGCCAAAACCCAGTTTAGAAGAAATCACAGTCTACTCTCATGCAAGCAATTGTTCAGTTGTTCCTTCAGACTGTGTGTTTCTCGTTTCTACTTAAAACAATAAAGCAAACAAACAGAGTGTCTTTCCTATTCATGGTGAACACTCCATCTGAATATCCAAGCCAATCTCATAAAGAAGCAATGTATCCCAGACAAAAACACCTATTCTTCCAACAGACTCCTGTCGCTGAATCTTACCACCAACACAGAGGACACTGCCTCCAAAGTAACTAACTGCCCATCCCACTGAGCAGCTCTGATTTGCACACTGCTGTCCTTTCTTCCTTTAAAATTAGACCCCACCCACCAACCCCAGCCAGAGCTGCTCGGTGACTTGAGGCTTTAAGTTCCAAATGCTGATTGATCCTCCACACAGGGCAGGTTATACCTGCGTGCTGAAGTTCACAGAAGTTAGAGGGGGAAAGCAAAGCTCAGGAAAAGATCCTATAGCTGGCTGGGTGATAAAGGGGAATAAGTTTCTTCAAACTCTTTATCTACTTTCTGTTACCTGTCTCCGCAGGGGGATACGCTTGGTCAGCTTGTGCACAGCTGGCTGGCTGCTGAAGTCCGGCTTCTTGGTCGTGGTCTTCATTCGGCACAAGATGACTGTCACCACCATGCAGGCAATTAAGAAGACCCCTATGCAGTAAATAGCTATTTCCAGGTAATCTGGGGAAGCTGTGATCTCCTTTTCTCTCACAGGCGCTAGATTTCAGATCACGGGAGAGGAACAAATAAGCAGGCCACAAATAAGTTAGGATACCAGAGGGATGCATTATAGCATATCTCAAGGAATCACTCCAAAAGCAACAAGGGCTTCCCCATCATAAGTCAGTGCAGAAGGGTACCCAGATGCACAACAGCCTTGTGCTTCCTGTCTGGGCCTCTCCAAATGCTAACAAGTAGCCAAGGGCTCCTCCGTTTATCACCACAGCCCAGGCAGCCACCTTCTCTAGCCTCTAGCATCTGCGGCCAGTGAGAGCTGATATCAAATTGTAATGGCACACCACAAGGCCACATTCTGCCATGCCCCTGGACAGAGCAGGACACCCAGTATACCCACTTCAGGAAGGCGTGGCAATGATGCCACAAAACATAAACCAATCTGAGAACTATTAAAAAGGAACATGTCCACTTTTTTTTTTCTAAGGAGGCAAGGACAATGCTTTGCTGTTACTAAAGGAAGCACTTCAAGGGAAGGCTCAACAGGTTCCCAGAAGATCACAGCTCCACACGGAGTTCACAATCACCTCGTAGGCTTGCCCAAAAAGTTTTGGTAAGCCCCTTTATACAGTCCAGAATATTATTCAATTAAACAAACAGGTGCATCAGATAGTCACACACACAATATATATATATGTAAAACCTAATTAACCATTAAAATGTTTGTATATCCAATTATATTAACTTGTTACTGAACCTTTAAAAAACATGGTACTGCATGTGAGTAGTGACATAATTGATTTAATATGGTCTTCTATCAACTACATTGGTCCTCAAATGGTCAATCTACAAGCAGTGTATTCCCAAACATTTTTATCCTCAAGCTGCATTTTCTAAAGGGGGTAGTGCTGTCAGGCAAATTGGTTAAGAAGTACCAGTCGGGCACTTACAGAGCACAGCATTGCAAGTACAAGCAAGCTCAACAGGAGAGGTGTCTCTACTTCAAGAATAAATACTCACAGAGCAGATTCATAACCAAAGGGGAAGATGGATGCAATGGTTATTGTTTTAAAGCTTATACATTTTAATCAGAAAAAAAAAACAAATATTTGCAAAGACAGTCAAAACTCTCAGCAGCACACACAGCACAAAAATGAAACGATCGATTTATTTTTTACGAGCTATAAAACAAGCATGCAGTAGGCATGGTACTCTAGAAACAAGGCATTAATAACTGGAATAGACAAGCATCATGAGCTGCAATACACGATCTATGCGGTTTTCCAAAGGAAATGCGAGGCAATGCATGAGAGAGGGCAGCGTTTATTGAGAAAGTTGGACTAGAACAGAGGCATTGGTTAAAGACTTAGATGGCAATGGGCTTCGTTGATGTTGATTTCTCTGGAAGGCAGAAATCACATCAAGCCCGAGATGGCATACACATGCTCTGCCATGAAAGCAAACTGAAAGTCCACTCTATTGAGGCATGCAGCAAGCCACCCGATTCCCAAGGTAATACACTGCTTCTGCATACCTACATTAGAGGTGCTTCCCAGGCACCGCAACATACATCCATCTGCACTCAAATGAGATGTAAGCAAGACGGACTGAGAGGCATTAAACCACATATGGGATTTTAGCAAAGTGTAATTTGCAATAGGGAAAAAACTACTTTGAATTTCACCAAATAATTTTGACTTCCTTCTTAGGAGCAAGGGGGTAGGTTCATTGAGTCAGCAGCTCAATGATTCACTAAAATTACAAGATCCCTTTGGGGTTTAAAGGTGAAATTTTACTTGACATACAAGTGTGGGATCTTCCTTGTATGTGAATATCTAAGGCAGTTTTTTGTCCCTGGGGGTGATTTTGAACATTTCTTTTCTTTGCATCTTTATGCAATAGATAAAAGGGGCTATTTCTAAGAACAGAAGCTGTGTTAATTTTATAGCAATCAACCAAGAAAAGAGAAAAACCCACGGAGAGAAAGAGCAGTATGTACCTGGCAGAACTGTCAACCATGCAGAGTGAAAGGATATCCCAATAGAATTACCCGCCAAGCACGTATACTCCCCAGCATCCTCAAAAGTTACATTCCGAATATAGAGAACCTCAATCTCTTTGTCCGTGGTGTTAACACCGGCAGCCTAGAAAACAAAGGAAGCAAGAAAAAGGCTAGACATAGGAATGATTGTGGAAGGGGCCTTGGAACCAAGAGGACTCGTACCAGCGGCTCCAGGGGGTGCCGGCCATCAGCAGATTCCGACTGCAGCCCATCCACAAAGCCCACAACCAAGAGACACTGAGAGACACTGGCCAGCTCACCTCTGCAGGCCCATCACCACACCGGCGTCACCACCTAGACATGCATGCAATTGAACACATGGAAAAATGAGCCCACAGAGTTCTCTTTGACTTTGCTTTCATTTGGATTTGGGGGTGGGGTTCCAAAGTGTGTTGCCCAGAGAGTTGATCAAGGTTCTGGTCCTGTCGGATGCAGTCTCCCATTGTAAGAAAAGGGGAGGTTGTTCTGTGTGATGGAACAAAACATGGAAGAGAAACCGTGAGGTAGTCGGCTCACACATCCCTCGGGCTCCATAGGAACCAAGGTGGGAGGTTATCTTAGTTACCAGATTTTGGTTATTTCTCTCAGGCTAAAATCATCTCTTCTTACAGAAAAACTGGATTTTGTTTGTTTGTTTGTTTGTTTGTTTCCTTTTTCAATATGAATGTCTGAATGTGACTAATGATAAGAGAAAACTCAACCTTTCACTTCCATTATCATCTAGTCACACATTCACTAGAAGATAACCAGCCTCCAGTTTCGGATAGGATTGGATATGAAATAAAAACAAAACCAAAAGTTTCATTAGGCGAATCCTATCACTCGAGCATTAATCTACACATCCAGTGTAAAAAGCAGTGTGAGTCCTGACTAATAATCAGATACTGCATACACAGCAGGCATGCAAACTCGAGGTTCACGTGGCACTCAGACACAGTGCTCATGGGAAGTGTGCAGTCCAAACACGACAGACCAGAGAGGAGGGCTTGGAAACAGGATGGGGTGGACGGTAATCTTCAAGCACTTTGAACATTGTGGGCATTTTTCCATGGCCGCTGGCATGATGCCAGCTGCACCACCAAAGAAAGATCATTATAAATATACCAAGGCCACAAGAGTTATTCTAGAAGCTGCCTGCTGCCTCCCAAAGCACCGAGTCTTTTCAACTTCTATATCCAGTTTTCTTTAAAAAAAAATAAATAAATAAATAAATAAATAAATAAATAAATAAAAACAAAAACAAAAATAAACACAAACACAAAAACGTTGTTACCTTGCTGTTTGGGCAGGACAGTGAGCCAGGCAGACTGGTTGGCCTGCCCTATATAATTGGAGACCTTACATATATATTCCCCAGCATCCATCTCCGTCACATTGAACAGAGCCAGCACTTCTGCATTGGAGCTATTTATCCCCGAGTGCTAGAACAGACATAGGAAAACAATATAATGGCCAACCAGGAAGGACTCGGTGCTGCCTATGGTCCCATCACCAACACACCACAAGACAACAATCTCCATTAATTACTTCTAAAGGGCTGTGGGTGAGAAAAGAACAAAATAAACCAAGTGGTGGAGAAGAGCAGTGATCTGATAGTGTAGGGCAGAAAAGGGTTAACAGCTGGTGGGATGGGTGCAGCTCTCCAGGCTGGTCGCCTTTCTCCAGCTCTTTGGATCCTGGGTATTGCTTGCTAGAGAGAAGACTTTAAGGTTGAGAGTTCGCCGGTAGCCTCCTGGAGCTCCTATAGTTGCATAGGAAGACTGTTCTTTGTAAGCATACTCTATGTGAGCATGGTAGACAGGCAGTCAGTGGCTTAGAACTGACAACACAGGCCCAGCTCACCATGCTGAAGTGGAAGCTAGACCCCCAAAATTAAAGAGGCTGAAGCCACAAAAATGGGAACTTGGGGGGCGGGGGAGGGGCGGGGGGAAGGGATTTATTTTAATGAGAAATACAAAGAGACAAAAGTTCTCTCCATTCGTTATTTTACAGATGCAGAAGCATCCCAAGTTTATTCTCTGGACGACACAAAACTCAAAAAAGGTAAGAGGATTTTTTTTTGAAAAAGAAAATTTTGTTTCTAAAAGTTGGCTACTAAAATTTGATTCTAACAATAAATATGACGTCAAAGATCACAAAAAGTAAAACAACATCAGAATAACATTAGTACAATGTCTAGACCTTTCAGTTATTTCCGTCTACTCATTCCACAGATACTCAGCACACTGCCTTGTAAGCCATACCCTGACCCAGCTTTAAAGATGTACCTCAGACTAGCCTGTACTAGCATCTCCTATAAGCATCTCCTCAGGGCTGATCAACAGCTGAATCCTCTGACTCCAAGTGTAGGAGCCCTTCCCCTACTCAAGAGGCCCCTTCAGAAGAGTTACTAGCAGGCCTAGTGGCTACTAGTTCTTTAACACACACTACTGACTAGTCCATAAAGAGACCCCTCAATGAAATCCAACAGGAAATCAAAGAATCTAGCCCAATCCCCAAGGGAGCCCTCCCTGTGGGCCCCTTGGGATTCAGAAAGTCCTCACCTTCAGGACCTTGAGGTAGGGCAGCCCATCAGGCCCATATTTACTGCCATTCTTTTCAACGTGCTTGATCCACTGGATGTGGGGCTGAGCGTCGCTGTAAACTTTGCAGACGAACTCTACATCTCCTCCGACCACCGCAGACGCATTTGCAGGCAGTCCAGCTTGGAGGATGGGCCGGTGTGGTGATCGCTCTGATAGAGAGAGGCAATGGGAGGGGGAGAGAAGGCAATAAATAAGTTGTGTTGTCCAGAAGGCTGTCGAGGAACTCAAGCCAAAAAGGCCTCCTGTCTGCTGGCTGACTCCTTTGGAATAACACAGGGGCCCCATGCACAACACAAGCGACTTCAAAGCAGATCACTGGAGCACAACCCTTGTAAAGGATACTTTTTAGAGCATCCAGAAAAGAACGCATTACACTGCAAGTTACAGACTACCGAATGAACAGGGGAAAAGTCTTTATTTCAACAACCTGAGAGACAGATGGAGCTGGCGGAAGGACACTTAACTCACTTATTTGGCTCGAGGTAACACCCAGATTCACTTTAAACACAAACCAGACATCACAGGAGAGTGACATGGCTAACTCTCTCTTAAGGTCACCCTGGATATCAAGAGAGGTTCTTCTATACATGATCTCTCCCAGTTCATTGCGAAAATGGTCTGGGAAGTCTTGTATTCCCTGCTTTAAAAAGTAAATTGCAAACTATGCCCTATGTGATGATGAAACCAAACTACCTGGACCCATCTTTTTATCACGACACCACTCCATTCAGTGGTCTTTTCTTTAGTTGGTCACTTATTTGACAGGCATTTATGAGGCAGGCACCAGATGTGTATACATAGATATTCCTTAACTTTTTCAGTTGTGGCACTAAAGAAACACAGGGACAGACTCCTGTTTCCAGGCTAAGTTTTACAGTCTCAGAGGAGGCCCAATAGGAGGGATGCTTTGTCATGCTTTTCCAGCCTCAGAGAAGAAATCTCAACAAAGCACACTCCTCCTTGTCTTCTACCAGAGGCTCCTCTCCAGATGAGAGGTGCTCTCAGCATAATTGTACAGACATATGGGTCAGGTGTGCTGACAACTACACACACATGAGGTCCCTCAAGAACTAAGTAACAGTCAATTAAAAATAGACTAAGAACTTTCTCCAAAGACAGACATACAAATGGCTAATAAGTAGTTGAAAGGATGCTTAGCATCTGTAATCATTAGGAAAATGCAAATCAAAACTATCATTAAAAACATAGTAAGACAAGTTGAGGGCCTGGAGGGTAAACCTCTGCTCCACCACCTCCTGTACTAGGGTAAGGACAGGAAATTTGGAGTAAAAACCCAAAGCAATTCATCTGATCCCATAACCCTCACTTCAGTGAAGATCTGAGATACATCCATCACAGGGCTATTCACAACAACTAAAATTTTGATTTAATCAACATCTTCAATGCCCATAAACAGAAGAATGGGTAAAATAAAAATGTTGGTCTCTATATACAATGGGAAAATTAGCTTTAAAAAGAAGGAAATCATGCATTTTGATGCCAATTGACAGCAGTAGTGGACCTGGAGGATATTATGCTAGGGAAAATACATCAGTCACAGGACAAATGCTGTGTGATCCCTTATAGGAGGGATCTAAAACTCTCAACTCCACACATCAGAAGGATAGAATAGTGGTGGCCATGGAAGAAGAGGGAAAACAGAATGCGTAATCACAGAATATAAACTTTCAGTCACGTAAGATGAATACATTCTAGAGATCTGGTCTCCTATGACTGAAGATGAGATACATTACACTTAAAGCTACATTAGGAGTATATCACATGTTACTGCTCTTACAACAGTAAAATGAATGAACAAATGAATGAATTATTCAGTAAACAAGAAAGAATTAATAGGTTGGGCTGCTGCTTGATCTCAAATACAAAAGCACTGTAATTATAAATTTACTGGACCTTCCTCACAGCAGCTCAGTCATAGCTACATGCACCCTAGTGAACAGCCCATTCACAAATACGGGCTTAAACATCCTCTTTCTCCAACCATGAGTTCCACTAAACAAATACAGTTCAGACAGAGCTGGGCATGATGGCACACATTTTCCATCTCAGTACTTGGGGGGGCAGGCACAAGTGGATCTCTAGGAGTTTGAGGCCAGCCTGGACTACAGAGTGAGTTCCAGCCAAGGCTATGTGGTGAGACTTTATCTCATAACAACAATAAAAAATAGTTAAGAGAAATTAGGAGAACTCCTATATACCATCACTACCAAACCAGCCCAACAATGGTTTCATGTTTGAGAATGGACTGGAAGCAGAAAATTAGAATGATAGATCTCTAAGCCTTTCTGTATTGGGGCCTTTCCAATTAAACTATAATTCTGTGAAATTTGCTGAACCAGAGCCAGACCATATACAAATTGACTCTACTCCATAAGCCCATTGCTGGCCCTTAAGGAACTTTTTTAAAAGCAAGAAAAAGTTTGAGCACATTTCATTCTGGAATCTTCCATCACTTCATAGACACCTAGATTTCCATACAATAAAGATAAGAATTTCAGAGCCCCTTAAAGAGTCATTCATCTGCTCCTTTATCACCCATGTAGGCTGAGCAAAGAACAGAGAAGTTGAACTGCTCGTTTTTTCTGATTGAAAAAACAATATCAAAACTTAATTTCTTCACACATCACAGGAAAGCCTCAACTCTATAGGATGATGTGCTGCTTCTAAGCTGGGCAGAGCGACTCATGTGCCACAGACAACAACCAAGGTCTGCTTTACTCACAGCTGGGCCCTTTAATGTGGGAAGTACAGAGTTAAGTTCCCTCATCCATGTCCCCTCTGACTTCACCAAGCCTATGTCCCAGGAGTTCTACCGGCAAGATGGAAGCTCCCAGCTGAGGGATTGCACCTGTCAAATTCACAAAATATGCTCATTTCTACCTGTTAAATATCAAGAAGGTCAATTCCTTCCCATTAAAGAAGGAATTATAGGGCTGAGTACATGAATCAGTCGATCAAACACCTTCTACATAAGCTGGAGGGTCTGAGTTCAAGCCTCTAGATGAAACTTTTAAAAGCCAGGGTGATAGCACATGTCTGAGAGAAATTAAAGCAGTGGAGAGAGGAATAAATATCCTTGGAACTCAATGGCCAGCCTCGACAAATCTGTGAGTTCCAGGCTCAATGGGAGTCCCTGCCCATAAATAAATAAGTAAATCAGCAAATCAATACATACATACGTACATACATACATACATAAGTTGGAGGGACAGGAGCACCAGTCTTTAGCTTCCACAAATGTATGCGCACATGTGCACACACACACACACACACACACACACACACACACACACACACACACACTCATATGTGAGTACGTGTGTGTGTGAATGTCTGTGAGGCCAGGGGAAGACACCAGACCCCCTAAAGCTGGAGTTACAGGCAGTTGTGAGCCCCCATCCCCATCATGAGTTCTAGAAACTGAACTTGGGGAGGTCCTCAGCAAAAGCAGCATGTGCTCTTGGCCACCAAGCTATCTCTCTTTCCAGCTCCAAGGAAAGAATTTAGGTATCAATTTATCCCTTGCCTTTGTTTTCCAATCTTGCATTTACAAATATGCTTTTGTGCATATGTGTGCACGAGCAGTGTAACTATTGACAGTCTTTCTCTAGAAACAAAACTACTACAAAATCTCTAAGGTTTTGAGCCAGATCTACTGAATTTCATGGCAAGCCCCTTTCCTTAGCTATATTTGTTTCTATTAAACTGTCTCACATGCAAACACTACACACGTAATACCAAATAACACTGCCTGTGAACAAGGAGTGCTTTGAGAAGGCAACATCTCCTCCTGCGCCAGCCTTGGGCAGGGAATCCGTCGCTGGGGTAACACTGGCAGGGCCTGGTCCAGAGCTTGCAGTTTTGTTTTACTTGTGGTCAAAGGGCTGCTGAGCTCCGGTTATTAAGTTATTCCAAGCTATCCGGACTATTTTCACCCAAAGGGAAAAAAGAGACCTTTGCGATGGTTCAATGTTATTGCATTTGCAAATTACAGCATACCAAATGTTACAGCTCACAGTCTTGAATTCATCTTTTCAAATTTTCTCACCTTATACGAAATAACCTCGTAACTACTCCCTCTCCCCTCTCGACTCTTTCTCACTTTGAGCAGAAAAACTGCAAGTACAGTTGCTGTGTAATAGAAACCTTACACCGTCTCCCAAAACTTCTTACAGCTGTGCTCAGTATAAAATGAAACCTCAGAGAATGTTATTTAAAATGTTTTTTAAAAGTCGGTAGGCCTCATGTTTCATTTCTCCACATCAGGCTTTGATTTCCTTTGCAACCTTAGTCTCTGCCCTTAAACAAGTCGGAGAATGAGGCCTGAAACGTCTTGGAAAAGGTCCCAGGATGCCAACATCTGCCAAGTACCACGCTCCTCTTCTTGTCCTCCTCAGCCATCCATCTTCCACTGGTGTCAATAGACCCTTAACAACAGCTCTGGACCTGCCAGCGTTGAAGGTGCATATTTGAAATCCCAGCACTCAGAAGCCAGAGACAGGAGGAACACAAGTTCAAGGCCAACATGGGTTACATAGTGAGACCTTGTTAGGGGTGTGTGTGTGGGGGGGGGGGGTCAGCAAAAGGCAGCTGCCAGGAAGTTGTTAAAGTGCATGGAAAACTTCTGGAAAGTTGGGGTGCAATCAAGTCAGATGGTGAGGGCCCTAGAATGACAGTCCTCCAAATAGCTCTCCTGAAGCTCATCCAGCCCCAAGCGAATCACAGCCCGCACGTTTGCAACGTTTCACTGAAATAAAAGGGTTAGTCCGAGAATTATTTCTGGATGAGAGACTGAAGCCCGGTGCTGGCTCAGCTCTTCTACGTGACACCAAAAATCACATCTCCTCCAGCAGGCAGGATTTACAGTGTGAGGCCAGCGTCTCTTATAGCATGTTGAACTCTCAGATATTATAGAAAACACATTTTTCTTTTTTCCAGGGGAATGAAATAAATACGCAAAAGGCAGATAGGCTGACGGGCAGCTTACCTCTATTTCCTGACTGCAATTTAAAATAGTTACAATTTGGACTTACAGGTTGTAGATACGTGGTCCCAAAGCGGGGAGGGAAGGGGGGCTTTCAAGTAGCCATTTGAGGCCCCTGTGTGAATTTCAAATTAAGATGCGACATTAAAGCAGTCCAAAGTGTACGGCTGTGACCAATGGGACAGTTGGCTGCAGCTCTGGAATGAGGTTCCTGTGAATAAATGCTTAGCGAATACAGACTGGAGTGCTTTTAAAAAACAAAAAAACAAAAAAAAAACACGCCCTCCTGCCTGTCTCTCCCTCACTCCTACTCTCGCCGCCTTGCTTCAAGTGTCCACTTCACTACAGCAGAAAGCCCAGCTGCTGGGGGACTAAATGGGCACATTAACTCTCTTAAGCCTTGCTCCGTAGCTGGGAGCCAAGACCCAGTCAAAGAGGGCAGAAGGACAACAGCCCGCTTCATTCCAAGGTAATTATGGAGCTGGGGGGAAGAGGGGAAATACCTGAGTGACGAAGAATAAATCTTTGTTAATTGACCATTGAAACATGGCATGTCAGGACTCCTCAGGACAAGATGATAAGTCAGCCTACAGGAGACTACAGCTTCTTCTGTGACAGTGCAAATGTCTCCTGTCTTCAGACACAGTAAACAGGTAGGATCAGAGGAGGACCCGGCTCCTAAATCACACCTATAAATTAATCAAGCCCCGAGTTCCTGGCATGTCCCCAGTATGCTGAGTTTTTCTCCTTAAAAGTTAAATAGCACTTCACACACACACACACACACACACACACACACACACACACACACACACGAAAAAGAAAAAGAAAAAGTTGCAAGTCGCTTTCCCTGGCACATGACTGAAGCCACGCCGAGTTCCCAGGAAGGCCCTGGAAGCAGCCAGTGCCCTCTTGGAAAACCCATTCATTGTAGGTTTATAGATAACTTCGTCTGCTCTATCTTTAAATCGAAATCAAATTTTAATTGCCCCTCTTCCAAAATGGCAGTTTCTTAGCAACTGCAAAGGGCTGAATAGGGAAAGAACACTCTGCGATTTGGAAGACAAGTGAAAACAAGAGAGAATTCTTTTTCTAAAGCCAGCCTGGCTTTTCTCTCAACAATGGGCGGTGGCTGATTTTGCTGCATGAGAACGCACTAAACCAGTTGGTGAGGCATGGCTATTAGGAGAGGCCGCCATCAAAGCTGCTGCTCACTGATGCTCAGGGCCCAATAACCTGCTAAAGGCCTCACAGTCATTACAATTAGCAGAATGAGTTCATTGCCTTGTCAGGCCTCTGCTGACACAGTCACACCAGACAGGCTGGACCCAGCTGGATTCTGAGTTTTGTTTTGTTTTCCCTAACCTCTTCCCAGCCTCCAGATATCAGCACAAAACATGGCCAGAACTAAAAATGATCAAGAAAGGAAGGCAGTGTGGTGCTGGGATCAAGGGGGCATTGCACTTTCAGAATGAGTGCTGGTGCCCAGGACAGGATATCAGTGCACAATCCTCTCTATCTCATCCCCATCCCCCAATAGTTCTGGCTGGCCTGAAACTTCTATGTAGACCAGGCTAGCCTTGAACTTACAGAGATCTGTCAGTCTCCCGGATTTTTTATTTTTTTTTAATGTGGGGTCTTACTCTGTAGCCTGAGATGGGCTTGAACTCGTGACCTTCTTACTTCGGCTTCTCAAGTGTTGGGTTATAGGCATGCACCACTAGGCCCAGGGCTCTTTACCACTTTTTTCTTTCTCATCTTTCTTTTCACCTCCCTGTGGAGGCCAGAGGTCAACACTGAGTGTGTCTCCCTTAGCTACTCTCTCCCTTAGTTTTATTATTATGTGTATGATGTGTGTGTGGAGCACACTCTTACTACAGCACTGTGTAGAGCTGGTTCTCTTCTCGCACATTACGTGGGTTCCCAGGATCAAAGCCAGGTCAGCAGGACCCGTATGGCAAGCACCGTAACCACCAATCCACCTCACCAACCAGCCCTCCCCTTTACTTTTGGGACAGGCTCTCGCTGTCCTGGATTGCTCATGGACTTGGTTGACTGGTCAGCAAACCCAAGGTCCTCCTGTCTCTGCCTCCCCAGCTTTTTTGCACGACTGCTGGGGATCTAAACTCGTGTCCTCATATTCACACAATAGGCAACTTTACACACTGAGCCCTCTCCCCAACCCCTCCCTGCTCAAAGGTGGGAAGTATGCTCAAAGACGTTGGTCTTCCAGAACTCAAGCTACCAGCGGTTGTGAGTCACCTGATGTGGGCACTAAGAATCAAACTGGGTCCTCCGCAAGAGCAGTGTGCATGCACTCTTAACCACCCAACCTCTTAACCGCCAACCCTCGGCACAGCTTTGAAAAGATTAGAGCTTGCACTGGAAAAGGAGCCTGGCTTGCTTTCGGTCTGTCTTCTGATCTTCACTACTGTTCCAGCAGACAGACACCCCTCCCGCCAGATCATCTGCCTATGCAAAGTCCTGCAGAACCGGGCTGGGGCTCTGGCTGCCTTCAACCAACCCCACCCCAGACCCTCCCTCAAACCTCTGCAGAGACAGCAGTCTGAGGAGCAAGACTGTTTAGGAAAGAGATTAAGTGTCTCCCCTCCAGTGCTGAAGTCACAGAATTTCTTATGAAGGGTGCACCGTGCAAACTGCTAGAAGCAAAACAGCGCCAATTCTTTTGTGATTGCTCACTGGTGTGGACAGGCAGAGCGAAGGGCTGGCAGGCTGGCTGGGCTCAGGGCTAGGAAGACCAAGCAGGTAGGAGCAAAGGACCCTCCCTAAAGAATGTAGCAGACGATGACTCAGCCTTCTATCTGCTGGGTTGTCAATTTAGGTCATCTTGGGAAAATTATAGGAGCAGAGCTTAGTGTCACTTAGACCCCAAATGTGAAAGATACCCTTGAGCTCTGGGCCTTCAGAGGTGCACCAGCACTGAACACCGTGTTTAGATTCGAAAGTGCCTCTGCTTTTCTTTAAAGGGGACTTGGCTCTAGGAGATAAACAAGTTCAGGAGGCCAGACAAGGGTGATATTTTCAGTGAGTTAAATATCACTAAACCATACCTTAAAAAATAAAAGTTTAAAATGGTCAGTTTTATGTGATCCATGTAGCCCAGGCTGGCTTCAAACTGGCTATATTGCTGACAATGAACTAAAATTTCTGATCCTTCTGCCTCCAACTCTGATTATAGGTGTACACCACCACACCTGGTGTCTGTGGTACTGGGGATAGAACCTGAAGCTTCAGACATATTAGACAGACACCCAACAGCTGAGCTGTAACTCCGGCACAACCACCGCTTTTTAAAAGGGAGACGAGGCAAAGGTGGCAACATCATTGAACCAATAAGGTTTACCCCTAAGGGTGGCAAACCCACACCCTTGCCTTGCTCACTCTATTAAACCAAAGTTGTTCTTTCAACATCAAGTCTACAGAGGCTCCCCTACACCCTACATCACCCCCTTTGGTGCGGATGATGATGCTGATGCCAACTCAGACGTCAGATGTCAGAAGTCAAATGTCCACAGGCTCCCTCCCGAGGAGCAGAGGTAAACACAGCTGAGAGCCACCCTACCGGGGCGGGACACCACAAAGCCTGCACCCCACAGCACAAGTCAGGAATGTGTGATTTTAGCTGGAGTGTGCAGAGCTGGGCTGCCCTCACAGGAAAAGCATGCTGGACAAGGTTTTGTTCTTTTTAAATTGCTCAGGCATTAAATACAACCTCTTATTAGAAAGGCTGGACTCTAAATTAGACTACATCTTCTCTCAAATGATTTGCAAAGAAACAAATTGGGAGTCACTGGAAAACTAAAGTCGAAAATGCTATGCCTTGGGTTTCAAATGTTACGCAAATATCTATCTGAAAGGATCAAGTTAGCCTATTTTTAGATATATGTCCTTGAAAAGTATTCACAGGCGCCCAGTTAATAGATGTGTACAGAGCTTGTGGTGGTGGTGTTTTAATGGGAACAAGGGTATGCACAACCTAAATATGATTATATACTATGGCTATGATAGCAGCCTATGGGTTACAAGGAAGAACCTTGTGTAGGCACAAGGATATCTAGAAGACAACTTGGCTCCCATCACCAACTTTCACCATTTAGAAAGCCTCTCTTAGAGGAAGTCCAGAAAGCTCCATGCTAATCCGTCTGATGCCTTGTTAGGCTCCTGGGGTGGATCAAGCAGAAGGAAAAGCCTTCAGCACATCTGAGCAAACAAGAAATGCCTCCCTTAGGTACAGACAAACACGAGAGGCTGAGCTATCAACTGTTTGTTTTCCTGGAGCCAAAAACAAGGATGCTGAAAATTACTTGTGGCTCAAGATGACTAAAGTAGTAGAAAGACTCAAAATCATCACCCAGATCCCAAGCTCTGCACTGTCAAGATAGAGGACTCACCATCACAATACAATACAGACAATGTTCTAACGTCTCCCCCAAACCATGACAGTGATATCCTCTCTTTTCACAGGAGAAACAGAACACCATCCCCATGGCAACATCACCCCTTTGGTCACCTCTTCCCCACAGCCTCCTGCCCTGGACCTTCTATGTAAAAACCACACCAGTCAAAAACTACAGCCTTCCAAATCAAATCTACTGTGTTAGCAGTACAACCCAGCCACATTCTCCCTTCTCCTTGTCTGTGCACATAAAAGGAACAGGAAGATGAACACAACAGCAGGATGTTCTAAGAACAAACCTAGATGTGTCGTTTACAAATTGAAGAACAGAGCATCACAGGCATACTCATTCCAAATGGGAGCTGGCATAAGACTTAACAACATGGCCCTTGACCTCGTAACAGCAGGTACTGACTAAGATGTATGAATACATGTATTAAAAACTCCATGGTTTTTCTGTTTCAGAATTTGAAATACATTAGGATGCCTCAAACTTCAAATATAAGTTACTCATGAAATAGTTTTTCTGTTACAGGGTAAATACATCTTATCTAAAGCTCTTGGGGCCAGAATTGTTTCTGATTAGAGCAGTTTTCAAATGTCAGAATATGTGTGCATCTGTTTTACTGAAACTCTGAAATCCTGACTTCTCCAAAATCTGAAACTGGTAACAGGACAATCTTTGACAATCAGTGAGAGAATTAAGATGTTTTGGAGATTGACTTGGCAGGTTAGGGATGTTCAACTAGAGGGGCCTATTACCATACACTGTGGTGTCCATGGACACATCCTCACGCTAGGCTTGCTCCCTCCCAGCTGTAGTTAAGTAGCTCTCTATCCACCTACCAAAACCTGCACTTTCTGTACACAGCCCCAGGAAGAGTCATCTTCACACACAAAGAACTGTAAGACATTAACCTGACTGCAACACTTCCATATCCTCCTACTACAGATGCTGTGCCAAAGATCAGATAGCCAACCAAATATTAGCCCTCTTTGTTGGCCACCTCTACCAGGACTCTTGCCAGAATTGAGGGAAATCAACAACCTTCCTTCCTCAACTGTGGGTCAAAGGGCATCTGAAGGTTTGCAGGAACAGAGCAAAAGTAGACTATTACCAAGTGCTGACAGGTCCCTACCAAGTTGGTACCCATGAGCCATCCTCTCTGCTCCTAGAGCTCACAAGGGGTAACTTCTTCCCGGAAAACACTCATTTGCCAGTCAATGATCTTGTAGCAGCTGACTGCTGACCAGACTTTGCCCTGGGAAGCCCTGTGGTAAGGCAGGAATGTGGAGCCGCTCTGAAGGCATGAAATCTCATTAAACAGCTTTGACCCCAGGGAGTTTGGAAATCCCCATCCTGAAGAAAGTACTAAGCCTCACTATTCCTGTAATCAGAAATAGGCTGACTGTGTGTCTCAGCCTGGAGACAGGAGAAGAGGCATGGGATTGCCTAATAAGAGTGACCAGTGGTCACCCGTGCCATGATTTAGGGCACAGAAACTCTTTCTTTGGTAGGTGCTACAAAGACAGCAGGTTATCACCCATTTTGGTTTGAATCAGAAATAGCCCCCAAAGGCTTGGACTTGGAATGTTTGATTCCCAACTGGTGGCCCTGGGTGCTCTGTGGCCTTTGGCAAGTGAGGCCCGGCTGGCAGAGTGAGCGGCAGACCTGGTTGTGTTCTCCCAGATTTCTCATCCACTCTACCTCAGACTCCCACAACAAAGTCAACTCCACTCTGTCTTTCCTCTGATGATGGGCTGAAATACCTCTGAATCTGTGAGGCAAAATAGACCTTTCTTCCCCAAAGTGGTATAGGGTACATGATCACAGCAACACAAAACACCCCCATAGCACAGGTACTAGGGCTTCCCAAGGTCACAGAAGGCAAAAGCGGGATATAAATGCTTTAACCTTTCCCTGCCGCCACATAATTCCCACCTGACTCCCCAAAGGCATAATTTGGCAAGGGGACTGTCACATCCTAACTGTGTCAGCCATGGTTTGAAAAGATAAAAATGGCTGTGGGGGCCACAGAGCAACAGGAATGTGTTTCCCGCCAGCTGCTGCTCTGGGGCTATCTACGATTCTGTGTTATTCACTGTGTCCTATCACCTTCATGCAACCTTAACCCTTAGCCCATTTGCAGTGGAGGGGCATTCTGCTTCCCTCCAGCTAGTCTTCCTAAGTCCAGAACTGGCAGAGAGAGCCAGCTCTAGTATAAAACAAGCAAGAAATGGGAAAGTATCAGTTTGCAGCAAGGTCAGAAATATGGACAAATGTAGACAAGGCCTGGAGGCCAGAAAACCACTGCAGGGCCCTTCAGAAGCCCAATGCTGAAACATAGGCCTTCCTAGGTTCTAAGAACAGAAGGAAAACTGGCATTCAGTGCCTTGAAACCTCCAGATCTTGGTTCACGGTCATTTCAATACTTTATCTAGCCAAGACCCCTCCGGCCACATCAAGCTCTATCAGATAGAAACCAAGACTGGAGCAAGGTCTTTCTCAGCAGCAATCAAAGTGATCCTATCCTACTAGCGGCAGTTTCAATAATGAACTCAGTGGTTAATTGATTTACCATTAAGCTTACTACTGCCATTTCTTATTTTCATTTTTGATACAGGATCTCATATAGCTCAGGCTGGCCTCAAACTCACTTTGTAGGCTAAGATGTCCATGGGCTTGCAATCCTCTTCCCAAGTGCTAAGATTATAGACATGCCATGTCACACCTGGTTATGTGCAGGGGTGGGGATGGAACACAGGACTTCACCATGTATGCTAGCAAGCTCTCTACCAAGTGAGCCACACCCCAGACCAAGCCTCTAAGATCACTTTTCATCAGTGACATGAACACTATTCCAGATCCACAGCAGGTCCAATAATCAGGTATGGTTTGAGGAACTCTGACTCTCTGATCCCTTCCTCACTGCTCTGAGATCACACCAAAGCCTTTGTCATCCCAGCCTCCAAGCAGCAAACCAATGCTCTGTGCATTATCTCCCTCTCTCACTGAAACTGCCAGAGGCTCCAGGCCAGGGGTTGGACCACACAGTGGAGCTTAACAGTCCACCTGGAAGAAGCAAGACCTCCTTCCTGTTGAATATACACCTGAGGTGCTCAACATATGCTACCAGGCTATGTCCCATCACATCTAGAGCTGAACTGTGGAAAATTTGTGTCAGGAGCTAGCCAACATCATCATTCTGGCCTGCCCCATCACATCTAGAGCTGAGCTGTGGAGGATTTGTGTTGGGGGCTAGCCAACGTCATCATTCTGGCCTGCCCGTGACAAGTCAAAACTGGTGGTAAAGGCTGAGCCACCTCCACCCAGGCAGAAGTGAAGGACAGCATATGATAGCCCCAACCTCCCAACACCTGGGGTGGGAGATGAGACTCCAGAGAATTAAACTAAGAAGAGATCTGAGGTACTATCCATACCTCCACAGCACTCTGCCCCCCCCCCACACACACATATCAAGCATCAGAAGAAAGGGGTTACCAATTAGCATCCAATAGTCTCTGGGAACACAGAGCTATAATGGGAAGCAAGATCATAATTCAAAGACAAAGGGACTACATGAGGAGGAAAGGGTACTAATCCCCCACTTCTTCATATGTGTGCTTGCACATGCGTAGGTCCACACATGTGTGTACCTGTAGAGGCCTGAGGTTCATATCATGAATTTCCTTGATTACTCTTCTACTTTATTCTTTGTGGCAAGGTTTTTCAAACTCAGAGCCCCCTAACACAACTAATCTCAGTAGCCAGCTTGCTCAGCGGATCCTGTCTCCACCCTCCAAGGCTAGATATGCCCCAGTCACCCAGAATTTACCAGGGTTCTATGGATCCAAACTCTATCCCCAAAGTCCATTTGCTTGGTAAGTGTTTTACCTACTGAGTGATTTCCCCCATGCCTGACACGAATCACCTGAATTAGAGCCACAAAGACTGTCAGGTCTGAGATGCCTGCTCTGGTGTCTTCTTCAGTCCTCCCACACATCACTGACCCCTGCCCTGGTGACTTCTCTGAGTCCTCACACACATCACTGAACCCTGCTGGGCCCAAATTTCCTCAGCTCTGAGATGGGGGTGAGGGATGGAAGGAAGAGAATAGAGGTTGTGAACCTCTGTAAGCCAACAACCAAGCCAGTCTAGATAGCCTGGATGACATCATTAACCAGAGGTGCAAAGTCGGCAGGAAACAGAACTTCACCTACTGCTCCCCAAATGCCACTCAGTTTGCCTAGTTAACACACCTGCCTTCCAAGTATGAGAACCTGGTTTGATCCCCAAAACCCATAGAAAAAAAGACAAGCATGGTGATGTATGCTTGCAAACCCAGTGCTGACCAGCCAGCCTAGCCCAATTGGTGAGCCCAAGGTCACAGTGACAGACCTTGGTGTGTGTGTGTGTGTGTGTATGTGTGTGTGTATGTGTGTGTGTGTGTCTCATAAGGACCAGCACAGAAGTTGTCCTCCAGCATCCACATACACCACTAGACACATTCTCTCCTCCCTCCTTCCTTCCCTCCCCCCCCCCAGTTAAAACTAACAAAGGTTATTAAAGAATAAGCCACTTGGGGATATTTGTTACACTCTTTTAGGGCACACAATCGAGGTAAACATCTCCCCAACTTTACTGGTTATAAAGGGGGTCCGGAAGAGCTCAGTAGCTCTTCTGGTGCCCAGATGTTTCTGCCATTGGGCTGGCTGCTCTTATCACAACACCAGGCTCTATTTGTTCCCAATATGCCAGGGCCTCAGTTCTTGAATCAGACCCAGTGAAAAAAGTTAATAACTCCTAGGTGCCACTTGGTGGTGGCGGGACATCCGTCATCAGATCAAGGACTTCAGCTCAGCATCCCTCACTTAGGAATCATGGTGAAGACTCACCACCTCCCCTAGCCATTACTTGGCAGACTGTTTTATTATTGCCACAACCACTGAGACGTGGAGCTTCGTGCTAATTTTCCTTTGCTGCAAATGGCTGAAAAGTAATGGTGTCAGTTTTAATGAGGATCAAGCAAGGCTCCTAAAAGAACCTTGTAAATGAAGAACAGTCTCCTCACACACAACCATGGCCCTCTGTTTGATTCCAGAACATGAGTATCACTTAAATTCCACACTTTGACACCACCATGCGTGGTGGGGCCTTTCGGGCTTGCTGCATCCTAACACCTGAGCCACAGATGGACTCGGGGCAGCAACACTCCACCACGAGGCAGACTTCCTGGTCACTGGAAACACTTTCTGGTTGTCTGTGAAATAAAGAGGGAACTGAGACCCTGTTAACACATAGCAATGTACTGCATTTGGACTCCAGGGCCACCAGGAGCTCGTTGCCTAAGCCTGAATCCTTTCTGTTTCCACTTGCCAAGATGTTCAGAACGGCTGCCAACCCTGTAAGTCTCTATGAGGTTCTTCGGCTGACTCAATTCTCATTTTATTAGTGCCTCTTGAAGCAACTGCTGGGGTTTTCAGCAATAAATAAATAAAGAATAAGAGAGAGGGAGAGTATTTCACACCTCCATCTTTACTGAGAATGCCTTATATTCCACTGACTTTTGGCTTCTATTTATAAAGAAGGTTCAAGGCTTAGAAAGAAATCACTGGGGTTGTGCTTTAATGGATATTCCCAACCAGCATTGTGTCATTATTGGCCCGGGTTGAGCTGGGCGATCTCCCAAACTTGTGACATAATCAGGCCTCTCTCTGCATTGCTCCGTACACTCCATGCTCCCTCCACATCACACCACTGAGTCATCCGCTCTTTTCAGCAAGACTGATTGCCAGGGGATTAACACGAGACAGCCCAATTCCATTATTCAGCAGCCCCATTCAAATCCCAGCCCTAAACTCTAAGAGAGACTTCAGAGCTTTCACAGGGATGAGCTGCCAGAGGACTCAAAGGGGAGGTGGGGCGAGGGGCTTTTGAATGTTTAACACAACAACTCAAGCTAAAACCTGCTGTAAGCAAGACCCTGGGGCTACAGCAGCCCTGCCTTGACTCCTCAATTCTTGGAATGGCCCCAATCATGAATAATTTGTAGACCTGTGCTAGGCTAAAATCCCAAAGGACTCCTACAGAACAATTTTTCCCCCTCCATAATAAATTACTTAATTTTAAATTTAAGCATTCAGGACTTTTTGCTCCAAATCTAACTTTGTTTCCCTAATGCAAACACT
Source organism: Cricetiscus sungorus (assembly GCA_030556225.1). Taxonomy (NCBI): domain Eukaryota; kingdom Metazoa; phylum Chordata; class Mammalia; order Rodentia; family Cricetidae; genus Cricetiscus; species Cricetiscus sungorus. The sequence continues at coordinate 89,932,658 of JANBXA010000007.1, forward strand.
CCTGTCAGATTCAGTCCAAGAAGCCTGAAGTAAATCCCAAATCATGTGCTCTTTGATGAATGGATTTAGAGCCATTTGTGACAAAAGAAATCCTCTCACACGTCACTCCGCTGTGTGTGTGTATTTACTAAAATATCTGAGCCTAGCGTACCATAAACGTCTCTATAAGAAACAGGACCAGAGCCAGGCCTGGTGATGCAGGTTGTAAGATGAGCTACTCAGGATGCTGGGGCATCGGATCAAGATGTTGGCCTACCAGAGGAACTTAGCAAAATCTTGTCTTAATATATAATGTACATATTTCTTTAAATATCTAGAATGGTGGTGCACACCTTTAAACCCAGCACTTGGGAAGCCCAGGCCAGCCTAGTTTACAAAGCAAGTTCTAGGACAGCCAAGGCTACACAGAGAAACCCCGTCACAAAAAATCAAATCAAATCAAAACAAACAAAAAACCCCAGAAAATATATAGTTCAACAATAGAGCAATTGCCTAACACATGGCAGGCCCTGATTTCACAGGTATTTAGGGATGGGGAAGTGGGAGACACAAGCCTGATCTGATAGCAAGCACCTATAATCTCCACACTAGGGAGGTGGAGGCAGGAGGATCAGGAGAATTCAAGGTCTTCAACTACACAGCAAATTCAAGGCTAGCCTGGGCTGCATGAGCCTCTATCTCAAAAAAAAAAACAAAAAAAAAAAAACAAAACAAAAAACAAAAAACAGAAGCAAATAAAAATCAAGGCATAAAAGAAGGCTTTGACACTCTTTTATGGATAGTCATAGGGCAAATATCACACAAAGTTTCACATTAAGCCCTCTGAATAACTCACATACTCTTGTCACTCCGATGCTTACAGTCAAATGGAAGTTAAAGACTATACAAATGATGCTAGGTAAAGCAGAGTCTTTGTGACTATAACTTCACTTAACTAGACAGAAAATCAATATGACTTTCTGTTTAACTATCAGTTAACCTAAATCTTCAATTAAACAAATCCATGCAATTTGGTTAATCCTATATTGAGGAAATTTTTTAGTGGTTCTTAGGCAATTCAAGAACTTGCAGAATCTCCCTTCAAATAGTTTATATTTTATAAGAGAGACAGAAAGACCTATAGATAAGATAATATCCAGGACCATGCCTAGGAAATGATGTAGGAGAGTCGTGTTTACAGGGTAAGTGGGTAGACACATTTGTGGAGTCACCGAAGGCCGTGAGAAATCAAAATGGATCCCTGTGAGCCCTGAGTTGAGGCCCCAGTCAACAGTTAGCACATGGAAGAGTAACCCAAAGAAGTGACTGAGGACAGGAAAGCAGCCAAGTGTCATCCTGCCTGACAAGTCAGAGCACAGACAGCTTCTATAGGGAAGAGAACTGAACCCACCATCCTGGAAACAGAGTCCTAATTGCAGACTCCTGTTGGTGATTATGACAGTAAACACTTACTACTAACTTGACAGGACTTAGAGTTGCCTAGGAGACAAACCTGTGGGGGCAAGTCTACACAGGAGTTTCTAGATTAAGCTAATAAAGGTGGGAAGATCCACCCTGCAGGTGGGTACCCCATTAAGTGAACTGCAAAAAAGCAGACCGAGGTGTCTTGTTCCTGACTCCATGCCTTTCCCACCATGATAGACACAAACCGTGAGCCCAAATGAAAGCCTCCTTCTGTAAGTTGCTTCTATTGAGTATTTTGTGCAACAACAAGAAAAGTAACTAATGTAGCAACCAACCCAATAACTTCATTAGTCACAACAAAAACTCACGATAACCAGTAAAACTTGGGAAGAAATGTTTCTTTTGGGAACAACCTTAAGAGAGGCAATGAAAACGATCTCCTTATCTGTGACAGAGACATACTTGTAAGCTCTCATAGGTGGTTCTCTTTGCTCAGAGAAACATCTTCCAGGAATAGGCATAAAACTACCTAATGACCATCTCTGACATTGACTTTTTTTTTTCTTCCAGCCAGGCACAGGCTCAATCATTATACTAACTTTTTCTTTCCTCTTTAGCCAAAGTGATAAGTTGCCCTTCTTTAAACAATGTTCTACTCTTTTAAAAACAAAATTTTCCGGGGCTGGAAAGGCAGCTCAGCAGTTAAGAGTCCAGAGGACCTGGGATCTATCCTCAGCACCCACACTGGGTGGTACACAACTGTCTATAACTCTAGCTCCATGGGATCCAACACTCTTTTCTGGCCTCTACAGGTACCTGAGTCACTTACACATCTCCACACATGGACACAAACTTAAATACATAATTAGATGTTTCCTGCACACATTAAGATTATTCAGAGCAACCTTAGCTTCCAGAATGAGATGCTTATACCACAGCCCTCTGATTAAAAAATAGTGCTTAGTGATGAGAGATGTCATTCTGTAAATATATTTCTCTTATTGGTTGATGAATAAAGCACTGTTGGCCAATAGAGAAGAAACATAGGTGGATCTAGGAAATGAGGATGATTCTGGAATGTGTAGGCACAGGGAGATGCAATGCAGACCACAATGGAGTAAGAGGCCCGGACCTTTTCTAAAGTAAGATAAGACCACGTGGAAATACTTACATTTATAGAAATGGGTTAGTAATTAAGACAGAGCTAGCCATTAAGAAGCCCTAGTCAACAGCCAACAGCCTTATAATTAATACAGTGTCTTGTGTGTTATTTAAGGACTGAAGGGGCGATGGGACCCAGATGGCTAGTAGGGAAGAGTAACATGTAACAGCTTAGGTACCAAGAAGATTCCACTGAGTCCCATAAAACCTGGTTACCCAGGAAACAGAACACAGTCACATGACAGACACAACCTCCTCAGGTGACATCTTATGGGTACCAAAAGGAGACAAGTGGAGTTTCCTTAATTGCAAGGAGAAAATACCCTCACTGTCGAGTCAGGCCAGAATAGATTGGTGCTGAACCATTGCCCAAAAGGCAAACTCACCAACAACATCAAGGTGGTATGTGTGGTTGATGGACCCGTACTCATTCTCCACTAGGCAGGTGTAATTGCCTTTGTCCGATGGGACCACACTCTCCATGATAAGGCTCCAGTGCTGGTTTCGTACCTGAAAAGGCCAAACAAAAGGTGGTTATTTATAACAAACTTAGCACCAGATATCTGTAGTATAGTTTCTTGACTTAAAATGAGGTTGGCTGGGCTGAGAGTTTAGCTCAGTGGACGCACATGACCTGGATTCAACCCCAAGAAGTTAGTGGAAGCAGAGAATGTAGAAGAATTGTAAACTGCCCTCACAATTAATACAGAATGGTGATGAATGATAAGAAAGTTTCCCTAGAACAACCCAGCAGGCAGGTATTAGCAGAGTATACAAAGGTGTGCCCCTGTCTTGGATTTGAGGTTCCATTAGGAGAACCCACATGGCCAAGAGGCCCAATCACCAAGCCATTCAATGTCATACCTCACTGGCTACTAAGGCCAGCTTCCCAATGGGAGACTTAAGTCCCTAGTACATGTGGAACCACCAGGAGCCAACACTGGTTACCACCAGCTATATGACACTCCTTCTGCCTTAGCTAATTTAATTCCCCCAGAAGCCCTTGGGTCCCATCTATTCTGTTCCTGGAACCTCTTGTTTCTTTTTCTGGGCCCCCAGATCTATGGAAATCTCAAGAAGTTTCACCTGGGACCATGGGTCTGCCCTTCCTCCTCCCTGCATGGAGATGAATAAATGGCACATTTTCCTGGTATTCCCAGAATTCCAGACATGGGAGCAACGACTCCAAGTTGCATATCCATTTGTTTATAAGTGCCTTGAGATTTTCCAAAGATGAGAAGTGCATGTGACAGTCCTGTGAGCTCACACTAGGTTCCAATGTTCTCTTCTTGTGAGAACCTAGACTGGAAAGTAAGGAGGGCCACCTCATAGCCACGCCCTTCTAAGAATTGAGGGCAGGCTTGTCCTGTGGTGCATCTGCGAACCGGGCTAAGCATGCGCCAGTGACTGTAACTGCACAGTGGAGCTACTGTTGCTGAGCTCAAACCAAGACCATCATTCCCCACCAGGGTGTCATATGGTGCCACTGGGGTGAGGAGCTGGATCCCTCTGAACAGCCCAAGCAAAGGGCTAGGAATGAGGCTGAGTAGTCACCTTGCTTAGATGCCACTGACCCAACCCTTGCACAATCGTGGAGTTGCCTCAGAGTCCAGCACGGGAAGGTGGCAGAGGATAACTGACTCCCAAGCGAGACAGGAGGGAGAGGGGATGAATCTGAGGACTCTAGACTGGTAATGGAGACAGTCTGTGCTCTACTCAAAACAATCGCATTGGTCCCCTCGCAGGACCTGCGAGACAGCCTGAGAGGAAGCCAGATGGCTCCCTGACAGATAAACGTGCCCTGCCCCATGTAGTATGCGTGTCCTGATGGGGGAGCCCATGCCAAATTCCACGGGCTTACGGGAACCGATCTAATTCCTGTCCCAGGGTGCTACCTGAAGCTGTCACGCTGTGAGAAGGGGAGGAAGTGGCCAGGGCTCTTGCAGAACTCAAGGCAGACCCTCTGCATCCCAGGATCTCGGGAATATCAGAAATGGCTCTCTCCTCGCCAGAAACATGGAGGGCAATTTAGGGATGCAGCCACAGGCTCCAGAGTCACCAAGCCTCATAATCCAGCCTTGAGCCCTGCTGTAAATATTCAGTTCTTTGAGCCCCCGCTCAAATGTCACGTCCGTAAGCCTTTAATCATGGCAGCGCCTCACTCTGGATCCCATCCAAACTGTCGATGTCTTTCTTGAGTCTGGATTCAGACTCTGGCACATGGCATATTCCAAATGGATTTGCCCCTGAACTGCTAAGGCTCCCCGAGACAACAGATCTTGGCTTGGGGCAGCACAGCCGGGCAGCTGCCTTTTTGGACACCCATCCCCCACCTCCCTTACAGAGCACATAGTCAGTTTGGTGTTTCCTTGGGTCTATGGCATTCTAAAAAAGAGCCCTGAATATTAACATCTTGGAGACACACCACAAATACCAATAAGTTAACATGGATAAAAAGTTATTACAATAAAGCACATATACCGAAGTGGGCCTCTCCGCTCTTTTAGAGCCTTGTTACTCAGATCAATACTCCACCGCATATAGTGCTGTTCATGTTTTCTTTCTAACACCACTGCTCCCAATTGCATTACTCGACACACCATCAAACCCAAATTTTAAAGCTATGGCATTTTTCAAACTGATGCTCTTAGAAACTGCCAACAGTGGGACTCAGATAAATCTATAGTAGAAGAGAGCCAACCGTTAATTAGTGACTGCTTAACAGCAAGCCAAACAACAATAGCAACTCAGTAAGAAATGGGAACCAGTCAGGCAGTGATGGTGCACGCCTTTAATCCCAGGACTTGGGATGCAGAGGCAGGCAGATCTATGTGAGTTCAAGGCCAGCCTGGTCTACAGGGCTAGTTCCAGGACAGCTAAGGTTGTTACATGAGAGCCCTGTCTTGAACAACAAAACAAAACAGAACAGAACAAAACGAAAACAAGAAAGAAAGAAAGAAAGAAAGAAAGAAAGAAAGAAAGAAAGAAAGAAAGGAAGAAAGGAAGGAAGGAAGGAAAGAAGGAAGGAAGAAAGAAAGGAAATGGGAACCACAGGCACCAAGTTTAGAAATGCATTAAATCAGTGTGTGCACACCAAGCTTCTATGTGACCTGAAGCGCATGCCCTTGCAGCAAGCATTGTGTGACCTAAAGAGGGTACCCTTGCAGCAAGCATGCAAATGGCACCTTGCCCTTCAGCGTGCTCTTCTCAGTGTCTCAGATCTGCAGGGTCACAATTATTTTGTCATTTAAGTCAAATGTATATACATTGTTCTTGCTTTCAGAGAACAGGTACTGTAATCCCCCCCACAAAAAATAAAATCTGAAAAGCTGCTCAGCCTCATTAGCAATCAGGGGAATGCAAATGAAAACAATAATGAGATACTTGTTCACCAGATGATTAACAAAAATTAGGAAGATCAGTGTCACTTTAGAACTTGATGAGTGAATATAAGGAAATACAGACACAAATGGAGAATTGCGAAATAAAGCCGGAGAAACCAGTCCAAGGAATAATTTGGTAGCGCCCATTAAAATTAATGACACTTTTTGTTGTTGTTGCTTAACCTTGTTAATGCTATGTCTGGGTATCTTGTCCTCTGAAAATAATCAGTCTAGCCAATCAGCAAATTCAAGGTTTAGTGAGATCCTTGTCTCACAAAGATAGAAGGTGATTGAGGAAGACCCTTGATGGCGACCTCCATCTCCCAAACACGTGTGTGCACACAGGAACACACAGATACAGGAACTGAAAGAGAAGGGTTCCTCAACTATCCAATGGGTCCTAGATCCTGCTCTGGGGAATGTCCTCAGCTGGATCTCTCCAGCTGACCAAGAACAAAAGGCCAGGGACAGGAGGGATCCTGCATCGAGTAACATTCCTGTAACTTTATTTGCATTCCTGCCCATAGCCAAATGTGTGTGGAATTCATCGTTATTTTCCAGCTGCCAAATAACAGAATTGGCCAGCAGAGATCCAAAACTATGTTCACCAAGGTCTTTCTTGAAATAACATTTCAGTGTTGAGACAAAGCAGACCAGAGCTAAGCCCCTGAGCTCTTTAGCTTGGAGCACAAAAAACAGATTCCACAACTGTTCCACACCCCACCCATAAGGAGACAGAAGGTGGTCCAGACAGTTGGGGTATTTTGTTTTGTTTTGCTCTCCCCCTCCCCCAGACTCTTTCTGCTATCTCAAACCTCTCCAAGTGCCTGTAAAGGCCTCAGCTACGTTCAGGTGACAACAGGGAATGAAAATTTAACATCAATGCAAAACCAAACATATCACCAGAGAGTCAAAGGCCAAAGGCCAACTGTCACCTGGATGTTTGGCTTCCTCATTGTGAAACAAGAAAATATTCAAAGATTTCCAAAGATTTCCAAATACCCAAGCGTTCACTACCAAGTGGAATAAACACCCAGAAGCTGTACCCTGAGCCAGCTTAAAGGAGGTGTCCATGTGACAACAGATGCCTCTGTGACTTCCCAGAGAACAGCCATTGCTGTAGCCTGGGCTTCAGAAAGGTGGCCTACAAATATACCCACTGTTGTTAAGATATGGGGCTTATTTCCAGAAGGCTCTTAGGGATGTCAAACCATGCCTTCTGAATGTAATTGTGCATGGGGCTCACACAAGTGGGGGGGGGGAGGACTGGCACTTGGGGCTGCTTGTCATCACCCAGAAATGAAGGCAAACACTTGTTAATGCTTAAACCGGCATTGATGAGTAGCAGTTTGCTTTGCAGGGGGTTGTCCAGAGAGCAGGGCTGCACCATCAGACCCTATACCACAACCAGTGGAAACAGAATCTCTTCACTCAGCCCCATCAACAACCCCTGAATCTCCACCAAGACTGAGATTTATTCTGCAAACTGCAAGGTGTCCACTCAACAGCCTATTGCTTGAAGGTGCTAACAAAGTGGGTGGCAGCAAGGCACCCACACCTTTTGCACTCGGCTCTTTAACTATACTAACCTTCAAAACCTACACAAAGAATTGTCAAGTGATCCAGCAATTCCTCTAAGTATCACCCCAAAAATTAAAAGCAAGGACTCAGACACATGCACATAAATTATAACAAAAGGGATAGGTACATCCATTTGATGAAATATTAATCAACCATCAACATGAACTAAGTTTTGCCCCATACTATAACATAGATGAATCTTGGATACATTATAGTAAGTGAAATAAGCTGGGCATAAAAGGCAAACATCCTGTGATTCCATTTACATGAAGTACTAAGAATAGGCAAATTCATAGACAAAAAAAATAATAGACTTAAGGATCTCAAATGCTGGAGGAGGAGCTGTTTCTTAATGGGTGCAGGGATTTTATTTGGAGAAACAAGGAAATTTTAGAGGTAATATAACTGGATAAACAATATGGCATAGGTATTCTAGGACAATTTTTGGTGTTTTTTTTTTTTTTAAAGTCTTATAACCCAGAGAAGTGACAGGGTTGGAAGAATACACACACACACACACACACACACACACACACACACACACACACACACACACACACTCAGGGAGAGGAAGAGAGAGACAGAGAGACAAAGAGAACCATGCTTATGGTCAAGCTTTACTTTGCTGCTGTCCCCCTCATCTCTCTGCACATTCTAAAGAATATAAATGCATATGATGGCACATTCCTGTTATTTAGCACTAAGGAGATAGAAGCAGAGGATTGAGTTGAAGGACAGTCTGGGCTATACAGTAAGTTGGGGATCGGTCTTGGCTACCCAGTACGTCTCTAAGACTAAGTGCAGAATGCCAAATATTTCAACACTGAAAATAGTCTGGGTCTTTTTAGGGGTGGGGGTTGTTTTTGTTTTTTCCTTTGAGACAGGGTTTCTCTGTGTAGTCTTAGCTGTCTTCTGCTGTCCTGCAACTTGTTCTGTATATCAGTCTGGCCTTGAACTCACAGAGATCTGCCTGCCTCCCCTTTTTAAAACTACTTAATTATTTTTATTTTAATCATATGTATTATGTGGGAAAGCATGTGCCCCTAGTGCTGGTGTCCCTAGAGGCCAGAGGCACATCAGACCTTTGGGTGCTGGGAACTGAACCCAGACTTTCTGCAAGAATGGTATATGCTCTTAGCCATGGAACCATCCCTCCATCCTGAGTTTTGGTCCCATTTTTAAATTCTCTGATTTCAAGTGATTTTGTGTTTTCCCTTTTGCCTAAGATGGCCCATGCACAAGTCCTCCCAAAGCATGCTGGGGTGTGGTAGCCAAGGGCGACAGAGCCATAAACCAGTAAGAAAAGCTTGAAGAACTGGCCTGGCCATCAAAGTCGAGGTGGGCTGCAGAATGACAGGGTTATGAAGAAACAAGAAAAGTTGCACAAATAACCAATGTTCCTTTACAGAAACCTCCAGGTCTCTGGCTTTCTGGAAAAACATGCTGTGGAAAACTTGACACCTTGCTTCATTAAGAGGCAAACAGGCAGGAACCAGAGGAGTCGGGGGTTGGGGACTTGGCAGGTCCTCTCTGTGGGGTTTCAGTTAGGTAGGTATGATGACATGGCTCAATGGGTAAAGGCAATTGCCTCCAAGACTGACTAACGGTGGTTCCCTGGGACCATCTGGTGGAAGAAGAGAACCATCACTCTCCCACAGGGTGTCCCTCCCAGTTCTAAGAGATGCAAAGCTACAGACTGTTCCACACAGCACCTCTGGTCAAATGTTGGCAGGTGCATTTGTTTAGAAGGTCACATAGCAATGAAGAAAATATCAAAAGGAAAACTCTACATTGAGACCAAGATACCCAACACTGTGCCATGAAGGCCGGGAGAAGGATACAGTAAACAGGTGTCAGGCAGGCAGCTACCCCAGAAAGGAGGACCCAGCCCCAGGAGAAGGTGTTGGTTGAGAGACCTCCCATGCTTTATGACCCAGGAAGAGGGAGCAGATTTAACACATCTTCAACAAGAATTATGCTTTAGGGAACCATGTTTGTCCCAAAAGCCCCTAGGGCTCCACAGAATTTCTAAATTTCCAGTTTCACCGTAATGAATGTCACACTGGTGTCAACCTTAATTGCCCTGTTGTGAAAAATCTCTATTGCACCATCATTTACATTGGACAGGTCACCTCAGGGGCCACCAAGCCACAACCTCCTGCACATACCAGAGAGAGATCAGGAGAGCAACCAGGCCAGGACCACACATTCCAAAGGCCAGCTTTGCCTTCGTCCTTTTCACGCCTTTCCTTTACCTTTTAGGGGGTAGACATGCATAAGTATATGTTTGTGTGCAAATGTGTACAGATGCCAGAGGTCCAATTTGGGTAGCCCCTCCCCTCCTTATTTTTATGAGACAAGATATCTCTCCAAACCTAGGGATCACTGATTTGACAAGACTAGCTAGCCAGTGAACTCCAGCCCTGGATCACAGTCACACACTAGCAGACCTGGCTTTTTTCATGGGTATTGAACTCAGATCCTCATGTTTACACAGTAAACACTTTACCAGCTGAGCCATCTCCCCAGCCCTTTAAAAAAAAAAAAAGCCAAAAAAAAAAACCCCACAAACAAAAACCAAAACAACAACAAAAGAAAAACACCCTTTTACCCTTTTTCCTAAACATCAAAATGTCCTTTAGTCATTTATAGTTTTGCCTCTATTCATTCAAATTCCTTTTTCCTTGCCTCCAGTAACAGCTCAAGCACTAATTAACAAAACCCCTCTGGGTGGGGTGGGAGGGTTTGAGAGCATTTGCTACTCTTCCAGAGGACCCACCACCCACAGGGCTGTTCACAACTGCAATTCCAGTTCCAGGGATCTGATGCCTTCTTCAACTTCTGAGGGCACCAGGCAGGCATGCACAAATATACATGCACGCAATATCCATATACATAAAACCAATTAGATAAATCTTAAATAAACAAATGGTCTGGGCATGTGCCCTCACGGCTACAGCCATTCTTCGGGGTCCTCCTGGGTGTTCCTATTTAGCACAACACTGTCATGGGTAATTAAAACTTCCTGCACCTGTTAAAAATCAAGGGCATTCCCTCATTAAGCCCCTGTGTCTAACAGCTCCGTAATCACTCGTTCACATTTGCAAAATGTTCCTTATCCATAATAATGATGTACAGCCCATTTATTTTAAGACCAAGAGTCTCTGGAGACTCACGGACTCGCTTTGTACCTGCCTAGAGGTTGTCTTCCATTCTCACAGTAAAGCCACACATATATAAATAGTTCAGAGTGCATCAATTCTAGGAGTTTCTGCAAGCCAAAGTGGTAAGCCAATCTGGGGGGGCTGGAGTTTCAGTGGTGGGACCATCCCTCTCTCTCTCTCTCTCTCTCTCTCTCTCTCTCTCTCTCTCTCTCTCTCTCTCTCTCTCTCTCTCTCTCTCTCATAACTTATTTAACTTTATGTGCATTGGTGTGAAGGTGTGAATGAGGTTCCTTGGAAGTAGAGTTAAAGACAATTGTGAGCCATGGTGTGTGTTGGGAATTGAACCTGGGTCCTCTGCAAGGGCAGCCAGTGCTCTTAACCACTGAGCCATCTCTCCAGCCCCCTGTCACCCTCCTTTTCTAAGCAGTCATGACTAATAATATCTATGCCTACTTGTTATTGTTATTTATTTATTTTAGGGTCTAAACTAAGAAGAAAAGGACAAATCGACTTCATGACTCCGGCTTCTACCAACAAGTAGAAGGCACAGTTGATGACTTTAGAGTTTCCATGTCTGTGGTCCAGTAGACCTGCCCTTCTTTGGTCCTACAACTCAACTGTCCCCAACCTAGAGACAGACTTACAGGCATCTTCCTCAGGGTTTGGGCCTCCATATGTTCATTTTTAAATGTTAAAAACCGAAGGGCAAAAATTATTACAGAAGCAAATAAACCTTTGAAGATGAAAGCCTGTTCAGCCAGCCCCAGACCTCTGACAACAGAAATGAAGCCTGCATAAGCTTATGAGGGTGGCACTGGGCTGGGCACCGCAGTACCAGGTTACACACGGGAGAGACCATTCTTCCTCACACGGGATGCCACCTCCTCAAACACCTCCTCCACCTGGCTTTTAAGAACTGGCATTGGTGCCTTCTAGTTACCCATGTTGGAAGTTTCTTAGATGGGTCTTAGTGATGCCCACACTCTTGGCACTTCACGCCCTTGGCTTACCTCCTCCCTAGGGACATGTTTAGTAAAAGGAAGAGCAAACGTGTTGGGACATTGCTTCCATGATGAAGTTACAGAAGGCTGTGACATACTTGTCCTTCCACTCTAGCTCCTTTGTCTGCTTGCCCTGAAGATGACAGCTGTCGTGTTGTCACCTGCTGTGTGTTGGCCCACATGGCAAGAAAGTGAGTCCTAATGGCAACTGAACAGTTCCTTCCCTGGTGTATCCTTTGAGGGAAAACCCGGTCTTAACAACAACAACAAAAAAAAAAAAAACCTTGCACCATCCTGGGAGAGACCTAGAGACCACACAGGCTGCACTTGGACGTGCAATAAAACTGTGAAGTGTTGACTGTAAAGTCATAGCCTAGAACAACTTGTTACACAGCAACTGACTAACTAATACACCCTTGCCTCTTCCAAATGCACAGCAGACTTTCATCATAAGGTTTCCTTAAATCCTCTTGACACGCAAATTCCATCTCTCCCTTTTGGGAAAAAAAAAAAAAAATCCTCAAACCTTTCTCTGTTCCTCCTTTTTGTTTGTTTGCTTTTTGGTAGTTGTTGTTGTGTGTAGACCTGGCTATCCTGGTACTCACTATGTAGACCTGGCTGGCTTTGAACCCAAGAGATCTGCCTGCCTCTGCCTCCTGAGTCCTCTGATTAAAGGCATGTGCACCACCTCTGGCTTCCCTGGCTCTCCTTTATATCTATCCTGTCACTGTACTAACAAATACATTTCTTTGCCTGTGCTGCCGTTGTGCTAATACCACATTTTTATGCCCACCAGATGCAGCAGGCACTTGTGTCTTCATAGCCTCCAAACACCAGCTCTTAAGTTGACCTCCCTGCCAAACCAGGACACCTCTGACTTGAAGCCATGCCCAGCCCTGCATGCTTTAGCTTCCCCAGTGCCTAGGTAGTGTCCTATATAAGGATACTCAATCAATGAAGCTGAATGGATGAATAAAACCATAAGGAGTACGTCCAGGAATGTTCAATCAATGATGATGGATGGGTGAACAACCCAAGGAGCCTTCTCAGGGATGTCACAGTGGCCCAACTCCCCAGTGAGTGATGAAACTAAATTTTTAGGCCATTCTCGCCATTCTCTGATGGGCCCTTGACCATTTCTGGTGATGGAGGATGGGGTGGGGGGCCTGCCTCTGTCACTGTCCAGCATCTCCCCCTGCTAAGGAATACTAGTTCATACTCCCTACTCTAACCCAAGCTATTCACTCTTCATAGAACCCCGCCCTCACGGGGCAGCTGCACCAGTTCCAGTTTTACAGACCATAAAGCATATAGAAAACAGACCCTCAACTTTTGACACTCTGGTTATTAAACTTTCCTCATGTAAAGAAGAATGCAAATGGGAACAAACTTTAAAATTACAGGGGTATCCAGGGTGATCTTTTAAACATATCAAGCCATGACGTGATCAATTACAATAATTATGTCTTTTTAAAAATACATATTCCTTCTGTTCCTGCCAACTTCAGAGGATTTAAAAAAAAAAAAAATAAACAATTCAGAAATACAGGGCTTTAGAAAAAGCTCAGTCCTACCTTATAGCCTCCGATGCGATGCTCCTGCTTAAACTCCTTCCCGTTTTTTAGCCACCTCATTGTGGGCGTTGGATTCCCCCCAGCTGGACAGCGGAACTTCACAGTGTTGGCAGCAGGGACCGCATGCAGCCGCTTCTCCATCTTTTCTGTGTTGGTCCAGTATGGTGCTCCTGAATGGGAAGACAATGAAATGCACGTAGATGAGCCTTGTCAACGCCAGAAAGGTAAGACTGCTTCATTGTAGGAAAGGATCTGATTTTCTTTTGACTCTTTGAATAATATTTATGTTAGGAAAATATTTTCAGAAGTCTGGTCCAGCTGGCTTCGCAGAAGGTCCCCAGAGGAGCTGCTTATTGGGTTATGACTATTAACAAGGAAAAACAGCATTCGAAGCACCTTCTCTCTTGCTCCTGTCTGGTGCCAAATAATAATTTCATGTCAAATCATGCTTTAAAATGCTACTCTATATTCACAGAAACAGCCCTTATAATAGCAAGGGTTCAGTCTTCCAAAAACACACATCATTTTAGATCACCACGCCTATTAAATGGTCATATATACACACTATGGAAATAAGCTGTCCTCGGGGACCACATAAACTTACCCATCAGAACTTTCTTTCTGTGTGGGCATGGGTAGAGGGGCGTTCATGTGAGTACGGGTGCATGTCCATGTGTGTGAGGCCAGAGGTCAACTTCAGGTAACATTCCTCCAGAGCCAAGGTCTCTCAGTGGTTTGGAATTTATCCAGTAAGTTAAGCTGGCCCATATGAGCCCCCAGGGATCAGAATGTCTCCATTTCCCCAGCATTGGGATTACACATGTGTGCCATCATACCAGGCTTTTTCTAACATGGGTTCTGGGGATCCAACCCAGGCTCCTCCTACTTACTACACAAGTGCTTTACCTACTGATCTAACACTCTAGCCAACCCCAAAGCAGACTTGTAAATGGCAATCAATAGCATAAGTTATCACCTTAGCATGATAATGAAAGAGATCTTTTCTCTTTCCAGTGGTGGTTATGAATACTATAACCCCAATGTCATGCCTAAGCTTCATAGAAGCAACTAATAAATGCTAAATAAATTCATGGCTCCTAAATGGCTTTCCCAGTCACTGGTACAGTGATTTTTCTTTTTTTCTTTTCTTTTCTTTTCTTTTCTCTTTTTTTTAAGCTCAGAAAAAGAGGTAGATGTTTCAATGACCAAGTAACAAAAAAAGTACATTTTATAAACAGGTGCCACATCATCAGTCCAGAATGCTGCTATCGATTCTTCATGCCTGTACTAATGGCTATAGTGACCCAATGTTTGTTTGCCAAGCATTGTTCTAAGAGCTTGCACAAGCTTAGTGTGTGACCCTCCCAACAACTCAGTGAGGAGATATTGTCGCCCTTGTTGCAGGTCAAGGAAAGTAAGGTACTGAGACCTTACTTGCAACTGAAATTTCACCAAGATGGTCCCAATGACCAAGCCCCAGCCAGTTCTTTGCCCCAGTCTCCTTGCTAATAGAGACCAGCTTCACCGGGATATCAATCATACCTTCTAGACACTGAAAACTAGATTCTGAAACAGTCAGTTGGGGCAAACCCTTCAACCTTTAGAATTATCCAGAACTTCTACTGAAATGCTGGGCAACAGTTATACTTTCCACGCAGTGAGAGGCAGCAGGAGGCAAAATGGTCACAGCCAGGGAACTTATTTGGCAATCTCCCCTGTAGCATATGCTGGGAGAGGTTCAACCTGAACATTCAGGCTCTCCTGTTACAATTCCTCTTGGAAGTAACTGCCCCTGCCCCTGGCTACCTTGCCCTTGCTTTTGACGCCTGCTATGAGAGGCAGAGCTGAGATGTCTTAACCAAGGGTACACTGTATCTTCTTCATGCTAATGCATTCCCAAGGGTCAAGGTGGTGGGATTTGGGTGGCAACCTCAAGACACCAAGACTGTGCAAAACCACAGCTGCTCACCCATCTGGAGCAGAGGGAAAAAAAGGTAGAGTGGGGAGGCGGAGGGAGGAGAGAGGGTGGGATAGGAGCAGAGGGGAGGCCAAGTGAAAAGAGGTTGCCCTATTTCCATTCACTCCAGTTGCATTTGTGATATGCATCTTGGGGACCTTGCAGCTTGGGTAATGGATGCTTGTAAACACATCTATTCTCCTGGAAGCTCACCAAGGGACCACTGGACTCCTACTTATCACAAGACCTCAAGGACCTGGCATACCCTGAAACAATCATCTTTCATTTTAAAAGCTTCTACTTAGAAAAATCCACCCAAAGCCACTGAAAGCAGTCATTGAGATCCCAAAATAAATAATGAGCTTTGTCCCTACACAAAGACTTTAACAAATCTGACCTAAATGAAAAGCATACCTCATGTTGTCAGGTGTCTGGACTCATGTCATCTGTTTAAGTAAACACAATGGCCTATTCACATGAATTAGCTAAATATTAATGCAGTCACTCTTTCAAATAGCATCAATTACTGCTGCGCTGAGCTCTGGAATGTCCTTTTTTTAAAAAAATAACATAAAAGAAATCAACAAATAGGTGCTTACAAACCATTAGGCATGATTTTCATGTTCTCCGACATCAAAAAGAAGGGTTGGCCACAGGAACTCAGAATGTTTTCCACTCTAAGCTATCAATGAGGCTGCACCACCACAGGGGACTGCCCCCCAGCCATGTGCAATGTGCTGTCCTGACTTGCACCAGCAGCACACTGGCAACCCAAGAACCCAAGCCTTTTTCCTGGTAGCCAAGGCATGACTTAAGGAATAGGCTTTAAAAAAAAAAAAAAAAAAGAAAAAAGAAAAGAAAAAAAAAAGCTGCGATTTCTAGCAAGTAGCAAGTAGCTGCTTCCCTAGAGTAAAACTGAACCTAGAAAACAGACTCTAGCCACACCCCACAGTGTGGGCATTGCTTCTTACCTCAGCCTCAGAGACCCAAGGTGGGAACTATGAAATCCAATCACTACGAGGCTGTAGCTGGAACTGAATTTCACAACAGTCCTCTGGGAGCTGAAAGGTCACTGAGCTAACTTGTTCAAGGTACCAGTGTGCCAGGGAAGGGCCGTCCCAATGCTCTGCTGAGCTCCTGACTTTCTGGTCACTGCCACTCTACTCAGCACACCTTGGTGCAACAGCCTTTGCAACTGAGCCTCCCCTTAGGATGGCAAGTGTGCATACTGCTAAAAAATAAGCATGACGCCTGCAGAAGAGATAAAACTGTTCTATTGTTAATAGTAACACATTTTTAATTGCATGGTTCTTCCCAATGTAAATGTAAAGGATCTACATAATCTGGAAAAATAACGCTCCTATCTCATACAACCATCTACCATGCTTCCTTCCCCAGCAGCCTCCTGTCCTTTGAGACAGTCTTGTTATGTAGCCCAGGCTGGCATCAAACTCAAGATCCTGGCCTCATCCTCCCTAGTGCTGGAATCAGAAGTCCAACGCTCTGGACTCAGCAGACTCCTCAATATTCCCTACCTGCCATTTCCACAAAGTAACCACCTGCAAACACCCACCAAGCATCTAATAAGTAGAGTACACATCCAGAGAGATAAAGGCCAGGCATCAGAGAAGCCTAGCCAGCCTCTTCCCTACCAAAACTTGGGAGCATTTCAACAACCCCGCATGGAGCAGGAACTGCTACAATGGAGTAAAAGACACAGAGACCATCCTGGCACCTAGCAGCAGATGGCCAACACTGGCTATGCAGCAACCTTACTGGAAATGAATTGAAAGCCGAGAGCACACAAGGCTGTCTGAAATCAGGATGGTGAGCAGCTGCTTTCTATGGCTCCCTTAGGGATGTGCAGCACACACCCAAAATCACCTGATTTATAAGAGGAGATTGTGGGACAGACCTCAAAAGGCAGAAAACGTAAAGCATACCAAGTCACTCGTGAAGCAAACCTGACATTCACAGATCTCCTCTCGGCAAACACAGCAATAGAAAAATGTTCAGTTGGTCACAAAATACCATCAATAAGCAAATCAAAAGAGATGCAGCATAACAAATATGTAAAATCCAATCAGAAAGATGCAGTCAACCCACTGAGAACCGCCCTCCTTGATACCGCTGGGTGATCCTGTTAAGTACATTTTCACTCTGCTAAAATGCATCTGAGTGATGAGGAGGGGCCCTACATCCACTCACAGTCCTCCCAAGCACCCCACAGCTATCCTGAACCATCCTGTCCCACCATGGAGGTCCACATTTTCCTCTATAAGGGCTTCAAGAACAAAACAGGCCACAGCAGACTATGTGGCAAGATGGATGATGAGGCTGAGCTTTACTATAAACCAGGGAAGCTGTCCTGATAAGGTTCTAATATTCTTTCCAGGCATCCCTGTGCTACACAGGCATTGATTTTGTCAACAAATGGTAGCACTACAGGGGTTTTTGACCCTGCAATTTAAGCTTAATGATAAAACGTAGGCTGCTGGGCCTGCCCCATAAAACCCCTTACACGGCCAAGTATTGACATCTAAGGTTTACAAGCTGTTCCCTGTCCAGAAGCAAAAACAGCAAACACAGCCCAATATTTTAAAGCAAAAACAGAGACTCATATTACAATGTTCCTCCATCTGGCTTAATGGCTGACAGGATCAATGTCACCCAGAAAGGTTAAGTGATTTGATCAAGGTCACAAAGCCAGAGGCCGGGCCAAGGCTAGCCCCGAGTCTCCAGCTCCCTTAGTAATGCTCTCCAAACACAGCGGGCTGCCCTGTGAACTCTCCCACAATAATTAAGTCAAAAGTTCACGATTTATGTGAGCCCGGGACGCTGATGACTGCCAACTTTATTTTTATTGATGTAGAAATTTTAAAATGCACAGGCTGTTTCGGCTCTTAGATCAAGTCTCCCCAACTCCCTAAAGCCTCACTAAGGCCCCTGCCTTAAGTCTATAATTAGGGCTTTTAAAAATATCACTAATCAGGACATCTGAATGCTATGCCCGCTGATGTGTTTGGTTTTCAGTTTTGTTTTGTATTTTTAATGTCGCTATTCTTGCAATAGACAGTCATTCATCTGCTTTTGGTTTGATACAAACTAAGAGAAACCTAATCTAGCAGAGTAAGAGATGGCCTGGAGTGGGTGGGGGTAACTTAGAGTGTTGTCTTAGACACTGTTCTAGTGCTGTGAAGAGACACCATAACCAAAGCAACTTTTAAAAGAGAAAGCATTTAACTGGGGCTTGCTTACAGTTTCAGAGGCTTAGTCCATTACCATCATGGTGCTGGAGTTCTACATCCTGATCCATAGGCACAGACTGAAACCTCAAAGCCCATTCATTCCCAGCGACACACTTTCTCCAGCAAGCCCACACCTCCTAACCCTTCTCAGGTAAAGCCACTCCCTGGTGACTAAGCGTTCAAATATTTGAAACTTTGGGGGTCACTGTCACTCAAACCACCACAGGTACAATCTGGCTTCTAGAAATTTCTATTAACCAGTCCACTGACCAGTGAGGTGTTTAATCCAAAACACATGGTGGGGAGAGGGGGTGTCAGTCACTCACAAGAGAAATGACTATTGTCCCCTGGGAGGCTCCATGGAATTCCCAACCAGGAATAGTGCAGCTAGCCAGGGGAAGGCTTGATCGCATCAGCATCTTCCGCCATGAGGCGCCAGAACCCCACTACTGATGAGGTTTCCATTGGGAGGAATTTCCAAAGCATTCAGCAGCCTACACACTTTGTCTTCTTCACTCTTTTCAATCCCTACATTCACCAACTTGGATGCCATCTTTAGCAAGTTTTACAAACAAAACCATCAGAGCAATGGTGACTCAGGATTGTGAGCAGCAACAGGGTGACTGGTAAAGACGCTGGGATGTCCCAGCCCTGTACTGCGGTTTTCCCTAGTTCCTCCTAGCCCTCCCCCTCCCCCACCGCCAGGAAAGAAGAAGAAAATAAGATCACTGCCTTTCTCTTTCAGGTGGAGTAAGTGATATTTGCAGGTCTCAACAAAGATGAAACCAAAATGGAAAAATCCCTTGTCACTGGAAAGGTCAACTCCAACAATAGGAATCTTGACTGTGCTGTCCTGCTGTGGTCCCCTCCAGTTAAGCAAGGGAGCCAAACTTCTACTCAAACAAGACCCAAACCAGAATTAACTCTAAAAATCTTCAGAAACAATCACTTTAAACAATTTTTTTTAATCCTCCATAAATCTGCTGCCAGATAATCTATAAAGACACTTAAATTCCCAGGAAAGGCAAGAACTAGGTTAAGTTTCCTTTCCCGTGCTGATGCAAAAATGGAATGGCCCTCAACCCGATCTGTTTCAAAACCCAGCATTTGAATTGGTAACATTTGGTCCAGAGAAAACAAGTTAAGTTGAGCCTATGCTTATGATGGCATCACAGGATTGCTCAGGGGAGTGAGCTAGTGCTGGCAAGGTGTGAGGACATCATCTAGTTAACTACTAAAGATATGGCCTGGGGATTCCCTTCACGTGAGGAGCCCTATCCACCCGGCCCATGCAGGGATGTGTGTGTGAAACAGCATGCTAGAAGATGCTAAATTTTAAAGGGGTCTTGTGGTCACTAGGTTTGAGAAATCCTGGAAAAGAACGCTAAACAGATGTTTTACTAGAAGACCCCGGCAAAGCACGGATGGTGCTATCGGACTCAGCCTCTAAGCCAGGGTAAAAGCACAAGGTGTTTCCTAAAGTTGCTACAAGGTTCAAGTCACTTTCAGAAGAGGCTTATTCTGAACTAGGATTCCAGAGAATATGCTTTGAAAACTGATGGCTTGGTTTCTTCACCTATGGGCCAGATCTGAACACCACTCTGCTTTAGGTGAGGCCCATAAAAGATGCTTGGGAAGGCAGTAAGGCCAAAACAAACAAACAAACAAACAAACAAACAAACAAACAACCATTCATTCTACACCAGGCTGGACCTCGCTCTCAAAAACCAATGGGTTACTGAAAAAGGCAGGCCCACAGTTCGTGCCAGGTCACGTGGTAGACAATGTCACAAAGTAGAACAGATGAGCTCCCAGAGCTTATATGAATGAGATGGGCTCCAGTCTCTGAGCAAGATAAGAAAGAGGAGAGTGAGTTAAAAGTTAGGAGCAATCCAAGTATTCACAATTTCCACCTAAAAATCGAACATCACCTTCTCATGAAGGTCACCAGCTTCTTAACCAAAACTGCACTGTTCTGCCTCATTCCATTTGTGTTTCTTTGTTTTTTGCTGTATTGGTGATGATCAATCTGATGACTTCCTCTTAATTCCTTTCCTTAAACAAGATGTGTGTGGGAGGGTGTGTGTGCATGCGTGCATACACATGCATGCCGACTGTGCTGGCTTGTTTTACGTCAATTTGACATAAGCTAGAGTCATTTGAGAGGAGGGCACCTCAATTAAGAAAATGCCTCCATAAGATTCAGGTGTAGACAAGCCTGTAGTGCGTTTTCTTAATTAGTGATTGATTGGGAGGGGGCCGGCCCATTTTGTGTGGTCCCACCCCTGAACTAATGGTTCTGGGTTCTACAAGAAAGTAAGCTGAGCAAGCTGTGGAGAGCAAGCCAGTAAGCAGCACCCCACATGGCCTCTGCATCAGCTCCTGCCTCCAGATTCCTATTCTGAGTTCTTGCCCTGATAAATGACTGTCTAGCAATCTGGCAAAAGGAATCACTTTTCGAGCTGGAGGACACAAACTTAAAACATGGAATGTCCCAGAAGGAAGCAGGAAAATGGTGCTGATAAAACTCAAGATTACCACAGTCGGCAAGGTCATGGGAGCACCACTGGCTAATTTGAATAGCCAAGTACATTCCAGTGGCATCCTCGAGACAACAGAGGCTGCAGGGGATTCAATGTGGACACAAGGATGTTTCCAGGTGTCTGAAAATGCAAAGAATTCAGAGCCTCTGCATTTTTTGATAGTAATCAGGTCAGGCATTTGACACTTGAGGTGGAAAAAAAAAAAAGTTTGAATAGTAACATCCCCTATCCCTCCTTGCCAAATATCCTAGTCCCAGCATTCTTTGGTCCACATACGCAGGCCACAGCTGCTTAATCTCAGCTGCCCCACGCTGCACCTGTGAATCAGACCAGGCTAATCACACTAACAGATGGCAGAGGCCAAGTAGCCAGCTAAGAACTGCTATCACTTTAAATAGCATCTAATGTTTCACAGGGCCCCTCCCTGCAGCAGTATCTCCCCGGTACAGCTAACACCAGCCCTTAATCACCACACAGCACCCATCTCAGGGACAGAGCTGCTGTCATTTGAGAGCTAATTACCAAAAGCCCCATTGCAAGGTGAAAGTGTGGCAAACTTGATGGGGTGGCACCATTACACACCGTGCTCTGCAGCCTGGTCCTTGTACACAGATGCTGAGCAGTTAGGCAAGTAGACACAGCAATAGCCCCAGAGGTCCCCATCAGGCAAACTTGGAGACACCAAGAGATTCCAATCACTCCTGTTTGGTTGTTACATAAGTCCTGCTGTTACACGTCATGACGTCACACATGCTCCTGGTGATATCGGCAGGCAGCATACTTGACTCAGCACAGAACAGTTCCCAGGTGTGCCAGCAAAACCAAGTGGGTGGAAGCTGATGTCTCAATCAGCCATGGAGGTGCCCCATGTGGTACCACTTGAGAGCTGTAAACAACTGGAAACGTATCACTCCATCCCGGTGAGGACCTGGGATAACCATGGGTACCACTTCCAGCGACTGGACACTTTCCTTTGCTCCCTGAGACTATTTTCTGGTCACTATAATAAAACTTGCTACTTTCTGCATTAAGGGTTACTGGAGGCAGTACCTGTGCCAGCAGCCAGCCCCAGTGCCCTCCAGAGCCGGTTTGGGAGGGTTCTACCTCCTGCTTCTGGCAGAGCCAAAGAACATCAAGTATGGACAACATATTCTGCTAAACCTGTGTTGTTATCAGAGGATAGTAAGAAAAGTAACACACTTTTTCAAGGCTGTCACAACTCACAGTAGCACACACTTTCACTCACCTTCTTGGTTTTTATGCACGTGGCTAGTAGTTTCTGCCCCTAACCAGCTAAGTCTGAAGACAAGCTTAAAGAACAGACATTTCTAGAGGGTTCCCAAGCGATGCTGACACTGCTGGTCCAGACCCACTCTGAAAACCACTTTCCTATGTATTTGCTCTCCTTAAAGTAAAATTATATTCTCCAAATTATTTCTCCTTATGCCCAAACTATTGAGACTTAAGAACAAAGCCAAATACTCATTGGAGTAACAATATTTACCCCAGGACCTAATAACAGTCTCTCTGTTAGCAAACCCAGGCTAAGTGATGATGTTTTCAATAAATGGTACAGGAATAACAATATTCAAAGGCAAGAGAAAATAAATCTAGGCATAGACCTTGCAAATGGGTCACAACTGGGATATAAATGCAAAGCAGAAAGCTATAAAACCCCTCAAGGACTGCCTTTGAGTTCACTCCTGACATCTCAGAGACACCACCGAAGGCATGAGGGGACCCACAAGAGAGCTGATAAGCAAGGCTTAAAAAATGCTCTGGGAGACACTATTGAAACACAGGTATTCACACACTAGGAGATCTTGAATAAAGAAAAGGAGCAGAGGACTGCTATCCAAAACATATAAACTCTTGAAACTCAACAGTAAGAAAACAAACAACACAGTTAAAAAAAATAAGCCAGCGCAATTACCAGACACTCACCAAAGAGCACGTGGAGATGGCACTCAGACCATCATGAGGAAAAGCATTCTAGAATGGCAGAAATCCAGAGCACCAGCATCACCAAATGAATGCGGGCAAGGATGCAGATGGAGGGGAGCGCTCCTTCATGGACGGTGGCAACATAAAATGTTGTGGCTGCTTTGGAAAGTGGTTTGGCAAGCTTCCAATGAATCTGAACTTAACCACAGCATCTAACAGCTATGCTCCAAGGAGAAGAGGAAGTGCATATCTAAACAAACCCACACCTAGCCTATGGCATCTCTACATGTGACTGCCAAACCTAGGCAACAACCAAGATGTCTTTTAACAGAGGGTTGCATAAACCCTGTACATACAAAATAGGGGATACTTTCAGTACTGAGAAAAAATTAGCTGAATTTTGTAGAAAATTCAGGGGGAAAGGATGGAATGCATATCACTAGAGGGAAGATGCCAATCTGAAAAGCCTACATAGTGTATGAATCTAGCATATGATATTTCTGAGCAGGCAAAGCTATGAAAAGGTTGGTGGTGGCTAAGGGCTAGGCAGGTGTGTGTATGTGTGTGTGTGTGTGTGTGTGTGTGTGTGTGTGTGTGTATGTAAGTGATGCTCAGCAATGTTTAGGATAATAAAAATTTGTGTGATAGCACAATGATAGAAATGCATTGCTATTTATTTGCATAAGTCCCAGGGCCTACAGTGAACCCGAGAATCACAGACCTTGGGCTCCAGTGCTGAGTTGATGTGGGCTCTTCAGAGGTCCAAAGTGTTGTTGATAACGGGAGACCTGGGGCAGGGTACATGGGTAATCTCTTAATTTTGCTGTGAGCTATTTTAATTGCAACCGTTTTCTTTCTGATCCTCCTTCCTCTACCTCTAGAGCTGGGACTACAGGCATGGGCCACTGTGCTCAGTCCTGTAGTGCTGGGGACTGGGAGGAGGGAGGGCTTTATGCATGCTGGGTAAGCACTTTAGCAATCAAGGTACATTACCAGCCCCGAAACATATTTTGAAGGCCACAGGTTCATTTTAGTAACTAATTGCTATTATCTATAACTCATTTAATTCACTCATGACCAAAAATTTTTTTTAAAAAATCCTTTCACGAAAAACTTAATACAACATGCATGGGGGAAAAGGCAAAACAAACAAAACCGCCACATCTTTGGAACAGTCCGGCCCTGCCTATGGAAGGTAACCGAGTCTGTGTTTTGCCTCTTTAAGAAACAAGTCTTCACAAGCACTGAGTCTTGGAAGCACATGCTCTCCTTCCGTCTCCCTAACTTCCCAGAAGACATGGCTGTCATTCCCATCTAAAGTCCAGACAGCAACTGAGTAGTGAATTAAGATCGAAATTCTGGCTGCCCAGCTCCAAGAAGCTGGCCATGTTATTCTTACCCAGCAAGTCAGTACCCTCAAGAGTGAGTGCCCAGTGCCCACTGCCCTGAGACACGCCAGTACTCACCCCCTTTCTCATCACCGTCCTCAAAGTAAGACGTGCTCTCTTCCCCTCAGCACGAGGCAGTGTTGCAAAGGCTGGGGTCTCTCAGCCTCAGAACACGTGTGCTCTGGCCCAGATCATCTTGTTAAGCTATACGCCGCATGTAAGGAACATCTCTGACCTCCAACCACAAGCCCCCACCAGGCCCCATGAAGGACTTTCCAAAATAGATCAGACAGGCAAGGTGGCTCACACCTGTGGGGCCCAGTACTCGAGAGGCTCACGGAAGGATCACAGAAGCCCAGGAGTTCAAGTCCAGCCTGAGCAACCTTGTCTCCATACATGAATAAACCAGTAATAATGATGAAATACTCCAGGGAGGGAAGAGAGGCAATCACCCTTAAATCAGAAAGGGCATGATGGGGGTTATGAAGAAAACCAAGATGGCCACAAGTCCTACTAGTGAGAGACCAAAGAAGAAAGTAAAACCACAAACAGAAATAGTGTTTGGAAGAGAGAGCCATTGACACAAGAAGAAAGGACAAGTGGCGAGAGGGTGGACAGCAACACAGTTTATTCTCAAGTTGGAAAATAGGGACAGCAGACATAGCAGGTGTGGGGGAGACAGCGTGGGTCCAGGGACACAGCATGGTGGTTTGGAGGAGTTGACAGAAGACAGGTGAAGACTCGACAGACTCCACTCCCCTCGTCACTCCTGTCTCGGAGACCTTCAGAGGCAGGTTACTTACTCTGGTTGTTCCTGTTCTCACTGACAAAGTCTTCGGAGCTATCTGTGTCGTCCTCGTCATCTCCAGATGAGATGGCATCTGCATTCAAAAGAACATATCCATGGATGGGTTTGCAAAGGCAAAAGTCACCATCACCTGCTGCTGAGCTCTTCTCAGAGACAGCTCAACTACCCAAGAGCCCAGGAGAAATGTCAGAGACCTTGTGTTGTTAAGACGGGTTTAGTGGTTTAAATTGTCTCTGTGATGTGTCCATCTGACTCCCACAGTTTTCTCCTATCTAAAATTGGGATTTTTTTTTCCCAGCTTCAAACAGTATACAAATCCCCAACAATTTTTAAAAATTTTTAATGACCTATTTACTTTTATTTTACGTGCACTGGTATTTTGCTTGCATATATTTCTGTGTGAGGGTGTTGGAATCCCTTGGAACTGTAGCTACAGACATTTCTGAGCTGCCATGTGGGTGCTGGGAACCTCTGGAAGAGCAGTTAGTGCTTCCAATTGTGAGTCATCTCTCTAGCACTACCTCCACCCCAACAAATTTTGACTCTATATAACAGTGAATCATTGATTTTATTCCCCCCTTTTCAACATTTGGGGTTCCCTTCAAGATAGAAATGACTCCCTAACAAAATGCAGTTTCCTGTGTGGGCCTTCTGATTGCTAGCTAGGATTCTGAAGGCAGAATTCCCAAATGGCCACAAAGGAGGTCTGCTGCTACCCATCCCCTTCACTATAATAACCAGGAGAAAAATTCAGAGTTTAATAAAGGAACCAAAATCTAGATCACCTCATTTCAGTTCTATACTGTAAATGCCAAGAATGCTGGGAGTGTGTGGGGGTGAAAAGGACTCTGTGTGCTCTGCCTTGGAATATGTCTGTCACTTGAGAAATCTGTGGCACACCAGGTCCCAGTGAGGAATTTCAGAAGTAGATCAGCCCAGCATAGTAGTCTATGCCTGTGGTATCAGCTTGTGTGTGTGTGTGTGTGTGTGTGTGTGTGTGTGTGTGTGTGCACGCGTGTGCACATGCATGAGCATGTATGAATGTATGTATGTATGTATGTATGTATACAGATAGGTAGGTAGGTTGGGGAGGGGGATGGTGGGAGGCTGATATGAGCCTAAGAGCTCAAGTCCAGCCTGGACAACAAAGGAAGACCTTGTCTGGAATGAATGAATAGCAAACTGACATTTTATGTGCCTGGCAGTCAATGAGTACAGCTCACTGTGATTTCACTTGGCCAAAAATAATAGCAACTTTCAATCAGAAAACAACTACAGAAGAGACAGAGTGTCACACTTGCAAGCCCACTCACCTGTTACATTCACCATGAAGTACCAAGTGTCACTGTCTACAGTCCTAGCTGTAGTACAAGCATAGAGGCCGGAGTCTCTAGGTGTGGCGCCTTTTATCTGCAAGTACTCCCCAATAAGCACTGTCCTATTGCTGGGCCCCAAGTGCACCCCATCCTTAGTCCAACTGATCACCGCGGCATCTTTCAACATGCAGTGCAACTCTAGCGACTCCCCGGGGGCGACCACGTACGATTCTGGTTGGGAGATTTGGTATTTTGTTGGTGGCTCTGCAGAATAGGTGGGAGAGAGAAGACAGAGGCAGATGGGAAGGAGGGAGAGGAGAGAAGGTCCAACAAAGGTCAGTGGAGGCCAGTTCTTTCCCAGGAGACACTGTTCTTGTTTTACAAATGGCCTCGGGAGGTGCCCATCTCTTACCACACCCCAGAAGCCAGGAAGCAGCCCCCACTCAGACTTGACTGACAGCCCTGGAAACAATGGCCACAGAAGCAGCCAGAAGCTGTCCTGTGTTGGTTTGTTTCCCCATACTGTAAATAGGGCTTTAAAAACCAACCATGCCCCAGAGAAGAAGGAAAATCCACAAGGAAAGTCTAAAGACGATTGATTGCCACACTAGTCATTGGACACGAGGTGTGTGTGATACATGTTCTCTGTCTCTCTCTGT
Source organism: Cricetiscus sungorus (assembly GCA_030556225.1). Taxonomy (NCBI): domain Eukaryota; kingdom Metazoa; phylum Chordata; class Mammalia; order Rodentia; family Cricetidae; genus Cricetiscus; species Cricetiscus sungorus. Next base: position 89,959,789 of record JANBXA010000007.1, read on the forward strand.
CTCTCTCTCAGACTGACTTAACTACTTACTCATGTTTCATTTAGCCTGTTACCACAGAACCAACGTTTTCAATGTGAAATGTTTCAAATTCAAGGGCAAATGGACCTACAAATTCTTGGCATTTAGGAAGTGGCAACTATTGGCTTGCTCATTTTTGTTAGCTCTCAGAGTCCAATCAGTTCTGTACTGGGTGAGCTGGGAGATGCTGTCTTCCTCAAAACGATAGATACATGGACACCTTTTACATCAAAAGAAAAGAAAGGTCCCTGACAATTAATGGCCCTATACTGCAAATCAGCTTTTGGATAAGGATGCTACCTACACTGTCCACCTCTCACATTACTACTGAAGCCAGAGCCATCCTGTCCTGGTCCCCGGTCTCATCAACATCCTTCTTTTCTTTATGAACACAATGTCTTCCCTCCTGCTCCTGTTCAGCCCAGCTCCTCCTCTGATGCCCAGATTAATCACGGTCCTCCATGATCTACCACCCCATATCAGTCACCTGGCTGGAAATAAAAGAGGTTTCTCCCACTCTAAAGTCTATCTGCCTCCCCACCCCCCCCACTCCATCCCATCCCCCTACCCCATTCCACCCCACCTCCCCAAAAATTAATGGAATAGACACTCTGCCTGTGAATGTTCTGACTTCCTGAGGAAACCTTCGAGTCCCAGGTGGGAAAGCTCAATTCTAATAGGTCTTCATGCCCCTCTCCCATCTCCATCCTAAGGCACCTTTGACATACTAAAGAAGGCAGGCATATTGAATGCTATCACAGTCCTCGAAGAGGCAGAGCTGGATGAGACCACTGGCCTTCCTCAGGGCCAGGGTGACCCTGAGTGCCCTTGAAGTAAGCTTTCATGCCCACAGCGAGAGCTGTGAATGGTACCCAGAGTCCCAAGCCCAGAAAACACAATGCTTTCCATCCATTCTGGGATGATTCCAAATCTAGGCAGCAACATCACAAGGCACTTACTCTGTCCGGAGCCCACTCAAAAGAACAAATCTCCCACATGACTAAAAGACAGTCCATTCATGCTTTACTCCCACTATTTAATAAACATCTGGTCCAAAAAATACCAGCACAGCAGCAGCCAACACGAGGGGCCTGGGGCTTTTCACAGGGGATCTCCTCCAAATGCACACAAGCCAAGGGGGGCACAAAAAGAGGGAAACCCACATAAGGAAGAAGATAGGAGTTGATGAACCAGAGAAACAAAAGGTAGGGGTGGGGAGGCAGAGAGCGAGACCCAACTGACAGCCAGGTAAGGTTTGAGGGCTTGTTTTTCTCACTGGTTCACTGTTTATCGAACATCTACCTCAGGCCAAACTTTGTTCTGTATGCTCAGGAAGCAACAGGAGACAAGGCAGAGTCCCTGCCCTGGTGGACCTTCCACTCTAATGGGGCAAACGAAGGTAAATAGAAAATTGACAGAAAATATGAAGTGTGTGAGGTAGGCTTAGGGTGAGACACCTAAGTAGCAGACAGACCGACCACACAGAGATGATGGGTGAAGGCCCCGTGAGCTGCAGGAGCCAGCAAAGCATGGCCTGAGGACCAAGCCAGCCACTAGCTTTCATAAACAAAGACTTCTTGGAGCAGTGCCATACTCCTTCGGGTATGCATTGTCTGGGTCTGCTTTTGTATTACAAGGGCAGGCTGGAGTCATTGCAAAAGAGATCTCATGGGCTGCAAGCACCAAACATTGAAAGTGTTGCCCTCACAGAAGGTGTTTCAGCTTCTGTTGTAGGAGGTGATGGGAGGAGGCTGTAGGAGGTGATGGAGGGAGGCTGTAGGAGGTGATGGGAGGAGGCTGTAGGAGGTGATGGGAGGAGGCTGTAGGAGGTGATGGGAGGAGGCTGTAGGAGGTGATGGGAGGAGGCTGTAGAAGGTGATAGGAGGAGGCTGTAGGAGGTGATGGGAGGAAGCTGTAGAAGGTGAGGGGAGGAGGCTGTAGGAGGTGATGGAGGAGGCTGTAGGAGGTGATGGAGGAGGCTGTAGGAGGTGATGGAGGAGGCTGTAGGAGGTGATGGGAGGAGGCTGTAGGAGGTGATGGGAGGAGGCTCCTACAAGAAGTAGCAGGTGCCCTGTGTGTTAACAGGCAAAGCACAAAGCCAAGTTTGAAAAGTGTAGAGAATTCAGTTGGAAGGTTCTCAGATCAGGTCTTCCAGGTCTGTTTAAACCAAGAGGTGGCTGAACTGAGCAGCTAACAGAATGAGGGAGAGGCAGGTCTGTCAGGACGGCTCAGAGGATGAAGGCATGCTTGCCCCAAGCCAAGACTGGTTCCCAAAACACATGGAAAGAAAGAGAGGAGGAAACTGACCCTACAGGACTGCCCTCTGACCTCCATATATGCAATGTAGCACATGTACCTATCCACACACACTCATACATCATATACACACTCAGTAATAATAATAATAAATGCCAATACTAACAAGGAAAGAGAAGGAAAAGAAATATGGAGAGGAAAGGGGACTCAATTTGACCCCAAGTCTCACACTCCCTGCCACTCTAGTCACAACATCTCTGAATGAAAGATTCACACATTAGAAAATGGTAGGGCCTTAAAAGCTACCCTACCCACTGAGAAGCCCTTCCTCTACATGATACAACCAAGGCTCAATACTCACTGAATTCAAACTGCACTGCCAAACTATGCTGGACCAATTCGACCACACTGAACCACCATTTCCAGTTCTGCCATGAGAAACACAGGATGGAGAAGAGCTCTCAGGTAGCACAGGACACAGGATGTTTGGTAAAGGGGCACTGCCCTGGGTACAGAAGGACTCCTGAGTGCGTTTCCACTCTCTGCCCTGCACAGTCTCTCACCCACAGGGTCTCCAAGATATAGGAATACCCAGGCATTATATGTGAGGCACTCAAGAGCCATGCACTCTGGAAACTTAATCTGGCAGTCACAACCCAACTGTGGCAATGTCAGTCATCCCACTGTGGTTCTAAAGCTGAAGGTTTTAACCATGGCTGTGGCAAGATGTCGTGTCCAGAAAACAATGAGAAAACAACTGACTTTTATCTCAAGACTTCACGGATGGGTTCCAATCTCAATGAATGATGAGGACAGCCTGCCATGCTCAAAATGGGATCTGATTTCTAGTGGAAACTCTCTAGTTCCCCAGAAAGATGACTGGCTTCTGAGACAGCAAAGTATCTTCTGCAAACACATAAGAGAGATAAGCATCTATGAAATCAAGCCATTCTGATGCCAAGGCTTCCTGCAAGGCAACTGTCTTGGATAATGTGAAAAGTGCGGCTCCTCCTGCCTCCGCGATGGCCATTCCGCAAGAAGACCCACTTAAGGGCAGCAGCATCAGTAGTAAGCAATGCTACCTCCTCCTTGGGTATCCTACAAGGGAAGGAGTATGGATGAAGAACAACAAAAGAGGGAGAGGGGAGGGTTAAACACTGCAGAGTGAGGGAAGAGATAATAGAGAAGGACATTGAGGGATGGACAGAAACTTAATAAGGAGGGAGAAGAGCAAACCAATGGCATCCCAGGCCATCTACTGTCCCCCCACTGATCCAGCTGGTAGGTCCCTGAAAGAGGAGCACACATGAGATCCATCACGAACTAGGGTACTAAGAACATGGGACCCAAGAGGCATGCTGGGAAGAAGCTATCCTGTTCCTGACTGGCCCTGGAGACTTGCTTGAGAGCTGAAGCCTTCTCTCTATGCCCAAATCCTTCAGGGAACTTCAGGGCTGGCTACTCACACATCACTTGCTGCTAGAGTCCTGTGATATCACATACAACTCTACATGGTAATTACCTCACAGTGTCCTATAAGGGGTCAAGACCACAAAGACACCAGAGCTTAACACACCCTACCTGTCTCTCCCTCTCAGGCAGCCTTCTGACACAGGCTGCTCCTTGCCTGACTCTACCAAGCCGCTCTGTGTAACACATGACAATTGACATAGGGCAAGGAACTCCCTGGGAAATCCAAACAGTCCCTTTTATAGCAATATCAACATTCCTGATGCCATGGCTTACCGGTCGGTCCCTTTTCCTCAGAGCACTCACTTCCAAACTCCCTCCTCTGCACTGGCCACAGCACAATGGGGAGAAAGTTCCAAAAGCTACTCTTCTTGACACCAAATGTTCTTTAGGAAGTTTCCACAGACAAAAAGCATGCTCTCAAACATTTTTCCTAATTAAATGGAAACTTGGAAAGAAGCATGGGAGCTAGGCCATACATTGTCATTGTTACCTACACTCTCTGAACAAACAAGGAGACAGACATGTTTACTTTCTGGGAGGGATCCACTCAGCTGTTTCTACCTGCTACAAACACATCAGTGGCTGGAGGCTCTCCCATGCAGAGGCTTAGCTGTGTTTCTACCCACAGGTTCTAATCCCTTGAGACATGCCAGCAGTTTCTGTGTAGTAGGATATTTTCAGTGAGTTGAATGCCCTGATATTCATTAAAAAAAAAAAAAAAAAAAAAAAAAAAAAGAGGGTCCTTCACAAAGTCTAAAGTCAATAATGAAAATATCAACAGTGTTGGGGGCATGGTGGCACTCAGGTTAGGAGGGTCATTTAAGTCCAAAGCCTACACCAGCTTCAGAGTGAGTTTAAGGCCTACCTAAGCTACAGCAGAGTGCACTCGAAACCAGTGAAAACAGTATATATATTCCTCTCACCCTGCCACGAGCCTACTTTCTGTGAAAGACATCCTTCATCCCCTTGGAAGGTAATGGGGATTTAGAAATGAGGGTCTTCGGACCCAGGTTTCTGAAAGGGAAACTGAGGCAGAATCTTCCTGAACACCCAAGTCCCTCTGTAGATCCAGGTAGGTCATAGCCTCTGGGCGGAACCTACCTGGATGTTACTAGTGACAACTTGTGTGTGTTTACCCTCCTATAAATGAGCAGAGTCGGGAGACTTGATACGTGTGAGCCGCCCTAGGAAGGGATTCTGAAGGAAGCAGATGAGGTTGGGAAGGAGGATGGCCATCTTGAGGTTCCCAAACAGCTAGAGCTGTTTCAGGTAAGGGAAGCTGCTTCAGGTAAGGCTTTATGTTGCCAAGCCAGCGATAGCAGCACTTCAGACTGTCACTTTTTATAATGTTTACCTATAAACTTTTCCCGCGTGGTTTCTGAAATGGCGCCCAAGTGCAAACAGAGAACAGATGGGAGCCCAAGTCCTGCCCTGACCAATCACCTCCTGCAGAATGCACGATAGATTCTCGCCCCTGGGAGAAGCAATCACCTCTGCAGACCAGGGAGGGTGGGCAGCCAACCACAGGGCAAGCCACTTCTAGGATGTCCCCAGGATGATTCCACAGTGGTCCCAAGCAGCCTCACTTAGGGAGTCTCCCCACAAGGGTATCTGATCCCCAAACACATTCCTCTAGAGGGGAGAGAATGAGAGATTGGAATAGAAGAGGAAAATACAGGGAGGAATGGGGAGGTAGGGGAGAGAAGAGAGGAGACGGAAGGGAGAAAGCCAAGGGGAGAAGGGGAGAGGGGGAAGGTAGAGAAGAGGCAGTCCCAGTAGGCATGTCCTGTCAGGAACTGGGCTGCCCAGCTCAGCTGTCCCCGTGTGCCAGCGCACCTTTAGACTACCAGGATTGCTTCAAGAACACTGGGCAAGCACAATAACATGGTCTGGTGCTCTCCCAGACGGTGCCATCTAGTACAAGACAAATAAACACCACAGCCACCGGACTGCCAAAAGTCCTGACAGAGAATGGGAATCAAGCTGGTAAATGTCACTGCAAAGTCACAGGACACCAGGTTCAGGACAGGTGAGTGGCAGTGGGTTAGCTCACTCTGCCCTCGGCGCCACAAAGATGCACTGTAGTGGCCACTCCACAGTCCTGGTGGGCTGTGTTCACTGGCCACGAAACTTGCAATGTTCTTTGTAACCACAAATCAAAAAGGTGTTCAGAAAGCAGGGCAGGTGACACCTGGCATGCCCATCTAGACTTTTAGAAACCCATGACATTTGGGACCTTGGAAGAGCCCCCTGTCTGTACATTTTTTGCATAGCATGGTACTGGCACCGGAGCTCCATAAAAAAATATTAAGGACAACAAGGTCCTTTGGTGTAGTCAGGAAGAACCACCTCTGGTGGGTGGCCTGTCCTCAGACACAAAGGCGACATCCCAGAGCTGCCTGCTGCAGCTCCTGCTCCCTCAGAACATCCCCTTTACAAGAACCAACTTTGCAAATCCTGATATCAAGCTCAGACCTTATAAGGTCTTAGTACAATTCATTCTTAAAGAGAGGAGGGGGTCAACACCCACACAGGACAAAGATGGAAGTTCTCAACCCCAAGAAATATTGCTGCATAAAAACATGGGGTGGGTGGGAGGAAAGAGATGTAAAGGCTGGGGAGAGGAGATGGGTGAACAGGCTGCCAAGGCTTTCTGTTTATAACCAATAGCTGGAGCGTCTATTTAGACAATGTCAGAACCACATCATCCCTACTAATAGCTACCTCAGCCGCAGTAGCCTGACAGCCCCAGAAACTCTGGCCTGGCTCAAGCTGCCCCATCAGAGAGGACTAGTAAGAAATAAATGTTTCCAATATGGGAACCATTACACATTACGTATTTAGGCACACCCCTCATAATTTAGGTTTGGCTTTGAGAAACAGGGTGAACAGCCCTCTGTGTTTAAAAGAAATTATGCTGAGCCCAGGAGAAAATAAAAATGTAAAAAAGGCAAAAGAATGCCCTCGCTAGAGAATGAGTCACTGTATCACCCGATACTTGAACTCAAAGTGGCAATTTCACTCCTTATCCATCTGCATCGCTTCTCCCACCCGACCCTAACATGTGATGATGATTGCATCCAAGTGACGGAGGGACAATTTCACTCCTGGTTACAACGTATGCACTCAAGTCGTACGTTCACAAGAGTACAATTCCCACTGGGCTGCGAGTAGAAATCAAACCCGTGCAGTCCACACAGATCCCCTAGCTATTGACGCTTTGCTTGAGCAAGAACTGAAAAATAGAGCCTTTTGTTCAGAGACTATATCCCAAAGAGCTCAGCCATTGGATCCCATGGCACCCAGGAAGTGGAAACTGGCGCTACAAGTTATGTCAAAGCACCTCGAGCCGATGGCTCATCGGTACAAAGAAGAGTCTGTCCACAGTCTGACCAGCCAGCCCCAGGCCTCCCTCGTCCTAAAGGCACACTTGCAGAGAAAGCATGGACGCCCTAAGGTTTGTGGGACTCCTTGGGACACGCTGTTCTGGAAACCTTGCCATCTAGGGCTGGATCTACAGACAGACAAATGCCATTGGGAAACCTCGGTGAATCTCTCGGCTGTGTGTGAACTCACACACAGGGCCAGGTGTGAACTCCCTGTAGCTACAATGTCAAGGAACAGGTGGTAAGGAGATCTAAAGAGGTGAAGGCCTGGATGGAATGTATCCAACCTACAATGACAGCCTTAAGGGTTACTGAAGTGTCTCTCTGGAAAATTAATTTAGAGCATTGCCTGGGTCCCAGATTCCTCCCTTCCTCCCTCCTCCCCTCATTCATTCCCTTAGTGACTTGTCTAGCCTGAGGGTATACTGTCCTCATCCCCCCCCCAAACTACTACTCTACCAGAGAGGCTCCTACACAGCTTTCAAAATCCAACCCAAATGTCTCCACTATAAGATTTCCTAATTCCCATTATGACAAATGCCATCATCCTGTCCCCACATCACAGCCTTTGTTTTTATCCATATAACAAACACATTCACCCCTCACCCAACAGTGTCATGGAGAGATTTTGAGGAGGTGGGAGGAGGTGCAATGACATTGGTTTATTGTGTATAAGAAGCACCTTCAGGGGTCAGGTGGCGCTGCCAGTTCAAAACCCTTTGTCCCAGACCTGAGCTTGCCGCTGGCAAGAATGAATTTGATCACCTTAAACAGCGCCCTTGGTCCTTGAGACACCACCAAGGCCAGCTGCTGACCAATGGCGGCACAAAGAGAGAACCCAAGGCTTTCTGGGAAGTTCCTTGCGCACTCTGATATAAGAAGCACGTTGAGAAACAGTGCCCTGCGCATAGTAGGGACAGTGCACTACCTGCAGCCCTGCACCGGCCGGGAGCCACCTGGGGCTTGGATTTATGGGTCACAACCTGATTGGAACAGGTCAGCTGACGGGTCAGCACGTGATTTATGCAGCCCCGTGAGAATGTCTACTCGCATTCCTCTGACTCCAAACCAGGGGTTTCTTTCAAATGAACAAATCTGTCACATCTTGTATGTGTGGATTCCCTAAGTGGGGATTCCTGCAAGGTTCCCAAGTGGAACTAAACTTCTGAAGGTTTTGGGAGGTTCTTTCTCATCCAGCCCATGTCTAATACCTGCTTCAAGAAGCTAGTGAGACAAAAAACCACACAGCCTACTGTGCCTACGGGGGCTGGTGAAAAAAGCTATAGTGGTGGCAGGCAAAGGCAGGTACATTTCTAGTGCCTACTGGCTGGCCAGCTTAGCCTATATGGAGCTTTCCAGGTCAGTGGGAGACCCTGTCACTAAAACCAAGGTGAACAACAGCTGAAGAAAAACAACTGAGGTCAAGCCTCCACACAAATGCAGACACACATGTGTACACACACACACACACACAGAGAGAGAGAGAGAGAGAGAGAGAGAGAGAGAGAGAGAGAGAGAGAGAGAGAGCACACCTGCTAGTCATCCATTCAATTAATACACGCACCAGGTTACAGCCTGTAGAAAGTCCCTACAGTCAAAGATGCCAGCAGGCTGTTATCATAACCCCCCAGATGCTGGGGATAAGGCCTCCAACACCAAACAGGCGACAGGCCCAAGAATCGTGGTGCCTGAAGCAGCTATAGCTTGAGGGCCTGCTTGCAATGAATTAGGGTAATTGGCAGGTGTTCCCGGGGCCTAACTACATTCCAGAGGCAAGTTTGCAAGGACTTCATGTTGCCTGTGGCCCTTTAGAAGCTGCATCTGGAACAGGCTCACCTCTCTGACACTGAAATAAATATTCAATACATGACATACACTCAAGTGGAGATATTTGCCCTCTAATTCCCTTAAGGGGCAGATCGATGCCCAAATCCTATGTGACATTTCACTTGTTTAGAGCAGGCCCTCCCTCCTTCGCTCGGTAAGTACTTTCTGAATAAAAGAATACTTTTAAAGTGGCCTGGCTACAAAGGGCAAGGTTAAGAGTTAGCCATAGAGGGCAGGCTGCCTCCTGCTTTTCTCTGACTCCAGACCTTTGGGGGTATATTGTTCAGCAAGTTTATTTAAAGGGCTTGGGCTTTCTTTTCTCAGTAGGACCCTAGTTACAACACCATTCAGAGCCTGCAGATGTGTTCCCAGGACCAATCCCCTCCACAGCATCCCAGCCAATTGCAAATGAAGGGCCAGCAGCTGGAGACTGGGAAACAGATGGCCTTCCTCCTTGGGAAGGGTTTGATCCTGTTGCTGAGGCTCAGCTAGCTCGGGCCTGCATGGAAGTCACTGAGAATCTCAGCTAGAGGAGCGGTCAGCAAGCAGCTGGACAGCAATGACCTCACAGAAAGCTGCTTTCAGGAGAGGGCAGGGTCATCTTAGAGTTGGGGGAGACACCATTGCAGCTGGGTTAATCTGGCAGGACCAATGAAGGCAGTAGCAAGGATCAACGGCACCACCATGGTTAACCTTTCTCTCCTGCCTTCCAGACCTCAGATTTGCCTGGAGGGGAGGCTTTCAGAAAGCAAACAGATCTGCAAGGTGCTGACCTGCAGACTTTACCACTGAGTCCTGGGCGAGGCGCCCAAACATTGTGGCTTCCTGAGGACAAGGTGTGTCACTGTGCCAGGCAAGGAAGGAGCCATCACTACTCTGCCCACAACCAGGACTTTCCTGGCCTCTCATCTCTGGCCATTTCCTGGCCTCCACGTCGATTGGGCAAGAAACCAATCAGAGATGAAGTGCCAGGAAAGAGACATTAAGGAGCAGAGGAAAATAACCCAGATACAACATGGCACAGCCTCCCCAGACTGGGCATAGAGTGGCCGGTGCCTGTAATCCCAGCACTCGGGAGGCAGAGACAGGAGAATCAGACGTTCAAGGGTAGCCTCAGCTACATAGCTGGAGACCAGCCTTGGTTACCTGAGACCCTAGCTTAACCACTTAACCAATAAATCGGGAAGCTGACTCAAAATTACTAATCACCCCGAGAGTAGAAAGCCACCTAGAGCAGCTTCTCTCTGCTGGCTTGGGGAGTGGTCATTGCACCCAAGGACTGTGTCATTCTGTGGGAAAGCTGCCTTGGTTCCTTCTTGTCTCCAGTGACCAGGCCTCATGTCATGTCTCCAGCCTCTAAGTGTCCCCACTCACTGAACAAGTGACCTCTACAAAGACCCTGGCCAGTGCCACTCACCTCCACACTTGGCTGGGACCAAAGACCAGAGTCCACTTTTTTTTTTTTTTAAACCAAAGTGAACTTTGCTTGTTTTAAAAACAGGCTTCGTTTCCTGGCTTCTTCTGCCCCTAGGGATATTCTTCTTGGCCAAAGTTGAAGGAGGAGTGGGTGTCTTGGCTTCCAGCCTTTGGTTTTTGGAATTTTTTTTTTCCTTTTTTCCTTGGGGGAGGGGGAGGAGACATACAGTAGGTAGAAGAGTGGGGAGTCCCTAATCGCTGGAGAGGAGTGACACTGAAAGGGCCCCCCCACCTATCCTCTCCATAACCACGGGCTGAAGGAGTCCCAGGTAGTCTTGTGCAGGTCGCCTTTGATTTCCACCTGGTTACAAGGCAGAAACACTGGGACAGCAACCCAGGCAAGCCAAGGTTGGCAGGATCTGAGGCAGACCATCAGAGGGCAAGGAAGATCTAGGCATAACTTAGGAGCAAATGAGCAAGAGCAGGGTGGCCCTTCCTGTCCTGGGTGCCTGTCCAGCGACTCAGCTTAAGTCACCATCCAGGACTCGATGCAGTAATCTCCCACTGGTCCCCCCAGCAGCGGAAGCCAGATTTCTTGCCATTTCCCTACTTATCACCAGAGGCCATTATAGAAGAACCACAGAATACAATGGGTGGAAAAACTGTATTGCCTGAAACTCTTCTTTGAATGACTTAAGGAAAGGGTGTGGGTCCATGAGGAAGAAACAGAATCAACCAGCCTATCCTTCAAAGTTTAATGCTCTAAGTAGGAGGTAAGGAGAAAAGAGGGATGTCCAGCACTCCCCCAAATATGCTCTTGTTGAAGAGGGAGGAATCTGCTGTGAAATCCATCTTCCATCAATAAGTTCACCTAAGGGCTAGGTGGGTGCTCACTCTTTATGAAGCTGTCCAGAAATCACAGCATCTCCAAGAATTGTAGTGATTTTATCCATGAAATGGGTTCCCTGGGATCTGCTTCTTTAGTGGAATGGAACAAGATGTACATCTGAGACACCACCGGCACTTAATGAATGCCTGGCTGTTCCCATCATCACCACCTTCACCATCTTTATCAAAAGGAATGGAGTGGAGAGTGTGACTTCATCCATCCTCATGCTAACCATCATTATCCCCAGGATGGAGCTGAAGGGCATGATCTCACCCTGAACTTTTACTCTCATCAACCCCTCCCAGAGGAGCCATGCAAATAATACTCGGCTCTGTCACCACTCTGGATTCCATCACTCAGTTTCTTGAGCTCCTTACCATGCAGATTGGAAGACCGGTACCTAGCAACCCTAGCAGGCTGATGGAGGAAGACATTACAGGAGAAGGTGGAAAAGGCAGTCACCACCTGAGCAGGTGGTTCCTCTCTCACCTGGACAGAGCAGAGCACACTACACAGCACACCCAACAACCTCTCTCCACCATCCTTCACTGGGTCTACATTATCCTCTAGAAACCTCAAACAGAAGACTTGCCTGCCAAAATACAGCACGATAGTGTTCTCACTGTGTACTGTGAGGCTACAATTGACTTTTTTAAAACAGAAAAAAATGTCGACCTCAAAAACTTGGAATGGAAGCCGCAGAAGGGTCACATGATTAAACTGGGGGAGGGGGGCTTGCAAAAGCCCAAGAGAGCAAAAGGAATGGGATAGAGATCTAATGTTCTTTTCTATTTAAATGTCTGTAAATTCACCATTTATCACTATAGATTACAAGGCAACCATCTTATCAAGAGTCTGAAATATGGGTTTTATTTACTTTAACGAAGGTATGGGATGGGAAGAAATCAGCATTTGCCAAACACCTGCACTGAGCCAGGAACTACAGTCCAGTTTGTATTCAATCTGCAATTTAGAGAGATATTATCTCCATGTTTCAGAGGGTTATCTTATTTGGCTGAGGTCAAGTAGATAGTAGAGACATTCAAACCCAGCTCCCAAGGGCAATTTCCTCCGGGAACAGACCTCCAGAAAGCACATCACACACTATTCAAACCAATCCACTACTTCTATTTAAAATTTTCAGAGTGAAATGTTGAATCAGGTCTCCCTGGTCTTTAACGTGAACATTTCTCCACATAGGTTACACATTCAGCAGCAGAATGCCTACTACAGCCAGCTAAACAACAGTCTTACCGGAAATCCAAAGGGTTGGGGCAGAGCAGGAAAGAGGCACCTTGAAGCAAGCCACATGACTTTCCAGCTAGCCAACTGTCAATTCTCAATATGAGTTTGAAGGGTGTCCAAAGAGAATAAACTTTACAAAGATCTCCAGTCACAAACATCTCTAGTTTCGGTCGGTAACCAACACCCCAAGTTGGCCATTTTCGGCGTCTGGATACCTTTAAAACTTGGTCACACATGGGGGGAAAAACAGTATTTGTAAACTATCAGGTGTAACAACACCCTACTGTGTAATGAAAGAGAAATTCCAGGGTTAGGAAACAATCGTGGAATTTATGAGTTTATTTAGTTAGTGCTCAGTATTGAGATGTTTTAGGAAAGCTGCTACATAAATAACAGGAATAAACATGCCAGGCTGGTTCTCACTCCTGAATCTATCAGCATTCTCCTTATGAGCTACTTTTAACATCCTCATAAAACATGCTCAGCATAACCTGAAATTCTCCGTGTAGGCATTCAGTTCAGAAATGACTTGGGATTCATGATACTTGGGTTGGACAAGTTAAAAGAGGGTATGTGACAGTTTAACTCCCTGACTTGGTCCAGTCAAAAGCAAGCAGCACAGTCCCCATTTAATCGCAGGGCAGGGGAGATGGCTCAGTGGTGAAGACCACTGGTTCTGTTTTCAGAACCCACATGACAGCTCACAGCCATCTGTAACTCTAGTTCCAGGGGATTGGAAGCCCTCTTCTGGCATCTACAGGCAATACACACATACATGGTTATATACATACATGCAGGCAAAACATTTATACACTAAGTATACCATAAAAAAATAATGCAAGTTTTCCACAATTACTGAAAATTGAGACAACACACTCCTCAAGAATAACAGACAGCTGGGTAGAGAAGTTGAGGCAGGAGGACTGATAGTTTTTGGCCAACCAGGCCAGTTGGGTTACATAGTGAGACCCTTTCCCCAAAAAACAAACCACCAGCACAAAAGAATGATCACAGCTTATCTTGATGGTTAAACACACTTTTGCAAAATTACAGCTTCAAGCTTTCACTGTGTGTGTGTGTGTGTGTGTGTGTGTGTGTGTGTGTGTGTGTGTGTTGATTTTTTGAGACAGGGTTTCTTTGTGTGGCCCTGGCTGTCCTGGAACTTGCTCTATAGACCAAACTGGCCTCAAACTCGGACATCTGCCTGCCTCTGCCTCCCAAGTGAGTTAAAGGCCACCACAGCCCATCTCACCAATTGTATATTAAAAAGACACTACTACTGAACACCTTTGGCCACCGCCCATGGGACCACCATCTTGGCAATCATGGCATTAACACAAGGGGTACACATGTGTAAAAAGGGCATGTGCAACCAGCAGTATGTCAGAGGCATCCAATCTCCCTGGAGCTGGAGATAAAGACAATTATGAGCAGTTCCCTGTGGGTGTTGGGGACCCAACACTGGTCCTCTGCAAAAGCAGGAAGTACTCTTAATCACAGAGCCATCCTCCCAGCCCCTACAGGGACATTTCTGAACAGGAAACCCATAATTATCTGTAAAATAGCCTGCAGCACCCCCTCCCCCAAAATAATTCCTGACCTGTAGACTAAGCCAAGATCCCCTGCTGGATCAAGCTTCCCAGGGATTTGATCAGAAATAGAAAAATAAGGCAGACACTGATGAAATAGACTTGGCTGTCCTGTAACAACCACTATGACTTTGTAAATAGCTAAACAGTCTGCAAGCGTGAGGGCTACTGCATGCACAGGGCTACAGCAAGCACTCCACAGGGAATGTGAACATTAAACATCCCCTTCCTGTTTAAACACTACCCCAGTTATTTCATAACCATGTAATTATTCATTAAATCTGATATTGGAAACATCTCCTATTGGAATGCTTGATTATTTGAATTCTCACCGTCAACAGAAAAAACAAACAAACAAAACCAACTCTGAAAGATCTTGGAGCAGAAGAAGATGGCTCAGTGGTTATGAGCATATGGCACCCTTGTAGAGGGCTCACATTCATTTCCAGGCCCAACTTCAGGCCATCCAAAACTGACACCCTCCATGGGCACACTTACCCACACAGAAATACACTTCCATGCACCATATTCAAAGTAATTTTGTAAAAAAAAAAAATCTTAAAAACAACAACAATGAAAGGTCTTTAGTGCTGACTGAGAAGGGAGGAATATTTTTTAAGTAAATGATCTTTTAACTGACTAAAATAAATAGGCAACACAGACAGACAGACAGACAGACAGACACACACACACACACACACACACACACACACACACACACACACCCAGCCTTGCTCTGTTTGGATCAGCAGCCTTGCTCTGTTTGGATCAGCGGAAGCCAGCAAGAGAAAGTTATATAAATGCCAATTTTCTTGGCCTGCCAGGGTTTTGCTCTAGAAGTAATATTAAACACAGTTCTTTGTCTGTGAATTGTGAAATATGTTATATACTAATGAAGAATGTGTACTCCATTGTATTTTTAACAGCATGTGCCTGCATTTGGTTTAATTGACCAAGAATAAGCCCTTGTTCCTCAGCAAACTATCAAGTTACAGTCAACTCTGAAATATTCACACTCATACTGAGGAACAGAAATGCAGATAATAGGAAGAACAAGATTTATTTTAAACCATCCACTTGCACCATGCAGGTATCTCTTTTCTCTTTTTTGAACTGGCAATTAAATGTGAAGGACCACAGCAGGTAGGATACTCTCCGGCAGAGGACTTAAACTACCCTGAAAAACTCTGACTTCAGCAGACCTCACACTTGGCTCCGCTCACCTGAATCCTGGGCAGCATCGCCCTCACCCCTACACCCCAGAAAACTGCCCAAAAAACAGTGGTTTCTTTTAAAGGCATGCAAATTACTTCCCCCAGGTTGTCGCTTTGCAGAATTTCAGTTTCCAAAGGGTGGCAAAGTAATTAAGGGTTTGGGGTTGGAAAAGCCCTTTTATTTTATCTCCTACTGGGCTGGGGTAAACAGATTCCCTTAATGTCAACATTGACTTAATTAACTAGAGCAGGTGACAATGTCAGGGAGAATCTGAAAACAAGAACTAGGACTGGCAGTCATCAAGCTTGACAACATTGGGAACATTCGAGATATGAACCAACAGAACAGTTCTTAGAATCAGGACCACCCCTCCCCATCTGGCAACCGTTGACACTGTTGTCCTTTGTCACAATGAGTGACCAGTTGGATACACTCATTTCTATTCTGAAACACTGAGTAAAATCTTACGGAGATTACTTTCTTCTTAGGTCAACTGACTTGACCCAACTCTGCTGCTGCCACTTAAGAAAGTGTCCAGAAGCACACAGGAAGGACAGGATGGGGGATGATGACAAATACTCCATGATTAAATATACCACATGGAACTACATGACTGAATATAACATTTTCCTAAGGGGTCAGAAAAGAAGGGTTCCTTAGTAGGGGAGCTATGGGCTTTTTCTAGGAACCTCTTGATTGTATACTTCTCTGGCATTATCTAAGCTGAGCTTCCAAATTAGCAAACCAAAGTCTTCCATGGTAAAGCTCCAGATGATTAATGACAAACCTACTGTCAGCTAAAGTTCTAGTGGCACTCGCTGTGGTGGCTGGAGGGGTATACACATGCACATGTTCCATTCGGAGCCACCAGAGCCTAGCATGGAGTATCTCTATCTTAATTATCTTCTCATCACCTGGACACCAGACAAGGAGAGAGTGTGAAACATGCAGAGATCCAGCACAGCTGCCTCTTCCCAGAGCAACTTTCAACCCCACATTGCTTGCTTGCTTCTGTGAGAACTGGCACCACCTTGTTCCCAGTTTGTTGGGGATGGTGATGGTCACAGTCACCGTCAATGCCAGAAGCTGTGCTTTCTGCTCTCTTTGCCCAGATCACTGGTGAAACACAAACCTTCTGAGGCGCTCACCAGAAGGCATCTGGGGATGTTTCTGTTCAATGACTATTAACAGAGAGATTCCTCAAACTCATTGTATTGAACCCTCAGTAATAGAAGGGGAAACTGAGACCCTGAGAGTTCTCTTTTTCCAGTCTGTTCTGGTGAAGCCCCACCTTAAAACACTTTTTCTTTTTTTTTTTAGCATCTCCCAACTCTGCATGTGATTTGAACTTCACACAAAGTCTGAATCTCTCGAACTGTACCCAAGGGCATTGGCAAAAAAACGTGACCTACAACTTCTGGGACTTCATGGCCTTCCTCCCTAAACCTACAAGCACCTACAGGTCCCCAGGTGGTGGGATCTACTTTCAACAATGCTCACATTGTTGGATATCAATTCGTACACAAAGAGCCATTCGGGGGACTCCATCCCACTGTCCCTCCTTCCTCTCCCCCACCTGTCTTCTCCCTGCACGTACACACATCTTGTAACCTTCCTTAGGTAATTAGATGCAGTCCAGGAAACCCTCCAAGACCATATTATACTCTGCGCCGAAATCAACTCACAGCAACACTGCCCCGAGAGCCCAAATGAAAAATGACAATTCTTTCCTAACTAGGGCTGTTTCCGAAACCTACGCTGTAGGAAATCCCAGTTCAGCTTCCTTAGTTTGTGCTGAGCCACACACTCCAGGGAAAACCAGCAATTAGGGGAGCATCCATTTTAATTATTAGCAAAATTAAAGAAGTGCAGACCAGACTTTCAGAAACCCAATCCTTTCCCCTCACATTAAGCCCTTTGAAAGCTTGTCACAGTTGCAAATTACACTCTCCCTGTTGTCACAGTACAAGTCACAAAGAGGTGGCTCCAAAACTGGCTATGAAGCTGTATGTTGAACTAACCTCACACACAATCTCCTAACGTATTTCCTTTCCAAAGACATGACAGGTGCCACAATGTCTCACCTGGTAATTCATAACATTTCCGGGCATCTGTGTAGCCCAGCATCCCCCAGTCTCATTCACACAAGGCCTGGGTGGAGCTCGCTGGGGACCCATCTCTCCAGCCCTCATCTCAGATGGGTACCTAGCCCTCTTTGTGGGCATCCTTGGGGGTTCTGTCCACCCTTGCCCTCTGGATGAACACTCTGTCCCTCGGGACCCTGATTCAGGGCGCAGAACCCCAGCAGCTCCGTTGACCCGCCAACACTCAGGACCATGACGGACTCCAAAGCCCAACCGGCACCAGGTGGGCCCTTGGCAAACACGTTCATTAAGTGGCGATGAGAGCTGGGATCTGCAGTGTCACGCTCGGATTACCACTCAGAAAATAACTCGCCTACCAATATTCCCTCCCGATGACAGATTTCCATGCCGCACCAAGCAGAGAGGCTTGACTATCGACCACATCTCTGAAGGACCTGGGAGCAGGACCAGATCTTTGCCCAGCTCAGTATTTCAGCATGTCCTCCCCACAACCAGCTTTTCACATTTGCAACCAAGTGTCGAAAGCCAAATACCAGTGAAATCTGGCGTTTCCTCGGATGAGGGAGACCCCCTTGGCAATAATATTCACTTTGGAGTCTTCCTAACGTGAAACCTGCCACTCTGTGATGCTGGGCTTAAGCACAAAGAGCTTACCACAGCTTCGAAACCATTCACCATGGCAAGGCAGTTAGTTGATGCTCAACTTCAGAGCCCCCTTTTCTTTTAAACAATGCAAAGAAAACATCAGCCTTCGCAGGCCTCCTATTTCCTTTAGGCAAAAAAAAAAAACAGCAATTCAAGGCTAACCTCCATCCAGAAAGCAACTGCAGAAGGCCACAGATGACAGTCATCTTGCTAAGGCACCCCTCCAGAGTGCTGCAAGGCAGTGGCTGAGAAAGAGCTGCCGCTGCTGCCCTCACCCAGCAGAGAGCAGAGCAAACTAATCCACTCCACTCATGCCTGGGAGCCAAGACCCTCCCTTCTAAGAGCTGCTGTAGAAGATACAGAAAGGGGTCGCCCTCCTAAGGCAGCTGGCTACAAAAAGGCCTTTCCTTCAATGGCCACTTCCCCCACACATATCCCCCAAACAATTCTGTACCCTAAAAATGATATGTGAGAACTTACCTTCTGGTTCTAATGTGGTATCCTCAACTAAACTGAAGGAGGGCCGGGCCAGGGACAAGGTTGCCATGGTGACCAAGACCAGGCAGATGAAGTGCCCCCAGCTGACCATGGTCACGGTGCCAATCCCTGGTCCTCTTCCATATCTCCATGTGGACGGTAATCCCATCTGCACACTTCCTCAAGGACCATGGGCTGCCTGCAATGCCTTCAGCCCACAGGGGGCTTAGGAGCCAGGGCGCTGTGGCGGTGGCTGTGCTGAGGCTGCTGCTGCTGCTGCTGCTGCTGCTGCCGCCGCCGCCACTGAAAGAGATTCAGCCAGTTAGTACAGTCTTTCTCCTGGTGCCAACTCGCTTAAACCCAGATGGGATAAAACCATTTCTCAGCCGTGCACAAACACATTCTTTTTCATTATCAACCAAAGCCTCCATCCTCACCTCAGTATCCCGGTGTTTCCAGACTGGTCCACAAGCTGGAGTAGGCTAATCTTTCTAAAAGCTTACTTTTAGGAGACACCAAGATCAAGAATAGCCATAGGACCCAGCCACCCTGCTACACACGCAGTATGCCCCTCCATCCACTACCAAAGCTACCAAGTTGCAGAAGCAACCTGACCTTCCTTCCTTCCAAGGGCAACTGCAAAAAAAAAAAAAAAAAAAAAAAAAAAAAAAAGAGTTTAAAACGCTGGGCCTGGCACAAGCAGCCTCATTAACTTTTCTTACTCCAGCTGGCCTTTAAGAGGCTGACAGGAGGAGGGTCTGCTCGGAGCTGGGCTAGAGCTGAGAGGCATCCCCACCCCCCACCCCCTTTAGAAAGAGAGACCAACAGAATCAAAGAATCCCAGGAAGGCTACAAAAAATTCCCACCAGTTTACACTTGTCAGGATTCATTTTCAAATGCAGGCGTGTATTTTAGTCTTTCGCCAAGCAGCCACTTACAAAGAGTGAGTTTGATCCAAACGGGGGACTCAAAGCCTGAATTCCCTTCCACTGACTACAAGGCTGTGTAGAGGCACACTAACTAAATGTCTTCACCCTGCGTCAAGGGGGTTAGGATCCAGAACAGACGCAAACCTTGATGGAATAATGCAAGAGTTTATTAGTAATGGTGATGGTACGTGTAACTTGTCCTGGTATGTGATTGGCCTGGGGGACTTTCAATATGCCAACTTATTGGCTAAACTTTCAAAGTGTCAGTTACAAGGGGACAGTCAACTTACTCTACCCAAAGTAGGGATAATTTCCCAAGAAAGCTTGCCACAGTACAAATAACTTTAAGTTTGTTCACTATCCTCAGTGACTAAGCCTTGAGTCAGAATGCACCAGCTTCAGTGACCCTGCTTAAGACTGTGGCGGAGAAAGACTCCACAAAACCTTGGGTGCTGGAGTCCAGGAAGCCCGCTTTATGGGACTGGGAATGGGTGAGAGTTTTAAGAGCAAAGAGAAAAAGTCTAATCCTGTGCTTTTGATGCTTTCATTTAAGACACAGGATCTCAAGGCTGCCAAAACCTCCCCAAAGGTTCTGTCCTAAAATCTGTGCTTTTTATTTTTCACTGAGAATTAAAGGGAGTATAGGCAAAGAGGATGGACACACCATCTCCAAGGGGAAAATAAGAAGTTGTTTTTTTTGTTTTTGTAAGCACTGGTAAAATGGTATAGTTAACAACAAAAGCCAAAAGTGTGTGTGTGTGTGTGTGTGTGTGTGTGTGTGTGTGTGTGTGTGTGTGTGTGTTTATGTTCCCAGCATTTTTTAAAAGATGCCTTGAAGAATTTTTTTCCTCCCCAACTCTTCTTAAGGTCAAGAGTCCCAAAAGGTAATTCCCTCACTATTTCTACATACCTGTCAGAGGAAAGAGCACAAACATTCTCATTGATTTACTAAGAACTTCCAGAATTCAGGGAAATTCTCCACCTCTCTAGCAATTTTACAATCAATCTCAGACTCTAGTAGTTCTTGAAGCAGGGTGCTCAGACTGCCTTCCCCACAGCCCCTACCCAGGCGCCTCTGCTCCAGCTGGAGGAGGAAAATGGCCAGGGCCCCCGGCTGACTCAACTCGAACGTTGGTTCTTCGCCGGCCCGGCCCCACAGCAGCCCCCTCCTCAAACCTCTGTAAGGTGAGAAGGAAGGCAGCAGGTCTGTGCAGCTCCTCACCGGAGTGGACAAAAGTGCTGAGCGACCTCCTAGGCAGGATAATTAGGTCCCAAGGCTCGGTGTTGGGAACACAGGCCCAGCATGCTGCTGGCGGCCACAATCCCAGCTTCCTGCCTTCAATACCATAATCCTTCCTGGAGGCTGAGCCCCAGTGAAAGCCCCAGCGTGTTTATTTTTCCCCCTGAAAGGGAACTCTCTTCTCAGCCCACGAGGGAGGAGTCCTCACCATCGCTCTGACGGATGGCTCTTCACGGCCACCCGCCCCTTGGGGTCACCTCCGTGCAAGTCTGCCTCCAAAGACAGGCGTGGTGACTGGCAGAAAGGGCCTGGCTGCCGGTGAGCGTGCACTCTGCTATACAACTTTGCACGCTCTTCCCCATCCTCAAGAACGCAGGCTAATTGAGGGCCAGCCTCTATGTGTGTGTGTGTGTGTGTGTGTGTGTGTGTGTGTGTGTGTGTGTGTGTGTGTTGAGGGAAGGGGGGCGCTACTACCTTAAAGGATCTTTCAGTCCCCAAGATGCTTTAGCGGGCTGAGCAATCGGGATTTTGTTCCCAAGTGGATTTCTCGTGGGAGAAGTCAACACAACTGGCTAATAGTAAATGTAGACCCCTATACTGGCTCAAGGGTTCCTTACTTCTTGCGGGGGCTGAACAGGGAGGGGAGCTGTCATGGGCTGAGGGCGGGGGAAGGGGGTCTTAAACACAACGAAACCCAAACATGCAAGCTGCCATAAGGGCACAATCCCTGCCCTCCTGTTTCACTGGGTACTTTGAGCAGCTTGGGGTGCACATCACCCCACTTCATTGTAGCATTTCTTTCATTTGTCAGCCTAGAATATCCTGTTTTGTCCTTCTTCTTGGGGCGCTAAAGAGCTCTGAGAAATCTGCATTTTAATTGACATTCCAACGAGAGGGAGAGGGGCGCCTGATTGCTTTTCTATTCAAACTAAACAGGCTTTTCAGATGAAAATGAGTCGAGGCTGGTGGAAGATTTACAGGGATTTGGGACGCCGGGGACAATAGAGTTTTAAATGTTGATAGCATTTCACACCAAACACATAATGGGTGCCCTGAGTTTGAAAGCAAGTCTGCCTTTAGGGGTAGGTTTTTATTGAACTGGGGGCGAAGAAGGAAGGTCTAGGGAAGTTTGCAGGGGCGCGGAGTAGGCTCCGAGCCTGCTCCCTGGCCGCGACGGTGGAAGCCAGAGCCACGCAGGGCCCTCGGCCGATTCCCCCGCGCTGAAAGAATGAGCGCGCAAGTTAGAACTCGCCTGCGCTTTCGACATCTCGGCGCGGCTGCGGTCGGAGCAGCTAGGAGAACTAGGAAAAGTCGGTCCAGTTCGCCCCCTAGCCCCAGGCGCGCTGCGATCCCTCCTGCGCCAACCGCTGTGGCGGGCGACAGACGCCCGGCACTGGAATCCGGGACCCAGCCACTGCCTCCCCAAAGGTGTCACCCGAACATCTCCATCCCTTTCGAGATGTTGCCGGCCACACTCCAGCAGTTTCTTCCCAGGAAAGAACCCCTCCCAGGGACCTGTGTAGTACCGAGCTGGAGCTCCCAGAGCCCAGGCACCCCGAAGATGCCCTTCCCGAGCCCCCGCCTTAGGGCTGTGCCACTGGCAGGCAGCCCCACGGCGCGCCGGCTCTGAGCTCAGAGGAACGCGCCCAGTCGGCAGGACTGCCCGCCGTAGTCTGACAGGGTAGGGGTGCGGGCGGCAGACACAGATGTCAGCATCTGGATGAAGGTGCTGAAAGAACTCCCCCAAAGCCAACCATCCACATGCATCCACTCCCCCATCACCAATCCAGCCAGAAACCGACAGGGCGCGCCCCAAAATCGTTCCCCCCGCGTTGTCCTCCCGGAGATCCTGCGCCCCGCGTCCTCCTACGGCGCCCACTTTCCCTGCTGGCGAAGCTCCCGGAGGCGTACGGCAGGGCTATTACCTTGAATGGCAGCGCTCCTCCGCGCTCGGTGCTGTGCCTGAGCCCGGAATGGGTCGGGATGGAGTAGACGATGAGCTCGGAGGAAAACTCCAAAAAGAGAAAGATCCCTTGCGTTGCAGCCGACGCCAAGGTTCCGAGGCTTCACGCACGTCTCGGATCGCATAACAGCGAGGACATGACGCCGGGGCTGCCCTCGGATCTGGGCAGCGAGAAGAAAGGACTGAGGTTTGGCGTTGCCTACTCCAAACTTTGCTGGCGAATGGTGAACACTCACAGCGCGAAGGAACGCTGAGGCCCGGGGGCTCACGCCCGGCCCCCGCCAGCCCGGAGAGCAGTCTCCACGCCGGGCCAGGGACGCGCAGGCAGCCCCCGCGCCGGAGCTTGTGCGGCCGCGCACTCGGTCGTCCGAGCGCCGCTTCTGCGCCCGCCGCCGCTGCTCGCCTCTCCCGGCGCTCTCGCCGCGCCGCTCGCGCCGCCGCCGCAGCCTCCTCGGGCGGGTCACGCCCCCCGCTGAAACCCGAGCCGTTTCCTGGACGGCGGCGCCCGCTCTGCCAATCAGCGCCGCGCGCTGGGGCAGCCCCGAGCCCCGCGCTGCTCCCGAAGCCTAGCAGCCGCAAAGAGACACCGACCCGGGAAGCTAGGGGCCCTGCCGCGCATTGCCCGCAGGAGTGCGAAGATGACCTCGCGGAAACTGGCCAGTGATCGATCGGATCATACGCCCGGTGTCGCCGCTGCTCCGTCCCTAGCCAGCCAGCCTCGGTGTACAGAGTGGATGTGTTACGTTGTTTTGTGTCAAGAAACACGTTACAGAATGCTGTGTCCCTTCAGAAACCTTAGAATATGTCTGCAGGGTACAGGGGCCAGACATTTCACACCACGGAAGCTTTGAGTGTGGAAGCAGCTAATGTTTGTGGGAGATGTTGCGTTATTTTGCCCTTCTGAACAATAGAAGGGAGTGGGGGGTCATGTGTTTGGGACGCCCTCCTTTAGGAAGCTGACAAGTGAATAGGTAATTGTACTTCATCTGCCCATAGGCCTGCAAAGCAACGTACCCAGATTCTGAGAAAGAAACTGAAGAACAGGGAGGTTAACACAACTGGCTGTTGTTAATATGGCTGTCTCCGAAAAAGCCAAAATCTACGACAGCAAATACCTTGTTTAAGAACACTGACCTCTTTCAATACCCAGCACCCGCATGGCAGCTCAGAACTGTCTGTAACTCCAGTTCCAAGGAACCTGACACCTAAGGCAAAACACCAATGCACATAAAATAAAAATAAATACAATTTTTTAAAAAAAGAATAGTATCAGTGTAACATAAAGAAATCCAAAAGAGATTTGGCTGGAGAGATGGCTCAGCCGTTTAGAATGCTTCCAACTCTTCCAGGGGGACCAGAATCCAATTCCGAGCATACTGTCAGGCCCTCACAGCAGCCTGTAACTCCAGCTACAAGGGAATCCAAAACCTCTGGCCTCCTGAGGAAACTGCACTCGTGAGCACATACCCCACACCAAGACACAGGCACGTAATCTTAAAAAAAAAAAAAAATCTTTAACTGAAAAGAAAGAGGGGCTGGAGAAATGGCTCAGCAGTTAAGAGCACTGCCTGTTTGTTCTTCAAGAAACTCTGGTTCATTTCCCAGCACCACCTCTAACTCCAGTTCCAGGGGGCAGGGGGCCCAGTGCCCTCTTCTGGCCTTTGATGGTACTGCATGTATAATGTGCAGACAGACATGCAGGCAACAACCCAATCCATCAAAAAAAAAAAAAAAAGAGAGAGAGAGAGACATAGATGATGATGATGAAGATAGATAGATAGATAGATAGATAGATAGATAGATAGATAGATAGATAGATAGATAGATAGATAGATAGATGGATGGATGGATGGATGGATGGATGGATGGATGGATGGATGGATGGATAAGGGAAGGGAGGGAAGGAAGGAGGAAGGGAAGGAAGGAGGGAGGGAGGGAGGAATCAAAAAGAGTCTAGAGGGCTTGGAGATGCAGTACAGTGGTAGATCACTTACCTAGCATGTACAAGGATCTCTATTTGATCTCCAGCCCAAAAAGAAAAAAAAAAAAAAAGAAATAAAGGAACTTACATACTTAATTCTATCAAGATCTTGAGCAAATTGGATTCTCCTCTCTGAATCTTATATTCTTCAGTTGGAAAGCAGAATTCCTTAACTAAATGTCAAGCCACATTGTAAATGATTGGCATCTCCCATTTGTCTCTTCCATCTGACTATCTTGGGATCAATTATCTTCCAATAATCTGTCTCACCCATCAATTATCTTCCAATAATCCCTCTCGCCCTTGAGCAACAGACTTAAATTCAAGACTGCCTAAATTGTAATCCTAGCACTCCGAAGTGGGAAGCAGGAGGACTGCCATGAATTTGGGACCAACTTGGTCTATATAGTAAGTTTAAAGCCAGTCTGGTCTACTTAGCTATACTTTGTCTAAATAGATAACTTAAAATCTTAATTATTAAGCCAAGCATAGTAGCACATGCCCAGATTCCCAGAACTTACCAGACGAAGAAAAGTTTGGGAGTTTGAAGCTAGTCTAGGGTACACGTTGAGTTTGTGTCCAGCCTGGGCTACTTGAGACCCTGACTCAAAAAAGGTCACGAAGTTCAAAAAGACTCCTCCTGGTGCCTGACGGTGGCAGAGCCAGACAGTGAAGTCCACCTGGGAAGGCCTGTTTGGAAGGAGAGGGGCACCACAGTCCCGAATAGTTGGATTTTGTGCCATTTATACACATGGACTCCTCAGGCCCTGCATGATTACAAGATCGTTTTTATTCACAGAATAGCCTGGGAAACTTTTATGCAAAACACTTAAAAGTTAGCAGTAACAAATCCATTTTCTATGCCTCTGGCAAATAGCTACAAAATTATAGTTTGGAAGTTGAACAAAAATAACAACCCAATTCCCAAACCAAATGATCTAGCTATCTGTTTAGTGGAAAGGGATGTGTTTTGGATGAGTCCTCCGGCCTAGATCAGGACACCTCAGACAGGTGACACGGGAGCCATTCGCTGGCAGTGCAACGTGTGTTCATTCTCTGACCTGGAATTACAACCAAAAGGCTATGGTCCCGCTCCAAGCTGGTACTTCTCTCCTTATGTTCCCCACCGATGGGAAACTACGCGTCTCAGGACACAGAGAGCCCTTTCCCATACTGCAGTGGGTCCACTAGCCATTGAAAACGAGGTTAGCACATTCTCACATAAATTAATGGCCCAGGAAGCCGCTGTCCCTGTCCCCCCATTCATCCATAGCTTTATGGATGCTGAATGGGAGGGAAGCCTTCCGCTGAAAACAAAAACACCTTCTTTAACGTCAGAGGCAGTGTGCAGAATTTGTTCTTTACGGAGATGAAAAGGTAGCCATCCATCCAAAGTCCCTGATTACCAAACAGCCCTTTTTTTTTTTTAAGTGAGCAAAGCCCACAAATTCACAATAGGAAATTCTTAAGTTCAAAAAAATAATGATAATAATAATAAATTTAAGTATGCTTGGAATTTTTGGAAGAAATCAATTTTGCATCATATTTAGACTTCAAGTGACCTCAAGGGTTCAGGGAAGCTTTTGCCCCAGCCAGACTTCTGAAAGAGAAAATAATCTCTTTGCAGGTTTTCTCCCCCTCTCCTGTCTTCAAGTGGCTGGAACCCCTTTTGTCAATGGCCTCCCGTGAATGCTGTTACTAATAACCCTATTAATGAGTTTCCACGGCCGAGTGTGAATAGGTAAATAAGCCCCAATCTGTTGAGGTTCTGGGGGTGAGGGCAGAAAAGCCAGCAAGAACTCAAGGTGACAGTTTAAACTGAAGGCAGCTAGGCGGCAGGTTTCAGCTGAAAGAAACCCCAGACAAGGCCACATTCTCCACCCTCCACCCCCTACAGGGGCCTCCTTTCTTCCCAATTTTCCCCTTTTACAAAATGTCTTGAGTAGTCACCCTTTTCTTTTTCCCCAAAAGGTCTCAGGACGCCCCCTCCCCCGCTACTCTAGTAATGATACATCAATGGAATGAAAGAAAAATGAGGGCACCAGAACCCTGCTATCCGATACATTTCAAGAAACAAATTGTGCGCTTAGCCCATTGCTGTGAGAAGGGAAGAAAAGGAAAGGGGGGAAGGCTCGGCCTCTCTCTCTGTTGAGATTCTTATGTTTCCTTTTAATAATTTGTATTTTAATGGGTTGTGTTTCCTTCACCCTATGGAAAGATTGGGTGAACAAAGCCTGTGTGACATTGAAGAGCTCTCCAGCCCTGCCAGCATGGGCCAGGCTACATGCAAAATGATGGGTTTTATAGTCTTTAAGTGACATCTCTATAAAGTCCAAAGCATGGTCCAGGAGCATAGCCAGACAGCCTACTCCAGGATGAGAAAAGAACCCAGTCTCTGCTCTGCCCATCAGTTTGTGACGTTTCACTAAAGACAAAAGGCATTGATCCCATGGTACTGAATGTCATCCAGGATTCTAAACTGGGTGGACCTGCTTCCCTGGGGATATGGAGTCCTTCTGGAAGCCAGACATGGCGATGCACACCTGTAATTCCAGCACTAGGGAGATAGAGACAGAGAACCAGCAATTCGAAGACAGCCTTGGGTAGCGAGCTAGGGGCCATCCTGGGCTACATGAGACAATGGCTAAAGAAGAATAAAGCTAGTAGGACTAGCTCACTTTGATGCCAAGGGAATTTGCTCTTTGAGGGTGGGAGGCCTTGTGGCCCCCTCTGTCTTCATTGGACCGTGTAAACCTGAGTCTGTTACTTCATTTCTCTGAGTTACCAGTTTTCTCAGAAGTCAAGGATGGGACCTAGTGGCTCTTACATCTCAACTGCCTTGTGAATCCTGAAGAACATGAATGGAGAGCATGGGACAGACACTAGGGTACTTGCTGGCCTTTCTAGAAACTTTGGCACATGGGAGAGGCACGTGTGTTCTATGGTAATCACCAGCCATCCCACAGGTTACTATTCCTACCTCCTAGGATTGACTATCAAGGGATTGTGCTTGGAGCTGCCCCATCATTATTGTGCTATTACTAATAATTAGTAAGGCCCTCCATTAATATATTCCGGAGACATCACCGCTGCCATGCCCTCTCACCCCAGCAGAACAGCCCAATGAGAACCACCTGAGCCGTCAGCCTTGTCCTTGGTTGCACAGAACATGGGTTCCAGGAGGAGGGTAAGGCACCTCCGTGATGGTCAGCACCTACTGCTCCTGTGAGGTAGTTCCTGGTGAAAGGACTTTATGAAGCTGGGTGGAATCTCACTAGAGGATACATTTGACCCTCGGGATCACCCTGCAATTCTGACATCATGTGCTCGTCTCTCTGGAGTGTGTACACACATAAGTGTGCATTATTCCTCCTTTGCTGACTATTTGAATAATTTCATAATTAAAAAAAAAAGCAGAGGAAATGCCACAGGTGAATGGCGTGGGCTTTCATCTCAACACTGCCCCCTTCTGCCCTGTGCCCAGTGAACAGGGATGAGTTCCTGCCATCTGCTAACCTGAACCGGGAAGGGACCCAGCAGCCACAAGGTCAGCTATGATGCCATGAATCTCTTGGTGGCTGGCAAGCAGCACGGGGCAGTAGAAACAGCACTAGGTCCAGGCACCCCAGGTACGGTTTTCATCCCACTGTTGTCAAAAGGGCTAGCTGTGGTTCCTATAGTGCTGTGCTCATAATTGAGGTCCCTCCACCCCCCACCCCCCACTCCCTACCCCACCCCCCACCATTGCGAGCATGCCACTTATCTAACCTAAAGAAAGGATAAGCTCTCTGGTGATCTCTGGGGGGTCTCCTTGCCTACATCTTAAGGTCCATTTCCTGTTGTCATTTACCTGTCACTGAAGGACAGACATATTGTATCACAGGAGTTCAGTGTCTACGTCTAGAAACTGACAGCTGTCCACAAGCATTGCAGTTGACCCCTGCCTCCTCATAATGAGCCTCTCCTGGAGAACGCCTCTAATCCTGGCCCATCGCTATTTAAGAGCAATGCATGGCATGTCATTTCTTGGCTGCAAGCCTCCGGGCCCTTCCGTCATCATCCCCACCCTCAGCACACAGGGACTACCTCCACTACAGCAATTCACCCCACGCCCACCCCTTCAGCGGGCTGCAGAGAAGTTATGCATATGGTTGTAGCTGGTGCTAAATAAACAAGAAGAGATTCACTATCATATTCAATTCTACCTTTAGTTCCCCCATCTGGAGCCCAATGCTCCAGTTTGGTAGCCCATGTGTAGCTAGAGTTGCCATGGTGAACAAGAGATGTGAGAAGCTATTGCTACCATGACACTGCACTGGACTGGACCTTGCTTGCCTCTTCCTCCTCCAGGAGGCCCTCAGGAGTTGTTCCTTCCTACCCAAGCCTATTTAGACTGTTCCCATGACTAGACAGGGGCACCCTGCATTGTCAGTAGGACTCAGGACAGTGGTTCTCAACCTTTCTATAAAGATAGTTCCTGGTGTTGTTGTGACCCCCAGCCATAAAATTATTTCGTTGCTACTTCATAACTGATTTTGCTACTGTTAAGAATCATAATGTAAACATCTGTGTTTTCCGTTGGTCTTAGATGATCCCTGTGAAAGGATTGCTTGACCTCCAAGGGGGTTGTGGCCCATAGGTTGAGAACGGCTGACTTAGGAGCCAGCACTTTGCTGTTTAGCATGGAAACAGCATGGGAGAACTGGGGAGGTTTCGTTCAGCAAATACAATGTTTACTGTTGATCCAGGAACCTGTGTCCTGCATTATTTTCCCATCCTGAGACCCCCTTGAGTAAGCCCTTGCTCTGAGACTTTCTATGGGCCTCCAACTCCCCACACTGGGGTTCCCTGTTCCCTCCAGTTCTTGGAAATTCACAGCTGTGAGTACCAAATGAGAAAGACTTGCTGAACCAAGGTAGCCTGGTCCTGGGGCAAGCCTTGCAAAGACTCACCTTACACAATGGGCTTGGAGGCAGAAGCTGAGTGGGGAGTGCTAGGCTATCACCACTGGAAAGACACAGCCTCCGCCTGTCTGGGCTCCCAGGGCCCTGCCTGCCTGGTGTGTTGGCGCAGTTTGGTGAGTTCCTGCTTGTAGCTAACATGGCTGCAAATAGATTCTCTCTTACTAATGGTGACTGAAACATAGCATAGCCTCTTCCGATCTCTTCACAGGGTGCCCGGAAAGCATATTTCAATGAGGTTTTACAAACAGTGAGGTCTACCTGGAAATTAGGGAGAAAAAGCCATTTTAGGCAAGACTGACTTAGCTAAAAGTGTCACCCTTGTTTGCGGTGACCCAGTTTCCACGGTGCGAGCCTCCTTTTCTGCCGATTTCCGCATTTTCGTTATTCTATTTCTCGAGGGTGTGTGTCTGTTTTGTCCAACTGTGTGAAGAAGTTGCCTTAATAAAGCAAAAGGGAGGAAACTGTTGCTGCCAGGATCCTGCTGAACTCAGGGAAGGGAATGCAGAGCAGAATGGCGCGTAAAACCACAAACCCTGTAACCCTTTTAGGGTCCCAGAGTGCTTGTATTTTTGTTCCCAGGTTGGGGAGAAAAGCCTCCAAGGAGGAGGAGATTTCTTTCACAGACTTCTAAGAACAGCACTGAGCAAAAGTTAACTTCTTGTCTAAACTGTTACTTGGGGACCCAGGAAGCAGGTGGCCCCCGGGGGTGGGGTGGGGGTGGGGCGGGGAAGGAGACTTCGGACCTAAGTCTGAGTCTGGGGACTCTTTGTTCCTCAGGCTCTGCTCTGGGTGGTCAATGAGTAGCGGACACTAGCGCCCCCGTGTGGCCATGGTGTAGCTGCAGACAAAAGAAAGGAAGGCAAGGGGTAGGCCAGCACACTGGCCCTAGGTGGCCTGAAGAGTGAAAGGGAAGGGTTTTTCAGGATGGCAGGAGCATGGCCATGCCCACACTGCTCCCGGCTTCCAGGGGTTCCTGCTGTGCAGCTGGTGCAATACTTGGTGGGGAGGCATGACTGCAGCAAGAATCTAGGTGCTTGCCCAATCCCAGCTGACATGGCCTGTCTGGGTCTGGCAGCCAGCCTGAAAGACAGCATCCAGCATCTGCAGTCAGGGGGTTACTACTTCAGGCCTCTTCTCTGTCCATAGGGTGGCTTAACCCCCGGCAGTCTGTTCTACACGTCCTGCTTGTGGGCTCATCTCTCCACCTGGATGAGCAAGGTTTCCAACGACCTCTGCAGCTTTGCCCTCAGCCAGTCTGCATTCTGCGCTTAGCGGACTTGATTGAAGTCCATAGCACAGCGGCCTTTAAGCATGAGGTCCCCAGCTCCCTTCCACCGAGGCCGTCAGTGCCCTACTGTGGACTATACTCTTTCCAGTCATGGAGACAAACTATCGCCCATCTCCTTGCTATGACCAATTGCCTGAGAAAAGCAATTTAAGGAAGGAATGGTTTCTTTCGACCAAATCATGTCTGGGACGTCAAGGCAGCAGGGGCTGGAGGCAGCTGGGCGTTTTGCTGGATTTCTCCTTTTTACTCAGTCCAGATTCCCCACCCATAGAATGGTGACACGAATTTAGGGTGTGTCTTCCTTCTTCAATTAATCTGATCTAGATATTCCCTCACAACTATGCACAGATAACTT
Organism: Cricetiscus sungorus; assembly: GCA_030556225.1. Lineage (NCBI taxonomy): Eukaryota > Metazoa > Chordata > Mammalia > Rodentia > Cricetidae > Cricetiscus > Cricetiscus sungorus. Next base: position 89,991,050 of record JANBXA010000007.1, read on the forward strand.
GTTTCCATGGTGATTCTAAACCCTATCAATTTAGTAGTCAAGACTGACCATTCCAGATCCCTTTAGGATCCCAGCCAGTTCTGCCTTCTCTCCATTAGTCTCCCTGCCCAGAAATGGGGACCACTACCTTCATTATCCAAGAGGTCACTCTGGTTTTGGTGGGTCCCCATTTGCAGGTTCCTGACTCAGTACGATTAGCGTGTGTGTGTGTGTGTGTGTGTGTGTGTGTGTGTGTGTGTGTGTGTGAGTGTGAGTGTGTGTGTGTGTGTGTGTGTTGGGGGGGATGGCTTTTTGGCAGACATTCATGGGTGCTTAGTGTCCTAGCAACACCATGGTCTTTTAGGGGTTATCTGCTTTGAAACACACGAACCCTGTGAAGAATCCCTAGGTGATCCCTGTTAACTAGACAAACTATGGCACTGGGAGATCAGCCAAGAGCACTATCACAGGGAAGAAGTGAGCTTTAGAGATGTTGACAGGGCCCTGGGAGCTGCACCTTTGGCTGACTGTAGCGGGCATGAACCTGGGATTTGGAATCCAGCTATAAGGGACTTAGTGTCTGGCCTTTCCTCCCACAGCCGCATGTGTAAAGTGAGGTACAAGCCACTCTGCAGAATTCAGATCCTGTGTCCATGGATTCAAGCCTCTTTTCCCTCTGAGATAAGGTTTCTCTGTGTAGCCCTGGCTGTCCTGGAACTCACTCGATAAATCAGGCTGGTTTTGAACTCACAGAGATCCACCTGCTTCTTCCTCCCAGGGTGGGTACTACCACTGCCTGGCTCTGTGTCCATAGATTCAACTAACTGAGAGAGAGATTTGGCAGAAAAAAAAAATTGCATTTGCATTTAATGCGTGCATATTTTGTGTGCTGTGCCATCTTCTCTGAACCACACAGTAGAGTGTCTCTCTACATTATACTTACATTGTCTCAGGTGTCACAAGTAATTTAGAGACTATTTACAGTTTACTGGAAGATGTGAAGTTGATATGCAAACACCATACCATGACATGTAAAATATCTGAGCAGGCTCGGAGTTGAATATCTGCAGGTGGCCATGGAGCCAACCCCTCCCAGATGGAAAAGGACACAGAACACTGGCATCAACTTAACAATGGTCTGTAGGGACTGAGAGGCCCGGTAAAGGGCTTCATTCACTGTGAATGACTGAGCCATGCCCTTCGCATCATTTCCATACCAGAATCTCTAGCCCACCCCGGCGGGAGCCCTGTCTAGCCCTGGCCTCACCTCCTGATGTTCCTCTCTGCTGGCCAACATTAGGTGAATGATGTGGCCCTCCGAGCCCCTGCATCCCTATTTGTGAACTATTGGCAGGCATTGGTTTACACTGTTTAGGGCAGAGTGTTCCCTCTATTTCTGCTAACGGATTCTCAACATAGCCCAGAGAGCTATCCTGTTGTTAGCTTCTCTGACAGCTGGAAGAGTCATCTTTTATCACTGTATTCCCATTTGTGCTGTTCTGTAAACAGGGGGAAATATCCATTTTTTCTTCTTTCTTTATAAAAATCCTTGGTGTGCTGAAGAGGGGTTTAGAAACCATTGTTAGCTTCATTTCCTCCTGAAATGAGACAGCACTTCAGAATTCTGAGGAACCTGGTTGCCAAATCTAATACTCTGTGTGTGTGTGTGTGTGTGTGTGTGTGTGTGTGTGTGTGTGTGTGTGTGTGATCCCTTGTTATATCTGAATTTAAGGTAAACAGCAACTCTTTTTTTACTGTGTTTGCCCACACAGCATCATATGAGCAAATATCACATGGGACATACATACATCAAAGCATTATTCATTATTTATTTAAAATTCTGATTTAACTGAGTATCTGGTATTAAATACAGCCTCCCGGTGCTGGATAGCAGCCAGACTCATTGGTGTTCTACCTTGCTTCTGTTGCTATGGTAACACTGACCAGAAACAAGTGGGGGAAGGAGGGGCTTATTTCACTTTTATGTTGTATATAGTTCATCATGGAGGGACAATGAGGCAGGTGCTCAGAGAAGGAACCTGGAGGCAGGAACTAAAGCAGGGACTATGAAGAATGCTGCTCACTGGCTTGTTCCCAGGAGTTCATTCGGCTTCCTTTCCGTGATGGCACCACCCACAGAGGACTGGCCCTCCCGTGTCAATTAGCAGTTAAGAAAGTGCCCTGTGTACATGCCCACAGGCTGATCTCACCTAGGCAATTCCTCAGTTGTGGTTTCATCCTCCCATGTGACTGCAGCTTGGGTCAGGTGGACAATGAAACCAAGGGGGACACATGGCTTGAGTGGCTGGAGCAAGCCCCAGGGAGGCAGGCAACAGGACACCTGCTGTTCCAGATTTACCCAAATCCTTGTGATAACAGGAGGGTAGCACTGAAGAAAACTCTGTAATGTCTTTCTTGGGTTTGGTTTCCTGGGCCACTGCAGCACCCTGGGCTTGCTTCATAGGGACCGGCATATTTGTTGATAGAGTCATTGTCCCTTTGGTGGTAGTTACAATCATAGCTTTTAAACCCAAGCTTCCCATTGAATGCGCTACCGCCCTGGGGTTGAACCTGAACCACATCATGACAATGCTATAGGGAGCTCGAGTACAAACAGAGCCTTTGTACTCAAAGGAACGATAGGAACTCATGCTCCAAACATGCCCTGCCTCCAGCTCTTTGATTTCTCAGACATAGCCCCTGCTACTGGCTCTGGCCCTCCGAACATGCTTTGTGTTGGAACACCCTCACTGTTGTCAGTAGTCTCAGGTCACCCCACCAGTGCTGGCTACACCCCTGCCTCATCTGTTTTTACCTCTCTGCCAACTGTCTTATCCACAGATCGGCTCTCAGTTTTGCCTGATGCTCATCTCTGCCACACACTGCTTAACTCTAGACAGCTAACTCTGTCTAGGTCTTGGGTTTCAGTTTGACTTAGGTTCCATGGCAGCTAGGTCATCTAGCCTTCCATTGTATACCGGTTGTGATATTTGTTCTGTAAATGTCTTACAGCTTCTTCTTTTGTTGTAAGCAGTTGCCATGAGCCTACAGTCTAAAACCTCATAAAGGAAGCCAGATGGTGGTGGCGCATGCCTTGGGAGGCAGAGGCAGATGGATCCCTGTGAGTTCAAGGCCAGCCTGGTCTACAAAGTGAGTTCCAGGACAGCCAGGGCTGCAAAGAGAAACCCTGTCTTGAAAAACCAAATAGACAGACAGACATAAAACCACATAAGGGTGCTTTCACAGGCTTGGAGCACAAGTCTGGGTGGGCTCAGCTGCTCACAGTGGCTCTGGGTGGGAATCTGCCTTCGCATTCACACGGAGTGCCAGCTGGATTCTATTCTGGCACCCTGGCTCTCAGGGCAGGTTCTTCATGCATTCAGCAGGAAGCATGTCTCAGCAATCCCCTCCATTTTCAGTCAGCACAACCGCAAATGCCTCTCAGCGCCATGTAGAGCTGATGGCCTATGCTGTCACATAACTCTGCTCCAGTGGGAAAAGTTGTCCCTATTGTTTGTCTGCTTGAAGAGAAGACCCAGCCAAATAACTTCATAGTGTAAGTAAACACTAATTCTCTCCTATCTGAAAAGTCATTTTTATTAGATTTGGGGTATTAAAACTGATGGGAGATGTCATTCTGTAAATATGTTTCTCTTATTGGTTAATGAATAAAGCACTGTTGGCCAATAGGAAAGCAAGATAGGCGGGATTAGGAGACTAGGAGGAGAGAGGAAGAAGTAGGGAGGAGATTCAAGATGGAAGATTGAGAGAGCAAACACTGGGCCCTCTCTCCGGTAAGATAAGACCACGTGGAAATACTTAGATTGATAGATATGGGTTAATATTTAAGACAGAACTAGCCAATAAGAAACTAGTAACAGACCAACAGCTTTATATCAAATACAGCGTCTCCATGTGTTATTTGGGGCTGGTGGAAAAACTACTCCTAACATAAAACAGGGACATCCTGGGGGGGGGGGAGACAGAGAATACACCCGCCTCTGAGATAACAAAGTGAAATACTCTTCTCCTAGTGCTTCTGGAACAAAAGCCAAGTAGCTGAAACATGAACTAACTGTCTGCTGGGTTCTGGAGACTGACAGTCCCTAGGAAAGATGTCTATGGAGTTGTGCTCTCTCCGAAGCTCATGGAAGGCTCCTTCCTTTCCTTTTAGAGCTCCTAGAGGTTGCCTATCACCCTGGACCATTCCAAGTATTCTTAGCACTCCATGGCTTGTGCCTTAGCTTTAGCTGCTGTGCCTAGAATCTCTTTACCTAGTGTTCCTCCTGTGTGTCCCTGGTTAACTTGCCTCTTAGAAGGACATCTGTCCTATTGAATGAGACCCCATTGTCAAACAGGAATGCATTCTCAGGTGCCCCAAAGATGATTCTAGAAAAGCATTCAGCACAGGGCTGACCTCTAGCTGGGCATGGCCAACAGCAGCCATTGACCATGCCTAGGGTAGGTCCCCTATAGGTCACTGTGGGTGTCAGCCAGAATGACAAGTGAGAATCTTTCCAAAGTCATGGGTCCCTTTAGCCTTCCAGCCTACTTGATCCCTGCCCATCTTAAAATCAACTTCCCCACTGCTCTTTACTGTGGCTGGCTCCTGCCTGGGAGTGACCTTTCACCTCTTCTGGGCCATCCAGGTCCATATTTTGAGTGCTCTTCAGATCTCATTATTCTGGGAAGCTGCTGACTTCTTGTCCTCACCCCCACCTCAAGGTGCTGTGCTCTCTGGCAGGGCAAGCTGAGTAAGTAAGGAGCTGGCATCTTCACTATCCTGCTACATAGCTGGCTGGAGAAAGGGCCAGGCTGTTAGGAAACTCAGAGTGAAGATGCCTGCCACTCATCAGGGATGAAGACACAGGACCTTTCTGCTCTGGGAGATGCAGTTTAGATGAGAGGTTTTCAGGCCAGAGATTAGCAGTCTGCCTATCCCACGCCCACAATAATCCATCTAACCATCATGACCTTCTCTTCATAGAAAGAAAAACAATGTTCAAATCCTTTGACCAGAGTAGTCTACCCTTTTTTGTTTGGTTTTGTTTTGTTTCTTTTGGAGTGGGGGACAGGCTCGCATAACCCAGACTAACCTCAAGCTCCATATGTAATCAGAGGATGCCCAGGAACTACTAATTCTCCAGCCTCCACCTCCCAAGTGCTGGAGTTACAAAGCAGATACCACCATGCCTGGTTTTTGGCATGCTGGGGATGGCACCCAGAATTTCATGCATGCTAGGCAAGCACTCTACCAAATGAGCTGCACCTGAAGGCCCCTAAGCCCTTTTCCCTTTTTATTGTACTCACTACCAATACCCATCCTTCCCGCCTGATTCATGGTGGAGGCGGAGCACTAAGGATTCAGAGTAGGCTGACAGGAAACCTAACTCTGTGTTCTGTGTGACAGACAGGATCCGGGTACTGACTGAGGGGATGCCTAATGCTTGCTCATTACTGACCTTACATTGGCCTGCCTTAAGCTGTCGAGGGGGAAAAGTTGATACATCCCTTCAGCCGTCCAGGGATCTCACACCATGCTCTCAAGACGTCCACATTTAATAAATCAGAACACGTGTGGACACAGCAGTCCCCAGCCATAGCAGAGTTCTGTGGAGAGCAAAGAATGACTTCCAAACACTCCGGCATTCTGACCGTCCTCATTTCCGGAAGTGTCTTTAAGCTCACTCCCCAGGCGCACGTGGGAACGGGGCTGGAGGAAGATGAGGGACAGCTGTCGCTGCTAGGAGACCAGAAAAGGCAAGCAAAGCCTCAGGCCATTGTTCCTCTTTGGAGGAAAGGGTTTCCCGGGGACTAACCTAATCATCTTTGTATCACCAGAGTCTGACACTGCGCAGGAAGGAATAACCATGGTTTGTTGAATGAACAAATCAATAAAATTATTTTAGGCTGCTGGAGAAGGTTCTAGAATACCTCTAATCACCCACCCCAACCTCTGACACACACTGCAAATAGAAGCTTGGTTTTAAATCCATGCAGTGCCAGAAGCAGGCTGCCATCCTCTTGCAGCCCACCCATGGCCTGGCTGAGGGCAGCGTGGTCAAGAAAAATGGAACCACCACTCAGCCACAGTGGGTCAGAGCTGAGAGCCACGGCCACATGGGAGACAGAGCCCTTTGCAGCTGTTTATGTGATGTGTATCTGATAGATAAATAAACTTCATTTTCCAGGGCTGCCAATCTCTAAACATGCAGAAATATACATTCACTCAGAAACTGAAAAAAAAAATAAACAACTATGGTATGTTTGACTGGATCTTCTTAGCGCCCAGCTACTCGCCTTTCAGCTGCTTAATAACTCGGTTTATGGGTCCCTCCTATGGGCCTGCTTGGAGCAGTTCCGCTAGGAGAAAATGTTCCCTGTCAGGCTGGAGGGGGGAGGGAGAAGGGGAAACAGCGGAAAATCTTTTTTTTACAGCACCGGATCCTTCTGGGTAGGTGACATTCGTGGGGTCTAAGAGGTGGCCAAGGAGCTGCAGCTGCCAGCTTCGGTTCAGCCTGAAGTGGGGAGGCTCCTGAGGAGGCAGACTGACACTGCCCCAGGCACCTTAGATAGGCACCTGGGTTCACATTCCCTTGTCCCCTGTGGGACACACAGACCAGGGCAAGAGAAGAGGAGGGGGATTTGGTCAGGCTTCCCCTTTCTCTGTGTCAAACTGGATTCAGGTACCAAGAATCCTTTCTCCCTCCTCTGTTGACCCAAGCTGCCATGATGGGGGTGTACCCCACTCCCCCAGGACTCTCCCACAGTAGATCTACCCACACCAGGGCATTCATTCACCCTTTTATTCATTCATTCATTCACAGAGAGCCTACACGGTAGTAGGCCCTGGTTTTTGTGTTCATTGGTCATGTTGTGATTAGAAGAAAATTGGGTATTTTTCAGCTGTGCAAACCAAGAGTGAATTTTAAAAAGCATACAGATGTTATGGACAGGGATTGAACCAAGGGTCTTAAAACTTTTTGTGGTGTGTGTGTGTGTGTGTGTGTGTGTGTGTGTGTGTGTGTGTGTGTGTTTAGGTTTGTGCATGTGAGTACAAGTACCTTCAGGGGCCGGAACATGGCATCAGAACTCAATGTGGATGCTGGAAACCAAACTTGGGTCCTTGGAAAGCAGTAAGCACTCCTAACCAGGAAGCTATCTCTCCATCCTGAACCAAGATTCTTTCACGTGTTAGATAAGAACTCTCCACTGAGCTGGACACCCAACCCTGCAGCCCAGACTGTGAAAATAATTTGAGATGATCTCTCAATTCCCCCACACGAGGGCAAAGAGAGGGATGACCCTGGGACAAAGTGGGTAGTCTGCCTGCAAAATGAAAGATGGATGGGGTGTCTGCAGGGACTCTTCTGCCTGTGGTGATGGAGAAGTCATCTCCTAGGCCCAGTGTGCGTTGTAAATGCACGTCCTGACCAACCATAACACTTCATAAGAAATGAGGAAAATGTGTTGTCAACCCTCAGAAATCGTATTAGCAAACCATTTCTGGGATTCTCAGTATATCAAATGATTCAAAATGCAGCTGTCATTGACTGCCGCATAGGTCTGCTGCTGACTGGGCCCAGAAGGGTGGTTCTCCTACTTGAAGGTGGTGGTCCCAAGAACTACTCTCCTGAAACTCACGCGGCTGGCCATCCATGCTGGCTGTCAACAGAAGTACCCCCGTTTCCCTCCCTGCACCTTTCCACAGGCTTCTCAGTGTGGTGGGTTCCAGGCAGGAGTATCCCAAGCAAATGAAAAGCTACACATCTCTAACAGCAGCCTAGGAAGTTGTAGAGCAACATTTTTCACAGTTCACTGAGCAAAGTAAATCGAGAGTTGCCTTCACCCCTGTTGGGAGGTGTGACAAGAAAGGGGAAGTCTTCTCCCCACCACAGGTCACTAGGAGAGGACAGCGAGCATGCTAAGACCTCACTCATGGGCTGACTTACAAGGGAAAGGACAGAAGGATGGTCAGTCACGACCAGTGAGGAGACCCACAGCACAGAGGTGCAAAGTCCTGGAAACAGAAACATCTGTACCTTCTCATCTACATATGAGGTGGGGTGGGCACTTGGTGCTTAAGTGCCTTGACCATCTATGTCTTCTTTCTGCTTGAGTCTGTGGGTTCTAGATGCAAACAGGAAGTGTTTGTTGATCACCAACACCCACTTCAGGTCCATGGGTGACACCAGACTAGGAAAGCCATTTTCCTTCTGCACCCAAACTCCAAACACACTTCCCAGCACATGCTATTCACCAGTGGCAAAACTGTGAACTAAATGGAACGGCGCTGTTTCCTAGAGCTTCATTCGCATGTGGGAAGTCACAGCTCCATAGACACAGCACATACGGGACAGAAAGGTTCCTCCTCACACCTGTGTTTTAGCTCATTTCCCCAACCCTGCCTGAGACACACACAGACCACAGATGTTACATCCTCAGCCCAGCTGGGCTCTCAGGACCCCCTGCGCATCCAGAAAGCCAGTTCTATTCATTCCTGGGCAAGTTGGGGAGGGGTGTCAGAAATCATTTTAAATCACCTTCAATGCCTCTCCAGAGAGTAACACAGAAAGCACAGCAGATTTCCAGACTCTCTCACCCCCAAGGCAATTCCAGAGCACAGGAAGGGAACACCATCCCCTGCAGCTCAGCAGCCTGCACAGGACTGGCCACTGCCCTTAAGTATCCCTATGTCCTGCTGCCCTAAACAGCACATAGCCTATAAGCAGTTGACACATATTTGTCATTTTTTTAAAGTTACATTTATCCCACCCCTGCCACACACCATGTGTGTGTTGTGTTCATGAATGTGCATGTGCATGTGCCTGTATCCGGGTTATCAGTTGATGACTGGCACCTTTGTCTGCTAACCCATCTTGCCAGCCTGACACATGGCTTCCTACCTTCTTTTGTGAGGTTTGCTTGAGACAAATTTAAAATTAAATGAATGAAACGAACAGGATAGTTGATCCCCTGACACCAAAGCATTGCCTAGATTTAGGTTTTTTTTGGGGGGGGGCGGGAGGGGGTTGTTTGTTTATTTTTCAAGATAGAGTTTTTCTGTGTATCCCTGGATATCCTGGAACTCTGTGTAGACTAGGCTGGCCTCAAACACAGAGATCTACCTGCCTCAGACTTCCAAGTGCTGAGATTAAAGGTGTGAGCCCAGCTAGAGTTGGATGAAAACAAAACAAACACTTTTTATAGGGGCTGGAAAGATAGCTCTGGTTAAAGAGCACTGGCTATTTAACCAGAGAACCCAGTTCAGCTCCCAGCATCCACACCACAGCTTGCAAGCACCTGTTAACTCCAGTTCCAGGAGATCCAATGTCTTCTGGCACACACACAGTGCTCAGACAGACAGACATGCAGGCAAAACACTCAAACACATACAAATAAAATGAAAATAAACTTTAAAAATATTATATAAGCAAACCTGCAACAAATAACCAAGAAACTCTAAACGTGTTCCACTGAATCACAGGTTTGTTTATTTATTCATTCACCTAGCACTTAGCAGCAAGCATGGGCAAGATTGCCCCTGTCACCGAGGTGGGAACACTGGTGCTGGACAATGACATGTGTGTGCCGAGGCACTTGAAGGGAAGCCCAGTGCCATTGGACACATATACATATGGATATAACAACAATTAATTAAGAGAGAAGCCATGAATTTGAAAGGAGGCAGGGAGGGCTATATGGGAGGGTTTAGAGGGAGGATCGGAAGAGGGAAATGATGCAATTATAACCTCAAAAACTAAAAATCAAATAATGACGTGAATCACTGGTGAGATGACTCTGGTGGTGAAGTGTCTGCCATCGAGTCTGATTGTTTCAGTCCGTGACGCTCACAGGCAGAAGACGAGGAGCGACTGCAGTGAAGGTGAGCTTTGACCCCACTCACGCATTGTGACACACAAGCTCCATCCCGCCCACTTGCACACAAAATAAATAAGTCTAATATTTTTGTCATGAATAGTAGTATCCGTTCTGTGTATTTCAGTTCCAAAGTTGTCAGATGAAGTCTTATCTGAAAATGTAACCTTCTTTGAACAAATGATTGGTGACCTGTACTGACTGCATGCTGGTCATCCTTTAGGATTTAGGATGGGGAGCTAGTGCCCAAATACGATACACAGATGTGTCTATGCCACACCATCGGAGAGCTGTAGGTAAACAGACACGACCTCTGTGGAAAGCGAGCAGCCTCTCCTGGATGGAATCTCAGAGCCCATCAGTTGAGGCAAACACCAGTACTTACCTTCTTTGGGGTTTGTTGTTTGTGTTTGTTCGGGGAGTCAGTGCTAGTCCCTCAACCTCTGTTCTAGGCACCCATTCCCTGTATCTATTTTTGCTTGATAAAAAGTTCATATTAGGATGGGGAAAAGCCCTTGCTGCTCAAATATGAGGGCCTGAGTTCAGACACCCAGAACCCACTTAAAGCCAGGCATGGGAGCATATATCTGTAATCCTAGAATGCCTATGGCAAGATGAGAATCGGAAATGGGAGAATTCCTGAAAGCTGATTGACCAACTAGGCATATATATGTATCAATGCACAGAGCCTGTCTTAAACAAGGTAGAAGGCAAGAACTGGCAACTGAAGTGGTCTTCTGACCTTCATATGCATCCTATAGTGTGCATATACCCATATTTACACATGAACATACACACACACAAATAAAAAATAAATGCTGGCAATAATAATAATAAGCCACCTTGTGTGTGCTTGATAAGGTTGCTGATTACAAACTGCTGCCCCATTACTGGAGGCCTGTCCCGTGAAGGGGCATGAGTGACCTTGGCCTAGCTTAGATGAGCCGTCAAGCCCTGTCCTGAACCTGAGGAAATAGAGAAGATGTGTGTGTGTGTGTGTGTGTGTGTGGCTTCTCTATAGCAGTCATGTTTGATGTAGACTTGACCTGAGGGTATGAGAAATAGCTCTGTACCTGGCCATGGCTATAACCACGCAGAGTAGGAAAACCACTTTGGACCCATCTCTTCATGCCAAAGACCCTGAGAGCTGCCCCCAGCCTGCATCCCAGAGTGCTATGGGAAATGCATACCTTGGGGACCCAAAGACATTCAAGCCAAGTTCTATCCCTAACAAGTACTCACCTTCCCAGCTCCCCTGTCCCCATTCATCCACAAAGCCAATGTCACCTGCCTCACTTGTACTGTGCTGTGACAGAGCAGAGGAGACAGACAGCTTTAGTTCCTGGAGAAGGACAGCCATCCACAAGACAGACAGACTGAAGTTTGAAGAAAGACTGAACAGCTGCCAAGTCAGGAAGTTTCAGAGATTTGGTGCAAGATAGAAAACTTCATCAGGTAAACAGAAGCCACAGATAAAGAAACATCTAGAAGAACCACTTAAAATTCCCATCTAGAGGGCTTGGGGGCCAGGTCAGTCAGTGAAGTTCTTGCCTCGTGGGCATGAGGACCTTTGTTTGCTAGCTCAGAACTCATATATAAAATCTGGGTATCAGGGCTGCAGAGATGGCTCTGTGGTTAAGAGCATGCACTGCTCTTGCAGGGGACCTGAGTTTGGTTCCCAGTACCAACCTCACAATTTCCTAACACTCAGGTCCAGGGGGATCTAATGCTCTGACCTCCTGGCACGGCACCTGCACTCACATGTACATACTCATATACGCATATTCACATACATGCACACGATTTAAAGACAATAAAAATAAATGTTTTTAAAATCCAGATATGGTTGTGCCTACTTGTGAACCCAGCATCGGGCAGTTTAAAAGAGGCAAATCTCATAGACGATCTAGCCAGCCATCCTCAACAAATTGACATGTTTCAAGCCAATGAGAGCACCTACTTCAAGAACAAGGTGAATGGCACCTGAGGAATAATACTGAAGATTGACCTATAGGCTCCATGTGCATACACATAGTGCACACGTGCACGTGCGCGCGCGCACACACACACACACACACACACACACACACACACACACACACACACACACACAAGCAGGTGCACATACATAGGTATCTAGGACAGTGTGTGGCATTCGAGAGCCTCTCCTCAGACAACTGTGGGAAACAGGACACCCACAAGTCCCACCTTTCTTTGACCACCTAATCCTTTACTTCTTTCCCTATCTCAGACCCTGGTTTGAGCAAACCAGCCATCCCTGGGAAAGCAGTACTGTCTCTTTAAGGCCCTCTTAGATCTGCCCAGAATTATTTTGGCATCAGGGTTGGGCATCTCTGGGAATCTGACCCACATCTGCCCAGGATAAAGAACAATTATCAAGCTGAGACATGTTCCCACCCAGCACACCTACTTAATTGGTGCTTTGCCTAAGCTAATGTTTCAGTTGATGTGGGCCTCCCTAGAGCGCCAAGCTGAACATAAAGCCCATTTGCTGAATGTCTTCTTAGATGCCTAATGCCTCCTATGCATACCGACATTCAAGCCTGCCAGTGTGCACACTGGGCACCAGCCTAATATTCTTAGCTTATTAGCAGTGACTAAGTTCATATGCCAAGCTTTTTGAGCTTGTTTCTAGAAACTCTTCTGAGCCACGAGACTAGAGTAGGACAGCAGAGGAAGCAGTGGCTAAGAAGGGGTGAGATGTTAGTGTCATAGTAACCAGGATTGGGTCCTAGTGTCTACATTAGCAGTATGGCCTGACCTCAGCATCTGGCCTAACATGTTCCTTGATGAAATGATGATATGATATCCTATTTATAAGGCACATTAAAAACATGTTAGCTAGGAGCTTGGAGATGGCTCAGTGGGTAAGAGTGCCTGCTTTGCAAGGAGCCTGAGTTTGAGTCCCTAGAACTTTCTATAAAAAGCCAGCTATGATTGGGTGTGCCTGCTACATGGGTCGGGAGAGATGAGAATATGCCACGAGCTTACTGGTCAGTCAGTGAGTTTACAATTCAGTGAAAGACCCTGTCTCAAGGTCATCAAGTCAAGACCAATAAAGACACCTCAATTCCTTCCCTTTGTGTGGACATGGGCCCACACATCCGCACATCCAAGTGCATGCAAGATACACACACACACACACACACACACACACACACACACACTAGCAGTTAAAGGTGATGTATACACACTATTGTCCAACAGGGACATTTTTGATAGTGTAAAGGGCAGACACTATAGTTGTACCAGAGTAGCAGGTGTCACACAGGGCTGTCCCAGTGAAGCTAGCTGTGTGGTCATTCTTGCTCTTCTGGTTTATTAAAGGAGAGCCTTAGAAATCACCAGCTCAACCTATTGATTGAACACACGACTCTACCGAGTCCAGCACAGGCTTTAAGTGGTATGGAGTCACATGGCCTGTTATCAGCAGAACAGAGGTTGCAGGTCACCCCAGTTTGACCCCAGGGTCAGGCTCACCCTGTGGATGTAACCCTCCCAGCTGCTGTCTGCACAAACACATCTGAGAGAAGTTATAAGGTGGCCGCTAGCCCTCACTATGGTCATGCGAGGGCTTATTTACCAAGGACCGCAGTGAACTTCCAAGAAATTAAGAAATATATCCAAAGCCACATCACAGCAAATGGAGCTGCTGGAAAGGTAGGACTCCTCCCTTCAGGCCTGAGCAATCCTGTTCTGAAACACAAGATAAGATACAGCATTTAGTTTATTACATTCTCTCTGTCTCTCTCTGTCTCTCTCTCTGTCTCTCTCTCTGTCTCTCTCTCTCTCTCTCTCTCTCTCTCTCTCTCTCTGTGTGTGTGTGTGTGTGTGTGTGTGTGTGTGTGTGTGTGTGTGTGTGTGTGTGTTCTAATTCCAGAGAGAGAGCAGGCACATGCCTGGCTGGCACTATGGGCGGTATACCATGGCTCACAAATACACTTTTGCTGAATGGGAATGTTCCAGAAACCTATCATATTGCTGACAATCCTAAAGAACCCATGTTTCCCCCCACGAGCCCCAGAAACTCTCCACAGAAGCCCATCAGAATGTGGCAGCTGAGTAAACTGTCTCCCTCCAGTAAAAAGGGAGTGTGGCCTACTACTTCCGGGCTGAGCCTCCTCCTGCTCCTCCACGGCTTTGTCCTAAGCTGCATTCCCATTTCCACCTCCAGTCAGGAAGATGCTGGTTTTGTGTGTACTGGGGTCTGTTCCCGCAGTCCATTGCTTCTCAAGGAATGTTCAGGAAGTCAGGTGGAGAGTTTCCAACTGGCCTTTGAGGAGGACTTCTTACCATGGCCCTCGGAAAATGCTACAAATTAGGGCCTTTTCCTGACTTTCTTCAGAAGCAGTTGTTAAGCATTCACCTTGGGCTTCAAACTTCCTTCCCCTCACCCTGCTGCTTGTGTATGCCTGATGCTGTTCTGCTTTCTCGGTCTCTTCCACCTCATGCTTTCCCAGCAGAGCTTCACCGGCTGGCTTCTCACATGTTCTGCTTGCCCTACCCCTTCTCCCCCTGCAATGGCAGGCCATCAGTATGCCCGGTTGTAAGATAAGGGTTACCGACAACAGAACCTTAGTCAACCAAGTTTCTTTCCCACCAATGAGTCGGCTCTGAACACGGCTTGTAAAAAATGTGTTTACAGTGTCTCTCAGATCTCTGCCTCACACATGCCTTTACTTGCTAAAAGAATTACCCAGTCCTCTTCCACAACCACCCCCCATGTCCCAAACAAAGTGTGATCACCATATTTTTTTAATCTCCAGCACGCCCTGGGTCTTGTCAGGCACCCACATATGGACTGAGTTGCTTTTAAACAGGCTAGAGTTTCTCCTGTCTCCATTTAGTCTTTACAGATCTGGCTAGGGCGAAAAACACTCGCCACTTCCAAACCAGGCTGCCAAGAAAAGGCTCAACAAAGACACCCTGCCTCCCCCCCCCTCCAGTCCCCTTGTGTGTGTGTGGGGGGGAACAAAAACAAAAGCAATGAGGAATGCTGCTTTACAGAGTTAAGTTCAAGTGGACAGCCACAGACTGTAGTAACTCAGAAGCGGGGCGGGTGATGAAGGATCCACAAAGCTGCTTGCCAGTGGAACCCACCTTTCCACTTGCGTTCCCTACTGCCAGTCTCTGTCCGCTGGAGTTCTTTGAGAGCAGATACCCAAAGGTTAGGAACTCCACTGGCTCTCCCCACCCACATTTCTTGATGATGGTTTTAAAACTCGTAAATCTTTAATAGTTCTTCAGATCGCTCTGGCCCTCCTGCCCATTCTCGCTGCACTCACCCCCGATTTGCTACGCAAGTGTGGAGGGAGCATTTCTGCAAGAAGATGGGAGTCTCTGAGTGTTGCCACAAGATCATGCCTGATTAGTTTAGCTGTAACTCAAATATTTTGGAAACAAAACAAAGAGACTGAGAGAAAAGTCTTGCAGCAAATCAGTCAGTTGCGGGAGTGGAAGAGGTGGTTTCTGGGACAACTGGGGAGCAAATGACGATCCTAACCCTGCCAGAAGAAAGCTTGCTGGACCTCAGCAGAAGCCCCGCCTCCTAAATTCGCGCTACAGGGGGCTGCTTGCTGCTCACTGACTGCGCAGTATGCCTAAGATGGGGAGGGACTTGGAGGTGAGGGCCACTAGGGAAGCTGGAAACCATATCTTGAGTAGCATCAGGTAGGAAAAATTCAAGCAAGTCCTTCTAGTTGACTGCACCCTCAGGCAGACTAAATCCCATTGCGTACCTGGTCCCCACTTCCCCACTTCCGGACTCAGGGCTTAAAGCCCTGTGCTCCCTTAAATGCCCCAGCACGCACACTGCTTTCCATCACTGTGTTCATAGTCATCTGGTAATGAGCATCGCCATTATCTACTTCTAATTCTGTATGGTGCAGGTGGCTTGCATTTGATGAGTGCTTGCTATATGCTGTATGTACAGTTCTTACAGTGAAATGGACAGTCTAGATTTCCTCATCTCAGTCACCATATGCGCACATTTAGCCAGGATCTCGTACATTAAGGGTTGTGCCACTGTCACCACCATCTCTAGAACTTTTTCAGCTTCCAAATGGGAACTGTGCCCATTTGCACTTTTCAGCTCCTCTGGCCGAGATGCCCTCCCGTTTCTCATATCTATGGTTTTATCTATGGTTTTGACCACTTTAGGAACGTCATTTGGTGGGATTGTAGTATGGTCATCCTTTGGGATCTGCCTTGTTGTACTCAGCATACTGAGATTTCTAATTTTTATGTCTTGGGTTTCTTTTTTAATTTAAAAAAACTAGTCTTACCCACACAGGCTATATGAAAACTGGTAGTGGGCTCCATTTGGCTCAAGGCCATAGTTTGCCAACCTACCTCTGTTCTAAAGGTTTTCATGGGTGCAAGTCTCATCGCTTGTCCTTTGATAAACACTTCAAATAAGGCACAGAGAGACCAGCAGTTATCTACTGGCGTGGTGGTGGTGGCACATGCCATTAATCCCAGCTCTCGGGAGGCAGAAGCAAAAGGATCTCTGTGAGTTTGAGGACAGCCTGATCTACAGAGTGAGCTCCAGGACAGCCAGGGAAGCCCTGTCTGAGAGAGAGAGAGAGAGAGAGAGAGAGAGAGAGAGAGAGAGAGAGAGAGAGAGAGAGAGAGAGAGAGAGAGAGAGAGAGAGAAACAGGACATAAATGCCTCATTTGTTCGTGAGCATTGTTCCATGCTGTGAGACACAGCCGGAAGTTACCATCATCTCTGGCAAACTTGCAGAAGAGGTCTCTCAATCTTCCAGCCTGGGGATGGGAGACTGGTGATGCCGGAAACTCTGCTAAGTGACAGGAAAAATGTTAAGTATGCATTTGTTCTCTGTCATTCAAGTCACAATAACCAAGCCCAACAGTGACTAGTCAGCTTCATATACATTATTTCTATGTATCTCCAGATGTTTAAAAAATGCATTTTAAAGGACACTGAAGGCTACTCTGCTCCTATGAGGTGGTCAAGGATATCTTGAGTTTGCAGCCCCAGGCTCTCAGCAATCACCCTGCCATATTCTATCTTTTCTTTTCCTTGGAAGTCAGAACTCACACACTTGGGTTTTTCAGTATGTTGGCAGTAAAATCAGGGATGGGATAGTGGACCCAAAGGGACATCACCACATCGCCTCAGCAATGCGGACCCTGTGGCTGGCTGATGCTAGGCTTTGGCAATCCCAGATCCTGCACCAGCAGATGGTAAATGTGTGAAGGACAGGCAGAGATTTTTTTTCTTTGTTTTAACAACTGTCTTTCAAAAGCAGGAAAAAGGGAGGCTGTGCGTCTTTTACTGGTTCCTCTGAGTGAACTCATCATTTTCTTTTCCACAGCCCCTCCCCTCAAGATCCTGGAAGTCGAATTTCTGAACCATGAGCCCTGGCTCCAACCTTCTCTGTTGGACAAACACAGTGTAATCATGAAATAGGATATGGCTCCAATGCTTGTGGTAGCCCATGCCGTCCACGCAGGAACTCATGCAAAATGAAAACAATGGCCCAGGTTTTAATCAATGAGGGACACAATTTTGCAGAGTGGTGGTAGGGTTAAAGTTGTCTGACAAGGGGAGCCCTGCCTTCAGTGAGTCTGATTCATTGTAATTTCCAAACTAGATGTCCTGTCTGATTAATAGACCAGCTCCATGGGAATGAATAACAGTGACAGCAACTTGATGATAACATGCAGGAGCCGGAGGTGGGGGTGGGGTGGTGGAGGGGAATGGGGCGGGGGAGGCAGGCAGCTCTGGTTGCTTGTCCAGTAGTCAGAACACAGTTCTTCTGAAAGCCCTCTGTGGAGCTGGGAACCCTGAGCTGCAGTGGTGTTCTAGGGGTTCGTAAAGGGGGACTGGCCCTCAGAGGCCCATGGTCCAGAAGAGAGATGACACCCACTGATCCAGGCCTGTAACCCAAGGCCAACTCAATGACAACTGATAAGGTGGGGGTAAGCAAAGGGGAAAGAGAATCCAGAGCTTCCAGTGTCTTTATGCTCGATCTCCAAGGCCCTGTTCTGGCAGGTGGCTGCACTCTGATGCCCGCTGGTTTCTAGATGCAGCTGTTTCTGCTGGCCAAGCTCCTTGGTTTTCTCTGCCATCACTGAGGTCCCAGCTCAGGGACATGGCCAGGGCTGCCCAGGTCCTGCAGATGGAAAGCATCGTCTCACATCCTTGGGCTTCCAGAGAAGAGACTAGATCCAGAACTGTATTCTGTCTGCAGAAAATGCCACCCATCTCAGGGGGACCTGTGTGGGCACTGAGAGGCAATTCTGCTAGCCTGATCTCAAACTCTGGGACTCCAAAGGCCAGGCCTTGGCTGTCTGATTTCAATCCACACACAAGTTGTGGTGAAGCAAAGGTGTCCTACACAATAGAATGGATCGTGGCTGGGCACAGCTGTCCTGGTGATGACGTGAGAGCCAACTGCAGTGGCATGAGGTGAGCCAAACCTTCGATATGTGCTGGCTGCAGCCCCTCGGGTAGGAAAGAACTGGCTCTGACTCTTACAAACTGTCCTTTGAACTCCATACATGCACCATGGTGCACACACATGCACACACACTTACATACATACACCATACACACACACACCCCATACACACCACACACATACACAGACACACAGAGCACACACACCCCATACACACACACACACACATACACACACAGACACACATACCCCCCCACACCACCCACATACACAGACACACATACCCCCCCCACACACACACACAATGCTCTAGTTTGCTTCTGTTGTTGTAGGGGGAAAAACTCTGGCTAAAAGCAAGATCCAAGTCATAGTTCATCCCTGAGGGGAATTAGGGCAGGGACTCAAGCAAGAACTTGAAGCAGAAACTGTGGAAGAACATTGCTTTCTACTTCATGTTTAGCTACTTTTCTTAAACCTGCCAGGAGACCTGACTAGGGAATGGTGCCTCCCACAGCAGGCTAGGCCCTCCTGCACCGGTTAACAAGACAATCTCCTGCAGAGGCGCCCATGGGTCAACCTGATCTGCCCATGTCTTCAATTTAGAATCTCATCTCCGGTGACCCTACACTGTGTCAAGTTGGTAAAGTTAGTTAGAACATAAATAAGTACGTGAAAATAACCAAACTTCTGTGTAAATTATAGTCCAAACTAAATGTCAGACCAAGAAAATGACTTATAAAAAATATACAATAAAGGGTGAAGATGTCTTC
Source organism: Cricetiscus sungorus (assembly GCA_030556225.1). NCBI lineage: Eukaryota > Metazoa > Chordata > Mammalia > Rodentia > Cricetidae > Cricetiscus > Cricetiscus sungorus. The sequence goes on from JANBXA010000007.1 coordinate 90,010,128, forward strand.
CAAATAAATTGGTATTCTAAAATGGAAAAAAAAAAGTCCCTTTTTAAAACATGACAAGAAAACAGAGCAGCTATTGATAAGATAGAAATCAACCTTTCTGGCATGTATAAAGAATAATCAGTGTTCCTAATGTCAAATGACTTCACAGTGGAGCAACATTCAGATGTAGTGTTCTACTTGTGAGAAAGTCTAAGAACATAAGAGACGCACCTTCAGCCACTGGCAAAGTCAAGCACATCTGTGCACCTGGGTGGGACTGAAGTTTGGGCAGCTTTTCTGGGAAAGAGGGCTTTTGCGTTGTTGTTTGTTTGTTGTTTTTTAAACAGAGGTCACACACGTTTTAGAAGTGTGTTTACTTTTTTGTCCTAGAAGGTTTATTTATGCCCAGAATTTGTCCTAGGGAAAGAAGAATAAATGCATACAAAAACTTGTTTTCTAAAGCACATTGCCTTCCTTATGGATTATAATAGTGAAAGACAGGAAACAGGCAGAATGGCCAGCCATGAACTAAACAATACAACAGGACACAAACATGACAGTTCTGAAAAAGTTTAATGACATGGAAAGATGTTCACAGTAAATTAAGTGAGGAAAAGCAGATTTCAAAACAGGGCAATTTGGCAACTTTTTGTAAAAAAACAAAAAAACAAAAAACAAATCCATTCCAGCTAGTATTGACATAAATAAGCATCTGGAATATAGACTCCAAGGTGTTAATGGAAGTTTGTTCCTGAATAGGTGGAATTGTATTCAGACACATTCATATATATACTCTTTCTCTCTCTCTCTTTCTCTCTCTCTCTTCTCTCTCTCTCTCTCTCTCTCTCTCTCTCTCTCTCTCTCTCACACACACACACACACATACACACACTTTCTTCTATTTACTTATATTACCTGCATTTTCAGAAACAATCATGTGTTTTTTAAACAAAGGGAAATATTATTTTAATAATAAAAATGCATACATCATAAAGAATGAAAATAACACAGTAAATAAGAAACATGCTAAAAATAACAAAAGTGGAAAATGCAGATGAAACAGAAAATTTTGTAACATGGCATTGCAAAACAGATGAATATATTTCCAAAACAAAGACTTGGAAAACCAGCGTCACCAAGAGGGCTCAGAAGGTAAATGTGCTGGCTATTTGATCTCTCAATCCTAAAGACAGAAAGAGACAACCTATTCCATTCCACAAAGTCATCCTCTGAACTACACACTCTCACCTTGACATCTTCCCCCCAAACACACACATACACACACCACATACACACACCTACATACACACACACCTACATACACACACACCTACATACACACATCATACACACATACACACATACACACACGCACACACACACATACACACACATATGCACATCATACACACACATACACAATACCCCATACACACATACAGCATACACACACACCCTATACACACACACACACACCCCATACATACATACATACACACACACACACCATACACACATGCCATGCACACACACCATATACACACACCATACACACACACCATACACACACACCCTATACACACACACACACACACACCATACATACATACATACACACACACACACCATACACACATGCCATGCACACACCATATACACACACCATACACACACACCATACACACACACCCTATACACACACACCCCATATACACACCACACATATACACTGACACATACACACACACACACACACCATACACATAATAATAAATAAAAAAATTTAAAGACACTGGAAATTGTTTAGTGTTACAAGTAGTAAAACAACTACAAAATCAATAAATGAGAAAGTGTAATTTTCCAGTTAACTAAAATATTCATGGTAAAAAATAACCAAGTTCTTTTTTCTATCAATAAATGTTAATTCTGCCTCAAATGTGAATATCTATAAATTCCTGGGGATTGGTTTTTAAATACCTATTTGCATTATTTTTTATTTTTTGGATGTGTGTGTATCTCCATGTGGGTATAGGCATGTGGTGCCAGAGGCATTGGATCCCCTGAGGCTGGAGTTACAGATAGTTAAGAGTTGTCCCACATGGGTGCTGGGAACCAAACTCGAGTCCTCTGTAAGAGCAGTACATGCACTTAACCACTGAGCCACCTCTCCAGCCCCTTCCTTTTTTCTTTTCTTTTTTTGAGGCAGTTTCTCTGTGTAGCTCTAACTCTCTTGAAATCCACTTTGTAGACCAGGTTGGCCTCAAACTCAAAGATCTACCTGCCTCTGCCTCCAGAGTGCTGGGGTTAAAGGAATGTGCCATCACAACCCTACTTCTCCCTTCTTTCTTAAAGCAGACCATAAAGAGCACAGTTTTTCTGATAACACAGGCCTCCTGGAAATCACTGATGCTGTCTCTCAGGTGTAGCTGTAGCATTGATGTTGACACAGTTGCTGCAGAAGGTAGGGTAGCTGGAAGCCCATGCTCCTAAGTGCTGGTAGGATTGTCTTCTTTTTCCCATCCCATAAAGGGCCTGGAAAACTGCACAGCCCTCTCACCTGTGAGAAAGTATACTTCTCATACAACCAAACTCACTAGGAAAGTGGAGAAGGAGCCGAGCTCGGTGGTTCTCCTGTCACCCAAGCGTAGTCCCCAGGAGCCTTCATCACATTGTAAAGTCTCCAGTGACATTGGCAATGATAACTGTGGATCGCAGAACCCCGCAGAGGTGAACATGCAGCAGCCTTGCTGCCAGCTGGGAACTTATCGCTCCATAACTCCGGAGTCAGACTCTGTGTTTCAGCTGGATCCCAGGGTGATGTGTGCATGCTCGGAAGAGTGAGCCGAGCGGGCTTAGAGGGAGCTAAGTGAACAGCCCACCTGACTGGGGCAGCAAGGACTTAGGGAAGTCTTGGTAGATATCTGCTAATAAATACAGGTAGTCAGGGTTAGACGGCCCCGTGTCACCTCCATGACAAACTGATGGGCCTGGACCACCACCCTGGAGAAGGTGCTGAGACAGAAGAAATACAGAAAGGGACTGCCCATGGAGCCATCTGCACATCGTTAGAAACGACACCAGGCAGGAGTGATGGCAGGATGGGTGTGGCAACGGAGGACCTTTCTAAACCTAACCTGAAATAGGAGAACTGCACATGAAAGCCCACAGCTGTGGTCTCAGTACACAGGATGTAGAGGCAGAAGAGCCATGGGTTCAAGGCTAGTATCCAGCTTCATAGTGAGACTTTATCCTGAAAAAAAAAAAAATATATATGCACATATGTGTAACGAGTATGTTTTCCCGCCAGCCACTAATCTGGTCCCGCCGCCAGCCCCCAATTAACACACTGAGACTCTGTATTTGATATAATTACTGTTGGCCAGTTACTAATTTCTTACTGGCTAGCTCTGTCTTAATTATTAACCCATCTTTACTAATCTAAGTATTTTTACGTGGTCTCATCTTACTGGCCAGAGCGGCTGGCGTTCTACCTCTTCAGTCTCTCCATGTTCACCCTCCTTACTCCTTCCTCTTTCCTCCTAGTCTCCTAGCCCCGCCTATCTTGCTTTTCTATTGGCCAACAGAATTCATTAACCAATATGAAAAACATATTTACAAAATAACATCTTCTATCACATATGTATGTCAACATACATAAACACACAAAGGAGACACAAGGAGCCGAGGAACATGTGAAATGCCATCACAAATATGAAAATCAAATATTTCAGGAAGTTAAAAAAAAAAAAAAGCAAATATTTGGCTCAGAAAAAGAAACTGAGACTATTCTAGAAGACTAAAAGTCACCAGCTAAATTCAGAGGTTGATGACTGTTCCCTGATTTAAACACATTGACTATAAAAGAACATTTCTGAGGCAACCTGAAAACTGGACACACTCTACGCATCAAAGGATATGAAGGACTGACTTTGGGGAAGACGATGATGGTATTGTGGTCACATTAAAGAAGGAAGGTTCTTATGTCTCACATAAGCTTGCTGAAGTGTTTACAGATGAGATGTGGTACCTGGATTAAAAACTCTAGAAAACAGCAACAAAAATGAGGAAGAAAAATAAAATAATAATCAAAGAGTTTGCTTATAGTCATCCAAACCAGGTGATAAATGTGTGTGCAGGTTTGTTATGCAATTTTATTTTTTAGAAATGTCTATAGTTTTTCTTAATAGGTTTGCTTTACCTATTCATTTATATTTTTAATATTTTATTTTTATCTGTGTGTATGTTTGCTTCCACTTGAGAGTATGCAGTGTGTGTAAGGGTATACACAGAGGCCAGAAGAGGTGTTGGACTTCTTGGAGCTGGTGTTACAGACAGTTGTGAGCCCCTCCATGTAGGTGCTGGGGACTCTGAGTGCCTGGAAGACCAATGGGTATTCTTAACCTCTGACTCCTCTCTCCAGCCCCATTATTATTTGTTTGTTTAGGTGTGTGTGTGTGTGTGTGTGTGTGTGTGTGTGTGTGTGTGTGTTTGAAAGCACATACGGAAGTCAGAAGACAACATTGTGAAAAAGTCTGTTCTCTTCTTCTACCACATGGGATCAAAGTCAGGTAGCCAGGCTTGAATGGCAAATGCCTTTACCCATTGAGCCATCTTCACAACACACACACACACACATACACACACACACACACACACACACACACACGCTTTTAAAAAAAACTGTCCAAAATCACACCATGACTCCAACACTGGGTTACGGACGGTCTCTAGACTCATTAGTCCCATTTACAAATGAAGTGAAAGCTTGTCAGATAACTCACAAAAACCACATCCAACAACACTTCAGCACATAGTAAACACACAGTGAACACTTGCCATCCAGTTGGTATTTATAAACCAGTTCCGAGAGTACCCAGCTCGGGTGAGATACAGCAACAGATGCAGGTTAGCTCTCTCCAAATACCCTGACTTAATAAAATCCTTCAAAACAAAGGTGTTACCTTATGGGATAGACACAACTGCAGGCATGACCAGCCTGCCCCCAGTTCCCACCCTTCCTGAAAACAGCAGGCATTGGTCAGCATCTATTATCAACAAAAAGACTGTGGAGTTTTAAAATCTGTCTTAGTTCTAGCCCAGAGAGTTGTCTCCTGAACAACTTTACAGGATGCTTCTAGAAGATCACCTGTCACTGTTTATTCTTCCTCGTGAAACATCCACAGGTGCTGTGCCTCTGCTTTTAGCACCAAAATGGTCCTCTCTGGAAAATGCCCACCACCACACAACCCCTACACAGTGTGACTCAGCGTCACCCAGGGGTCTTGGCAAATACAGTTTCCTTGTAGATGGGTTCCACTTCTGGGTGGATACAACACCACTTTCAGTAACATCAGCCAATGAGCCTGTACATGGGGCACAGTACCACTCCATGCATGATCTCTTCATGAACACAGGATGAATGCACACATATAGCTTGGGGAAGTCCTTGAATCAGCCTGCTCCTCCCGGAGATGTCGGCGGCCACCAGCCCTCCAGGACCCCTTTGCTCTGAGAAGAAGCCCCTCACTTGTCTCCCCCTCTTTCTCAACATCACCAGGCACCTGTAGAGCCAAGCAGCTGCTCTGAGTACGGCCTCCACACCCCTGCTGAGCTGACTTCCTCACTTTAGACCCTAAGTACCCCAGCATCCCCTGCACTATCCTGGGACCATTCCTGTCTGGCTCCGCAGCCTTGTATTTGAATCAGCTTTAAAAGATGCTTCAAATCGATTACTTGAGCTCCTCACCATGCCGCCCCCACACATGGGCCTTAAGGTGTCTCAGTCACTCCTACCTCACTGCCTCCCCCCACACACACAGTGTGTGTAAACGCTTGCAATCCAAACAGGGACACCCATTAACTCCCAGCCCTTTTGCCTTGAAGGAAAGGGACAGAACACAATCGAGGCTTTCTGCTGCTCCACCCCAGGCCTTGAGAAAACACTGAAGCCCCTCAACTGAGACACTGTGGACCATGCCAAGCTCAGAAAGACAGAGCAGGCCTCAGGCTCTGCCAGGCCCAGCCTGAAGCTGCTTACTCATTCCCCACATTCCCTTGGGATTAGGGTGTATGTTCCCTTCTGATTTTAGAATATTCCAGATGCCTGAGTGCACTCACACTCTCTATAGAGAGCCCACTCTCCCATGTACACTGAGCCCCTCCTGGGGATGCTGACTCAGGAACTGGCCAAGGCAGCCCCAGGAGGGGAATTAGTCCCCCTTCCTGTCCCCTGCATCACTGTGCAGCCCATGTGGCAGTAATACGACACCAAAGCCACACTAACTGTTTACATATGACTGAGAACAGCGACTACAGCCAGGGAGAGAGGCCCACACTTCCCATGCTCCCAACATGAGCACCACAGGACAGTCCCCACGATGTGAGTGGAGCCTCTAACATCCTGGGTTGTGCTGTGGGGTAAGAGTGGCATCCACAGGCTCAGAAGAGAGTGTTTGTCAGTCACAGGTGCCCTTGAGCTGTGGGCCTCTGACCATTAGCACAGCAAAATCGTGATTCATCTCCTGTTAGCCAAACTGGTCACAACTGCCTGGATGCCTATAGTGGGGAGGAGCCCAGCCTGGGTACCCTGGAGACTGAGAAGCAGCCCCCGCGGCTGAGTCAGCCAACACACGACCTAGGCACAAGGATGATGAGTATCGGGTCTCGTGAAGCCCAAGATGGACAGAGCCTAGTAGCTTTGGGCTCACTTGGGTGCCTGTCTTAGTTGGAGTTTCTATTGCTGAAGAGACACCATGATCACAGCATCTCTTATAGAGGAAAACATTTAATGGAGCGGGCAGGGGTGGGCGGCAGGGGTGGGAGGGCTTGCTTACAGGTTCAGAGGTTTAGTCATGGTAGGAAGCATGAGGCAGACACGGTGCTGGAGAAGAAGTCAAGAGTTCTACAGCTAGATCAGCAGGCAGCAGGAAGAGAGAGTAGGCCACTGGGCCTGGCTTGAGCTTCTGAAACCTCAGAGACACACTTTCTCCAACAGGGCCACAAGTCCTAATCTTTCCAAATACCACTCCCTATGAGCCTATGGGGGCCATTTTCACTCAGACTACCACAGTGACCCAGCCCACACCACTGAATGAGCATCTGCATTCTGCCATAATGGCCAGCTGACCTTCAAGCTTGTTTAAGGAGTTGGAGAAGCTGGAAGCGCTGATAAATCTGTTGCATCCGCCCAATGAGACAATGTGACTATCAGCACTGGCCAGGCTAGCAGTTAAGGAGAACCTGGGGCCAAGTAAGATGGCTCAGTGGGAAAGCTGCTTGTTGCAAAGACTGAAGACCTGAGTCACAGTAGAACTGGAGAACCAACTCCTCCAAGTTGTCTTTTGGCCTCCACACCTAAAGGCTATTTGACAACCTCAGTTCAACCCCTAGGGCCCACACAGTGGAAGGAAAGAACCAACTCCCACAAGTTGTCCTCTGATCCTACACACACACACACACACACACACACACACACACACACACACAGTGGCACATGTGTATATACACATGCACAAACACAAAAATACTTGTAATTTTTTAATAAACATTTTTAATTGGAGAAATTGAATTTGTTCTCAAAGCCACTAAGAAAATGATGTGGGGAGAGAGAGCCTGAGAATAGCCATGTCTGGCTCCAATCTGGTTAAATATGAGCCATAGCCTGGCATGCAGGCCCCCATCTGTTCCCCATGACACTGAGTGTGTCTGAAAGCCTTGTAATTCATAGCCAGGTAGTCACAGATGCCAAGTAGTAGTGCTCAGGTCTCATTAAGACAAGGCCTTGAGAGAGGCCTGGCAGTGTGCTTTGTGATTTACAGAGACGGCCATATTGCAAGTTAACAAGTGGGCAGAGGGGAGCCTATGCTTGAGCAGGAGTGGTGGGTGTGCAGGAGACACAGCCACGATTTATAGGGCTGTAGTGAAGGCATCGGGCCTGGCCCGAAAACTCTGAAGCATCTCCCAGTCAGATGCCCAGAAATTAGCTCTCCGAAGCCAGTTGTCCACACTTAACAGTGGCACCTATCACTTCAGTAGATGACAGCACTGACAGTGGCCTCAGCATGGGAAGCTACAGTGCCCTTCGAACCCCTGATGACTTCCTGAATAGTGTTCATGAAATGGATTACAGGTGACACTACCAACCAAAGCACCCTGTCTTCACAGCAGAGTCATTTCCCAGACTACCTTGAAGCCATCTCTGGGACAAATGTGGACTTTGGAACACTGGAAGGAGATGTGATGAACACAGAAGGGGGGGGGGCTGATGCCCAGCCTACAGGAAGCACTGAGTTCCGACATCCTCAATAACATGGAGTCTGTGTTGGCTGCCACCAAGCTAGATAAAGAAAGCTTTCTTGCGTGGATATAGAGCTGCCAGGAAGCCATTCTCTGAGTCTGGGAAGGATCCACGGAGCCTAAGATGTGCATCCCTGAAATTCACATAAGCCAGTGGTCAAGTGTCTGGCTAACACAGGAAACAGATGAACAAATGTCCAGCAGGGACCTTCCATCCACTGCTCTGCTCTTCTCTGCCCATCACTGCTGTTGATATTGCTGACCTGTTCTCAGCCTGCCCTAAAGAATCAGAACCACACAAAACAAAACAAAACAAAACAAAACAAAACAAAACAAAACAAAACAAAACAAAACAAAACAAAACCCTTTGATTTCTTTCACTGTAACCACTACTGTTCTCTGGGGTCCCTGGGGAATATCCTGTTTGGGTGATGAGTGTTCTTCCTTTTGCCTAGTGGTGTCCTCACCCATCATTTTAACTGAACACTCAGACTGGGAACTGAAATACTTCATGTCAGAGCATTTGTTCAAGAGGGGGTTTCTTCCATTGCCTTTGGTCCTCTGGTCCAACAAGCCAAAAGCATGAATGGCATCTGATGTCAAATACTCAGTGCCGATCGGGAGATCTCAAAGACTGGTAGACTTTTTATTTCTTCTATAGTGATACCATTAGTCACATGGTGACCTGGATTTTATTTTAGAAGCTTATAAGGCATGAGACAGTTTTCATAATAATATTTTAATTATTGCCACACACTCTAGGTTAGGTTTGAGTGGGTATTTTTGTGGGTGCTGGTTGGTCTGCCTTCCTTCCTCTTTCCCTTCTTTCTTTCTTTCTTCCTTTCTTTCATCCTTTCTTTCTTTCTTAGTGATTGGTTTCGTTGGAACGTAGGCAAATTAGTAAAGTTGTTTATAGCTATAGCTTGGGTGGGTAATACTGTTCTTTTGGGGGAAAGGCAGGAAATCTGTATTTCCTCACTTTTTACCATCTTATTTAAATCTTGGTTATCTCCTTTCTACATATGTACAGATACTTATAATGTCTATGGTAGTGTGATAGCAGAATGTATCTTTTTAAAGGTTTCCCTCCTTTCCAGTTTATTTTTTAAATGGTAGCCTTGAGCATACGCATTTAGAATACATGACTAGTAGTTTATGTTTCACAAATAGTTTAAATTGTTGTGTTGGCAACCTGCAGGTGTTCAACGGAGGGCTAGAAAGGGCTCTTGTGGTGAAGCCTAGAGGAGCTCTTGCCCTCTGTACACTTTGGTGACTGGGATTGAGACAAAACAGCGGCCTCACTCCCCTCGGGCCAGTTCTCATTGGGCAGTCCCTGCGCAGGAGTGAGCTTTCTAGGCAGGCTTTCCCTTTCCTCCGCCTCAGTTTTGGGATGTGAACTGAGGTACTTCAGTTCTCATTTGTGAAGGGCAGATTGAGTGTCACCTACAAGATCATTCTTACAAAACCTGCTCACTCTTTTTTGCTGAGTGCACTCTGGGAGAGTGTGTGGAAGGCTGTGAGATCATGGGTTGGCTGGTAAAGTGATCAGACTAGCAAATGTGTGGGGGTAGTTGAACTTAGCAAAGAGCTAAAGATAAGGATGAGTATGCCTTTATTTTTGCAAGAAGAGAGATTGCTAGAGTATGTGTCTTCAGGACTAATGGTGGCTTCCAAAGAGTAATTTTTAAAGAAACAAAATAAGCATGAATTAACTTTCAATATAAGCAATGATATGTAATAGTTGGTTATCAATTGTAGTGGCACCAGCTAGCACCTCTGGCATTTAAGGGTCATTGAATGCTTTTAGAAGAATTCTTTATTTTCAAGGGTTTTTAATGAGCAAAGAAAAAAAAACAAAAACAAATAAAGCATTCTTTCCCTGGCTAAAGCTGCTGTGGAAAGCCTCGGCTTAGGAAGGTGGAAATCTGTTGGCGCTTAGATTTAGTATAGCACAGGAATGGAAGTAGAGAAGTTTTATTCAGTACTTTGAGTGCTCAGAAAATGCAATCAGTGTATCCTACATGATGTTTCATAGCCAGAATCAGTGTGTTAAGCATGATGATTCATAGCCATTGACCCTAAGGCTTTTACTAAGACTGAAGATTCACCCTTGAATTAGGTCTGGGGAAATGGCCACCAGGAGGATTTACTTTAGAAAAAAAATGAAGTTCTATTCTAATTCAATAGTGTGTGGTGAGTGTGCAGACTATAAGACACCAGTGAGTGCCTACAATTTGCCAGTAAGCCATGGCGTAAGTCTGCATCCTCTGTGTGTGCAGACTAGCTCTAGTGTGGTTGGAGGGTGGGAAGATAGACTGGTGACGTTAGCTTTTATGAACTTCTTTCTCTTCAGTAAAGACTTAACTCACATCTTGCTATCAGTAAAGAAGTTGTTCCTAAACTTTGAGCTGCTTAAGCTTGCCCACTAAGTGAGGTGTACCATCTTCTTCCCCTGGGGATCGTCTGCCTGGTAATACCTCAGTGTCCAGCAGCTCTTGGTGCCTGACAGCTCTCTGGCCTTATCACACCCATCGAGCTGACTGCGAGGACCTGAGCATCCTTCCCTTCCCCGAATCAGGGCCTCAATGTCGTCTTTCTTGTTGTGTCCTTGCTGATGTAAAAGTGTTTAATGCTTCCTGGCTGTAGTGGGTAGCATGCAGATAAGAATTTAACTGGTTATTCTTGAATTTCTTTTACAATAAACCAATTTTTATAATCTTGGGGGGGAAAAAAAAGACAAGGCCTTGCTTCTCATCCACTCCCCACTGGGAAATTAGAAATAGCCCATGACAAAAGCAAATCGACTACATACACATAGTTTTCACATAGCTTTTAAAACTGCTAAATTACAATATTAATAATTTTTGTTATTAGTGGTGTAAGTATTTGGTGTATGGGTGGGTAGGGATCTCACTCTGTAGCCCATGCTGGCATCAAACTCGTAGACATCTTCTGGCCTCAGCCTCTTGAGTTCTGGCGTTACAGGCACGAGTTTCCTGCACTGGACAATGTCACAGAAGTAAAGCTACACTTCCTGAACACTTGCTGGGACCTTTGTAGCTGAAGACAACGACGGAAGGAGGCCTGAGCCCGCCCGCCCGTTCCCATTCCTGGGCCAAGCTTTTAGGCTCCGCCTACCGCACCCACTTCTCTTAGCCTCCAGTCACCTTGCCCCTCCTGAAAAACCCTCACAGGCTCCCAGACTGCATTTTCCTTTGCTGTGACCTGCTGTGCTGCAAGGTGAACCACAAGTCCTAGTCCCATGAAACAGTTACCTCACAGGGCCGTCCCAGGAACCCTCACTAGGGGTTCCTGCATAGGTGTGTTGTATTAGGGGTTAGTGACCTGTGCCCTCAGAAGGGCTTTTGTGAGCATGAAAGAACTACATCCTGAAGATAGAGGAGAAGCATGACCTTGAATCTAAACTGGCTGGGTCTTAGGAGACACTCAGGGCAGGGATGAGAAGGGTTAGGCCTGAGTAACAGGGCCTGGCCTATGGCCTAATTTCCTGTCCTGAGAGAGGCGCAGAGGGCTTCACACCCAAGTTGCCTGTGACCCTGGGCCAGGGCTGGTCCCAACCTGTTGTGTTTATAAAGGTGTGTGTAGGTCTACATGTGGGTAGACACACATGTGATGGTCAGAGGCCAACATCAGTGATCTTGCTCCACTGCTGTTCATCTCTCACTGAACCTTAAGTTCACCCATTGGTTAGACTGATTGGCTAGCAAGCTCTGGGGATCTGGCTGTCTCTGCCTCCTTGGCACAGATTACAGACAGTCGGCCCTGGAGATGAACATGGAGGCTAAGGATCTGAACTCAGATCCCCAAGCTTGTGCACGTGCTTCATTGATTCAACCATGTCCCAGCCCCTTTCTTCATATTTATTTATTTATTTATTTATTTATTTATTTATTTATTTATTTATTTATTTATTTTTATTTACTGGTTCAGTTCTTTGCTGTGTATGTAACCCAGGTTGGCCTTGATCCCACAGTCCCCCTGCCTCCCCCTGCCTCCTAAGTGGCAGGTATACACCACAGGGCCTGTTCTGTCTTTTCTTCTGTCCTTCCCTGTGCCTTCTTGGGGGCCTCTCAGTGTCTCCAAGGCCATGGCCCTGTCATAACCTCCTTTAGGCAGAAGGGAGTCTGCCTGGGCTGAGATGCAGGGCTACTTCTCAGAATCACCCTTGAAGAATGCAACATTGCAAGGAAGTAAAAACTTTCCCCGGAACTTTTTTGAAGTGTCACTAGCTCGGATGAACAAATGATAGGGTCACTCCATACAAAGGAATGCTGCCATCCATAGGGAGGAATGAAGTGCGGTGACAGACAACACCACGAACTTGAAACTGCTCTGCTGAATGGGAGAAACCAGACACAAGGGCCACATACCGTGTAGCCCTGTGTACAAAATGCTGAGTCCATTTCACAGGCGCTGAACATAGATGGTGACAGTAATGGCTGCACCCCCAACCCCCGGCTGAGTGAAGAGGGGAGTGTGGGTAACTAGTACTGTTGGGGTGGAGGAGCAGTTCTTTGGAGATGAGGAAAACAGTTCAGAATTCCCTATGGTTGTGACAAGGCATGACACAGCGAGTATGTCAAATGCCACTGAAATACAATTGAACATGACATTTTTTCAGTATTTTGTTTTTTGGGGCAGGGACTCACATAACCCAACCTGACTTTGAACTCACTTTATAGCCAAGAATGACCTTGAATTCCTGGTCCTCTCGCTTCTATCCCCTAAGAACTGGGATTAGAGGTAGCACTGCCATGCCTTGTTTATGTGATACTGGCACTAGGACCCAGGGCTTTGCGCATGCCAGGTAAGCACTCCACGGACTGAGCTACACCCTCAGCCCCTGCGTGGTTAATTTTATTCATTTTAACCACAAATTCTAAAAAGCTAGGGTGGGTTCCTCAGAGGCCCCAGATTTAGATGAGGATGTCTGTCCCCTAGAGCAGAAAGATGTCCCTAGTTTAGCTCGGAAGACTCCTAAGGCTCGAGAGTAAACCAGGACTGCACTTTACCCCACCATAGGCCTAAAAGGAGAGAAGAGAGGAGGGGGCAAGCAGACTGGCAGGCAAGCTGGGGAGAGCATCCCCAGCTGGGATCTAGACTCATCCTCAGCTTGTGTGCCCTTGAGCAAAATGTTAAGTATCCTTGGCCTTTATTGGAAGCAGGAGGGTAATAGTAATGATCCCCAAGTCCCTGGCAACAGGCTATAAGGAACGTATGGGACAGAGCTGTGGAAAGCATCCCAGTGTCATCGGTAATTACCTCTGACAGTAGATTCATCGGAGAGGACATTGGAGAAGTCATCATAACTATTACAAAGAATAGCCACACAAAGCAGAGGCCAACACTGTAGAGAAGCCCAAGGAGCCGTTGGGTCCAGCTCTCGGCCTTCTAAGGGGAAAGAAAGCCAGAACTCTGAAGCAGTCATGTGTTCAGAAGGGCTGCCATGATTCTGTGCCAAGCTCTCTCCCAAGCCCTGCATAAATGGAACAACATGGACAAATGCCCGCCCTCAGGAGGGGTGTGTTCTACCTCCATTGGCAAACATTCAACAGTAGTCAGTCCACGATGATGAAATGAGACAGAGCCCCACAGTGGGCAGCTGGGAGCATTTAAGATGTGAGACAGCATTGACACATCTGAGCCAAAAGGGGTCAGACCACCTGCTCAGCTACCAAGATACTGCTCTTTTGAGACCAGCACTGTCCCCTTGGACTGCCATTAAAATGCTAGATTCCATAGCCTTGATGAAAACCCAAGTGCCAGACTGCTGGTCAATCCAAGGAGAAAGAGACGTGCTACCACAGAACAGGATGCCTGGGAACAGAATAGAAAAATGCCTATTCTAAGCCTGTTGGGCTCAAGGAGGCAGATTGTCTGGGTCCTGAGAAAGCCCTTGTACTCTACCTAGTGAGGGCATGGAGAAGGCAGCAGCAGAAGCCTGTTTCCACACCCTCATTTTCAGGATCCAGGTAAAGTAAATCCCAGGGGATGTCAAGGTAACAGGAGACGAGACGTTAGGGCACTGGTTCCAGGGGCTGCCTGGATCCAAGGGAGATCAGATCAACCAGACATCCGTGTTTAGTCAACAGCTCCCGAAGCCAAGAATCCACCATTCTCACAGGCTCCTGTGGGCCCTGGGACTCCAGACAAGTGGGTAGGGAAAGCAGGTGAGGACTGATCTGAATAGAGGAATAATGGACCAGGGTGGCAACCGACCCAGAGAGGAGGCAGGCAGCAGGAGGACTAGAGACTTTGACTGGTAGGTGGCTGCTGTACAAGCTGTGAGGGTACAAAGGAAGGGGGCAGGGAGGAAGAATAGGAGGGAGCAAAGGAAGCTGGGACTGATCACAGAGGCGCAGCCATACTGTTCACAGTCCAGATAGCCAGTGCCAGCCCAGGGCTATCCTGGCGTTGTCCTCAGCCTCCCGAGCCTGCCCACAACCCATCAATACCCCTTTTGTGGCTCAGGTACGATCTCAATCCTTCCTCTGTAGGCCCTGTTGTGTCCAGAGGCCTGGCAGCATCTGGTGCCTCAGGGTGGAGTGAAAAACTGGGAGGCATCTTCTCCTGCTGGCACCAGAAGCCACAAACAACTAGCTTATCACTGTCCCTTTGTGTGGGGGAACAATGAGCCCCAAAGAACCCAGCCCCCAGAGAAAGGAAGTTGTAGGACAATGACCACCCCCACCCACACCACTTCCTAGTTGGCATGGAAATGAAGGGGTGGGAGAAACCCCAGTGTCCTGAACTCTGAGTCTGGTGACCATGTTCCTACTTGCAAGGTATCCAGGTCCTCTTAACCATCACTGGCAGGAACTTAGCCTAACCTTATCTACCTAGGACCCCAGGCTGCCAATATACTCCTGGTCTCCATGGAGTTCTGCTTGATATGGATGTCACCTCTGAGCTGGTGTCTGTCACCCCTGGTAACTGCCATGAATTCTCTCTCCCATCTTGCTTCATTTCTACCAGTTGCCCATCCAGGCCCTCCAATATTGCACATCTGGACCAATCAAGTGGACTGCCACAACAAAACACCACAGGGTGTGGCTTAACAGAACCAGGTCTCTGTTCTGAGGCTGGAAGTCTGAGACCAAGCAGGCTCAGTTTCTCCTTGACTTGACAATGGCCATTCTCAGGCAGAGGGTGTCCTCCTGTGGCCTGGCACTAATGGCCTGCCTCACACTGTGTATTTATCTCCTTCTTGTCCAGACACCAGTCCTATTGAATGAAGACAGATCCCTCATCTAACTTTAATGACTCTTCCAAAAATTGCAATTTATAGGCACAGGCCTATTTGGAATTAGGGCTCAAGTATGCAGATTTGAAAGGAATACAATTCACTCCTAACTGTCTCCAACAGCATCAGCAGTAGCCCCCAGCCCTCATCTAGTCTTATTGCACATTCTGCAGGGTTTCCCACACTATGGCCCTCAGGGCCACCCTAGCCTTACCTAGCCTTTTTCTTTTCTGTTTCCTCTCTCTTTCTCTCTCTCTCTCTCTCTCTCTCTCTCTCTCTCTCTCTCTCTCTCTCTCTCTCTCTCTCTCTCTCTCTCTCTCTCTCTCTCTCTCTCTCTCTCTCTCTCTCTCTCTCTCTCTCTCTCTCTCTCTCTCTCTCTCTCTCTCTTTCTTTATGCATGCATGTATGTGGACAGGCTCACGTGTGTGCATGTGTACACATGTGTGGAGATTGAAAACTTTCAGATGTCACTCCTCAGGAAGCGTCCCTTCTTTTGTTTGAGGGTCTCTCATTGGCCTAGAACTTTGCCAAGTAGGCTGGACTAACTGGCCAGTGAGCTTCAAGGATCTGCCTGTCCCCAACTCCTATTACATTATCATGGGTTTACGAGTGTACACCATGCCTGGCTCCTGTGAAGCTTTGTGGGATAGAGCTCACGCCCTCACACTTGTAAGGTAAGAGCTCACCTGCTGAATCCTCTAGCCAGTATGTTGTTTTCCTCAGACCTTACCATAATACACCAATAATATATGCTTATTTGTTTGCTGTCTTGCATCCTTGACTGAAATGTCTGGATGGAAATGAAGGGGTGGGAGAAACCCCAGTGTCCTGAACTCTGAGTCTGGTGACCATGTTCCTACTTGCAAGGTATCCAGGTCCTCTTAACCCTCACTGGCAGGAACTTAGCCTAACCTTATCTACCTAGGACCCCAGAGGCAAGGCAGAGATCTGATGTTTCATATGGTACAGAACCACTCATTCCCAGAACAGGACCCAGTCCTTAGTGGGTGCTCAGTAAACATCCACAGAAGAAACAAAGGAATCCCTTCCTACTTGCCACACTGTATTTTGGTCCCTTCCTAGATTCTAAGACTCCCCCAAACTCCAAGTGCTGCCCACACTATTCCCCAGATCTAACATATGATTTGTCAGAATAATATATGTCTTCTCTAGCATTCAGCTCCAAGGAATTCCCATGCAGGTGCTTGCTCTATACCCTTGGGTGGGCTAAGCACTAGACCACAGGCCAAAAACACATATTGCATTGGGATTACCTTGTATATGTGACTGTATTGGCAAACAAGACTGGGAAGTCCTCAAAGACAAGAGAGTCCCATCTTCTGCACCCAGCACAGGGTCTGGTCTTAAATTCAGCTAAGTCTCAACTAACAGATTTCACAGCCAGTCTACTCCAAACCTTCCTCCTCTCATTCACTTATCCAAATTATAACAATAGAACATTCATATCAGTTTCTCAAGCAAGAGTCGGTGAACTTAAGGAATCTGTGAAGTTGGATGGAAACAAATTATACGTTTAATTTTACTAAACTACAATGAATCTATACTCCCACCATAAACACAGACTCTGCCTCAGTTCTATTTGTATTACTGTAATAAAACACCCCAACAGAAGCAACTTGAGGGGGTGGGTATTTGGCTCACAATTCCAGGTTAGAGGCCATCATTGTCTGGAAGTCAAGAGGCAGGGACTTGCTGCAGCAAGTCACATCCACAGCCAAAGGCAGTGAGGGAATGATGTGTGCACACTAGTGCTCAGGCCACTTTCTCCTTTTTTGTAGACCAGGACTCATACTCAGAGACTAGCATGGCCCCATCTAGTCTGGGTCTTGCCACATCCATTAAGATAGTAAAGATAGTCCATCACAGACATATGCACAGGGCAACCTAACCTAGACAATCCTTCACTGAGCTCCTCTTCCCACATGAGTCAATGCCAACTTGACAAAGCTAACCATCACAGACAGCAAAGCACAGTGGTAGCAGCAGGACTCATGACTTCTCACTAATAGAAGTCACTTTGTAATTGTAGTAGGTATAAAATACCGTGAACTTTCCTCCCCACACTGATATTAACACACCTATTCAAATCTTGTTGTGTGTTAATATAATGCATGTATACATGTCACATATTTCTATATTTTAGTAGCCATGACATGTTTACCTATGCTTGGTTTCCTTCCCAATCCTTAGTGTTATATTTTAGGCATTTAAAAACATTTTTCTGAGAAGGGGTCCAAGAACTTTACCTAATGGCCAGCAGATTCCCAACCCCAGGACCTGGCTCTTTCCTAGGACCTGAGTTTCAACCAGGAATCAGATCAAATCTTTACTTTTAAGAGCTGAGCCCTAGTGAGTGACTCAGAACAAACATGTGCACAAATGAATCAACAATACTATGAGAGCTGCCGTGAAGCAGATACAGCAACCCAGGCTGACAGGAGTGCTTGGGGGAGGGACTGCTTTCATGAGTGGTGAAAGCCCTGGGGGAGAGGACAGAGACCCCGATGATAAGGAGAGTTGGGGAGCCATGTTCCCAGTAGAGGTGATGGCACAGCAATGTCCTGGAGTCAAGGCTGGGCTGGGCAGTTGCTGTGCCTAGAGGGGACGTGGGGATAGAGGCTGAAGTGTTGGCTTGTGGAATGCAAAGGCACATCAGGAGCTGGGTTTCATCACTAGGACAGAGAGAAGTTCTAGCGCATTTTAGGAAACTGATCAGATTAGGTTAGAGTTCAACCGTCGTGTTGGCTTCCAGGGCCATGTGAAAGCAGGGACAGCTAAGGAGGCCACTCCAGAGAAGAAACAACAGAGTCTTCGACCCAGGACAAATGCAGGGCAGGGGAGCGCTGGACAGGAAAAGGTGGTGGGTTGGGAATGTTTGAAAGAAACCAGAGCAGACAGAACCTGCTAGCCTGATGGGGGTGAGCAGGAGCAGACAGACTAATGACACATCAAGGTGGCCTGAGTAACAGGAATTGCAGGTGACCGTGAGGCGATGAATGAGTCAAGAAGGAACTCTGGCCCTGAGGGCACAGGACCAAGAGCCCAACTTCTGTCACCTGACACCAAGTCCAAGGCCCTGCCCTACTCAGACCTCTACCTGCTCTGCTCCCTAAGGCAAGCCTGTCTATAGTCTGAGCTCCATCTGAGTAATCAGTGATGCATTCTCCCTTCTGTCTGCCTCAGCCTCATCATTCCATCCTTTGACTCCAGCATACACCCTCCTCCTCCATGCTGGCCTCCTGGGTTTTACATGCTACCTGCCCTGCAGGCCACCTATCTGGCACTCTGTCTTCCTCCTGGCTGGTACTAGTCCTTTGGGGGCCAAAGAGCGGATGCTCTTTTGTTGTCGCTGTGACAAAATACCTGACATAGGAAACTTTAGGAAGGGGGTGGGTATTTTGGCTCACAGTTCTGGGGCACAGTTCATCATGGGAGCAAAGAGGCAGCTCACATCATGCCTGCAAGCAGGAGGTAGAGAGACAAATGCAGCCACTTCTCCCATGCTTTTCCCATGTTGTTCAGCTCAGGGCCCCAGCCCATGGGATGATATTACCCTCCTTTAGGTTGCGCCTCCTTACCTCAAGCTAGAAAACCTCTCACAAACGTGCTAGAGACTTGTCCCTAGTTGACTTTAGACCTTGTCAAGTTGATAACCGAGACAAACTGTCACATATTATGCACTCCCGCCCCAGGTGCCCATTCCAGGACTAGCCTGCATTCATCCTGGATGCCACTCACAGTCTCTCCGTGTGTCCTCAGGACTGCCAGCAGCAGTATCGATTTGTTTCTGAAATCTTTTACTTGGTAGCTCCTGACTTCAATGGTTAATTTTAAAATGATGGTTATTTTTAAATGTGACATTTAAAAGTGTCTGTGGAAAGGCTTGGCATGAGTGAAGCCATGGCCCCCATTCCCAGTACTCCTCCAAGATTATTAGTAAGACCTGAAATTCTGCTAAGGATATTCTGGATCCAAACATAAAACCAGAGTCCAGCTAGGTTATTGTTTCTTCACTAGCCTTCAAGTCACAGACAAAACCAAACAGAGGTGTCCTGTGAAAGCCATGTCACTTCATGCACCTTCCTGGTAGGGAGGTGAGGGCTGCGTGGGTCTCCAGACTCTGGTGATGGCTTCTCGTCTCACTCACATCACACGCGTTCCATTGGCTCTCCCTGCTTGGCAGTCTTTAATCACAAGTGCATCTCGTTTCCCATAAACACTACAGCCAGCATGCTTTTCGTTCTTAGCATGAATGTTTTCAATTGCCTGCCAGAGCTGGCTGTGTGCACAGACCCAACATGGAGAAGGAACTGCTTCCCTGGATTCAAGAGAAGAATGCCATGGGAGCTACGGCCTGGGGAACTGGGCTTGCTTTGAGTGACAGGCTGGCAGAGAACAGAACTCACCATTGTAGTAAGTTACTTTTCTGTTGCTATGATAAGACACCATGACCAAGAAAACTCAAGGAAGAAAGAGTTTAATTTGGCTCACGATTCCAAAGAGATAAGAAGAGTCCATCATTGAAGGGAAGCCGAACCACAAATGACAGGCATGGCAACAAGGAACAGGCAACTGAGAGGTCACCTCTTCCAAAGCAGCACAAAGCATGGAGAGGAAACTGGCAACGCCGCACTTCCTAGCCATCCCCAAACAGCGCCGCCAACAGAGGCGGGGTGCAAGTGTTCAAATACCCAAGCTCCTGGGGCTTATTTCCCATCCAAACCACATCACAGACTCAGTACTTACTATATCCTGACCTTAGGGGCAGCGGTGGGAGTGAGGCAGCTGCAGACACTCAAGGCTCATCTCCTCTTTAGATGGGAAAAACTTATTGCCACCTGACTCCAGAAGCCGCGCAGACGGAGACACTGCCGGCTTCCCTGATGGATAAGGACATCAGGGAGAGCCTGGACATAAGGTATGATGTCAAGGATGTGACAAATGCAAAGATTCTGACCAAGCACCTTGGTTCCAGTGGAGCACTTCCAGAACAGGAACTCAGTCCACACTGCAGAGGAAGACAGCAAATGGACCCTAGCTAAGCCCTGGGGCAATGATTGTCTTTGGCAAGTCCATTATACCCGCCTGAGCCTCCGTCCTGTCATTTATAAAGCAGGGACAATGTTTTCAGGGATGGCACTAACTGATTCTGAGGTTAGGGGAACCGTGGCCAGCACATAGCATTTGCTCTATAGATGATGTCTGTTGACATTGTGGATCAAGACTCACAAAGTAACTAGTGCAACCCTCAGTGGCCACAACAAAGCAGAGGAAGCAGCTAGCTCTCCATGGATGGCTCACACTGGTGTGAACACGACAGGCCTAGAAGGATTCCCACACAGCTGCTTTGTCTCTCATATCAATTCATTGCAGCTCTGAGCTAACCTGCCAGCCCCCAGGACTGCTCCTACCAAACAGCCCAGCCTGGAGGGAGCCTTGAATGCTGGGATGGGGAATTGATGGATGTGAAGGGGACCAAGGAAGATTTCACAAGCCAGATAGATTTTTGCAGTCTATTGATTTTGGAAGGCTGTTTGCTCAAGTCATCTAAGGGATCTTGCAGGAGGTCAGCCCACAGTGCGGCGCCTGGAAAAATGAAGCAGAACACTTTTAATTCCTTCTGTGGCTCTGGGACACAGGGCTGTGCCAGGCCCTCCTCATTGACTGCAGGGCTCATTCCACACCTCAGTTCCTCTGGGGAACCCAAGCAGGGCAGCAATTCTCTGCTTCTGTTTCAGAAATGGTGAATACATGGACAGAACGAGAAGACTCATGTTAAAATGACACCTGGCTCCCTTCTTCCTGCCTGTGTTTCCTTTCTGCTTGAATGTGTGTTTCTTAATACCTATGGGTAGCTTGTACAAAGAGCCTGATACCATCCTTTTATTATTATTATTATTATTATTATTATTATTATTATTATTATTATCATTATTATTATTTTAAAGACAGAGTGTCATTCTATGGACCAGACTGCCAGACCAGCCTAGAATTCACCATAATCATGTCACTTTGGAAGAAGCATCTTTGCCTTTGGTAGTGTGATGGGAGATGTCATTCTGTAAATTTGTTTCTCATATTGGTTAATGAATAAAGCACTGCTGGCCAATAGGAAAGCAAGATAGGAGGACTAGGAGACAAGGAGGATTCTGGAAGATAGGGAGGAGTTCCAAGATGGAGGACAGAGAGAGAACGCCAGCCTCTCTCTCTGGTAAGATGAGACTACGTGGAAATACTTAGATTAATAGAGATGGGATAATATTTAAGACAGAGCTAGCCAATAAGAAACTAGTAACTGGCCAACAGAATTATATCTAATACAGGGTCACTGTGCATTATTTGGGGCTTGCGTGGCGGTGGGACCGGCTACAGGGAAAAACCTACTCCTAACAGTAGTGAGTCAAGCAGATGTATGGTTGAACCTCAATTTGACCTACTCACTAATGCCAAGTAGCCAAACCTTCCCAACTTGGTGCCCCCATGTGCAAATGTTACCACTTATCAGGATTGCTGCAAGTCTATATACATTTTGAAATAAAGAGGCAGGAACACCACCTCTGAGAGACCATGTTATAAGATTCACTTCTCACCTGGCAAATGATTCCCAGGCCATGTACTATTATATGTTCCATGAGTTAGGGATTGCCTTGATACTTGCAAATGGCTCAAAAACTCAATAGTATTTTGTATGTGGAATGTTCCTTTACACTGTGTGAAGATGTGTTGCTTTGATTGGTTTAATATAGAGCACAATAGCCAATAGCTAGACAGGAGTCATAGGCAAAACTTCTGGACAGAGGGAGCTCTGGGAGGAAGAAAGGCGGAGTCACTAGCAAAACAGAGAGGAAACAAGATGGTGATGGGAGATGTTATTCTGTAAATATGTTTCTCATATTTACTGGTTAATGAATAAAGCACTATTTGGCCAATGAGAAAGCAAGATAGGCGGGGCTAGGAGACAAGGAGGAAAGAGGAAGTAGGGAGGAGGAGTCAGCATGTAGAGCATGGAGAAAGCAAGATGCTGGCCTGCCGTGCTCGGATAAGATGACCACTTGGAAATACTTAAATAAGTAGAAATGGGTTAATAATTAAGACAGAGCTAGCCCATAAACAATAATAGTAACTGGTCAACAGCATTGTATCAAATACAGAGTCTCTGAGTGTTATTGGGGGCTGGCGTGGTAGCAGGGCGGCGGGACCAGACCGGCGGGGAAAAAACGTGATCGTAACAAGATGGGGAGTACAGAGTGAAGGTAACCAAGCCACATAAAAGAACTAGATTTAAAAATATGGATTACACAGAGACATCTGACCTGAGCTTGTGGGAGCTCACTGACTTGGGCCAACAGCTAGGGAGCCTGCATGGAACCAACTTAGGTCCTCTGCATGTGTGTGACAGTTGTGTAGTTTAGTCTGTTGTGGGGCTCCTAGAAATGGGATCAGGACCTGGAGCTTGAGCTGGCTTTTGGGAACCCAATCCCGATGCTAAGATGCCTCGCCTGACCTTAATGCAGGGGGAAGAACTTGGCCCTGCCCCAACTTGATGTGCTATTCGTTGTTGACTCCCATGGGAGGCCTGCCCCTTTCTGAATAGAGATGGAGGAGGAGTAGATGAGGGAGGGGTAGAAGGGGAAAGGACTAGGAAGAGAGGAGGAAGGGGAAACTGGCTGGTACATAAAATGAATTAAAAAATTTTTAATTAAAAAAAGAAAAAATATGGGTTAAGTTAAAAGAACTAGTTAGGAGCAAGCCTAAGCTAAGGCTGAGCCCAGCTACACAAGGCACTAAATGTGGTACTTGAATGTCCAAACTTAGTGCCTGAGAAAGAAAAAAGAAGTTCTGGGCAATGAGCTGGATATAGTCCTACATACTCCTACAGTGATGGGGGGATGTCCTGTATACATAGTTATCTTACTGGTTGATGAATAAAACAGTTTGTCCAGTAGCCAGGCAGGAAGTATAGGTGGAACAATCAGACAAGGAGAATTCTTGGGAAAGGAGAGGCAGATTAAGACCACATGAAAATACATAAATTAGGGGCTGGAGAGATGGCTCAGTGAGTAATAGCACTGGCTGCTGATCCAGAGGACCTGGGTTCAATTCCCAGCACCCACATGGCAGCTCACAACTGTCTGTAACTCCAGTCCAAGGGGATCTGACACCATCACACCAATGCACATAAAATAAATTTAACTAAATTATTTTTAAGAAAGAAAATACATAAATTAATAATAATGGGTTAATAATTAAGTCAGAGATAGCCAATGAGAAGCCCTAGCCATCGGCCAACAGTTTAATAATTTATATGTCTCTGTGTGTTTATTTGGGACTGAAGGGGGGCGGGACCAGGCAGGACAGAAAGCTCCATCTTCACTACTGTCTCTCAGGTGGGCTGGTACTCAGCAGCATACAGAGATGCAGCTTCCAACTGGTGCCCACGGGTTGGAGTCAGCCACCCATGCCACCTGCCAGTGTCATGGGCTAAGCTGAGAGGCACAGGTGGGTGACATAGCAGTTTAAGATCTGTCTCACATCATCAAAAAATGCTATAGATGCTTAGCAGAGCCAGGTCCAGATACAGATAACCTCTAAAATGATACAATATGTCTAAAATGTGCTTAGATGCTGAAGAAAAAATGGATATAGATAGTCATAAAAAATAGTTTAAAAATAATAAAGTCTTTAAAAAGAAAATAAAACAATATTTTTCTAAAAAGCCACATAAAGGTGGGAAATACACAGGACATCTGGATCTTGTATGGTTTTTATTGACTTTAAATGTTTTGAATGCTAATGAACAGAGAGTGACAGTTGCTGAGAGACACAGGATTGTAAAAGGACTGCTGACTTAAATCAGCCTACATGCTTTAGAAATGCCTTAACTTTAAAACAGAAGTCAAGAAATGCATTGCTTTGGGTAAGAGGTTACGCTTTTGTTTCCATATAAAAATGAAAGGGCTATGCATTCCTCTAACGTTAAAGAGGATTAGGTTTGATGGGGACAGCGTGGGGAGGGGTGTGGGGGGGGCAGATGCCAGAAAATCCTGGCTGCAGACATAAAGAAATGAATCTAGAAAAACTACAAGACAAGTGATGTATATTTTACCTGCTCCAACATAAAAAAAAAATTTTTTTTGTCTGTCTTGTGTACAACACATGGTCCATACCTGTGTTAGTGTAGATACGTAGCTTACCTTTGAAAGTTTGTGTGTTTTCAGAACAAGGGGACCAGACACCAATGAAAATGGGTGGCCCAGGTGATCCAGCCTCTCAGAGTGCCTCTGTTGCAGCTTCCTCAGAGTTTTACATTCAGAACAGCTTCAAGGCTACTGGCTGAGATGGTCCAGCCTCATAGACAATTCCAGCCAGATGTGAGATAAACCCTACATTTCCTCATCACACTGACACTAGACAACAGCTAGCTCTCCCAGGACTTACTTGAACATTACCTTAATTTTCTCAGCTCCCTTAAAGATGACTTTACTCCCAGATAACAGGAAGCAATCTAGAGAACATGATGCTTACATTCTCAAGAGGTGGGGTGAGTGGTTTCTGGTCATTCAGTGGGTTATGGATGTTTGTTTTTGTTTGGGGGGGTTTACACGCTGTTATTAGTCATGGTCAGGGAAAAAGCTAAACAAAGGAGATTAGAGTCAAGGATCTCTTTCTGAAGAGAAAAGGGGGGTATAACATAGAAATTATGGGATAAAAGGATGTATTGTTAAATCTAATTTTGAACATCCATCCACTAGTCTTAAATATTTTCCATTGGTATGAATTTATGTATATTTATACAAATTTAAGGTTATTTTATTATACTGCATAATGTTTCTATTTTTGTTTAAAAGCTATTTAAGATAATAAAGAAATCTAGATTAATAGTCATCTATAACTATCAAACTTATAGTCACATTAGGTATATTTTGAGGTCATACAGAGATATAGTTATAGACAGATATATGATCCCCAAACACTTTAAAGATCTACAGAATATGACATTTAAAATGTTTTAATAATGTAAGTCTTTTCTTGACAATGAGACATATCTGCCTCAGGCAACACCAATATACTTCAAAAAAGGATGATGGGCATCAAAGAAACTCCAATTGGAGTTTACTTTCATTGTGGCAAAAGATAGCCATTTGGGCAAGAAACTGCTGACAATATGCTATCCAACCTGGGTAAGCAGGGCACAAAGAAGGGTCTGCCAAACTTTGCCACAACAAATTTTGAATAGTCTTTCAAAATCCCTGCTTCACAGAAAAGTCTGTCAACGATTTTTGGCCAGTAGGCTAAAGATGGATTCCCTACAGTTGCAGGGGAACCTCGGGTGACTTTCTAGGAAGCCAGCTATCTCCGTCATTTCTATAGTTTTGGAAGTTGCTGTCTATGCACTTTCTGTTTATTCAAGTAATAGTTTATTCTTCTTGGGTCTCTGGTAGAGATTGAAGACTAGACAGTTACAGTTTTATAGTTTTCCTTATTACAAAATTTAAAAAAGAATCTTCCGTAAGAGATATAAAGTTTATAAGGTGAAGAAACATAAAAGCTTAAGTTGTTTATCTGAAAAAGATTTTATGGTCTAAAAATGTTTTTAGGATGGTAATGCAAATTACCACAAAAAAATGGTTTAGGTATAAAACTTTAGACTAAGATGGACTGTAAATTGTAAATGTAGTTCTTACCTGATAATTGATCTTATTATACATAGTTTTTACTGTGTCACGTCAGTGCCTCCCAACATAAGCTTGTGAGTGAACTCCCTTTGTGCCCCTGAAGCACAGACTCCACAGCCTACAATGCTTATTCTCTGGCCCTTTATAGAAAACATTCACCAACCCTTAACTTAGAATGCCTGTTCTGTACTAACAAAGAGAACTTTTAGACCTCTTGGATGCAGAGGTTTCCTATCCTGTACGACCCATATATTCTGGATGAAATGAGAACTGCAAGTGAATTCAACTGGCCAAACTGTCCCCAAGTCTTCATCTTCTTCACAAAGCTATTCCGAGTTACCCTTTTAACAGAGCTGGCACATTCATACTTTCCCTCAGATAGTGTCTGCTGAAGAGGGCCATTTCTTAAGAGCCTCATTCTGACGCAGAGAGATAGCTTTTCTCAGAAAAGTGTCCATCTATCGCCTCTGGCATTTGGGTCAAGTCACTCATCCTAGAAGTGTTGATATCACATGGGAGCAGTAGTGTCCACACCAACTGTGTGATTGGCAGCTGGGGCAAAATGTGCATATGTTGGGAGAAATACACATGTTGGACTCCATGAAATATAAAGCTTAGTGCATTACCAGGCATGGAAGAGTACTCAATGGACACGAGGGTGCTACTTGATGGACATAAAGGGCATCTCCCTCCTCCCCATCCCATTCTCACTGTGCTCATGTCTATCGCAAGAAAATGTGGATGAGATTGCTCCGAGCAAGCCACAAGATCTAACTGACTTAAGGAAGTTTGAGTGGGCTAGCAGAATTATCACACAAGCTGAAATTCGAATCTTTGTGGGAATCGGGGTCAGCTCTTGGGTTGGGTCTAAGTCCTGAGAACCAAGACTAGAGTCATTTGGTGAAGCCACTGAAGCCGGACTCAGGTCAGAGAGAAGCAAAGTGATCTGGGGAAGGTTCATGACAGGCTGTGGACAGGAAGGAAGGAGGGGTAACATATTGCTTATGACTGAGGCTCAGTCTCCCACTGAGAGTGCTGACTGAGAAGGCCAGTGAGAACTTGCAAAGTCACCACTGACTCCCCTCACTGAGTCAAGAAAGCCAGCTCAGTGTTTCACACATGCTTAGGTGGAGTCAAATGTCAACCATAAGGCAGGCTGGTTGTTTCCTGTGGGTAGAAAATCACACAGACAAGATGACTTGGCTACAAAAGTGATCAGTTGTTGGCTTAGGAAGATAGATTGGTCACCCAAGTGCTTGCCTTGCAAGCATGACAACCTGAGTTCAATCCCCAAGAATTCACATAAAAAAGGCTTGGAGTGGTGGTACCACATGCTTGTAATCACAGCCCTGGAGAAGCAGAGGCAAGGAAATCCTTGGGGCTCACTGGCCGGGCAGCCTAGGCTCCTTGTTGAGTTCCGACTAGTTCTTTGAGAAACCCTGCGTCAAAGAACAAGGTACATGGTACCTGAGGAACTATAGCCAAGGCTGACCTCTGGCCTGACATGTGCACACATACACGTATGCACACACACACACACACACACACACACACACACACACACGCACACACTTGTATCAAAAGTGATAAATTATAATGAAATATGACCACGTACATCTATGCAGTGACCCTGAGGGATCAAAGAAACCCTTGACTTTGAGCAGTTCTTACCTATGCAAGATGGTAAGGTACTCCTCTGTGACCCTGGTGAGAGGGTCCTCTGTACTCTGGGGACACTCCATTCCTGCCTCCCTCCACACATCGTAACATTTCTCTTGACCGTCCTGTTCCCTCACTGCATTAATCTGGGCTTTCTGGAAAAGTGGCCACACCGGCAGAGAGGTTGGCAAGTCTAGTGTGCAGGGTGGTCTGGCAGCTGGAAACCCAGAGAAGAGTCTGGTTTTGAAGATCAAGACTAAGGAATATCTACTGGAAGAACACCCTTTGTTTGGAGAAGTTCATTCTCTGACTCCATTGAGACCCTTAACTGTACAGGGCCTACCCACACGATGGAGGGCACCCTGCTTTTTCTCAAAGACTATTGACTTAAAATGCTAGTCTCATCTGAAAACTGCCCTCACAGAAACATCCTGCGTAATGTTTGGCCCTATCTCAGGGCACCATCCTCAGCCAAGTTGACACATGAAGTTAGCCAACATAGTCAACATATTGTAGGGACTTATTGGAGGGCAGTTCTCACAGTAATTACTAGCCCAGTACATGCTGGTTGGAAATAATGGATGAGAATTAGCATGTGCAGCGTGGCAGCCCAGAGGTTCAGACATCTACTGCCATGTTTCAGAGCAGGGAACGGCTCCAGGGGGGCAAAGAACTTAGCGTGGAGGCTGGGACTGGCTTTTATAAGGACTGAAATGCATTCTCATGGGAACAACGCCTCCATGCTGTTGGGGTGCCCAGATGTGGTGGGGGTTATGCATAATGGGACACTGGAATACAAGGCCAGGGATAACAGCTTATGGAAGGCCTTAGCGTACCATGCAAAGAGTTCTCCGTTTTTTACAACAGAAGCCTGGCCAAAGCTTTAGAAACCCTGTTTGGTTAATCTGACCTCAACTCATCTCATGCTAGGGGCTAACCAGTTTACAGAGCAGCCCCTAAGAGGGTGCTTACATTTGCTCCGAAAAAAAACCAAAATTCTCATGTCAAGACCAAGTTTATGAGACTTGAAGAGAATCATGGATATTCACTCCAGCAGAGGACTGGCCCCAGGAAGGAGGGGCCCCCTCAGGCAGGAAGATGCTGGGAGGCCGAGCAAGCGGCCAGCCTGCTTGGTGGTAGGGAGCAGCCCAGAATTTTCCAAGGAGAAAGCCAAGTGTGGAAACAGCTTTCAGACACTCCTTCCAACCCTCTGGGCAGCCAGGGCACATGGTGCCAGGTCCAACACTGACAAAGTGATCCAGGGGAGCACTGAATCAACACCCAGCCCTGGGGACCTGGCCATGGCTCTGCAGCACCAGGGGAGAGTAATATCCGAAGGGACTGCTGGGATTCTGGGGCAGTACATGGGGTGCTGCTTTAATGAGCCCGCTGGGGAGCAGCTTTGCATGTGGGGACAGGACTCCAGCACTCTTATGTGTGCCTTTTCAAGAGTGTGGCCAAGCGTCAGGCACACGGGTACTGCGGCTCTTTTGCAGGCTGTCCCATGAGAAACTTATCTTCAAGGAATACTGAAGCAACAGCATTGGTGGATTCTATTGAAAAGGCACCATTGTGGTAGGTAATTTGAAATATGTATCTTCTATTGTCCTTACAGTGATAGACAAGTGAGCTCAGGTCCTCCTGTGTAGATGATGGCCAGGAGAGTGAGTTCATCCATGTACATAGCATCTTGGTCCCAGGGCATCAAACTCCTAAGACTTCTTTCAAAACTAGTGTCTCTTCCTGGATCCTCAACTCTGCTGGTTCCAATCACTGGATTAACAAGCATCTCTGTCTTTGCTCGTCTGCACTGTCCCGAGCCTTGGGGATATATCAGCAAACATCCCTGCCCCTGCAGATCTTGCATTTTATATAGGGTTGGGGCTGGGAAGATAGAAAGGAAACATACTGTAACACAAGTAAATTACATGGTATGTTTCAAAGGAGAAGCTGCTGCGGGAGACCAAAGTGGAGTTGGAAGGGAGTGGACAGTTGCAGGCACTGAGAACATGGGAGAAGACAGGGTGTGCATTGAATAAGGTAGGTACTCTGAAATCCACTTCTCAGAACTGAGCAAGTATGACTGGCCAGGTCCCCAGGTTCTAGGCTCTGAAATCCACTTACCTGTGGGACAAGCTTCACCAAGCAGGGAAAGTGAGGCTGTCCTGCAGACCAAGCTGTGGCCTACCTGCCTGTCTGCATCCTGCCTATGGGGACTGCATCTCCTTTGCTGGGATCAGTCCCACATGGCATTCCGTTGTGGTCTGAGGACTTTCCCAGCTCCTCCTTGCTCCAGGCCAGTTTCCTCTCGCTGGAGTTGCTCCTAAGAAACCTCTTGCTATCCTAACCCCATTTGGACATCTGCTTTCCGGGACTTCATGAGAAGGAGGAAGGGTGGAGTGAGGCTTGGAGCAGAGGCTTATTCATGTGAGCGCCATCAGGTCAGGTCCTCTGCTTGGGTTGGAAGCTGCTGGCTGGCCACTCTGTACTCCTTATCCACTGACAGATCTTTTCTGTCACCTCTGAAGTGGCTGCTCCACTGAATTCCCCCATGCCAACCCCACTGCCATATCCCACTGAGTGTCCTGCTAATCCTCTAGATCACTGCCTTGGGTCTAGTCCTCTTCTCCCACACCCAAGCCATCCAGGTTGTTCAGGTCCTTAGCAGACCTCAGCTTCTCTGCATCTCCTCCTCCCAACTGTAAGTCACCCTAACTGGCATCCACACATGCCCTACAGGTTGTGTAGACACGAAGGGGACATAGCCATCATGATCCCTGGGAGAGTCACTGGCAACATGATTTAGACTATTACATTCTTGGATCACCACCCTTGATTACAGACCACCAGCTAGGGATCTAACAGGCCATTCTGTCTCTGTCATTTTACCCTTCTATCTGTGCAGACCCAGCTACTGGCATCCTCTAAGCATGCCACCCAAATTCCCTTTCTGGCCTTTTATCCTAACTAGTTTACTAGAAACTGTCCCGCAGAGGTCAGGGCTCTGGAAGACATGCTATGCTGTAGGCTCCAGGTCCCTCTTCCCTTCCCTGTAACATAATTTCCTGCCAATGAGGAGCTACAAGGATTAACAAAGTTGATCACTATGATCACTCCACAATAATTGATCCTGAGTACTTGACTCGGCTAATGATAACAGAAGCAAAGCTCAAGTACCAAGCTTGTAAAACCCTGTCTCAGCTGCCAAGCCCTGCAGGCCTGGCAGTACATATCACACCTCTGGGTTGTCATATTCCTATCTGTTTGACATGGAGAATTATGGTGCCAACACTCAACACTCCCCAGCCTGTCACCAAGGCTGACCTCAGAATTCAGAGCTCTTAATACCATACAGGCACAGGCAAGCTCTCTATGTTGACTGGCCAGCAAATAGTCATCTTGTCTACCTACTGCTAATTGTTAGAAGCACAAGCTGGTTCCAGTGTCACTAGCAAACACTGACAAAGGCGTATGCTGCCCATGGCTTTGTGTTCTAGGAGAACTTGAAACTCACAGCTGACATCAGGAGCTGCAGGAATGAAACAGGACGCGTGTGTGCCAGTCTCACATCCATCAGCTTGCATAGCTGGCTAAACGATCCCTCATTGCAATTTTCTCCTCCTTCTCCTCCCCTTCTTCTCTGCTCCCTTCCCCCTTCTCTCTTGTTTTGTTGAAGCAGGTTCTCTGGTAGCCCAGCCTGGCCTTCAATCATCTAGCCAAGGCTGGTCTTGAGACCCTGGTTCTCTTTTCTCCTTCCCTCCAAGGGCTGGGATTATAGGTATCCCCACTCCTAGCATCTGCTCACTCTCTCAACATCATGATCCATCACTTTTTTTAAATGCACAAACATGAGTCTCCCCACCTCCAAGACTCTCCTTAGTAACCACAATCCAGTTGTCAAGCTGAAGAATTTAACACTGACATGTTTTATCTTGTCTGTACTTCCTGTTCACCTTGTTCCACAGTCCCAATTACTTCTCATATCACTAATCCTCCAATTCCACTCACATCAGGTTCTATATCTAGTTGTTCTTTGCACTTGGGAACTTATGATTCAGCATCAACAAGGTCCTGACCCTAATATTTGCAGGAAGAGGAAAGGGTACTAGAGAGGTTCATGGATCATATGTCTACACACATAATAATTAGTTTTTAAAATCAATTGTTAATATGTTTTCTACTCTTACCTTGACAACTTGCCCTCACAATAGCCTGGAAGCCCATGTTTGAATGTAGCATTCTTGAGCTCTGAACTAGGACTGGTAGTGTAGGAACAGCAGGCTCCTGTCTTTGGCCTGTAGCCTCTTCCTCTTCTCCTAGTCAACACAGAGGGACTTACCTGCCCACCTATGGAAACCCCAGTCTGAATTCCCAAGGGCCATCCACTGACCACCAATGGCATGACCCTCAGTGTGGGTTCTGAGGTACCCACACTAGTGACATGATATGACAGCAGGATTGGCACCAAGGGATTAAGAGAAACAGACATTTCAGAGATCTCAGGAGCCTCCAACATGTGGAAGGAACTGCAGAGGCCCTAGAAATGAGTTCTTGGATCCTCTATGGCTAAAATGCTGGTTGCTCTGTCTTTGTAGCAGGACTTGGAAAGAGCAGGGGTGCTCAAGGTGGGCATGGCCTTTAGTCTCTCCCAAGGACTAGAGCATGGTTGGAAGGGACCAAAGGAAGACAGTTATACTTGGGTCAGAACAGGGGCCTTCTTGCTTGGGTCTTGGGATTTTCTATTTTTCAAGGGCTTCAGGCTAATGAAGGATATATAAACAGCTGTCCTCCATGAGTCCAGTGCTTAGGTTTTGAGTGAGCCTGTAGTATCACCACATTCTCAAAGGAGCATCCTCCTTGCTCTGACCTTAGAGTCCTTGGCTTTCCCCCAAAGACATTGCTATGGTTAGTTTACTAGGAATATCTGTGTGTATATCATTGACCTATTAAACATGACTCAATATCAGGATTCAGGCCTGCTGCCTCTGCATTTCTTAGCACTTGGAATGTAGTCTATCCAAGGAGATCATTGGAAAAAGAGTAGTAAATGGATGGACAAATGCATGGCTTATCGTGGGTGACAGCAGAGATGGCTGGCTGGCTGGATGGCTATTTAGCTAGATGTATTAGGACAATGAATGGACAGGTTATGCGATGGTTCATATCAAATGAAGTAACAAGATCTGTAATTGCCTAGGAGACAAATTCTAGGTTGGGTTAACTGAAATGGGAAGCCCCCCGCCCATGGTAAAGTGGGGGCCTTGACTAACTAAATGAGAGAAAGTGAACTGAACACTAGAATTTATCTTTTTTCTGCTTCCTAATTTTAGACACTATGTGACCAGCTCCCTTACACTCCTGCTACCATGACTGCCCACCGTGACCCACCATATCCCTTCAAACTGTGAGACAAAAGAAACCTTTCATTCCTTCCTTAAGTTGCTTTTGTCATAGCAATGAGGAAATAATCAGAACAGTATATGAGTATGTATTTATGGAATGAGTGGGTAGTAGATGGATGGGTGGATGGATGGAAGGATAGACAGGTAGATGGATGGCCATTCTTATTATTCCTGAACAACAGAACCACAGAAGGGCAATGGCAAGAGCTGATAGTTTCCTTGGCTTAGCATACATAGTCCACCCACTATTGTTCCCTGTCCCTGACTTAGCTATGTATTCAATCTACGGTTGTTCCCTGTTTTGGGCTTAGCTACATAGTCCACTCACCATTGTTCCCTGTCACCTGTACACTGGGTCTCATGTCTTCAGTTTGACAGGGGCTGGGGGCCTCATGCCTGTTGCATGTGTCCTGGAACCTGCCACAGGTCTGGGAACAGATGCTGCTCGGTCACACTGTGGAGTCAGCCAGGTGGCAGCACTATGACATACTCTGAAACTGGGTCACCAACAAGTTATCTCTCCAAGTTTCCCAGCAAAACCTCTTGCCATGGGTCTAAGAATTACAGCACCAAAAACAAAGGAGGGGGGGATTCTCATTAGCTATCCCTGCTGTCCCAGCTTTCAGCAAAAACTTAGGGCATAAAAGCCAGCCTTCCACATGTGCCCAAACGATTCACAGATTCCAAACATCAAGAAAGGCTGGGAACTGGCCACATGCAATAAATTAAAAAAAGAAGAAGAAAGAAAGAGAAGAAGAAGAAAGACAAAGAAGATTAATTGCCTATGGAAATTAAAGATAATCGGAGTGCCGTGATCACATGCCCCAGTGGGAAAAGAGTTTCAGGAATGCCACATTAGTGTCTCAGAGAGCTGGGATGAGGCTCTTGCTGTGACATCAAAGTGCTGGATCATGTGGCCAGTAACTGGGATGCTGGGGAAGGTCTAATAATAGTTCTTGCTGCCTTTGCACATTTGAGCATCAAAATGACCCCACCAAGGACTGCCCTGGGGAGGGTGGCACACAGCCAGGGACTCTCACGGTAGATCTATTGTGCTTACAGGGCTTTTTAGCTGCTAGGGAGGCCTGGGGACACGGGGGTGGTCAGGATGCTGGCCTAGAGACACAGTGAGAGAAAGCTAAAGGCAATGAACACACTCCCTGCCTTCTCTCAGCCCTCTTGGATCTCTGGGCCAGGTCCCGCCCTGCTCTTCTGCTGGGCCTGGCAGCCAGCTCTCCAAAAGCAAATAGGACAGGAAGCCACAGCAGGTCTGCAGCTGGGTGCAGAACTGGGCCCCAGGAGGCCTGGAGTAGGAGGAAATTTGTTTTGGATGTGGGACCCAGATTGGGGGTGAGGGAAGATAAGAAGATATTCTGATTTAACTGGAAAGGAGGGGCTGTCCTAAGCTGAAAGTGTGGAACTTCCCTCATCTCAGATGCCAAATCCTCCTCTGCTTCCTCAGCAAGCAAGCCGCAGGACAGGGCACCAGTGTACCTTCCAGGCCAGCAGTGCAGGAATGCCAGGACTTGATCAATAGACCTGTGGTCTGTCACAGCCTGTCCAGTTTGGCAGCAGCAAGCCACATGCAGCTACCGACTGCTTGAAAGGCGGCTTGCCATCTTGAGACCGACTGTGAATGTAAAACACTGTGGATTTCAAAGAGCCAAGGTGGGAAAAGAGAACAGACAGTGTCTCATTAGTGACTACCATAGAGATTACATAATAAGGCAACAATATTTGCATATGTGGATTAAATCAAAAATGCAAAAAAAAATCCTTCCACCATTTCTTTGTATTTGCTTCCACGTGGTGATTAAAACCTAAAAATTACACACGTAGAGTGTACTACAATCCTGTTGGCAGCACTGGTTCTTAATCTAATTTAGCATCTTCGCCTCCAAGTTGCCATGACACCATCTGATTCGGTGAGAGTCCAAGTTGCAGGACATCCTTAAAATGACAAAGGGGTCTCAAAACATTGCTCAGTCTTCTGTCCAGCTATCAAGCATGCTCCTGTGCCTATGTGCTCATGTGCGTGTGTGTACATGCACATGGGGATTAGAGGAAAATATAGGGTGTCTTCCTCACCCACTCTCCATGTGTTTGTATGTGCCCGTGTGCCCGTGTGCCCGTGTGTATGTGTGTGTGTGTGTGTGTGTGCGTGTGTGTGTGTGTGTGTGCGTGTGTGTGTATGCCATGTGTGTATGCCACGTGTGTGCATGTGTGTGTATATGATATGTATGTGTGTATGTGTCGTGTGTGTGTATGTATGTGTGTGCGCCCATGTATGTGTGCATGCGTGAGTATGACATGTGTGTATATGCCACATGTGTATGTGTATATGCCATATTGTATGCCACTTGTATGTGTCAAGTGTGTGCATGTGTGTATATGATGTGTATGTGTCATATGTGTGTGTATGTGTATATACATATATGTATGTGTGTGTATGTGTGTCGTGTGTGTGCATGAATGTGTGTATGTGTGTGTCGTGGTGTGTGTGTGTGTGTGTGTGTGTGTGTGTGTGTGTGTGATGTGTGTGCAGGTGCCTGATGAGGTGGAAAGAAGACACTTGGATCCCCTGGAGCTGGAATTATAGACAATTGTGAGCTGATGGACATAGATGCTGGGAATTGAACTCTGGTCCTCTGGAAGAGCTGCAAAGACTCTTAACCATGAAGCCACACTTCCATCTTATTTTTTGAGGCAGAGCCACTGAACCTGAAGTTTGGCTCAGACAGACTGGCTGGCCAGCAAGCCTCTTCTACCCTCCTGTCTCTGCCTCCCAGTGCTGGTATTACAGGTGGGTGACACCAACACTGGCTTGCAGGGGACTGAGCTCAGTCCCTCATACTTGTCTGGCAAGCACTTAACCAACCAAGCATTGCCCTAGCCCCTCATGTCAAACTTTCTGTAGCATCTGGAGCAGGCAACAGGGGACCCTGGCACCAGCCTCTTTTGAAGCTCCCTAGGGGATAGCGCTGGAGAAGGGAGAGCCCAACGTGAGGCCACACCCCAAGGAGGCTCCACCTCAAGGGCTGCTGGAAGGGAAGAACTGTTATGCAAAGCAGTGGACTCAGGTAGACACAGGGCCATGGAGACGGTGGTGAGGGAGAATGGACCCATTTAGGAGTTAAGAGAAAGTAGGACTTGGGAATAGCCTTGACTTAAATATTCCAGCTGCAGTGGGATGAGGGCATGGGCTGGGTTTGAGACCCAAGGGTGAAAAGCATATTGGAAGACAAGGTGTGCCTGAGCCACCTGGCGACCCAGGGGAGGTGAGGCAGATGGAGGGATAATGCTGGCAAAGCTGTTGGGCAGCTCCTGTGTGTGCCTCAAAGCCAGGATTCAGGACTGGGCTCTGGGTGAAAGGTCTAGTGGCCCAAGTCTGCCAGAGATTGAGGCTTTGTGAAGAGACAGCCTTAGAGAACAGGACAGAGAAGTGGGTGTGCAGAGCCTGCCCCCGATGTGCAGCAGGTACCAGCTAAGACAACTCTAGCCTGACTCTGCAAGTGTGTGGAGGCAGGTATCAGTGCAATGAACAGAAATCTCAGCCACCATGCCAGTGCCTGGAGTCTGCATGACTCCCGAAGTTTGTGAAAGAGCACAGTCCTTTCCCTCCTGGAGGCAGACCCCCTCAGGTGCTGCTGTCCCTACTGGGATCCTCCCCACCCCCCTCCCAACCTGGTGCTTGGCCCAGTGTCCTCCTTGTATTTGTGTCTACTGGCTCCAGGGTATCCCTGCCCTGGTACTGCGGTGCCTGCTTGCTGCCTTTGACCCTGTGGGAGCAGGTTCTCCAGTCCTCAAGGTCTTGCTGTTGTTCCCACAGGTGGCAAGCCTGGATCCACCCAACCTCGCTTCCCTAGCTTGTGTGTCCTCATTTACTGACATATAATAATAACATCTCATCCAGCCACGAAGGAATCTTTTCCAAGCTTTCATACCTAACTTTTGTGACTGACACAATGCAAAGCAGGTAAAGGAAGCTCCCTGCCTCAACTTGTCAGAAGACTGTAATGGTTCTTGAAATGCCATCGCTCGGTCTCTAGGTGCTACAGTCAGTTTCCTGCAGGTAACAGTGGTTGCTAGGGCCGCCTGGGTGTCCAACGACCTGAAACCTCTGGTCCAGCCCAAACAAGGAAGTTCCCAATATCAAGGACATTGTGGTTCTGAATGACAGCATGTTCCTATAACCTGCAAGTTTGCCTCAAAGAAATATTCACCAGCACCGGCTCTGCAGAAAGTCCCATCCCCTTTCCAAGTGGGTTTCTGCCCCAAAGGTGTTGTCATTACTGAGAAGACAGCATTCTGATGGTATGTCTCCACCCCTAGTGGCCCCATCTGACCCGGGACTCCAAGGCCTGAGAAGCCAGTTCAAGAAATGAAGTCCTGAGCCACCAGGGGAATGTGACATGAACACTAGGGTCCTGGAGTCTGAGGATTAAAACTGTCTGTCCCTCTTGTTGTCAGTGGCCAGGTTTCTGGCCTTCCTTTTTCTCTGAACCTTTGAAGCAGAGACTGGCAAGGGCTAGGGGAGTTCAGCTCAGGCCACAGTTGAGAGTGTCGGGATTAAAAAGGGAGTTAAACTACAAAATAAACACTGATATTTTGTAGACTTTCTGTCTCATTTTGCTTTGTTTGGGTATTGGGTATTTTTTTTTAATTGTCTTTTGCTTGCATTTTTTAGTTTTGTGAGGGTTTGTATGTGTTTCTTTTGTTGTTGTTGTTATTTGCTTGTTTGTTTTTGTTTGTTGAGAGAGAGAAAGGGAGAGGACATAAAGTTGAGTGGGTGGGGAAGGGGAGAAGGCCTTGGGGAGGGGAAAATGAGATCAGAATATGTTGTAAGAAAAAAGCTTTTTCAATGGAAAAAAGAACAGGAGGGAAATAAATGGCATCACAATAAATGAAGAAGGTTGGGATAGGGGCCATCTATGGACTATGTGAATCCATGTTTTCCCTTTGTCAACCTAACATGGATGGAGCCAGCCAAATTATCCCAAGGATCAATTAGTTGGGCCTGGTGGTGAAAGCCTATAACCCAAGAACTCAGGGAGGTCATGGGGGCAGGAACTTGGGGGAGCCGGTCACATTGTGTCCATGTCAGGAAGCAAAGGAAGAGATGAATGCAGGTGCTCATTTCACCTTTTATGTGGGCTCAGATCCCAGCCTAGGGAATGGTGGCACCCACAGTAGGCAGGTTTTTAGACCTCAGTTAACCCAATCAAGGGGATTGTCTACAGGAATGCTCACAGGCTTGACTTCAGGATGCTACAGGAATGACTTCAGATCTCATCAAGTTGACAGTTTAGATAAGCCATCGTGTCCAGATATCCATGTTGTTCATGCAACAACAGAATTTTGTTTATGCAGCAACCAGTTTATTTTGTTACGGTGAAGTGACCCTTCAAAGGACATTCCTGGCAAGGGTGGGTAACAGTGACTAGGGAAAACTCAGATGTCATTTCTGGCAAGGTTTTTCAAATTAACCATATCCTAGAGCCTACTTTTATGTTCATCAACCTGGAAAGCATACGTTTACCCACATGAGAGTCTGTATAGCATGAAAATTATAGCCTGGGTCAAATCCTGACTCCCCCTGAGTGACTCTGGACCACTTGCTGGATCTCTCTATGTGTTGATTTCCTCATCTGTAAAACAGGATCAGCAACCACACTGATCTCACAGGATGCCATGCCAACCTGCCTGCCCATGTTAATCCAGTTTCGACTACAGTCGTCCAGTACTCTTGGCTGGCAATGGTGTTCAGTGGAAGAGCGTTTGCCCAGCACGCACAAGGTCCTGGGTTTGGACTCCAGCCTTGTTGACAGTTTGGGCATTCGGGAGCCCGGTGCTGATATCTGTTCAGCTTTGCTGAGAGTCCCTTTAGATGCACCACAGGGTGAGTTACATTACAGCCACAGGGTACACAAGAGGGAGCCATCATCTGACAACAGAGGAATCTGGAGGGTATGGGAAGAAGTCAGCCTTGTTCATTTATAACAACTCACTCTCAAGGGAACGGCCTAAGGTCCTATAACCTCTTTCGAGAGCAGCGCCTCCTCGGGTCCTAACCACCTTCCACTAGGTCTCACTCCTTGAGGTCTCTGTCGCTGCACCGCTACTACACAGCAGACTGAACTTCCTGCACAGGAGACAAACCACATCCAAACAGTAGAACCTCAAAAAAGTTCCCTGTTCTTTTTGTCAGTCTGATATTAGGCCAAAGAGAGGTGCCCAGCTGATGGCTTCCTATGCTTCCCTAGTCCTTGCTGACTGTCTCTTCATTCTTCAGGTCTGCAGCAAGCCTTCCTTAAGCACAGCCTCAAGCATCTATAGTGGTCAGAGTTGAGAAAATGTAAATGATCAGTGCGTTTCTGGAGCCTTCCTTAAGGAGAGCCAGGCTCGTCCAGCAAGTGTACAGAAGTGACCCACCACCCACTTAAATGAAGATATACTCTGCCTTCCTTGGGAAGGAAAAAAGAAAGTGCTACCCTTGAATCCTGTTAGATAATCCATCTCACCTCTCAAATGAGGCAGGCACAACAGACTGGTGACAACCTAGATGCCTAGTTAGAACCCGTTAGTGTTGCAGGAGGAGTTTGGTAAAGCCACGTGGGCCACACGGGCCACTAAAGAAAAAGGGAGGAAACTTGTACCGGAGGCATTGTCTCATAAACCACGTGACACAGTCATGACAATAGAGTGCTAACCAAGAGAAAATGTTAGAGGGGTGTGGGTGTGGCTGTACAGTACTGAGCTTACCCAGTACATGCAAGGCCTTAGGATTCCTCCCCATCACTGAAGAAGAGGCTGGGGTAGGGTGGGCTGTGGGGATGTATGAGCATGAATGGAATGTCTTTGAAGTGCCCCTACCAAATCAGAGCTGAGGACTCTACCTCTGGGGAGCCAGCTCCACCCAGGGTGTGTGCACACTCTGCTACCTCTTGGGCTTCCCCTTTGAAAACTGCCTGGTTGCACTGGGGGATGGATAAGAGCAGTTGAAAGCACTCGTGTGCAGCTCTGGGGTCAT
This sequence comes from Cricetiscus sungorus, assembly GCA_030556225.1. Taxonomy (NCBI): domain Eukaryota; kingdom Metazoa; phylum Chordata; class Mammalia; order Rodentia; family Cricetidae; genus Cricetiscus; species Cricetiscus sungorus. The sequence goes on from JANBXA010000007.1 coordinate 90,050,454, forward strand.
AGAATAAGCATGGGCAGAGTTCAACCTACAAAATCCTAAGGGGTTTTTGGCCAAGACATTCAATCTGACCCAGTGCCTATTAACACACATCGAAGTCAGCCTCGAGTTTGGCAGGGGAGGCATGGAAGCTCTTCCCTCGGGGCCACATGGAAAGTTCTAGTTTAAACTCTCACCCAGAGTTATGAAGCAGCTTCTGCACCAAGTTGGGTGGAGGCATGAAATAAGATCTCCGTTGGTTTCCAAATGGAAGCAGGACTGGAGCTGGGGCGCTCCCAGGGGTCAGCCACCCAACCGGCTGGGAAGTCACAGGGCTCCCCGCTGCCCCCAGCGGACTCACCAGGGAAAAACTCTGCTGTGACCGTGAAGTGTGTGTGTAGGTAGCTTGCTTTCCCATGTTAAACAAAACCCCACACCCACGCTCTGGCCCCAGCCCTTGCTGCAGGAGCTGTCCCAGCCTGTAGCTAAGCCAAGCCTGGGACACAAGGGGCAACTTCCAGGCCAGGGGCTTGGCATCCTGCCTGAGGCAGAGCTGGACACAGCCCTCCAGAATGGTCCTGTTAAGGGGTTCAGAAGGTAGAGGTACTTGCCACTAAGCCCGATGACAAGCACACAGCCCCCCAGACTGATATGGTAGAAGAGAACTCTCTGAATGCTCTCAAGTCGTCCTAAGATCTACACACCTGGAAATAAATGTAATAGATTTTTTTTAAGAAAGAGGAAACCCTTATCCCATGCCCACGTGGGCTGCTCTGGTTAAAAACCCAGAGCAAAAACGAGATGGCTTGAGAGTGGGAAGAGGCCTTAGTCCGGGGTGGAGGTGAGAGAAGGGTAAGAGAGTGGGTGAATGTCACCGGAATGTATTATAAACAGGTATAAAATTGTCAAAGAATTTCTTTTAAGAGGAAAAGTTTAGGCGGTAGAAATTCAACAGTGTTTGTGTGAGCGCGAAAGTGTTCCAGAAGGGTCGGAGCACCAAGCCGCAAGAGGCTCTCGCCCAGTCCAGGCGCAGGCGCAGTCTGCCGACAGATACAGAAACAGGCGGGGGGGGGGGGGGATGACTTGATTGTCGACAATTGTGCGTTTGCCAAGTGTGGTTTGTTCCCTTGGAAACACTCCAGCTGGTAGTTCTGGAGAGGTTTCCGATTGGTTAAACCCAAGTGTCTGCTCTTTTCCACTGGGCCTCAGTTTCCTTACTCCAATCCCAGGGCACGGGAGCCAGGTGCAGCCTAATGGCCTCTCACGTTAACTTAAAACACACACACACACACACACACACACACACACACACACACACACACACACACACACACACACACACACACACACACACACAAAGAATGGAGTTGGGGTTTGCCTCAGCACTGCCATTCTCCCAAGTACAGGTTACCTTCAGTGGTGTGTAGAAGAGGGTGGGGAGGAAGTAAAAAAAAATTTAAAAAAAAATGACCTCAATGCTTTTGCTATTGTATTTAGCCCTGGCTGGTCTCAAACTCGCAGAGATCCTCCTGCCTCTGCCTCATGAGTGCTAGCATTAAAGTTGTGCATTGACATAGCCAATGACTCTCCGGGTCTTAAGTCTAGCTGCCAGGGTGGTGGGATGACAGCATTGGGGGGGGGGCTTGCTGGAGCTGGAGAGAGAGAGGAGATGGGAAACAGGGTGCCCCAAATCCCAGCCCTTGCCAGCAGAGACCAGGGAAGACACCCAGCAGGAGTCAGAACAGAGCAACAAGCACAGATCGAGCCCTGCCCAAAAACGGGTGAGTATGTAGACCCACTCACCATAGTATGGGAGCTGGGGGCAAGAACAAGCCCCTCCCCTGCCTCACATCGTCCCCAACCTTTCCCTGCCTCCTGTGCTGATTGCCCCAAAATAAGCCAAGAAGGATGCGGAAAAGCCCAAGCCCAGATCCCTAATACCTGGACTGACAACACTGGGCCTCAGCACCTGTGCCAGCAAATAATGTAAAAAACACCTTCTTGCAGAAGAAAGAGAAAATAAGCTACATCATGCACTCAAAGGCCAGTACAAGTGAGCAGGGCCTTAACAAAAATTTATAGCCACAAAATGATTAGCTGCTTGCCTAGTGACTAAGAGGGAGTTGGGTAGCATGGAGGCAAATATACCTGTGCCTCTGTCTCCACATCTGCAAAAAGGAGTTGTGAGGACTACATGTGCTACTGCTATTTAGCAATAAGACACCATGGATATTGGTGCTAAATGTTGGCTACAGCCACCAGATAGCACACAGCCACTCCTGAGTGGGACACCAGACAGGAGCTTAGCAAAATGACTCCCACATGGCTGCAAGGTTATCTCTCACCTTCTCAACATGGAAGTCTTCCTTCTGTTGTCTTACTAGGTCTAAGCACCCTGTGCATTCTGGGGATGGGGGGGGAGCATGGGATGGGATGACAAGTGACTAGAGAAAGCCCCCCTCTCTTTTTCATGCTCCTAGGACTACAACGTTAATAGGGACTTCTAAGAGCCTCCCTCACTCTAACCCAGTGCCAGGATGTAGGTGGAGTTGCAGTGACCTGTGTCCACCAGCACTGGGTGGGAGCAGGGGAATGACACCTGCCAGAGAAAGCCTCTGGCCTCAGCACCTTCCAGCAAGCCTCCATTCTTGGTCCCAAATAACAACCTTTTCCAAGGGAAATGAAAACACCAACCAACCGGTATCCCCAGCACAGCCTTGTTGGAACACAAACTCAGCCTCAGGAAAGCCGCTGGCCATGTGTGGGGAAGAAATCATAAAAGCCAGAGCAAGCTGGGGGTGGGGTGAAGGAAGGGGCTGCGTTATCCACTGATCAAAGGGTATGTGTAGAGGAGGAGGGATGGGAGAAGCTCTGGGAAGAGAGGGAAAGTGAGGCTCGCTTCAACACTAACCTGCCCAGCAGCAGTTACTAACCCTGTGAGCGATGGGAGGGCGTCAGCAGGGTAAGGACGATGGATTTGTTGTCCAAAGCCACGGCAAACTCCAGGCACTGAAGCCAAACTTGAATGCCCTAGACACAGGTTCTGCCTCAGAGCTAGGAACCGTGCCTCCTAATCCCTGGCTGCAGGCTATGGAATTCCTGGGCTCATCCTCTGGGCCTCTCCCCAGCCCATCCAGAAACACTGTGACAAATCAGCCTACACCCCCAAGGTCTTGCTGTGAATGTAATCCACATGGAATGTCTGGGCTGCAGCTGCCCACGGTGTGTGTGTGTGGGGGGGGCGCTGCCTGGTGGCATTTAAGGGCTAGGGATTTCATGATAGTGTCAGCTTGTTCCATCAGCTCTCTGCCCCTCTGAAGATTGGATTGGGAAGAGAAGTCAGTCAGGACCCAAGACATTGAGTGCAGAGATCACATACTCTACGTGTGGCCTGGCCACAGGAGAGGAGGCTGTTGCCTGCTTCTCTGAGGCTATGGCAGATGACAGCCCTGCATGTTCACAGCACAAAGCAGGGTGACAGTGAGTCTCCTGCCACCAGAGTTTCATTTCCATGTGTACTCCAGGACTCTGGCTCTCCAAATGCTGGCTGGTGGCAGGGGCTGAGAAAGATGAGGGTTCTGTCTCCTTCTCCCACCCTGCTCCCTAGCTGTCTATCCCCAGCACTAGCTGAGCTAATCCTGTCCCTGTGCTATTGCCCCTGCAGTTCAACCTGTGACATCCCCATTTCTTCCTCCTTGATGTTGAGGGATCTGGATGAGACAGGATTGTTTAAGGGCCCCTAGGACCTGAGATGGCACAGGCTGGGTGCTTTGAGAACAGTGTGCTGATCTATAGGCAATTATATAGGACTTCTAAGCATACAGCTTTGAATGTCCTAGCTCTAGAGCAGAAAGAGCTCCTAGTGTAAGAAATCAATGTGGGGCTCAGCATCTGCAAGAGTGGGTATGGCCAGAGATGCTCACAGATTCTTTCTGTGGAAGTCAGCCATTGTCACAAGTGCCTCACGGCAACACAGCCATGTGGCTGAAAATGCATCAATGGTTCCCTGGCTTCTTAAACAATGGTATTTCAAAACCCTCTTTATTTTAAAATAATTATAACTTCAAAGACAGTTACAAAATCCATGCAGAGAGGCCCAGGGTCTCTTTCCCTCAATGTTATATTCATATTCAAAGACAGAATCCATCTCATGTAGCTCAGGCTAGACTTGAACTCACCATCTCACTGTATAGCCCAAGATGGTCTTGAATTCTAGATCTTCGTGCCTCCAACTATCTTCCAAAGTGCTGGGATTACAGGCGTGAACCACCACATCTGATTCCCAGTGTCAACATCTTATTGAATGCTTACTGAAATCCACTGACACCAGGACACTGATGCTGGTAGGCTGGTAGACTCCACAGGCGTTACTCAGATGCCAGCAATGACATTATAGTTGTCTCCTGAAGCAGCTTTCAAACACTGAGCACCGTTCCTGAGAGTGCTTTGGCACCCACATTTATCAAAGGTTGTGTGGGTGATCTCCCCTCTGCTGTCTGTTCCTAGCCACAGCCTGCTCCTCTCAACTCAGAGGGAAGCTGAGGAGAGGGCTATGGGAGTAAAGGGAAACCCCACGACAGCTGGACCCTGGGCCTTGTGCTCTTACCCACGGTAAACTGTTCAGGGCTTTCTAGGAGGAAGGTGGACTTCCTCCTAGAAAATTTAAGAAAAGTGAGTGGGCTGATAGTTTCAAAAAACTTGGATTATGCCTGCTGTACAGTAAGTCTGAAGTAACTGACAAATTGATAATAAGAACAAAACAGCTATAAGTGATATTTCAAGTGATCAGAGCTCAAGCTAAGGCTTTTTCCAAATAGCCTGGAGTGAACAGGCTTTAGGGAAGCATGAGGGACTTTGATTGAGCATTTAATTTATACAAGGAAGCCTTTTGCATGTGAAATTGATTTAATATGCAAATAACTGAGGCTGATTGAAGACTCTAACCACATGCTTTAAATAGCAGTTGCTTTTTAGAACAGCCACCAGCCCCTCCAAGGCACTGCTGGTGAATCTGGTTTGTGTGCATATGTGTGTGTATGGCATGCGTGTGCGCGTGTACGCGCGTGTGAGTGTGTGTGTGTGTATGTGTGTGTGTGTGTGTGTGTGTGTGTGTGTGTGTGTGTGTGTGTGTGCGTGCGCGCGCATGCGGGTATGTTTATTCCCCTTTCCTCATTGGTAAGAAGCATACCATGTGCCAGTCTACACATAGGCACATCCCAAGACTGTGGTTGGATTTAGACATCTATTACTGAAGGTCCCAACGTAATGGTCAACTTCTAAAGTTTTGACTTTACAATTAAACAAAAAATGTATATATAGAACCATTCTGGTTTTCATTTTAGTGTGGAATTCAGAAATCCAATATCTTACATTTTAAAGGTAGCCTCATATGAGAGGATTTTTGCCAAGCTGCAGGCTAATATAGGTGTTCTCTGTACATTCAAGGCAGTGTAGGCTGTTTTGGTGTTCAATATATTAAATGCATTTAAAAAACAAAACAAAACAGAGTTGCGCTCTGTAGCCCAGGTTGGCCTTGAACCCAGATCTTACTCCCAAGCGCCATCACACCTGCCTGATGTTAAGAGCATCTTTGCTTTATACTAGTTCTTTCAGTGGGTTCATCAAGATGCAGTGATGCTATATGTCAAGGAGTATTTGAACTCTCATTGCTAAGAACTCTACAGGGCCTGCAAAAGGTCTTGTTGGAGGTGTGTGTGCGCGTGTGCCTGTGCGTATACGTGAGTGAGTGTGTGTGTGTGAGTGTGTGTGAGTGTGTGTGTGTGTGTGTGTGTGTGTGTGTGTGTGTGTGTGTGTGTGTGTGTTGCAGGCATATGAACCACTTCTGGTCTTTCACATCATGCTGAAGATCTGAACTCAGGTCCTCATGCTTGCCCAGCAAGCGCTTCATGGACTGAGCCATCTTTCCAGTCTTTTTGTTGTTTTGGTTTGGTTTTTAGTTCTTCAAGACAGGGTTTCTCTGCATAACATCTCTGTCTGTCCTGGAACTTGCTTTGTAGTCTAGGCTGGCCTGGAACTCACAGGAATCCACCTGCCTCCACCTCCTGAGTGCAGGGACTGCCTGCATTTCCCAGTCTTCCAAAGATACAGTCAAGGAGTCAGGTACACATGGTTTATGGGTTTGGGGACAGATTGGAGGGGATGGGGTTGGAAGGAATCAATTCAGATGGTCAAGACTTTTTAAAGTCCTGATGCAGAGTAAAAGTGGGGATGGATACAGAAGTATAAGGAGAGAAAATCCCAAAGCTGAGGCAACTATTTAGGCATAAAGAGAAACCTAGCACTCAGGAAAGACAGACAGGTAAATGGATCTCAGTAAGTTCAAGGCCAGCCTTGTTTTTATAGAAAATTCCAGGTCAACCAAGGCTTTGTAGTGAGATCATTAAAACAAAACAAAATAAAAACAAATAACAAAATAAAAAAGAAATGACATATTGCCACCTGTGACAGCATGACTAAACCTTGAAAACACTGTGCCAAGGGAAAGAAGTCATCACAGAAATCTGTGCTTTGCCTAATACTGTTTATTTAAAATATCCAGAAAGAAAATGTTTGTAGAGAGAAATGTTCAATGGTGGTTATCAGGGTGCTTTGGAGAGAAGGACTGGGGATAACTAACTAGTTAGCCAGAGGACTAGAGATGACTAACTGGTAGGCTACTCTGGGTTTCTTTTAGGCATCATAAAAATACTCTATGTGGTAATGGTCACACAACCTTGTGAATGCATCAGACACCACTGGATTGTTTATCTTAAAATAGCTGGGGCTAGAATGATAGAATATTGTGGTGATCTGAATGAAAATGGCATCCATAGGCCCATAGGGAGGTGTGGCCTTGTTGGAGGTGTGGCTTTGTTGGAGAAAGGGGTAAGCTTAAAGTTTCAGAAGCTCCAGCCAGGCCCAATGCAACTTTCTCTTCTTGTTGCCTACTAATTCAGATGTAGAACCCTTGGGTCCTTCTCCAGCACCATGTCTGCCTACACTCCATCATGCTTCCTGCCATGACAATAATGGACCAAACCTCTGACCTGTAAACCAGCCCCAACTAAATGCTTTCCTTTATAAGAGTTGCTGTGGTCATGGTGTCTCTTCACAGCAATAGAAACCCTAACTAAGTCAAATATGAAGTAAAGTATGATTTCTCAGAACAAAAGAATGGCAGCCCAACATACACACACACTGTCCCATTTTTATAATGAGTCCCTGGAAAATACAATTGGCAACCCCAACGAAATGTGATGCACTAAGATTCAAATATATTATTTTGCTCAGAACTTCTGAATTATTGCCTCCAATAATTCAGGAGCAGAGATTCCTAAGGAGTAAGGACACAGGCCACACCACAGGATGCTCTCAGAGGGTACACAGACTCTGTTCCAGCTGCCGGGAGGGGGGCCCAGCATCCCTGCTGTTTCCCTCTCTTGTTGTTCCTGGCATGAGAGAGAGCAGGAGGTGGGAAAGAATAACTCAGTCTTTGGGGCCCTTACTGGGCATGGATGCTCTGGGCTAGAGCAAAGAGGAAAAGAGAGGCCAGGCATTAGTGCCAAGCTGGAAGTCCTCAGGATGTGGTTCACCCAGCTGGAGCTTCAGCCTGAAGAGTAAAGGGCACAGCCCAGCAGAACCCATGCCCAACAAGATGCAGGCTCAGGCAACCACGCAAAGGCCTGGCCTCTCTCTGGGCCTCAGCTCCCCTGGCTGAGCTCAGCTGCCCACAGATCTGCCAAGACAAACAGCTCAAGGCTTTCAAAGGCGCTCTCTGGGCAGAGCCTTGTAGTCTGGGCACAGTTCCTGGGCCCACCTGAGGGTACAAAGGACTCTACTCACTGCTGAGAGAGGTAATGTTCTGACAGCAGTTTCCAAAGCCCAGCATCTTCAGGAAGGAATTCTATCTGGTGGGAATATTAGTTTAGCTGCTGGCCCTGAGGGACAAGAATCTGAGGACGCCCCATAGAGAGTGAGCAAGCAAGCAAGCAAGCAAGCAAGCTGATGTGTGTTTTTTTTTTCCTCTATTGAAGGTGGCTCTCAGTGGAGAGGTGGACTCTGATTTGGCCTTCCTCTGGGAGATCTCTGGGAAAGGAACGGCTAAGGAGGCACATGAGAACTCCCAAAGTCAGGGACTGCCACGGATGGAGCTGTCAATGGGAAGCAGACTCCCTCAACACAGAAGGCATTGTCACTTGGGATTTCTTGAACCCCTCCAGAAGGTCGTGTTAAAAGATGCCATAGTGGCATGTCCTTTTTTTTTTTTTTTTTCCCCTAAATCAAGGAAATCCTGGCTAGGTGTTTCTCACTTCAGAAGTTATCAGGCACCAAGCTGAGAGGCATGGTTTGACCCGGACTCATTCACTCAGTATTCTTTCTCTCTTTCTCCCCCCCCCACCTGTGTGTGTGTGTGTGTGTGTGTGTGTGTGTGTGTGTGTGTGTGTGTGTGTGTTTAGTTCCAAATCTTGCACCAGGCCCAGTATGACCTAAATAAGACATCGTTAGACCAATCAGGTGTTTTCAACAGGCAAAGTAACACAGCTTCACAGAGTTAAACAAATGCAACATTAAAGAATGCAACACATCTTTGCATCATTAAAACAAAGATTCCACAGCATAAACAACTGTAACACATCTTAAAATAATATCCCGCAACAGTTGCATAACCAAGTTGGCTTCAAACTCTCCATCTTGTATGCCTCTGTTCCCAGAGCGCTAGGTTTACAGGGGCGTAACCACCATACCTACGCAGGATTCTCTAGAGTCTCAAGAAAGGTTTCCCACATGGACTGAAAGAGAAAGTACCATAGTTCAGCTTTGCTCTGAAGCTCATGAGAGGCTCTGCAAAGTCAGCAGCTAGCTCCACAGTTAGATCGTGCTGGTCAGCAGAATCATGGCTCAGAACCCAAGACACTAAGCCTATGTTGGCTGATGGCCTGCAACTTTCTGTATGGAACTGAGGAAGAACATAGCACTTCAGTGACAGAAAGATGTGGAAAGAGCTAGGTGGAGCCCACCTTTCCCATGCCACTTGCATCTTTGCTTCTCCCTTTGGACTTCAGACCTTACCTGGGTTCAGAAAAAATGGACCCGAGAAGCTCCTGTGTAGTAGGGACTCCTGGGCCACACATGTTCCAGCAAGCAGAGACTAATGGGTTTCTATGAGGGCCCCTAGCACCGCATGTCAGGGGCTCTCATTCACAATGACAAATGGAATATGTATGCAAACCTGAACTTCTCATCAACCTGGACATGCTTACTGCATTCCTTTTCCCTTGAAGTACATGGGTGAATGAAAGTCTTTAACCAGAAAAAACAAAGTAGACGGTAAAACTGTTGAATACATTCTCCTTTTATTATTAAATCAGGCCAGTCTAGGTAAATACATTTTTTTTTCAAATCTGATATGTGCTTTTCCCTTGCACACTCAGAAAATCTCTATGGGCCTTTAGCTATTATTTAATGTGTCCCCCCCCTCCCCAGGTGGGTGATGGTATAGAAAAGAATTGGGCCATGTGCCAGCCCATTAATGAACATGAAAGGGCTTGCTTTAGATTTTTAAGTTAGAAGATTTGTGTCTGAGCTTGGGAAATAAATGTGAAAAGACCAATAAACTACAGTTAGAGAAAGGGAATAAAGAGGTACTTGCATGTTTGTATGTGTGTGTGTGTGTGTGTGTGTGTGTGTGTGTGTGTGTGTGTACACCAGAAGAGGTTGGCTTCAGAGCCTCTTCCTCAGTTTCCCTCCACCTTAGGTCTTGAACCTAAAACACACAATTTGACTAGCTGGCCAACAAGCCTCGGGATTTTCCTGTGTCTACCTCCCCAACACAGGGATTTCGAGAGAATACTGCCACCCCTGGCTTTCACGAAGGTGGTGGTGCTCGAATTCAGGTCACTGTGGCAGTGTGGTAAGCACTTGACTGACTGAGGCATCTCCACTGTGCTTGCTTCTTCTTAGCATCTGAGCATTCCTCTTGTCTTCTGTTTGAGAGACTCAGGTGGCGTCTCATCACACAGAGAAAAAGAAACTCCTATAGGATCTCAGGCCATCAGCAAGAATTTGTTTCAGTTTATCTCTTACGAAAGCCTATGGAGCCAGGTGATGGTGGCCCACACCTTTAACTCCAGCACTCAGGAGGCAGAGGCAGGCAGACCTCTGTGAGTTCAAGGCCAGCCTGGTCTACAGAGCAAGTTCCAGGACAGCCAGGGCTGCACAAAAGCCCTGGGTTGGTGCTGTTTGGGGAACTTGTGGGAAGTACATCATTGGGTGTAGGCTTTGAGTGTGGGAAGTCTCACCCCGCCTTTTGTTCTCCATTCTATGCTGGCATTTGCAGATGGCAGCTTTCAGCTTTCGACTCCTGTCACCATGCCGAAAGCTTGCTGCCATGCTTCCTACCATGATAGACTCGAATCTGTCTGGAACATTAAGCCAAAATAAACTCATTTTTCCAGAAGAAGAAGGAGGAGGTAGAAGAGGAAGAGGAAAAGAAAAGAAAAAAGGAGGAAGAAGAGGAAGAGAAGGTGGAGGAAGAGGAGGAGGATGAAGAAGAAGAAGGAGGAGGAGGACAAGAAGAAGAAGGAGGAGGAGGAGGAGGAGGAGGAGGAGGAGGAGGAGGAGAGGAGAAGGAGAGGAGGAGGAGAAGGAGAAGGAGAAGGAGAAGGAGAAGGAGAAGGAGAAGGAGAAGGAGAAGGAGAAGGAGAAGGAGAAGGAGAAGAAGAAGGCCCTAAGGGGCCTTACTGTGATGGACTGCTGAGAAAGGGCCTCTGAATCCACCTGGGAGTCACAGAAAGCCATATCAAGAGGGCACTAGGGCCTCTAAGCTTTTAGAAAAGCTTTCCATTATGTCACAAGACCCACACAGCACTTCAAGGAGAAGACGTGATAGTTTTTAAGAGGAAAAACCCCTTAGCACAGCTGGGTTCACGGCAGGCGCATCTGCTTTCTCATACAAATTATTCAGCCAATGGAGCCTTGTGGGGAGGAGGCAGGAGGCCTTTGAAGTCAGCTGTGCTTCCTCGGAGGCTCCAGGTTTTGCTGGGCAGCTGATTTTCACATAGCCATCTTCTGGTCTAACTTGGCCTCTGCTGGGCCCAACAGAGGCTCTACCTTGTTGTTCATTAACCAGGAGGAATGCGTATGGGGCTTAAGGGCTTTTAAGAACTCTGCCATTGTAGGGCAGCTGATTTATGGCCCTGCATTTACAGCTCCAACATGGTCCAGCTTGTCCAAAGAAAGGGAGGTCGGCCCTTCTGTTCTGAGTAACAAAGACATGGCAACCCAGCAGCACGGAGGGCTGCTGCACTCTGGGAGAACGGTGAACAGCAAAACTGAGCTCTGCAGATGCAGTCACCCCAAGAAAATGCTTCTTCTTTGAGGGCATCTGCCCCCAAGTGCAGGCTGGGGACCTGTTGGTGGCAGATGCACAACTCTGTGTATTTGCACCACCACACGATTTTAGAGAGACACCATAGCTGCCAAGAAGACTCTACTTGAAGACAACTGAGTCATCACCAATATTCAGTTAACCCTGGGATTTGTTTACAACAGGGTCTCACTCTGCAGCACAAGGCTGCTGTCAAACTCTACCAGCTCAACTCCTGCCAGCTCAACCATCCAAGTGCGGGGACAACAGGCAGGCACCTCTATGCTCACTAAGAATTGAAAACGGTTCTTTTTCCATTTCTCGCCCGGAAAATAAATAAATAAAGCGTGTTTCTCACCAATAAGAAGAAGCCACTTTGCGCTGGCTCATCAACCTATGCTTCTCATATTTCTGGATCCCTGACATCTCACCTATTAGACCTGGTGTCTGCTAAGTTCTGAGAAGGGCAAGTCTTCTCATGAGCCTCCCTGGTTCCTTCTGGGTAACAGGAAACAGTTCAAGTGTAGAAGTGGAGCCAGGCTTGAGTGGGCCAGGTATCCTGGCTCCTCCCAGCTTCTACTGTGGCCTCCAAAGGCCTTGTAAAGTCTTCACACTGTTTTCTTCAACCCAGGGAGCTGGGGAGATGAAGGCCTTTTATTTTCTTTCCATTTCATTTTTTAGTAGCATCTATTAATTATATGTAATAATGGGCTTCGTTGTGGCATTTTATACATGTGTATAATGTGTTTTAAGTCTACTCCTACCGCTCCAATCCTCTTCCCCAGCCCCCAGGACCCTTGCTACTTTCAAGTCTTCTTTGGGTGTGTGGTGGTGGTGAGTTGTTTTTCTTTCTTTCCTTTTTTTTTTTTTTTTGAATCCAGTAACTGCAATCAGGGTTGCTTATATGATCATGGGTGTGGGAGTTCTGCAGGAGTATTAGCAACCTACGTTCTCAGAAAATCTCTCTCCCTCCCCAGCAGCTATTATATTAACTGCCATGCTCCTCAGAGAGAGAGACAGCACCTCATGAGCACCTCCCTCATCCGTGAGGGAATATTGGTAGGCCCTATCTGCTGAGGCAACCACAGCTGCCATGAAAGTGTGTGTTCAACAGCCACATTGGGCCTGGAAAACGGTGTTCCGGATACTGTCTTTCTCCAGTTCTGGAGAGTTCTGTCTGGGTCTGTGTGCTACTGGAACAGGGCACTCAAGGGCTGTGTTGGTGGGCAGTTCTAGAGGCTACGGAGTGATTGATGAGGGGACAGTATGAAGCCTGTAGTTTCTTGTGTTTCTTCAGAGACCAAACCACAACAGTAGAGAAAGTGAGTCTGGCAAGAGGAGGTGGGCCTGCCTTTTTATTTTTATTCAGAGCCTACACCTGCAATCATGATAATGATCCAGCCCCTCTGCCTCTTCTTAGCAGGTTCAGGGTTGCAACTCAGGAATTTGGGAGCACACAGTCATGTAATATTTTTAAGCCTCTCGGTTTATAAAGAGCATAAGCAGTTTTTTACTGGCATTATTCAAAATAGCTTCTTTTGCTTTTTTAATGTTTTTTTTTAAATTTTAGTCAAAATATTTAATAAAAAGAGAGAGAGAAACAGGAAGTAAGTATATCACACACCTTTATCCTAGCACTTAGGAGGCAGAGGCAGGTGGATTTTTGAGTTTGAGGACAGCCTGGTCTACAGAGTGAGTTCCAGGAAAGCCAGGGCTACCCAGAGAAATCTTCAGAAAAAAAATAATAAAATAAAAAACAATTAATTTTAAAAAGACAGAATAAGCATAGCACCAGGAGAAAGAGACCCTCCTTATAAGACTAACTCTATCTCAGCTGCACATCAACACACAGGAAACCGATGTTGCCATCCATTACAGATGTTAACAGGTGTTCCCTCTTTGGGTAGGAAGGTCTCCTGACAAAAGTGACCTTGGCTATGTTTCTAGAATTGTCTACCATGTGCATCTGAGCCTGTGTGTTCTAAGAAAGCAACAATGGACTACACATTTTACTTCTCTCCTGTGAAATATTCTTTCTAGTGTGCAGGACACTCTTGAGGCAGGAACCTGTAACTTTCCAAAAGGGAAATGCACGTAGCAACCATTCCACACCATTTCATTGCATCCAGAGCCCTAACCTTGGGCTGACAGTGCTGCCAACTGTGACTCCTTTTAAGGAGCCCTGCACAAAGAGCTGCATTGCACTTGACTGGCTTGGGTCTCAGAAAACTGGTCCCAGGAAGGGCACATAGCACTTAACCAATACCTATATGATCAAGACCCTGCTCAACTATACATTGCTACCATTGTCCTTAGTTTCAGTTAAAAGAACAAGTCCCAAGTAATAGCAGGGAAACTGGGTGTCTTTGACTTGTCTATACTATGTGTCAAAACTGTTGCTTCACTTCCCTACAAGGCTCATATAGCATACTGTGTCCTGCACTGCCCCCTTTAATCATTTCAAGGACCAAAGTGAGACACAGCTGGCTACAGAATGTGCTGTATCTATTCTGTAAACAAACCTATACAAGAATGAACCCCAGCCAGGGAGATGCTCAGCAGGGTCACATGCTGCCAAGCCTAGTGACCTGAGTTTGATCCCAGAGACCCACATGATGGAAGGAGAGGAGGACTCCTTCAAACTGTCCTTTGACAGTCAGATTTGAACTCTCTCTCTCTCTCTCTCTCTCTCTCTCTCTCTCTCTCTCTCTCTCTCTCTCTCACACACACACACACACACACACACACACACACACACACACACACACACACACACAAAAAATGCAATTTAAAAAGTAGAATGGACCTGAGGCCTGAGATTAGCATAACAGAGTATGCCAAGAATCCTCAAACCTGGAGGCAGAGGTAGGAGACTCATAAGAAGGAAATAAACCAAAGCAGCAACCTGCATGGGTCTGAAACAGCTCAGCCAGTGAAGTATTCCTGAAAGATACCTGGGAATGAACAATACAGTGTGGCAAGAATCCAGAGGGAACCCCTGTGGTTCATACCTCACGTATTACCTTTGCTTCCCTTCAGCAGCCAGGGCAGGCAGAGTCAGTTACTCAAAGGCCTGGCAATAACAACTTTTATTCTAATCTGTTGTCTTTCTTTTTGAGTTTAGAGTAGTTAGTTCATTGACATTTCTCAGTCCTGAATTAACTTCTTTGCAAAACAGAGACTTTTTAGAAGTTCCCCTCAACACAAAACTTGAGAAGGCCTGGATTACAATGCAAATATAAACACTCCCTTTGAAATCAAAGCCACGCTTAGGAATCTTTGAGAATAATTTCTTTGTTCCCAAGGTCGCCCCACTCCAATCTGCCTCCCTTCTCTCCTTCCAGTCAGAAAGATCCAGCACAGCCCTCAGGATCAAAGTGCACTTTTCCTTCTTCCCCTCTATCCCGTCCTCTGAGGCTGGGGGCATTGCCAAGCATTCCCACTAGCCACCTACCGATTTCTAATCCATGACCACACTAAAGCTCCCTCCATCGGGGCTGCCAAACAATTACAAGAGATTGTTATTGTAATTAAAGATATAAACAAACAGGAGCTGGGGTGATGGCTCAGTCCATAAGAGCAAGAGTGCTTGCTGCACAGTCATGAGGACCTGAGTTCAAATCCCCACAATTCACATTTATTAAAAAAAAAAAAAAAAAAAAAAAGGGGTCATGGCACAGTAACATACCTTGTGGTACACATAACCAACAGCTTTCTAATTGGACTTAAGAACCTCTCAACAAGAGTGAGACCATGTCTTGCACTGGAAGACTCAGCACTAGTGAAGTCATAGTTTTTGGAGGCAAATCTACATGCAGAATTTTACTAAGCCAGCATAATCACTAACAAGAATCTCTAAACCTTTGTCCTCCTACTCACAGATAAGTGTAGCCCCCACCCCTCACCAAGGAAACTTCCCTTTGCAACAGATCAAGACCACTGCAGACAACCAGTATGCAGAGCAATGAAGCCTAGTCCCAACAGATACATCTACAAAATGCTCCCACGCTTAAGGCTTAGAGAGCTTTGCAGAAGAGGGGCAGAAAGATGACGAGAGCCAGAGCATCAGAGAGTGTGTTGTGAGACCGGGTCTCCTAGGAATGTCAGAAGCTACACCCATTAAGTCCCACCACCACGACTGCTCAAACATCAGCTGAACAAGGATGGGGAAATCCCACAAGGTCTCAACCCTACAGGCAGCTCAAGAACTACAGGCAGCTGAAGAAAGCTGGGAGCAGTCCAGTGCCAAAAGGTCAGCCCTGAAAACATACATACAAGTGATACTACAGGTTGTACTTAGGAACACACGTGTATATACATATATGAATGCAGTAACGAGTAGTGAACTTGAGAGTGGGGAGAGGGTTTGGAAGGTGAAAGGGGAAAAGAGAAATATAATTATATTAACCTTAAATATATATATATATATATAATGCATATCAAAAAAAAAAAAAAAAAAGCTGAGTGTGGCCACGCATGACGTGCAGCTCCAGCAATGTGGGAGAAGGGGCAGTGGAGACAGGAGGAACACCTGAGCTTTCTGGTCACTATCCTAGCTCCAGGTTCAATGAGAGGCCCTATCTCAAGGGAATAAAGTGCAGATTGATAGAGTAGGACACCTGACATCTTCCTCTGGCCTCTGCATGCACACTCACATACACATATGCAGGAACACATACACACATCCCATAAACAAAGGAATGGCAAACTGGTATCAAAGATCCCCCGGTTCAGTCGCCCCTGCCTTAAGGGATGTCTATACAATAACTAATTTTGGGTTTCGTGCACCAATGCAGCCAGAGCACTCCTTGGAAGATGCTAAACTCTTACTTTAAATTTCTTATTTCCATATACATTTCAGAAGAGGGATGTGAAGTGCAAGAACAATGGATGTGAGGGGAAAACTATTAGAAAAATGGTATCAATTACTGCACACCCAGATCACAGCTCTGAAAAAGTAGCTGGGGACAGGAATCGAAATGGTGCTCTTATGTCTCTTAAGTACACGTCTTTGAAATAAATGCACTATCTTCCAAAAGCATCACAATGGCCTTACAATCATGACTTCAAACAGTCTTAATGAAACCCACAGAGAAAGGCATGCACAGCTTCTTGAGGCAAGGGAAGAGATTCATCTAGAAAATTAATAGAAAGTAGGCAAGCCCCTACACGTAGCCATCCTGTTGCTACAGTAAATTACGACACTGCTGAAGGCTTTTTATAAAATTAGATACCTCAGTAGCGAGAAAGAAATGAAGCCCTGTCTCACTTATCAGAAGGATCAGTGGTAACTGAAATAATTCTATCCTGAGAGAGGATTAGATTCTAAACCTTCCCAAAAATGTCATTTTAAATGAAAAAGCCCATTGGAGTTGCTTGCTTCATGCTGGAGCCTGCGCCTGCCTGGGAGATGTGTGCTGATGATAGGCATCTTGCCTGCCTGTTCCTGCAAATGTTAAGGAGGTGATGTCTTTCTTACCCACCTCTCCTGTGCAGGCTGGATGACAGCTAATCGCCAGCAGCTCAGAACGGGGAGCAGCCTAGCTGGTTGGAACTAGTTTAAAATGACACAAGTAGCTTCCTTATCACATATCTTAGTGGGTTTGTGGCTCCCTGAACAGATACCAGAGGAAAAATAACTGGTATAATTCAACTACTCAGCTCCCTCCTTAAGGAATGTATCACCCCATCTTGATTTAATTAAATTCCAGAGAAGATTTCTGTCCTGATGTTCCCCTCCCCCAAGGCCACCGAGCCTCAGGTCCACTGGCTCACTGGAATTTGGCTTAGGTGCCTGACTTGCCTAGACTAGAACAACTGAGCCCTCTTAGATTGCTTGGTGACTGATACTCTTTCTTCTTTCTCAAAAGAGGGTTTACTTAATCTGCCCGCCTCGTCTGTTCTATTTGCTGGCAGGATGTACTTGACAACGAGGCCCACAGCAAACCCTGGGGCAGGGATGGACCACTCCTGCACTAATGGGTTTTCTGCCTTTTCTTGAAAAACATCCAGGAAGCCTTCTTCTGCCTCTTATCACAGCTTTCTGGCTGAAAAAAAAAAAAAAAAAAAAGTAGAGGGGACTCACGTGCAGAAACTGCAGGTAGAGAGCCAGTCAGCTAGAAGAGAGCTCAGACATAGCCAGGGCAGCTCCTGGATTTGAGAATGGAGACTCGGGACAGCTTGCAGTGGGTGACCAGGACAGAGAGCGTTACAATGGCCCCATCGGATCGCACTCTTCCCTTGCTGGCATCCTTTTGCGCTTCCCAAGCCCTGATACTTCCCTTGGAATGCTTATCAGCACCAACCTTCTTCATAAGAAGTCATCCTTAGCTGTCTGCAGCAGCCACATGGAGGCTAAGGAGGGCCTGGCAACCACTCCTGCTGAGCCCTTGGTTGCCAGCTACCAGCAGCTGGCCAGCTAAGGGAGCCGGTACTCTTGGTAGTTGATCTTTCTTGATGATGCCTCCTGGAACAAAGATGGGTAGCCCCAACTCGTCTCTGCCCCAAATGAAGAATCGTAAGCAAATAGATGGTGGCTGTTGTTTGAAGCCACTTTGAGTTAGGACGTTTTGATATATCCCAATTGGTAGCCAACATGCTACTAGATTGTCCCCACATCTGCTGTGGGTGGTCTATCTGTAAACTTGGCTATGCCAGGCCTTCCCAGGACTAGTCTCTCACTTAGGATAGTAGCAAATGATCGTGTTTAACAGGACCTTCGGACTCAGCAGTGCTTGGCTCCTCATATGCTCTTGATAAATGTCTCTGAATGAGTGTGTGGGTGAGTGAGTGGGTGGATGGATGGGTGCATGAATGGATGGATAAGAAAAAACACACAAGCCTGAGTCACTTAGACCTAAGAGCCTGGTCTCTGGCTCTTCATCTAGCAACATCACCACAGGCCCAGTACTGTGATGCTCTCATAAAGCAAGGAGGTGCTGGCTATCTAGAGAATGTGTCCTTGATTTTTGACACATCTCCAGCCGATCATCACAGGCATGGTCTCTTGTTGGTACTCTGGGTAACCATCATGGGTATTAAATAAGTATACTGATGAGACAAGTATCACACTCAACTTATTGTGTATATATCAACCCAATTCTTTCTGATGGGTACTGTCATATTACTGTATTTACTTATTGAATCGTGCATGTGTGTGCAGATATGAATGGATGTGTGTGCACATGGGTGGAGATGGGCAGAGGCTGACTTTGAATGTTATTCCTCCTCCATGTTTTTGGATGCAGGCTCTCTCACTGGCCTAGGGGTCACCTATTTATTAAGCCCCAGAGATTCATCTATCTCTGCCTACCAAGACCTAAGATTATAAGTATTCACCACCATGCCTGGCTTTTATTTGGCTTCTAGGGACCAAACTCAGGTAGTCATGCTTGGGTGGCAAGTACTTTATTGACTGAGTTATCTCCCCAGCCTGGTACTCTTATTTTTAGTACAGGATGTTGAGACTGGAAGAGACTTAGCAACTTGCCTTATAGAATGGTCAAGCCAGGCTGCCAGACACAGCAAGATGCCCCTGGAGGTGGGCATCCTGACTCAGACACTAAGTCCTCATTTACCAGGCTAGGTGCTGTCATCTGTCTCAGCTCTTGTTTATTTTGTCATTTCCCAGAGGAAGAAGAGGATGTGATCATGGGGCTCCCAGCACAGGGACTGTCCTGTTATCTGAGACTGGGTGGCATGAATTGTGTGTGTGTGTGTGTGTGTGTGTGTGTGTGTGTGGAGAGAGAGAGAGAGAGAGAGAGACAGAGACAGAGACAGAGACACAGAGAGACAACAGAGAGACAGAGAGAGAGAGAGAGAGGGAGAGAGGGAGACAGCGAGAGAGGAAGAGAGAGAGAGAGAGAGAGAGAGAGAGAGAGAGAGAGAGAGAGAGAGAGAGAGAATACAGGGAGACCCAGCCGCATTATGGGAACTCTTGCTTTCTGACCAAGTGCAGGGTCTAGGTGGAGGGGAGATTTGGCACCATTGCACAAGACTCTCAATTCTGGTAGAAGCTGCCTGATTCTTGTCTTAATTGACTGTCATATCCCTGTTCCACTCAGTGCTGTGGACGGCTACCAGGCAGCCAGTGAGATAGATTTGGGCATTTTGCTGGGTGACAGACACCTTGTTCTCTGATCACCAGTGACTAGAAGTAAGGGAAGCCAAAGTCCCCTAGGGGTTGTCATGCATTGTCTTCAATAAAAGTGTGAAACTCACACTTTCCTTCCATGACAAGGAAGCAAGGACATCCTCCCTGGCAGTGCAACCTCCCGGGAGAGCAAATCCTCTTGCTCAGTTTCCTGAGAAAAAAAGGGGAGGGCAGGGTCATGCCAGCCTCACAGGTGTCATTTCAGGCACACTAGAGGGCACTGGGTGAGTGTGACCATTCTCTGTCCTGTGCCCGGGGCCTCCCTAGCAGTGATAACAGCACTGGAGAGCCCAGCATTATCTACACGGACTGTTTTGCCTGTTAGGAAAGAGATTAGTCAGATCCCAAGCTGCCCAGCTAGCCCAGGGGCTTCCAGTGGTTTCTAAAGCCTGGGAACTGACCTTTTCTGCTGGGCTAACATTAGCAAGTTTTAAGAATCCTTCTTTTAATACATTTTTTTTTTACAAATTGTTTTTAAAAATCAAAATTTTCACAATTTTTTGTCCTATTCAGAAGTATGTGGTGGGCTAGTCAGCAGCTCAGCTTGACCAGGGAACAGGTAAGGACTACTTTGCTTCTGTTTATGATAAGAGACAGGGCCTCTTAAGGGAATCCACTCTGGTGCAGTCCCACTGTCTGTTACCTAGGGAACCCACTCTGCTGCAGCCTGGCCTTTCTCACCTAGGGAATGTAGACTCTCTCAGGCCCTCAGCAGCCCGCGGGGCAGAGGTGGAGGGAACACCGTCCCCAGCGCCGGGAACAGCCTGGCCATGTGTCTGCTTCTCTCTGTCCCTCCCATAGGAAGATCTATGAAGAGGGAAGAGGGAGGAGGGCAGAGGGCTGAAGAAGCTTCCCATCCCTGGTTCTTCCCCAGGGTGAGCCATGGTTTGGGAGGGATTGGAGGCACTATTGAGCTATACCCCCACTTACCACAGCCCTTTTGTGTGTGTGTTTATGCCTTTGAAATGGGGCTTGCCATGTTGCCCAGGCTAGCCTCCAATCCCTGGCCTCAGATGACCCTTCTCCCTCAGTTTCCTAACTAGCTGAGACTGTAGAGGATCACCACTCTGCCTAGTTTGATCACTGTTGACTTCCAACTCCCATGAAAAGAGCTCTAATGTGGCTGCTATTTTAATTAGTCTCCCGGTGCTTCTCTACTTTTCAGATAAGTCTCAAAAGATTTCTCTCCTTCAAAACAGGTCACCACACTACCTATTATCTCCTCTTATAAACAGCACTTCCAGGGTTCCACACATGGCCCAGAGATGAAAAGCTTGCCTAATGTCAACGGGTCTCTGCTGGGTTCAGTTCCCAGGAGCACCATGGATGCCACCACCGTTGTCTCCTACCTCCCACCTCTGCCAAATAGCACTTCTGCTTTGCTTTCAGTGGGACACAGTTGCTCCAAACAGAAACTACATCTCCCAGGTGCCTTTGCAAGTAGGGGAAGTTTGCGAACTAACTTCTACCCAGCATTCATTTTCTCTTGCTTTCTACTGATTAAGAGGTAAATGTGATGGGTGCAGATTGGGCAACTATTCTGTACTTTGATGTACAAGTTAAAACTGGCAGAAGAAGAAAAGGACATCACAAAGCTGCCGTTTAATGCAGACTGCCTGTTCTTAGACAATTATAGACGAAGGAAATAAATCCACATAAAAGCCCTTGTTACTTTGGGTTTTTTTTTCTACCTCAGCCAGATCTAAGCTGGCCTTCCCTCCACAGCAGTTAAAGATGGAGGCCCTGGTTTGGCAAATACTGTCTGCTGTGTGTGTGTGTGTGTACATTCATGGGAAACACTAAGTTTCCCATGGGCTTCGTGCAGGGGAGGCAAACGCTTTACTGCGGAGCTAAATTCCTAGCCTTGGGTACATCTTTTAAGGAACAGAGGCAACCCATAGGCCTAGCAGGTTCAGTCTCAGGATGGTGCAGGCCCTGAGATCACATAAGGTGTGATAGGACATTTCAGCCAGAACCATAGCAACAGAAAATCCATTCACCTCCCAGCTTAAGTGGCACGTCTGCCATCTCACTAGGGTATGAGGCTTCCTTAAGAAGGATATAGAGTCCCAAAAACATGTGGAGACTGACATCAAATATGCATGCATTTATTGTCTGTAATATCCTGATTTTATGGAAATTCAAGTCCCCACAAGAAGCTCTCTCAGCAACAGCCAATGTCATCACCATTGACCAAAGTTAGAGGATATATTCCACCCATTAATACCAATAGGTTTCTGAAACAGTCACTTGGGAATCATGGATAAAGCCCCTAAGACACCAGGGGCAACTGAAGGCCTTGGTCATTAGTAGTGCTTCTCTCATAGACTCCCAGTTCAGGTCTGAGAGCAATCCAGCTGCTAATGCAGACTTATGCCTATGCCGTTACACTCGTATGTAACGAGGAAATTAGTGGTCATGGCTTCTGGGGCTGCGGCAACAGCCTCGACACTCAGTCTATTTGCAATGTGTCTTACTGACTATGGAACTACCAGTGGTGGTCTCCACTGGTAGTGATGTAGTGTAAATGGTTATGGTGGGGAGCAGGGCTGTAAACTTCAGAAGTTTATCACCACCGTCTTGGCACTCTTCTGGTGGAGCCTGTGTCCTGTAAGAGGCTGATCACCTACTCCAGCTTCACATGTGCTGTTGGGGACAACTGGGAAGAGGAGCAGCATCTCTGCTCTTAAATCCTCCACGCAATTAGGGAGTTACCAGCTATACACAATCACACAGCACACAGCAGGGCCTGAAGGTAAGAAAAGGAAAAGGCGTGGCCTGAGCTTGGCTTGACTTGGTACAAGTTCATTGAGTTAGGTCTTGAAGCATATGAAAGTTTTATTATTCAAGCCCCTTTTTGGTGACCTTCCTTGTTAAGACAAAAAAAATTATTTTTGGTATTAAAATTTTAGAAAATGTGAAGGCTGGAGAGACCACTTAGCAGTGAAGAGCATTTGCTGCCCTTCCAGAAGACCGGACTTTGGTTCCCAGTATCCCTCACAATCGCCACAACTACTCCAGCTTTGAAAGCTCCGATGCCCTCTTCTGGCCTCTGTGGGTAACTGCATGCACAGACACACACAAAACAAGAAAAAAAAATCCACCATCACCACCACCACCACCAACAACAACAAAAACAAAACAACAAATATTTGTAACTGGGACATGAAGAAGTGGCCGGAAGGAAAAGAAAGTACATACATGACTCAGAAATGACCACTCAGAATGTTGGGTGACTTTTCATCAAAATGACTTTGCCAAGGAGAATTGCTCCTCTTTATCCATGTACTGTTCACTGCATGGTTCTTGTTCTTTTTCATGACTAGGTTTGTGACCTTTATTTTTCATTCATGGTGAGTCATTGCAGGGTATGGAGAGACTAGCAGGTGAGTGGAGAAGAGGACAAAAGGCGTGTGGGTGACAGGCTTGTCAAGGACAGAGCTCTCAGATGATTGGACATTGGAAAGCCAGGTAGTCCTGACCATAGAGCCCCGGAAGGCCTGGGGCAGGGACTGTTTTGTTAGAGACCCAGATGCACATTCGCCTGCATTTAGCAGATGCTGCTAGCTCTGGAGCAGGGCAGTGGGATAGCGAACATGCACCTTAGATCATGGTACATGGTGGGTGGCAGAGGGGGCCACTGGGGCTTCCCATGACCCTCAAGAGGGCAGGTAAGGAAGTGAGAATGAGGAGATTGGGGAAAGGGAAGGGCACGGGTGAACTGACACACAGACTTGGTTCATGGAGCTGCTCAGATATGGTGATTCCAGATTCCCAAACCAAGAATCTTCAGAGGCTTTGAGCTGTAAATGCTGTCATCTCCTCTTCGGCTTTTAGATTTTCTCTGAGATTATGTCAGACAAAGTGACATTACAACTTCAACACAAAATTACAACATGCTTCATTCAATCCTCATCTCCAGTATCCATGCCTCCCTGCTCCCCCACAACCTACCAACTTTGCTCCTTAAGGATTTGTTTCCCTTGATGATGCTGCAGAGTGGACACAGTCTGGAACCACCAGACTAACGTGAATGGGCTCCAACACAATGTGTAACCTGGAAGTGGCAATGTGGACAGGGATGGGCTGAGAGATGCGCACACTAACCTTGTTTTAGCGGCAACAGCCTCAGTTTGGGACTGTAACCTTGTTAAGAGTCGACTGTGGTCAGGCCCCTGTGTCTTCTCAGAGCCTTCCTTGCCACTTTCTCAGATACTGGTCGCCAGCATCACTAGAGCTGGAAGACATCCACTCTAGGGCTGCCAAACAAAGGCAAGAGCCATAGGCCACAAGACTCAGACAACTGACATATGCTCCCTCCCATTCTAGAGCCTGGAAGGCTCAGATGGAGGAATAAGCAGGACTGGTTTCTTCTGAGGCCTCTCTCCTTGGCTTAGGGCCTGGCCCTTCTGAAGATTTCTTGCATCGTGTTACACACACACACACACACACACACACACACACACACACACACACAGTATCTTTGTGCACCTAAGTTTCCTCCTCTGAAAAGATCCGTCACATTGGATAGGTCTCAGCCAGGTTTCATTTACAGACCCCGCCTACAACTACAGAAGGGTTCCGAGGTGCCGGGGTTGAGACTTGAACATGTGGATTGAGATGGGGCAGAGGGGACAGGAATCATCTCATGACAGGGAGTACTTAGTGTATCAGGTTCTCAGAGGGCGCAGACCAGAAAGAAACATAATAACCTAGTGGACAGCCATCACCTCTGTAAGGACCAACCTGTCAGGAGAAAGGCCTTCTACTGGAACTATGTGCACCCCCACAGCAGAGCTGTGAGCATGCAGCCTGTCTCTAGGATACAGAATGTCGGTCCCCTCAAACCCATGTAATTCATTCTCTATGCTGAAGCCACTCCCCTGTGTTGATTCTCATTGCTTTCTCCATCACCCACCCTCTGGTCCTCAGAGGGCCCAGCCAGGGGCAGGGCCATGGTGACAGGCAATTATGCAGCCCCATGTATTCAGAATTCAAAATAAACCCATCAAAACATTTGCTCTTACTTTTAACCCCATTGTGCCCCGAGTGGAAATGTTGAGACTCGCAGCAGAGACGATGAATACAGCAGACAAAAGTCTTCCCACAGCCCGTAGCCCCTTAAACAATCTAATCCCATTGAAGAGATTTATGCCTGACCTGGGGGACTGCGCTGGGGAGCTGGGCTCCTGCGGGTGGCCCCTCCCTGTATCACCAGGCTTTCTAGAGACCAGCTGCCTGTTGCCATAGTGATTTGGTTATAGAAGGGCAATGCACCCAACCTGGGTGCTTTTTTTTTTTTTTTTTTTTTTTCCCCACATGCTTATTAAAAGAAAGGAGAAAGTTTCCATTAAACTCTGGGTTGATTACATTTGGGAACTTAATAACGGTTGGATTCAAAGAGTTCCCATTGAACTGACCCCGGCAGGGCTCCGAGTTCACCAGGGGAACAAACACTCCGATGTGGCTTGGCATCTTAACCCTATTTAACATTTTAATTAAGAAAGGAAAATTTGGTGTCATTTGCTTTTCTGCTGTCTCCAGGAGCGGCAGGGGACTAGCCTGAGAATTCCCCCAAGAGTAGGGCGGAAAGAAATACATTAGCTAATTAGAGATGATGCGGCCATTGCTTGGTCATTTTGTTGGCCAACTTTTCTGTTGCCCTCTCTTTCTAGAAGTATTCCTTAAAGGGGGGAGGGGGCATACGTATAGCTTCTTTTTCTTCATTTTTAAAAAATACCCTGTTAATTGAGAGTTGGATTATTGCTTGAGTTTTTCCTCCACACAGCCAGAGAAAGGCAGGAAGCATGAAGCTCCAGCCCCCTCCTGGGAGATGCCCAGAGCTTAGAAACTTTAGAAAATTTGTCCTCAGACCCTCATTTCATAACCACCAAAACTCATCATTTCATTAGCATTTCTTTTTTCTAGCCAGGCAGGCACCCTGGGATGAGTGTTAGGATGACCTGGTTAAGAAGAAAATACTACCTTCCGGGTTTGCAAATGAGCTTGTGATGGGGTTTGAAACAGTCCAAGGCAGGAGCAAGCAAGCTCAGGGGATCCCAGAAGTGTCTGGCGGGTCCAGTCTACACTCAGCCAGGCTACAGGGTTAGCAGAAATACTGATTGCATGACAGGGTGGAAGAGAATTTTATCATACTTCCAAACCCAATTCCCAACAGGCAGAGGTTTCTCTGTATTTTGTTTTGCTTTGTTTGAAGGCCTCCATCCCCCACCATGTTCCCTGTTCATTCCTCCACTTACCATCCCTTCATCCTATCTTAGTGATGAGCCCCAGTTTGCATCCTGGGACCCCTCCTGCCCTATCTAGCCTGCTATTTCAGAGGGGCTCCAGGGAAAGCAACACCCCAGCACCCCAAATCCCTGGACCTGAAAGGGATGAAGAGGAACTGAAGTCTGTGTTAATTGCATTACAGAGCTTTCTCTAATGAAATGGTGGCTCTCTCCATAGCAACGGTGATTAGTGCAAGCAGAATGGTGGGTGCTCCAGAGCCTGACGGCCTGGGCAGTGAGTGCCGCTTTACAGAACAGTTCTGTTCAGAAAGAAGTTTATTGTGCACATTTTGCCTAAGCTGACTGCTCAGGTCACATTCCCTAAAGCCTTATTCTCTCCTTCCCAGCTGGGGCGGGTCACAGACGTGTGACCCTGGGTTGGGGGTGGGACATAGCTGGACCGAGCTGAGGTCCAGGGACAGAGAAGAAAGCTCTGCTCCTGTTCAGGGGAGTGGGGGAGTAATTCCCCAGTATTTGTAGCTTGCTTCTGATAAATTGTCTCCATAGAAGTGCCATGCTCCCTTACCTAGCTTTTTTAAATGCCCCAATATGGTCAGAGAGGAGCAGGTAGACCCCTTCCCATCTGTAAACATCCTATACATTATAGAGCGAGTAGTTTCCCAAGTTGGAGAGAAGAGAAATGAACCCCCAGATGAAAGCAGAAAGATGTGAAATCACGGTTCTGCCAGGTGTGACAGCTAGAGCTGAACACAGGAGGCAGCATTCTGGATTCTCGGGGAGGTGGCATCCTGGACTGCCCCCCACCCAAGGTAAAGCAAAGCAGGAAAGCTGACATCATCCACAAACACGGTGCTGAACATGCAGCACGTAGAGCAACCCCCCCCCCAAAATCTGGGCTACACCCTGATTAAGGCTGTACCTCTGATGCTGGGGCTCAGGAAGCCAGGAGGTGTTAGCTGTGGTTCTCAAAAACCTGAAATAGAGTGTGACTGTAACACCTAGATTCAGGATTACACACATCCAAACTATGTACTTAGCCTATCATAAAATCTTTGGTATGTTTCTGATCTGGAATCTGAAAACTTGGATCTGAACCCTGCCCCAGCCACTCAGTTGAGAGTCTTATCATCAAGTGACCAAATGGTTCCAGGCTTTAGTTTCCCATTTGAAACAACAGTACCTGCCTCTTTGGGTGGCGGAAAGGACTAAGTAAAGCACTTACAAAAGTGGTCAATGGGCTGGGGAGATGGCTCTGTTGGTGAGGTTTCTGAGGACCTGAGTTCAGATCCCCAGAACTCCCATAAAAAGTTGAGCCTGGAGGTGTGGCACTGTAACTCCAGTGTTAGAAGCTCAGAGGTAGGAGGATCCTTGAAGCTCATTGGCGAGCTAGGCTCAGAATCAATGAGCATCAGATTCAGTAGACAGTAATTGAGGATTACACCTGACACCAACCTCTGGCTTCCATAAATATATGCATGCATATCAGAATGTGCGCGCGCACACACACACACACACACACACACACACACACACACACACACACAGAGAGCTCAAAAGCAGTAAGTACTATTATCACACAGACTGGTGCTCTGTTAAATTTGCACAGCCTTCTAGGACACAAAAGGGGAAGCCATCACAATTCTGATCACTCTGGTTTTGCCTCAGAGAGAGAGACCAAAGCTCCCTTCCCTAAGCACATTCAGGCCAAGCAGAAAAGGCATTTCTGGCTAGAAATGCAACCAAGAGAGGCTAGGGAGATGGTTCAGCAGTTAAAGTGCTTGCCATCAAGCAAGAGGACTACGTTTCAGAGTGCACATAAATGCTGGATCGATGGGGCAACTTGTCTGTAATGCCAGCTTCCAAAGTAGAACGGAGGCTCCCTGGAACAAGCAGGCTAGCAAGACTAGCCATATTGCCAGGCTCTAGGTTTGAATGAGAGACCTTGCCTCAGAAGAATAAAATGGAAGAGCAACTGAGGACAATTCATGACGTAAATCTCAGGCCTTAGTATACACAGGCACACATGTAGGTACATGCTCATACCGACACACAGGTGTGCCTCCACCCATGCAAACACACAAACACATGAAAAGAAGAAAAAGGAAAGATGCCCAAGCTCCAAAATGCAGTCTTGAGGAGCAGAGTACTTAGGGTATGAGAAGAGCAGAAAGTCCCTGGCAGACTATCCACCAGGGAGCTAATGGATCAAAGCAGTACCAGGAACGAAGATGGCCGTTCAAGGCCAGAGCAAACCAGGCAGGCAGACTTCCCAGGGATGCTCACTTCTATTTTCATTAATAAAGCTGAAAAGATAACATACTTAAAAGCACTCAAAATGCTTAGAGTTCTGTAGAAAATAAAACTGCTATTTATGCTGGCCCGAAGTATAATTTTTCACACTTTCAAACGTGTTGGAAGAAAACTGGATGAAGGCCATGAGTCAAGATATTTATAATGCCAAGATATTTGTACACCACTGTGATTTGTTTTCTCTTTTAGAAAATTATTCATATTTATCATTGTTATGTTAGAAATAGTATTACTGAGATTTTCCAATCCTAAGAGAAGACTCCAAGTTCTAAATAATACATAGATCTGTGAAGTGAAGAGTCGGGTGTGCATTCAGTGTGCAGGCCTATCATCTGGGTATTTAATGTGAAGATGTAAAATCTCTGCAAGGACCGATCTGTAAAGACTGCAGTGCAGACACACTCTCTAAGCAGCCATTGACACCCTTGGAGTATGGAACTCAAGCCAAGAACCAACAGCATCAGCTGCCCCTAGGGGCTTGCTAGATGAAAAAATGTATTGGAATCTTGCCATTCTAACAAAACATAGATGAGCTCCAGCACACACATGGCACGCACACACACACACACACACACACACACACACACACACACACACACAGGTACACATACATAACATAAACTTTTTAAAAAGAGGGTAGGAAAGTTTCAGGCAGCACTTTAGAATTTAACCACCTGACCACATCTAGCTGCAAGGGAGTCTGGGAAATAGTCTTTCACTAAGTGACCTCGTGGCCTTTATCCTATTTGAATTGTGTGGACCATGTGCTTTCATCAAAATAGGAATTGAGATAATGTGGTGGCTCGCATTTATAATATCAGCACTTAGGAGGCTAAGGTAGGTGGATGAGTTTGGGGCCACCCTGATCTTTACATATGAGTTCCAGGCTAGCCTGAACTACAAAGGGAGACCTTGTCTCAAAGAAACAAAGTAAGGGCAGGTAAGGTGACTCAGTGGATCAAGGTAATTGTGGTACAAGCCTGCAATCTAAGTTTAATCCTTGGAACCCACATAAAGGGTGGAAGGATCAAACCCACTGTGGCCTCCACATGCTTGTCTTGGCACACATGCCACACATACACATCATATACACACAACAACAATAATAATATTAATAATAGTAATAAAATTTAAAAATAATCAAAATGGATTAAAACTGGGGCTAGAGAGGCGGCTCCGCTGTTAAAGGCTAGGCATGCACTCAAAACAAATTAAAAATTCATCAAATATTTTTAAATACATGGGTTCATGATTATGTTCCTATAGACATGTGTGTGTGTGAGTGTGTGTGTGTGTAAGTATAGAGCCAGCGTGTAGGAGTATGCATAAGCACATGTGCCTAACTGGTCACTTTCAGAGAATGAGAAATAAATTCATCATGATGA
This sequence comes from Cricetiscus sungorus, assembly GCA_030556225.1. Classification (NCBI taxonomy): domain Eukaryota; kingdom Metazoa; phylum Chordata; class Mammalia; order Rodentia; family Cricetidae; genus Cricetiscus; species Cricetiscus sungorus. Next base: position 90,079,893 of record JANBXA010000007.1, read on the forward strand.
ATTCTAGCTCATATGTGGAAAGAAATATTTATCTTTTATTTCCTATATTCTCTGCACCTAAGGATACATAAGTAGGACAATAGAGTGGCCTTGGGATCATTCTGACCAATAAGTGATAACATCAGAATATTATTGTTTTGCAATACTTAAGCCCCAGTAAATTAATGGACCTGCTTAGAGTATTAAAGGCTCTTATATCAATCACAGAATCAGAGTGCCTCCTGTAACCCAGTCAAAGGGTAAGTTCCGGTGTTATAGATGTGAGCTACCATGCCCAGCTTACATAGCAATCGCTTTACCCACTGCCATCTTCCTAGCACTGTCATGTGGCTTTTGAGACAGCATCTCACTCTGTGACTCAGTTTGGACTCAAATTCATATTACTTCTGCATCAGCTCTCCCAAGTGTTGAGATTACAAGCACTTTGCTATACACCCAGCTGGTGTCTCCATTTTCATCCTGGAAAATGAATCCTCTCCTTTCTGGTATGGGAGATCATGGCAGCTGCTCCGGGTCCTTCAAGCCAGCCTCAACCGTCCTCCGATACCATTTGCTTGCATCTGTGTTTCTGCACTCAGAGACCCTCTGTGTGATGTCACACAGCAGCACCTAGTACTTCCCTACAGAGCAGCTAAATTATACTGCTCCCTTCTCTCTGTACCTGCCCTGAGCTTTCACCTCTATAGGGGCCAGGTCTCCATTCCTTCTGCCTGGATTGCCTGGCCTGCTTTCATCTCTAAACTCAACTCCAGGGCCAAATCTCCTGTCAGGGCCCCTCTCTGCCTTCTTTCTGGGAATACCAACCATCTCACCTGTACTCTCAAAGTCATTTGCATCCCATCTCACAGTCTTCAGTCCATCCTCTGAGACTGGGCACTTACTTATAAGGGGCAGACATGGTGACGCTGCATTGCCGGGTATTGATGGACTCATGATTGCATTCACTCAGAGTGTGTTTATTGTCACTACTTCAACAAGGCCCTTCCAGGTCACCCCATCCAAAATGTCTCTCATGCTACAAGCACCTTCTAGCAGCCTTATTTATGTACCCCTTCAGTGTAAATGGCTTGGTTCCCCTAGCACTCAATACTAGACTGTTTTGCTTATCCCCGGGGCAAGGACAGTATCTGGCATAATTGTTGGGTGAATGTGTCAATAAAGTAATGAATGCAAGGCGAGCATGGTGATGTGCACTTACCAGCTATTTGGGAGGCTAAGGCAGGAGTATATCTTGAGCTGCTCAATCTTGAGGCAAGCCTAGGCCATGTAGCAAGACACCATCCCAAAACAATAGTAAAAGCAAATTTTAAAATACTGAAAAGAGGACCACACATACATAACCATGTACATGTAATAAACTTTTTCAAAAAGGGAAACAGATGAATGGATCAGGTATGTGTACTTAGATTATTTTGTTCAGTGCTTACAGAAAACAAAGAACAGGTTGAGAGCCCTGGCTCCTAGGAGAGGTGTCAGTCTGCATCACAGAGGTGTACAAGGTTAGTGTTAAGGCTGTCTGCCCATCATGTGGCCACCCCCAACTCGCCAGCCAGCTGGAAATGACACGCTTCTACTGGACAATATGTACTCATCTCTGCTCCAACTGCTCTTGAATATCTCAGTAGCATCAAAGAAAAGGCACATTCCTGAAAAAGTTGTAAAGAGGCCGTAGAAGTTAAGAGCAAGTTAATGAACACAATGAAATTGCCAGTTACTGTTTAGCTGGATTTCAACAGCACCCTGTCCCAGACATTATCAAAGAGTCCCTGGGCATGAGAAATACCAAGAGAAAGTGGAATCCAATGACTAAAGTCTCTCAGTGGGGTTGGCACTCTCTTTTGCATTTGCAGGGGCTGGCTGGCAAGGTTTCCCCTCCCTCAAGATCTCTGATAGATGCTGGTAGCCTTTTCCCAGGGTGAACTGTGGTCAGAAAGTGCTTCAATAGCTTTGACTCCATTGCTAGAATCTCTTGCCATACACAAACTTAAGAAGAAAAATCCAAATTAAGTGGAGGCTAAGCCGATCCCTTTTAAACATGCTTTGTAGTTGTTGTTGGTGGTGGTATGTAATTGTTCTACCAACAACCAAATGTCCTCAGACAGCTCCTCCTCAATGTATCCTTCCCTGCTCAAAGGTTTGCCCTGCTTTTGCTTGTAGAATCTTATGTTTGGTCCAGACGAACAGATGAACATGAAGGTCCCTTCCTTGGCACACATGTCCACATGCTGCCTATGTACCTATGGACCTCACCATCACCCAGCTTCCAGTGACCATACAGGCAGGCAGAACAAAGAACACGCCCTTTGGAGATGATCCTTAGTAACCGCACATCTGAAAGCAAACAAATTGGTACTTCCCTAGGGTTATAAAGCAAAATTCTTTTATATGCCTTAAATTTACAACTTTCCTTTCTGGGTGTTTCCGATATTCTTAATGCGTGAAAAGCCTATAAAATTCAATGTGGTCTAGTTTGGTCTCGCTTCTTGGGAATGCTTCCTAGACATTCCCCAGTGCTGTGTCAGTGAGGAGCAAACCCAGTGTGGGTCCTGGATGCTGGGGTTTGGGCACTCATATGACATACAGGATTCTCAGTAGGCCCAGTTTTATGCTTGCTTGATGGACATCCTCAGGCACCATTTCCACAGTGTCAGCTGTAGTGTTGATTTCCTAGACTCTTAAGAAATGGCCAGGGAAGAAGGGATTTGATAGTGTAGACAATGAGGTGCTTGTGAAGCCTGATACAGACCTTGAAGATTTAAACTCATGGAGCCTGAAGAGATGTAGACCTGGTGGCTGGAGAAATACTTCAGTGTGGATCAAGAAAGATGGAGAGGACAGAGACAGCTGGGGTGGACATTATGGGGCGCAAGGGAGGGTGAAAGGTAAGCCTGCCAGGATGGGTGGCTTAATCTTCACTGGACAGACAGTAAGGACTACCTGAGGTATCAAGGACATCCTGGGCAGACAACCTTGTAGCATCTCTACACTGTTTGGGGAGACTGGAAGATGACTGGTGAAGTCCATATCCCAGAGAATAAGGGTGCCCTGAGCAAGCAAGGCTGGAAGAGTAGAGGGCACTGAAAAGGAGGAGGCCTGTTGTGGAATATTCCTTAACCCTGTGTGAAGATGTGTCACTGTGACTGGTTTAATAAAGAGCTGAATGGCCAATAGCTAGGCTGGAAAAGGTTAGGTGGGACTTCTGGGACAGAGAGGTCTCAGGAAGAAGAAAGTCAGTCGCCAGCTGGAGGCAGAATGAGCAGGACATGCAAGAGGAGAGGTAAAGGCCAAGAGCCACGTGGCAGCATGTAAATTAATAGAAATGGGTTGAGTTATAAGAGCTAGTTAGAAACAAGCCTAAGCTAAGGCCAAGCTTTCGTAATCAATAAGAAGTCTCCGTGGGACTTGGCAGTATAGAGAATGCCTGCTACAGATGCTACTGCATTCCACTTGGGATGGCAACTGAGTCGTGACCAGAAGAAACAACTACTCTGTGAAGATTGCCCCTCACAATATCCTGAACAGCAGAAGGAAGAATGCATTCAGATCTACTCAAGTCTGAAGAAAGGCAAAGCCATAAAATTATAATTGATATTAAAAACATAGCCCCAGTGAGACCTAAAAGAAGGGCATTTCCATGAACAGTCAGAAGTCCAAAAAAAAAAAAAAAAAAAAAAAAGCAAGGAAGTTCCTTCTGCCCCCTGGTGGCTTTTAGAAAAACTCTAACTTAAGAAAAGTCTCTGTACCCAAAGTCAACTGAGTCAGGACCTGTCTGAACATGGTGGTCTGAAGATGGTGGAAAGCCTCCTCCCCACAGCAGCTCATTCGGTTGAGGCTGGAGACACTGCTCCTTTTATCTGGTCAGAGGCTGTAGCTCAGCTCCCATGGAGAGTTGGAGTGGTGGCCAGCATGTACCCTGTAAGCTGAGCGTTGGTGGATATGCCAATGGCCTGCTGCCCCAGAGGCTGGACACCCAGCTCAGCATGTAGCTGGAATAAGGCTACAGCAAACTGCTTTTCAATACAGAATAGCCTCTTGGGACACCAGTTACAAACCCATTCCCCCCCCCCCCCCCAGGTTCATCCTGAACCTCCCTCCACCACCCATTTACACAGCATTCTATGGCACCACACAATGACACTCTTTCTCCATTCCAAAAAGTGTGTCTGATTTCCTGACCTATTTAATATAGCTCTCAGCTAACCTGGGTGGCTCAGTGAAAAGCTAATTTTAAGCTGCAATGACTCTTCCAGAATATGCAGACCAGAAGGAGAAAGAAAGCAAGAGGAGGGGTGGGGGTGGGGTGGGGGTAGGGTCAAGCTGGAAACAGTCACAGGCATTTTCAGTTCAAATACAGCAACCTGCTGAGCAAGGCAATCCCACAGCCCATGAAATGGGGGCTGATTTTCCAGACAGCCTCTTGGTTGGTTTTGTTTCCAACAAAACAAACAAAAATATGCATAACTGTATGAGGCCTTGAGCTCATTTTTCCCCCAGCCCCATTATGCCACAGGGATCCAGAACAGGGTGCCCCTGGAGGAAGGCTCTGCCTGGCTTCCTTTGAATAATTGTTTATGCATGTTCTATTAAGGGAAGTCAGCCATCAAGTAAGTCCTTACCATTCTAACACTGGTCTGTTTTTTGTGAAGGACCATTTGAAATGGATACTAATTACATGGTCTCTAAGACCTGTTTCAGTCTTGTGAACTTGCAGATAACTGTAATTATCCAGTAACAGAAGCTTCTTATTTCTTAAATGGCTTTGAATGACAATATTTAAATGGCACTGGGTGTTTCTTAGGTTAATGTGAATGCATTTTAACCATTTCCTTTAACTATCTGATTAGCCTGAAGTAGCTTGAAAGGACCCAGTGCTCAGGGGCTGTTTGAAATAATCAGAGTTTACACATTTTCTTTTTGTTCCTTTGTTTTTAGTAAAACAGTTGGGAGAAATGGGTCAGTGGTTAAGAGCCCATGATGCTTTTGCACAGGACCTGGGTTCTCTTTCCAGGACAACAGCCACCCCTAACTCCAGTCCAGAAGCTCCAATGCTCTCTCCTGGCATCCATGGACACTGCATGCACATGGTGAAAAGACACACTAAGGCACACATAAATACTCACACAATGACCCCAAATTTTAAAAACACTTCATTTAGAGGTTAAGGAAAACAGCTCAGTTTTCCTTACTTAGCTTGCATATACAAAGCCCTGGGTGTTATCATCAGCATAGGGTAAACGAGATGATATGTACGCAACTTCAGCCCCAACACTGGGGAAGTCGAAGAATCAAAAGTTCAAGGCTATCCTTCTTTGTTACATAACAAGTTCAAGGCCAGCCTGGGCTACAAGAGACACAGCCTCGAAATGAAATTTTAAGAGGGGAGGGACTAGAGTAAAGGTTCATTGGTGAAGAGCACTTACTGCTCTTGCAGAAGACCCAGGTTCGATTCCCAGCACCTACATGGCAAACTACAACTCCAGTCCCGGGGAATCTAATGCCCATTTTTTACATCGGGGGTACCAGGCACTTACTTGGTACACACACATACACACACACACACACACACACACACACACACACACACACACACACACACACACTTTTTTTTGGGGGGGGTGAGATGGCTCAGTAAAAGGCACCAAGCCAGATGATCTGAGTGTGACTCCCAGGGCTCACAGAGCAGGAGAGAACTCCCTACTGCACGCTGTTCTCTTCTATTTATAAGTACTTTTATTAATGAGACTAAGAGCCCACCAAAGGGAACCCTAAATGCCCCGGTAACACAACCATGTCCTACTAAAGACATTTTATCAGAGTATGAAAGAAAAACAATAGCATAAGCAAGTTGAAGGAAGAAGAGAATGGAGAAAATGAATAAGAAAGCCAAGCCTATTTGAGTTAGGGACCAAGACAGCAGGCACATCCAACAATGGAGACTGCATGGTAGAAGAAAGGGTTTCAGAGAAAGAACGGTACAAGGGACTGGGGTGCTGGTGAGACAGACCTGACCATGCTTTTGTTTGGAGAAGTAGGAACTTTGGGAGTTTGGGTTAGGAAAGCAGTGGGATGCTTTAAGCGCTGTTGAATGGGCCATACTAGCAGGAGCATGGAAGATAGTGACGCTAAGAGTTATTTGAACTGTATGGGCCTGGCTCAAAGAAGTTTCAGAAAATATTAATATGTGGCCTAGAGATCACTCTTGTATTATTTTGGTGAAGAATGTGGCTGCTTTTTGCTCTTGTCTGAAGAGTCTGCCTGAGGCTAACGTGAAGAGTTTAGGATGAATTCCATTGGCAGAGGAAATCTCAAAACAGCCTAGAATAGACTCTGTCGTGTGGATATTAGCGGTAACTCTAATGAAGATTTGTGATGAAAAGGAGCAAGCTGAGCAGGGTAAAATACAAGATGTAAAATTTGAAGAAAAAGGAGCACCAGGAAGTGGAATGGAGCTAAATCCTGTGCAAAAGGAGATGAATGGATTAAGAAATGGAATAAAGGGAGTAGTGACCTCAGGTCAAGATCCGGCCCAGCTAAGTTCCCAACCTGTGCAAAGGAAGAGAAGTTTACAGCTGGGTGTGGTGGTGCATGAAGGAACCTCCCCTTACTTTAACAGCTATGACAGGCTGCAGAAAAGACATGTAGGCCTCTGACTCAGCACATGTCTGACCTTGCTGGGCCTGCCTTCGTCACTAGGAGGTCAGATACCCTCCTGGCAAAGAACCAATCAGAAGTTAGCTGGTGGGACGCTGGACATGCTTTACAACACACGTAGCACAACAGTGATGTTCAGGGCATAGCAACCGCCCTGGGAGGGCCTATAGGATATAACAACCAGTTGACCAATCAACACAGGACAGGTCGTCCAAGCCCAGAAGCACACCAGTCCTGAGACTGTTTCATATCCCTTGACACTCCCCTTATGCCACCCAGTAAGTTCCCCGCATGGCTGTTCCTTCTGGTCCTTCTCCAGTCATCCGCTGCCATCAACAGACAAAGGGCCCAAGTAAATGGAGTTAGCTCATTAAACAACAATAAAAGACTCTTTGTTTTTGCATTGGAATGGGTCTCTTAGTGATTTGGGGGGGAGTTCAGAATTTGGGCACAACAGTATGCACCTTTAATCCCAGCACTTGGAGGCAGAGGCTGGCAGATCTCTGAGTTTGAGGCCAGCTTGGTCTAAAGAGCAAGTTTCAGGACAGTCAAGCTTAACTAATGAAGGAAACCATGGAAAACAGAAAGCTGGTGAAAGTGTAACTGAACAAGGGGGGCATGTTCTAGCCCCAGCAAGCAGCAGAACTTGGCAGCTTCAGCCATGTGCTTCTGGTTTTAGAGTCAAGAATAGAAGAAAAGGACTATGGGATATTCCTTGAGACTAAGGAAAGCCTCTGAGGTCAGCATGTGTCAAGGGTGTCCCTGAATGGGGGCCCAGAGAGGCCATTGTGTGAAGCTGTGAAGAAGCCTGGATTGCCATGGAGACCCCAAGATGTTAGAGATGTCAGAGTCCTGGGATACCTGCTGAGCAGAGCTGCTAACAGGAAGTGGAACCAGCCCAAAAGAAAGAAGTGCGTTGCAGTCAACAAAGTTGAAAGGGGTTGGAGATCTGAAGAGCACTTTGACATAAGGCATGGAGATGCAGAGTTTAGAGTTTGCCCAGCTGGTTTTCAGTCTTGCTTTGGCCCAGTATTCCCTTGGTGTGCTTCCTTCCTTATGTTTTGGAACAGTAATGTTTATCTAGTTCCATTACATGTTGGAAGCATGTGATCTGTTTTCTGATTTTGATTTTATAAGGGATTATAGTTAAGAGAGCACATGAAGAGATTTTAAACTTTTAAACATTGCTGAGACAGTGATAGACAATGGTGACTTTTGGAATTGGACTAAATGCATTTTTGCATTATGATATGGCTACAAGCCTTTGGGGGCCAGGAAGTGGAATGTGGTAGTTTAAAAGAAAATGACCCCCAACGTGAGTGTCTATTGGTAGATGGGGCTTTGTTGGAGTGAATGTGGCAATGTTGGAAGAATGTGTCACGGTGGAGGCAGGCTTTAAGGTCTCATATACGCTAAAGCCACATCCAGTGTCTCATATCACTTCTTGTTGTCCTGAGTCAAGATGTAAGACCTTCTAGCTCCTTCTCCAGCACCATGTCTGCCTGCACGCTGCCTTGCTTCCTACCACGATGATAATGGACTAAACCTCTGAACTGTAAGTGAGCCACCCCAATTCAAAGTTTTTCTTTTTAAGAGTTGCTGTGATCATGGTGTTTCTTCACAGCAACAGAAACCCTAACTAAGTCACTCTTTCCTTTCTGAAGATGGTGTCCCTCATACGGCATGGCCACCACTCACCCCTGGATGCTCCTAGTAACTTCCTACCATCAACAGCACTGATGAAGGAAACTACAAACAACTCTGGTGAAGTCAATGCAACCCTTCTATCCGAATAGCAGGCTCCCACTGAGATTCCCTAAGATCTGTGTATGGAGGACATCAATGCAGTTTTGGTTAGAAGCAGGCTGGGCTAGGAGGTCAGTAAAAGGAGGCTGAGAAGATGGACCAGGACACTATGTTTGGTACGCAAGCATAAGGGACCTGAGTTTAAATCCTCAGCACACATGTAAAAAGTACAGTATGGTTGTTTGCTGCTGTAATGCCAGTGTTGTATGGGGTAAAGACTAGAGGCTGCCTGGGACTTGCTGGCTACCAGCATAGTTCAGCTCAGTGAGAGACCCTGTCTCAAGGGAATGAGGAGCAGATTAATCAAGCAGGGGAGACATCCTCCCCAAAGAATTACTAAAAACACAATAAACATACATTTCTTTAAAGGACAGAGCTGCACCCCTACCACTCTGCCTTCTGGGCAGGCTGACTGATGAGCAACCTAGCAGTTGCAAATTAAACAGTTCATAGGAAAGAGGAGTGTAGTGAGGATTCCTCCCACTTCTATAAAGGCAGGCCTCTATATTTGGTATAAACATTTTTGGAAAGATTCATGAAAATATTTGTATTGCTATATATTATCACAGAGCTATGGATAGGTTTTTAAAAACTTTCCTATTTGATTAAAATAAACACATAGTTAGAACCTCTAAAACTGTGGATGGAAATGTAAGACAAAATATCCATCTGATTAATTAAAGAGCTATGTGTAAACATGTATTGTCTCTGTGTGGGTATGTGCATGTGTGCAGGTGCCCTCAGAATCCAGAAAGGGTGCTGGAATCCCAGAAGTGATGAGCCACCTGATATGATACAGGAAACTGAACATTATAAAATATTTCAAAATGGAAATGCAGTAGGAGGAACATATAAACATTCTGACTCAATCTTTCAATGATCCAAGACTCCCTTTAAAGAAATAATCTCTGTGCATTGCTTCACTGTAAATCCTGATACAGCTGTGACGACAGGAAATGGAGACAATCCCATGGTATCCAGAAAATACAAGTTCACACAGTGTAGCTGTGACATTGCCTAGCTCCCAGTTCAACAAGAGATCCTGACTCCAAAGAGGAAAAGAGAATGACAATAAAGCAAGACATCCAATATCCTCTTCTGGCCTCTGAACACGCACCCCCCCCCCAAACACACATACACAGAGTTAGTAAAATAACTCCTTAGTCTGACCGTCTCTCCATATCTGAAAAGATGGTGGGCAGGCACGTGGAATCGTGTATGTATGACTGAGTCCACAAACTTGAAATATTTTTCCTGTTTCATGGTTAAAAAGCTCCTTAGTTGAGAGAGGTGCTATTCAGGCTCACTGAGCAGTGAATTAACAAAGTGTGATGAATTGGACCTCATGAAGAATTCATGAGTTCTCACTTAATGCTAATTTTTAAAAGGGCCTACGTTAAATGATTTTAAGACCCTAGCTCAGACTGGGGAGCACAAAGATTAAAGTTCAGAGAAAATTCAATCCCAAACCACACAGTTAAATTATACAAGAGTATATTTATTCATGTTCTTGCAGTGAATGCCTCAAGCCTGCAACATTAAAATAAAACTTTAAAGCTATTTTTCTCATATTTCACTTAATCAAACTTTAACAGCCCTTTGGTCCTTAAAGAAGAAAACATTTGTGCTCATCACCAAGAGTCTGCTTTATGCATGCCAGGCAAGTGAAGGATGCCACTGTCTCTGTGAAGGATATGACACTTCCTCCCGAGTGCCACCACAAATGCCTTGTCACAGTGGCGAGACCCATGCTGCAAACTTTTATTTAGCATTGATTCTTCATATTGCAAATGAAGAGATGTGCTGAGAAAACCAAGCTGTTTGGAAGCTCTAAAAAACTAATAGTCTTGGGGCAGCATGATGGCTCAGTGGGTAGAAGTGTTTGTTGTTTAACCCCGAACTTATGTAAAAGCGGCAGATGTGGAGGTACACCATTTGTAAGTCCAGTACTCCTATGGGGGATGGAAGGCAGAGATTGCAGGCTCTGTCAAAAACTTGAGAACTAGGTAGCCTCAAATACTCAGTGGGGCAGGAAAAAAAAAAAACAAAGATGCCACCTCACAAAGATAGAGCCTGCTGAAAGTTGTCTTCTGACCACTGCACCAAGGTGCATGAACCCAAATTCATAGATGTGAGCACCCTCTTGTGTGCTTACGCTCACATGGCCCCCTCCCCTTCCTCACCATAATAAATGCTTTTTAAAAACTAGTAATTAGCTCTTGGTTGAAATAGTTAACAGACAAAAGTTTCCGAAAAGAAGAGAAGGCATTCTAGTAACTGACTGTATAGAGAAGTACAAAATCACTCAGGTTAAATTCCAACACAGCCAAGCCTGATGTGGTGGGAGTTCGAGGCCAAGCCTGGTCTATGGAGTGAGTTCCAGGACTGCCAGGGCTACATAAAAAAACCCTGTCTCATAAGAACCAAAAAAAAAAAAAAAAAAAAATCCCTCAACACAGCCAACACACTAACCACAGTGTTCAGCTCAATAATAATGACATGGTTACTCATTTCTGTGAACTCCATGTAAAGACATTTGATTTTGAAGGAATCAGTAATTCAGGACCTTAATGTTTTAAATAAACATAAACCTTTACGTTAAAGCCTTTTGTTGGGATTTCAGAGGTGTGCAAACTTAAAAACAGTAGTACAAATACCTAATAGAAAGAACAATGAGAAGAGAGCTGAGGGACAAAGGGTGTCTGTGGAGGCTTAAGACAACAGGAAATTCATCTGGAGTAATGTCTTGAGAAGCCCAAGATCAAGGGGCTAGAAGACTTGGTGTCTGAGGTGGACACACTATCTAATCACAGACACTGGCTTGCTGTATCATTCTGTGATGGGAGGGATATGGCTTTACAAGGGGACTAGACAAACTTAGAAAAGCTCTGCCCTTGTGATCTGATGACCTGCCATCATGGACCTCACCCTCTAAGCCAGTACAGTGAAACTAAGGGTTTCAGTACTGTACAGAATTCTCCAAGGGAAATGAAGTCTAAGCCCCAAACACTGAAAGGATAGATAAAACAAGGTAATGAGGTAAATATACTCACAGTACATACAGATGTATATGCAGTCATCAATGAATAAATATTTTAAAGCCTTTTGTACTGGCTGGCCTTGTGTCAACTTGACACAAGCTAGAGTCATCAGAGGAAGGAGCATTAGTTGTGGAAATGCCTCGATGAGATCCAGCTGTAAGGCATTTTCTCAAATAGGAGTCAATTAGGGAAAGCCCAGCCCCTGGTGGGTGGTGCCATCCCTGGGTTACTGGTCCTGGGTTCTGTAAGAAGGTGGGCTGAGCAAGCAATGGGAAGAAAGCCAGTAAGCAGCTCCTCTCCATGGCCTCTGCATCAGCTTCTGCCTCCGCTATCCTGCCCTGACTTCCTTCAGTGATGAACAGCAATGCTGAAGTGTAAGCCTAATAAACCGTTTCCTCCCCAACCTACTTTTTTGGTCATAGTGTTTCATCGAAGCAAAGTAAGATATCTTTTATTTCACTTAGGTGATTTGGTGCAATGAGAAGGAACTACAATGCTGGCACTAATTACATGTTGATAACCTCATAACAGGGCTGGAGGTGATCTTCCTCTTTGTGGAGCTCAAGATAGAATGCTTGACTGGCATGTATAGGGTTTGATCCCTAGGACTACACAGATTAAAGAAGTTTCCTTCTGTAATCATAAACCTTGTTTGAATAATGCATATGGAATGCTAGTTATTTTGCATTCTAAAAACAAAACTTGATTTTTCTTTAAAAGAAAACAAATAATATTAAAAAAAAAAAACCTGGTAATGCTGTTAATAAAACCCATTATGCACACAGAAGGCTCTGGGTCAGAAGCTGCCTTCTCCAAACACACACTAGAATACTAGGCAATCATTAACACCATTCTCTTTTAAGATATTCACAGTAGCCTGCTGGTGGTGGTACATGACTTTAATCCCAGCCCTTGGAAGGCAGAGGCAGGTGGATCTCTGTGGGTTTGAAGCCAACAAGGTCTATAAAGAGAGTTATAGGACAGCCAGGGCTATACACATAAACCCTGTGTCAAAAAACAAAAATTCATCCTATCCTATTTTACTATGTGAAATTCTACACATTTTACTTGAGATTTATTTCATTCTCCAGAGAAGAAGTCACCCCATACTTCGACATAATCACAACAGCTGGTTATAGACAATTACATTTTATAATTCATATAGACAGCATTTTCTACATATTTATTACAGGTGTAATGCATTCAGAATATACGTGTGTGTGTGTGTGTGTGTGTGTGTGTGTGTGGGTGGATGGGTATTTTGAGACAGGGTCTCATTTATCCCAGGATGGTCTCAAACTTGCTATATAGTTATAGATGACTTTGAATGATCTTCCTGCCTCCAATCTCTTCCTGGAGTGCTAGGATTACAGGCATAGATGGTGCTGAGCCTATATTTTTAAGAAATGAATGACAAAAACCACTGCAGATAGAAACAACTTTATTTTTTTCATTTTGGGCTTTAGAAGAGCAAAATTATTGAATGCAATCATACTTATTTTGTCCTATATCACTGTTTTCCTTAGGAAAGGAACACACATTTGAATAACTTGTAATTCAAACATATCAAGTTCCCACTTTATTTCCTTCTTTTTTTTTTAAAGTCAGCCACAATAGAATCATTTTGGGTAAGTGTTCATATTCTCTCTCACCTTTACTCATACTGAGATAATACAATATTTATAAACCAAACTATTTGCTATACAGAAAACTGGAAAGGTTCTTTTACATAATAATTTTGATATGCTAAGAAACCACACAAAACTGGCATTTGCAAATGGATAAAAATAGGATAGACTGCTTGAAAGAAAACATAAACAATAATTTCTTCTAGCTAAATAATTTCAATTGAGTGAATATATCCATCTGATAATATAGGCTCTATCTTAGAATATAAAAAGTGCTCAGAGTATCTGTAATAAAAATAACGAAAGTCTCAGAGAACTGAAAATAATTTAAATAAAAAAGGTACACTGAGAATCAAAATGACTTCTGTGCTGTCAGGCATGGGGGGAGATGTGAGTCTATCTGAACTCAGAAGGGGACTAGGACAAGGTGATGGACATGCATAGCTTCCTGCCTGGAGAAGGTGGAAGTCTCTGAAAAGCTCCATGTGTCTTTACTTAGATGAAAGCCACTAACCCAGAATCATGTATATCACACAGACTTGCAAAATGCAAAGTTGGAATACTTGCCTTGACTGCTAGCTGTGGTGCACACTCAACCCAAGAGCTCAAAACATAAGCACACACCTTTTAAAAACTCATGTATGGAGGCCTGAGGACGGCACTGGGTGTCTTCCTAAGGAATGCAGCCCACGTCCTCTTTGATGGGTTCTCTCAGTGGATAGGCTGCTGGCCAGTGGCTCCGAGTGCGCCTCTGACTCCCCAGTGCTGGGATTTCAAGCACATACACACTACCAGACCAAACATTTTTACATAGGTGCTAGAGAATTGAACGCAGGTCCTCAAGCTTTGCCAGGCAAACACTGAACTGACTGAGCTATCTTCTCAGCCCCACCCAAGGATACATCTTTGACTATTAAAAAAGTGTATGGTGGGGGAGGGTGAAGAGGAGGGGGAGAGAGGGAGAGAGAGAGGGAAGGAGGAAGGAAAGGAGAGGGAGAGGGAAGGAGGGAGAAAAGGAGAGGGAGAGGGAAGGAGGGAGAGGGAGAAAGAGAGAGAGAGAGAGAAAAGCACATAGCAACTGAGCTGAAGAATTTTCATACCCAAGTTGCTCTGAAGCTTTACTGGAGCCACCCTAAGGTAGGCTCATCAGTGTAGAAATGGACAATGGGCCATTTCCCACTAAACTCTGCAGAGGAACTCAGAGCTGGGGTAGATACTGGGCTGAATTTTTTTTTAACCACCTTTCAGAACTATGGATATACCACCCACAAAGAAAAATGGGATACCGTGTGCCTGGCTACTCACTGACCCCACCTCTACTTAACACTGAGATTACCTATCACATTTTCTACAATCTTCAATCTCACATATATTCCAAGTTGCCACCGAGGGCAACTGAACAGCAAGGAGTGCGTGAGTTTATTTAGAGCAGACTAGTGCTATATGAGCTCATATACTGTTCCTTCTCTAGCTGGGGAGGATTTCAGATTTTAGTTGCTTATTATGGGAATCATTTTTTATAAATAAGATATAAAGTAACACTATCCCCATTGTATGACAGTGCTGAGCTGGTGCTCTTATAGTGCACAGAAGACTACTTCATAGGTCACAACCCAGAAGAATGTAGGATCTTGGCAATCAGAAAATGGCTTCCTGACTCCGTCCCTGGTAGCAAAGAACATGTCATACAGAAGCAGTTCACCGCCCCCCAAACACACGTTATAAAGAGTTTACATGGATGTTGTAATTTTTAAAAATCTTTTAATACTCTTTTATTCTAGCTAGCTGAACATTACTATTTAATGTTTTGTTGAAGTTCAGTGTATTTGGGGTGAAAGTTTAAAATGAGTATTGGAATTCAAACTGCAAAGTGTTACAATATGGCTTCAAGAATATCAATCAATAGAAGAAAGGAAAACGGAGCTGAAAAGACTAGGTAGCCAAACAGGTAGCAGCAGAAGGGACCAGCTAAGAGTAAATACGAACAAAGCTAATATGTTCATCCAGCTTCCAACACACTTGAGGGGAGCCTCACCTCACCTCACCTCACCTCACCTCGTCCAATGTGCCTCTTTAACCAGCTGGACAGCAGGCATTTGTGGGCCAGGCAGAAGGCCCAGCAGCACAAGACTGAAGGAGTGGCTAACCTCCAGGTTGAAGTACCAATGGCAGCGCCTACTCTCTGACACTCAGAGTCAGAAAAGGAGTGCAGAGACTATAGGCCCCACCAGCTCCACGATGACATACACAGCTACAGGACTAGGTAAGTACTAACCATTTCTATCACTAACCACAGAAAAGTGTCTGAGTTCCAGAGAACAGAAACTAGATACCTATATTTTCTTTGGATAAGCCTCAGATCAAGCAGAAGTTACTATGTTTCATGAAAATGTTGATTCTTAGATTTGTAGAAATAGCACAAACACTACTATGGTCACAGCATATTTTATCATCCTCTGGGGGCACAAAGGAACACTAACTAGCAACAGGGAAAAAACAATTATGCCAGGACCAGAGACACAAGCAGGACCATCCTGGACAGATATCCAATGTGAACACCTGATCTTTGCATTTCCTTTTCAGGCTGTTTACTAATGACACACTGTAACACTGGCAACTTTAATAACAGACAAAGTTTTGGTTTGTGGGGAAGACATACTTCCTGGTGCTAGAACACACTCTTCTTCACCTCTGACCCTATCTATGTCTCCCAGCATGAGCTAACATCTTGAATGGGTCTAAGTCAATGGTTCCCAACCTTCCTAATTCTGCTATCCTTTAATACAGTTCTTTATGTTGTGGTGACCCTCAACCACAAAATTGTTTTGTTGCTACTTCGTAAATGTAATTTTGCTACTGTTATGAATCATAATGTAAATAGCTGACATACAATACCTGTAAGGGTCTCAGCCCAGAGGCTGAGAACCACTGGTCTAAGCAAACCATCTCGGTGTTAGAATTTCTCCAAGACAAAAATAGTAATGTGAGGAAATTACTTATATTCACTCCTTTACTTTCCTGCTCAAAATACTTACTGGAGACATTTAGCACACCTTGCTCCAGGAGCAAACTCCAAAAGAACAAGGAGCTAGATCATAGTGTATTTTAAAATCTTAGTATTAACCACAAGATTCTCATAAACACAATTCCACAAAATATTGTTTCAAAGCTCTAAGAATGTACTTAATGAGTGGCTGCAGGAGCCGACACGGCAGGACTGTAACAGGAGTGCCCAGGCTGGTGCTGGGCTGTGGGACAGACTTTCAGTTTCTGAACAGCAGCATCCTCTCGGAGCATTTCTGCCCCACAAGGTTTGCATACTCCAGCACAGCGGCCTCCTCCCTCGGGTCTTCTTGGTGGTTCTTCTTATAAACTCCATAAGGCAGGGCAGATCGCCTGTAAAGTACCCGTACTCGGTCAGGGTCCTTACTGCGCCCTTCATCCACTGCAAAGAAACAAATACGGATCAAAGACATGCACAACCAAAGTGTGTAATCTGAAACATGATGGCCTAGCAGGTCCTCTTTGTGCAGTAAACAGGAAGTTCCTTAGTGGAAGGCAGTAAACAATTCCTAGTGTGCATGCCAAAACAAAGTAGAGTCAAAGAATCACATTCAACGGAATACCACTGGCCACACTATACCTTTCTGATTTTTTAAAGTGCAAATGGCATCTACAATGTTCCACAATCTTTTAAGAGTATGTATTAAATCTCCAGTGCTTCTCCAGCTAACATGCTGCCTGAGGCTTTGGCTCTGCATGGAAACCTATGGCCAACAGAGCAGCATAAGGAGGCCTGGCTTTGCACACTCCTGTTCTTAATGGGAGCAGAGAGGCAGGTTCTCACAGCTTCCATAGAAGATACAGCACAGGGTGCTGTGGATGCTGCTTTTGGGCTTTCTTGGCTTTCATATACAAGAGCTCGTGGCTTGTGTCAAGGCATGCAACCACCCAGAAGAACATCTGTGTCCTTGCCTTCCCTGAAGCTGGGTGTGGCCTCATGACTCAGTTCTGGTCAGCACAAGTAGTGCTGGGACTACTTGGAACTGCAAGGGTTTTTCAGAGAGAACACATTCATCTGTACCTTTCTTCAGGCTACATATAGGCTGTGCATGAACCAACATGAGGGCAAGAGTCTAACTTCTGCCTTGGAGCTTTCCTTTGGTTTAGTGAAAACAAGACTTGAGGTGGACAGCCTCGGACTTCACGCAACAAACTGCCATGTCAGTTCTGGGCTATCTATGTCAAGATATTTACAAAAAAATAGTGTTTGGAGAGGCAGGGCATTGGTGGGGCATGCCTTTAATCCCAGTATCAGGAGGCAGAGGCAGGCAGATCTCTGCAAGTTCAAGGCCAGCCTGGTCTACAGAGCGAGTTCCAGGATAGGCTCCAAAGCAAAACAGAGAAACTCTGTCTTGACCAAAATAAATAAATAAAAGTTTGAACGGATAATACTCTAGATCCTATTACTGGAATCATTGCTAGTTGCAATCTAGAGGAGTGTTACTCTATATCCATTAACATGTACATACATTTAAACCACTGAACCATGCTACCTATAGCCTCGCTTCACCCTGGAATCATCAGAGCTGACTTTTAGAAGTCCTCAAACATCCGGGAACCCTTCTGCTGAAATCCCAAGTGAAAACTCGTCTGGAATGAACCTTGAGCATCAGGATTTTAATTTTAAGCATTTAAGTCATAAGAGTGGTGCAACAACCACAGAAATGCGTTTATGCATGAGTGCTCATAGCAGTGTCTGGACATAACAAACCCCAATTTTCTACCGTGAGGAACTTGGCAAAGACACAATGCTGCAGCAGGCACGGCAGAGAAAGAAGGCAAAGAGCAGTACTGTTCTTTCAGCTGAGAGCCCAATGCAGGTAATGAGCCCCTGACTCAAAACACTTGGCACCAGCTGAGTGTGGTGGGTGCACCTGTGATCCTGATGCTTGGGAGTTAAGAGGCAGGAAGATCATAAGCTCAAGGCCACCCTGGCTACATAAGCGTTCTTAAAAAAAAAAAAAAAAAAAACCAACCCAGCCAAAGAAAATGCACACAAGATAGTAAATTCTGGAATATCTGCATACTTGTAAAGAGACCTGGGAAAGGAACCCAAGCCAAAGCATGAAACTCCCTATGCTTTCTAGGAACCAAAAACAGACCCAGAGCATCTTAGACAATGTACACATGACAGTAATCTACCACATAAGGCCAGGGGTGGATTCTGTTAACTAAGACACAAACATCTAAAGTTTCTTCTTTCTCAGAAGTTGTTGCTCTTAAAGCGGCATCAAACTCAGGAGAATTCACTGTAGATCAATTTCAGGATATTCCTCGGATGCCAGAAACAGAGGGAGCGCCAATGTATTATGGTATCCAATTTATCTTCCCAAATGCACAATAGAGAGAGGGAACCCATCCAATCTCAGACTCCAGGCCTGCCTATAAGTCTAGAATAGAGCATTCATTCTGTCTCTTGGGCTGCATGGCCTGTGGTTTATGGTCATCCTCAACGAAGGCAGAAATACTAATTTTTTTTTACAACAGATTTATATATGTTTTGCCTGAAAGCCAGAAGAGGGTGTCAAATCCCCAGGACCTGGAGTTATGGATGGCTGTGAGTCATCATGTGAGTGCTGACAATCAAACTGGAGTCCTCTACAAGAGCAACAAGTACTTTTAACCGCTGACTCATCTCTCCAGCCTCAGACTTACTCTTAGTACATCCTATATAGTTAACACTAAAACCTATTTAAATCTAAATGACAATAACAAAGTCCTATTTAAGATATTTCAAATACTAAACATAACTTATTTACCAAAAGGGGAAGAGTGTATTTTAAATTCTTTAAAAAACAAAACAAAAAAAACATAAACAAAAACAAAAACAAAAAAACCTTTTATAATCATCAGGCATAAAGGCCTTTCCAAAATGCACCCTAAGGGACCAAGGAACAAGCCATTTGATATGAAAGATGGTTCCCACTGTATCTAAGGAAAGCTGTCAGATGTCATAGACATATATCCCAGCAAGAACTTCATGGCCAGGTACTACTTGCAAAGAGAAATTCTGCCCTGTCAGAAAAGACCTTATTCTTCTGATTAACAACAGCTTGGAAGAGACATTTATCACAAGAGCAGATATTACTAGTTTTTGGCAGTTCACCAGATCAGGCTGAGGCATAATACAAATATTTATCAATGTACTAATTTACTTAAAGAAAAATTAGTTTCTTAATAGTTCCACTATGCGCTCTATTAAAAAAGGCACTGTAACAAGTGGTACCCATGCCCACATCTATCAGAAGTCTGCCTACTTCTCTTCACACCTTCTGACTTCACTAGGTTACTGCTCACCACACCTAAGACACCGGCTTCTCACACTTCTCCCAACCCTTAAGTCCCAGCTAAGGTAACACAATTCAGCAGTTACATCAATTTAAACTTAACTGGTCATTCTCTTGGAACTAATTTTATTTATGTAACCAAGAAGGCATATTATTAAGCTACTAACAACTAAACCAATGAAAATTTTGGCTTTCTATTTTCAAAGTACCCTATCTTTTCCTTTAAAAATTGTATATTGGGCTCAGCTGTTAAAAGTACTTGCTGCTCTTGCAGAAGGCCAGGGCTTGGTTCCCAGAACCTGCACAGGAGTTCAAACCATCTGGAGCTCCAGCCCTCTTCACAGGCATCTACACACAGTGCACATGCACACACATACACATAAACAAATCACTTAAAATCTTAATTACAATTCACACTTAGAATATAAACAGAATTCTGCCCAACCAAAGAAGCTAAGGAAAACATAAAACCCCCAGCACTTAAAAAGGAAAAACAGAGATCAATTAAGATACATAACAACAGACACAAAGAAAAGATGGAACTATACATTCTTTTTAAAAACCCACTATTTAAAAACCAGAATTTATCAAGATACTTAGCAATTCGTTTTGATGAATTAATGAATACCCCATGGTTGTCACAGTTTTTAAAGCAGTAAAAGTAATCTCTGTTGTAAAACTCAGAAACAGAATGGAAATACCAGTTCACACATATAATCCTTGTGCCTATATTTTCTCCCTTTCCTTCTCAAACTCCAATACCAGTTTCCAGTGTCTGATTCAGCAAGTGCACTTAAAAAGTCAATGATGGAGCTTTGGATCATATTCCTACCATGCTTTAAGGCAGAAAATGCAATCAAATCAACCCCAGGAGTGGGCATAGTGCATGGACATGGAAAGCCTGAATCATGGCAGATGCAGACACAATGGGCTGCATGGCCTGTGGCTTACGATGATCTAGTCATATCATCAAGCAAGGGACATTTACTCTTAGCACATCCCACACAGTTAAGATGAAAAGTAATTTAAATATAAACAAAAATTCCTATAAGATACTTAAAACATAAGATTTAGCAGGAAGGAAAATGTAGCTCAAATTCTTACAAAACCCCTTTATAATCATCTTATAAATATAAACATGATATCAGTGCTCACAGACAAATCTAGAATGCTAAACCAACAGGCAGGCTTTCCTTGAGAAGACTTGAAGAAACCCAGGAACAAGCATTTTGAGGTGAAGATGGTTGTCATGGTAGCGAAGAAAGCTGCCAGCTACTAAGATACAAGGACTTCTACTTCTCCTTTCCCAAAGCTGTATCACAGCTTAATTACATAAAATAAAAGCACAAGGAGTCTTGCAAGTCCTTAGGGATGAGCATTTGATCATGAATGACTCAAATGTGCTGCCAGTTCCATGATATTTTAATCAAGGAAAACTCTGCAGGGGGGTTGCCTGCTCAATGACTCCCCACAACTGTTCACTCACAGGAGCTAAACTGTTTAACAGGTGTTTTCAAAGCAAGAGAAGCTAGAGATCAAAGCTGTACTTCTCAGGGAGTTTTAACTTATGGTTGTTCTCAGAGATTTAAGAATTTTCTAGGCTTTTCTTTTAGACAGGGTTTTTCTGTGCAGCCCTGGCTGTCCTGGAATTCTCTCTGTAGACCAGACTGGTCTTGAATTCACAGAGATCCACCTGCCTCTGCCTCCTGAGAGCTGGGATTAAAGGCGTGCAATGCCACTAACACCTGGCTTTCTTTCTTTTCCTTTCTTCTTTTCCTTCCTTCCTTCCCCTAGACTTTTCTAAAAATGATTCAAGAATCTATTTGCATATATTTGTAATTTATTGTTACAGCAATATTACATAAAAATGAAAACCTAACCTACAATCTAGAATCAGAGAAACTAGAAACAGATGGAAGCAGATGCAGAAATCCACAACTAAGCAATGGGTCTAGCTCCTGGGGTATGATCAAAGTGAGGGAGAAGTGATAATATAAACAAAGCAGTCAAGACCACGAAAGGGAAACCCACAGAATAAGCTGACTCAACCTAGTGAGGTATCACTGATGCTGGTCCAACAACCACGTAAGACTGAACTAGACACCCTGAATACAGGTAACAATAGTGTGACTGGGACAATAGATGAGGCCACTGGCAGTGGGTCCAAGATCTAATTCTAATGCACAAACTGACTTAGTGGAGCCCATTCTATATGGGGAGATATCTTGTTCTGCCTAAACATAAGAGCATGGGGGTGAGGGTGAGGTGTCTTGGTCCTGCCTGATGAGACAGACTTAGTAGACTTTGTAGGGGAGACCTTACCCTCTTCTAGGAGCTGATGGGAGGTGGGATGGAGGGGGAGGGGAGCAGGAGGAGAGGAGGGAGAACAGTGATTGGAATGTAAAAAATAAATTAACAAAAAATATGTAAAAAAAAAAAAAGAAAACAATTGCTAGATATATATATATATATATATGCATATATATCTATATTAAAGAATACAGGTGTATATACAGCAAATAAATTGATACAAGAACTGAAATGGTTGAGCAAATGTGCAATAGGGGATGTATATTAGTGTTCATGGTCACCCTGACCAAATCTAGAACCAACTGGGAGAAGGATATCTGGGTATACCTCTGGGGAATTATCTTGATGTTATTAATTGAGGCTCCTTGGCTGAGATCCTCAACTGTGTACGTGAAGGACGGGAGCTGCATTCAGTCATCATGCTCTCAAGTTTCCACTCTATGTACTCTGAACCTAAGCATTCTATCAAAGGGTGTAAAAACTAGTAGATTTAAGTTTGCTTGGCAGGACATTTCTATCTTCTGAAGACACCTTTGTACAGAATATTTATTAATCACGACCTATACAAAACACTAGCTTTGACTGTACTACAGATTTGTGACACATACCACTTTATCAGATAACCAGCTGTCAGATGAGTGACAATACATGCCTCCTGACATGAATTCATCATTTCTAATATTCTTACCAAAGTATGTAACTTGACTAATTACAGAGAAATACATGATGAACACAAAGTAAGGAATAATCTACAAAGTAACTGGGCTGTATCCTTAATAAAATATCGGCAATACAACCACCCTCATCACAGCTTAGGGACACTGTGGTAGAGGGGCAGAGGATGGGACAGAGTGCTGTGAAGTACTCCCTTCTGTACACAGAACGGCTACTGCACTGATAGACTCACAGCAGCTACGGTTGCCCACACAGGATCTGCACACGATCGCATCAGACAAAAGGACCTAAGGTAAGATACCCCATACCAGCTGACTCAAAAGGCACAGCCTTTCCTCTTTCTCTGTCACATCTTCCTCCTCCAGGCAGGTGCTGAGACTGACAGCTTGCTGCCCTTTCACTGTTCTTTTAAATGCTAATAAAATTAACCTTGAGCTTCCCTTTGTCTCTGTTCTTAAATTCTTTTGCTAACAAGACTAAGAACTCATGAGAGGAACTTAATTTCCCTAGTAGTATGTGGTAACTATGGAAATTCTCCAGAATTGCTGGTTATCAATTCATACTCAATGCACGTAACTAAGAGTCATGATTCTGTTGTTTGGAGACTAGACTGGGACTCGTAATCTGCCTCAACAAAGCAACTTCTATTCACAAAAGAGATAAACAAAAGGCTCTGCAGAGAATAAATTTTGCTATGTTGCTGGTGAAATACCTTCCTGTTCAGAGAAGAAATACTTTCTCAAAAACTTCTGTAGCTGTGCAGGTCTGATGTTTGGCCTTTAGTGTTTATAATGCCCTTCCACTCTCTTGTGAGTAGCAGTCCAAAGGTATGTATGGTCTGTGCACTTCAAAGTTATATGTGCTTTCAGCAATTACTTTTGTTTATGCTGATATGCACTTGCCATCTTCCGACTGGCATCTCCCCAAACGAGTTGGTGCTCTTGGCTTTCATATTTTACTTTGCATTTTTCAATACCTGCTTTGAAGCAAAAGTTTTCACAATGAGAAGGTACAACAGGCCTTACAAGCTTCCTGTCTTAGACACACAGCGGAGCAGAAGCCATGTTGGCCGGGGTGAACAATGTAGTAGTAGTGAAAGCAGCTGTGTGCCCACAAAGCTCAGCTTCTACACAAGTCCTCCACACTCAAGACTTCCAAGTTCCTGTCTCTCATGGTTCACTCTTTCAGAGCTCGTCCCTTATCAAGGCCTTGCAAGTCCTGATAGCAACAGGAGTCTACAGAGCAGAGGGCCCTCCCTTCCAGACAGCAGGCTCACCTTCACACAGATGCTTCTGTTAAACTCTTGGGAATAGAAAAGCGGTTTTCTTTATTGGACTTTGGAAAGCAAAAGGAAGCAGTGTGAGTAACAGTGAAACAGCAATGCTACAAAGCAATGGCTTTCTCCTGTGTGCCCCTTCCTCCTTGAAAAACATTTTCCCAAAAGCACTGTTTGTTTTCAGACGTACTTGAAAGCGTGGTTATATAAAAGAAATGTCTGTAGTTTGCAGTTTAAAGCCAGAACTATGTCCAAAATCAAACTCTAGTACCACTGGCATCCAAAAAGTACAAATGAACTAAAGGATTCCTTCTTTTGCTTGCCCACCTGAGTGCAGTTGGAATGCTTTAAGAAAACATGCTTGAAACCCCTAATTTAAAAAATGAAGTGTGCTGCACAAGAAGCTTTGTTTTTATCAAAGAATTCACAACAATGGGCTTAACAAAGCATTTCAAGAAGGAGAAGCTAAAATTACAGTTCATAGTGAAACTTTTAAAACACACATTTTAAATGGCAAATAACCTTGTTTAAATAATAAATATGTCTATATTTAGTCCACCCATGATGGTTACTCATGTCTTCACCTTTCTAACATTCCCTAACTTCCAAGTTGCACAGGTCAAGATCAAATAATTGAGCAGTCAGAAACCTAAAGGGAGGGAAAAAAAAAATGGTTTCAATCAGGTTTGGAGAATTAGATGGCATTAATTTAAAATGCAAACCAGAGCTCCCATGTATGAAACAATTTACTGTGCATTGTAAAGGCTGGTACATAACAGATGAGAAAAATGCTGCTGAGGCAGCTTGGGAAGCTGGCACATGCATCAGTTCTCACAGCCAGAACACTACAACTTACACTTTGAAGGAAACAGAATCTGCTTTCATCAATAAGAAGAAAAAGAACTGGAATTGCAAATCCACAACTCAGGAGTTCCCCACACCAATGCTCAGACTACTGAATGAATGAAGTGAACCAAAGAGAACAAATTTCCCCTCAAAAATTTACTTAAAATTTCCATAACACATTCAAATGATGTTCACTAGAGTATTTTTTCTTGTATTAAATCATAAAATGGGATGGGCAGTGGTGGCGCACACCTTTAACCCCAGCACTCAGGAGGCAGTGGCAGGTGGATCTCTGTGAGTTCGAGACCAGCCTGGTCTGCAGAGCTAGTTCTAGGACAGCCTCCAAAGCCACAGAGAAACCTGTCTCAAAAAAAGCAAAAATAAATAAACAAATACATAAATAAATCATAAAATGAAATAAAACAGACACTAACACATCAGAATAGGACAAAACAAACAAATAAACCAGCCCAATAGAAGGCACAGGAAGGGGATGGTGAGATGGCTCAGAAGAGCACTGGCTGCTCTTCCAGAGGTCCTGAGTTCAATTCCCAGCCACCACATGGTGACTCATAACTATCTATAGTGGGATCCGGTGCCCTCTTCTGGCATAAAGTTGTCAGATAGAGCACTCATATACATAATATAAATTTAAAAAACAAAGCACAAGAAACAGACCCACTCATTCACACACTCCCATAAAAACAGTAAACTGGAAGCCATAATACACTGTGTTTTTTAAATGCTGTGCTGGGAGATAGTTCAATTGGTAAGATGCTTGCCAGGCAAATATCAGGCCATGATTTCAGATCCTCAGTACTCACATAAAGGCAAAGTGTAGCTAGAGTGTCTGTCTGTAAACACAGTACTTGGGAAGCTGTGACAGGACAGCCCCTGTGGATGGTTTGCCAGCCCCAGACTAACTGAACTGGTGAACTCCAGGTTCAGAGAGCCCTTGTCTCAAAAACTAAAATGGACAATGACTGAGAAAAGCAACTGATGTCACCATTTGGTATACACCTACACACCTACACCTACACCTTCACACACACAAACCAAGTGCATCTTTGAGCACATAATATAAACAGATATGATATTTCAATCTAGAGTTTAACTTCAAGTTTATAAAGTCACACCCTTCTCAAAAGGTAGACATGGAGAATCCAGACACTTGGCAGACAAAAATAGCTACATTGCAAAAAAACCCAGAAAGCTGTTTGAAAACAGCTAAACACAGTTAAGTAATATTGGGTGAATCCACAGAACAGCATTTAGTTTCAGACAGTTTTCCGTTAAATATTTAATTGAGAACATTACCTTTAAGTATATTTAACCAATAAAGCTACAAAATTAGACCATAGTATATATTCAAATATTAACATCTTTAACTAAAATTGATAGCAGACCATTTAAAAACCAGATCCTTAGCTGGTGAGACTCAAAAAGTAGATAAAAGCACTTGCCACCAAGCCCAACAAACCCACGTTCAAAACCCAGAAACAACACAATGGAAGGAGAGAACTGACTCTTACGAGTTGTGCTTTGATTTCCACACACAAACTGCAGGACATTTGAGTGCGTAATTAAGCATAAGAGCACGTGTGCACATCACTCACTCACTCACACACACACACACACACACACACACACACAAGAATGTATACAATAAAAATTTAAGACTAATTAAAATATAGAAAAACAGGCCTACTAATAATAAAAAAAAAAAATCTCAGAAAAGACTGATTTTACTATTAAATACAGAGAGACCTTTTAATCTGTCCTTTTTCTTGCCTATAGGCACAATCTGAGCTTTTGATGAATGGGCCCATTATTTCAAATACTTTAATTTTATCATATAGACTCCAATATCCAGTCTGAAGCTGTCCACAAGCTGTCAATTAAATGGTCACAACACCTTCATCAGTCTTACAATCAACTTTCAGGTCCAAAGTTAGTTATAAGTAAGCATAATACAGAAAGTATCCATCACTTGGCAAGAACTTTTACTAACCAAAATTACAAGATATCTAAGTTAGTAATTTATACAGGTTCTGGAAGTGACAGGAATACTTTTTAATATTTATACCGCACCCAAACCTGGTTCTGTTTTTGAACAGCTTTTTCCTCCTGAATATGGATTTAGAGGGAAAACCAATGGAGTCACTGTAAGGGTTCAAATAAGGTAAGATATATACATATACGTATATGCACACATATATATGTATATGTGTGTCCATGCTGTGGCAGTTTGAAAGAAACAGTCCCCAAAGGGAGTGGCACTTTTAGAAGGTGTGGCCTTGTTGGAGGCAGTATCACTGTGGGGGCAGGCTTTGAGGTCTCTTGCTCAAGCTTCTCTCAGTGTGACAGTCAGACAACTTCCTGTTGCCAGCCTAGCAAAATGTAGCAGTCTCAGCTCCAGCCCCTCATTTGCCTGCATGCCGTCATGTTCCCTGCCGTGATAATGGACTGAAACTCTGCAACTGTAAGCAAGCCCCCCTCAATTGAATGTCTTCATTTATAGAGTTGCCATGTTCATGGTGTCTCTTCACAGCAATAGAACCCTAAGCCAGAAGCATTTAGTAAAACTTCTTGGACCAATAAACACTAATCAAACTAATCGCTATTATCATTGCAAAATGATTTCTTACAGGTGCTCATGATCAAGTGTTTGGAAAGTACTCTCCAAACAGTCACAGCTTCACCTAAAACTGCAATTTCAATTTGCTCACAAGGAGGAAGAGAGATGGAGTTAAGGACTCAATGAACTGGAAAATGTTACAATCAGGTCCATGTTCATTTGAGGTGATTCTGAAATGCCCATTTTGTGTTGGTTTAAAAGCTTGAAAGCTGCAAGAGCCCCATCAAGTTCTTAACTATCCAGAGGTCACACAACATAGTAGGACCTTAACTTCATTCATATAATCTGAGTTTCTTATTTCACTGATAACCAAACAGCTTGAAAGCCAGTGACCTGTGGAAAGTCACAAATCTAGTGAAATCTACTGGACCACTAAATTAACGTGACTCCATGAGTTAGTAGCTATTGCAGAGCAACAGTTAGGTATTAGGTATAGTCAATGTGAATGTGAATTGGATGTGTTTGGAAATTACTAACAGAAAATGCAATGAGAGAAACCTGAAATTCAAACCGAATTTGAATTATCACTAAAATTTGAGTAATTTTATGAGTACGATACAGTGTAGGATTCTACCATGTTGACTGCTCTTTAAAGTTAGGTAAGAATGAACATAATCTTGAGAGCTAAAAAAACATAAACACAGGTCAAGACATAACCTCATAGGTTTAGCAGATGCAGGCTTCCCTGGGCTGACCAAATTAGAAAGGGAAGCACCTCCTTTGGGCTATGAAGACCACTGGAAAGTCACTGTAGATAGGCTTTAACCTGGTAGAAACATTAGGAAAATGTTGATGAGAATAAACACATGATGGTGTCAATGAATGCAAGACTATTATTATACATTAATACTATTAGAACTGGGCCACTAGAGCAATAATAGGTCCTACTCAAGACTCCATTTTGTCATGTTAACAACACCGAGTCTTCAAGATTCAGAATGTGGTTTAGTTCTCTAAGCAGTACTTTGTAATTCTTGATGTAGTTGTCTTGAGTGTCTTTTGATACATGTTATTCTAAGAGATTTTTTTACAATTCATTTTTGTTTGTTGCTAATATGTAAAATACAATTGACTTCTGTATATTAATTCTATAAGCTACAATCTTGTTTAATTCAGTTATTAGTTCCAGTTAGTTATACAGTAGACTCCTGAAGATTTTTTTTGAGTAAACACTGATTTATTACTTCAACAGGAAATGCTTAATTAACTAATTGATTTATACTGTGATTTCAAACTAAGTAAATATTTGGTTCATTGTGTCCACAAATCTAATTACATTTATAATAATACTTTGTCAGACAATTAAATTAAGTGGAAAATAGAATACATTTATAAAAATTTTAAATGTTAAAAATTGAATTAGTGTCTTGTAAATGCAATCAAATGTTATTCAAGTCCTTTTTATTTAAATAATTGCTAAAATGTGAAAGTCTTATACACTGGAAATAAGATTTACAATCTCCATTCAGATTTGACAAACAAGACAAATGTTTCTTTAATAGACTGTTACCTTAATGAACTGAATACTGACTTTTCAACTAGAGAAAAATCTTTGAATCCATTTTCCTATGAATTAAAGTCATTCTTAAAAATGTGAGTTAAGACTTAATAATACCTGTGCACACACCAACTTGAAAATGCAAACTTAAACTTTAAAAGACTAAGGTCATTCTATAGTTTGTGATTTTTAGTGTATTGTGAAATCAATTTAGCGGATCAACAGCAACAAAGAAAACAGTGCATTGTAAAGAAACGTGCTTGTTGCTTGTTGCCAAGACTGACAACCTATATTCAATCTCTGGAACACACAAGATAGGTGAGCTAGACACACATATTAAAGAAAGTTACTCTTCAAAACAAAACAAAACACAAACACAAACAATTTTATCTTCAGAAGTGCTAAAAGAACAGCAACTTGACCCTGCACCTGTTAGGACAGTCCTTCCTTTGTCATGAATTATCACTGCAGAGGATTCTGGGGACCCTAAGGAAGTTTTGGCAAGTTTCCTTTCTTGCTAGGCATTGTTTCCAAGAGATTAAGAGGCTCTTGTACGACACGTTGGCTCGTACACCCTTCTGAAGGAGCATAAACAGTGTCAGGAAGCGATGTCAAGCCTACAGACACAAATCAATGAGTACAGGACAGAGCTTTCTGGTCAGGCTCTTCTACAGACACTCAAGATCTAAGAGAGGCTGGGTTTTCTATGGCCATGTGGTAGATAACTACAGAATACTAGGAAAAATGTCAGGGAACCATGCCAGGAAGAAAAAAAAGTGAAAATAAAAAGAAAAGACACCCCTTTGAAATAACAGAAAATAACACAAATTGGAGCTTCAGGGAGCCACACTAGTACAAAGCTTCTACATATTAGTTTAGATTTTCCAGTCACTTTGGGAAGAGTGAAGATGTTCTAGAGACAGTCTACCCTAGGAAAGTGCACACAACACTTGGTCGAAATTAAGTGTCATTGTTTCCATAGCAAATTTAAGTTCAAAAGCAATGGTGTATAGGTTGGTCACATTAGAGACAAATTAGAACTTGTCTTGCCAACAAGCCTGCACAGAACTAAACCAACTTTAGACTAGTCTATGGTAAAAGGTATACATTACTGTAATTATAAATGAAAATAGCAATAGAAATTACCTAAAAATAATAATAAGTACTTTAAAAAAGTACAGAGCAAACCTGGAATGAAATATGTTTTCATCCTTTAACAAAAACAAATTTTAGGGGTGTGTTGGATTTTTTTTTTTTTTTGCAACAAACATTGGGTAGTCAAGTATAAAATGTTTCGTTTGAGGATAAAATGAATAACATGGATGGATGGTGCTTGAGAAATAACATATATTCAATAAAGTTTCACTCTGAAAAATCTTGTATCCAGGATTGTAATACCCTTGAGTAACATCAAACTGTTTGTTCAACACTGTAAGTGAAATCACAGTTTATCAAGGCTTAAAAGTCAAGTCCAAATACAGAAAAACCCTGTCTTGAAAAAACAAAGCAAAAATCCAAAACACTGGCTACTGTTTCAACTAAGTGTGTGTAGTATTTGTTTTCTGATCGGCTTGCCTCTGCCTCCCTAGGGCTGCACCATTGCCCTGCAGTATTTGTTTTCTTAATGGTTAAATTAACAGCCAAGAAGTTTTACCTTACCAAAACTGACTTCTGTCTAATCAAAAGTAAAGTAACAAAGCAACCACAAAAGTATGGCACATGACCCTTGTTCTGCTTTAGAAAGCATCCACAGACACCTTGGGGGTGGGGTGGGGGGAGCTGTGGACAGCATGAGACGTTATCACTGCCGCAGCCGCAGCAAAGACTATGCACCTTCTTACTCTGAACTCTTGGTTCCCTTCCCTAATTAACCCTAGGGCCTTGTGCATGCTGGGCAAAATTTCTGTCATTGAGTGACATGTTCAGTCCAAATCTGAGCCAAATTTCTACAAAGGCTCCCAGAAAATATTTTTTAAAGGAACGATTTAAGGAAAGAAAGGTAAAATATGGGCTAGTGAGATCACCAGCTGGTAAGGGCCTTGCCATGAAAGTCTAAGCCTGAGCCTGAGTTCATTCCCTGGACCTATGGGTAGACAGAGAACCTGACTCCATAAAGTTGTTCCCTGAGCTCAACACATGCCATGATACTTGTACCCCATATACACATCACACACAATAATAATACACAACTACTTAAGAAAGCAAAGTGTAACTGTGGTACTACATTATTTTAAGCCCATATATGGCTGATTTCTAATTTTAAAAACAATGACATTATTTTCCTTAAAGTTTTTTTGAAGATAACTCAAAGTCGTTCACCTGAATAGGTAGATGCTCTAAGCAGAAAACAAGATACCTATTTATAATAAGAGAATTTCTTTAGAGCTGTTAGAAGTTAGACAGCTCTTGCCCACAGGAACACAACACAGTAAACACAAAGGGTTTGCTGCACAGGCTAGATAGTTAAACAAGCAATCGTAAAACCCAAGATGAGGAGGAAGAGCATGGGGAACAGAGACTGCCAAGGGTACTACTGGGAGTGGGTATTTCAGAGTCTTAGCAGCAATTTAGGGTGGGGAGAATTTGAGATCTGTCTGATAAGGGACCATGGATACACCTTGAAACCACTTTCACAGAGCATAATGAGATCAGCTGAGGCACCTTCTGTAGACAATTGAACCACAGAACATCTGGGTGAGAAAAGACTTAGTAATTTAAAAAAAGGAAAAAAGAAGCAGGCCAGCTAGCAATATTACTCACATCAGGCTCTGTGTTTTTTATTCTGAGTCACAGTTTGGGTCATGTAAAAGTAAAACTGGCCCCAGAGAGGAGGAGAGTTTCTCACAGTTTGCCATTTAAATCTCCAATGACCATGTTTCACAGCAGGCTCAATACATTCCAGCATGTAACTGCATTTTAATTTCCTAAAACCACAGGATGTAGTGTGATTTCAAATAGTGTCTGGACTGTGATATTCAATATTGATAAAACTATACAATATTCTCTTTAAAGTTCCAAAGTCACAACACATGGAAAATGATCTTCATTTGCTTGAAAGCACTATTCTCAAAGAAGTTTACTCTGACGATAAATGAATTCTAAATGATGAATAGTTAACAGCCAGAGTGTTTGCCCTGAGGAAAAGAACCTAGTAGAATACAGGAAATAACATGCTATGTGTTCATCACACCCAGAATACAGTGTCTTCTTGATAACAGTAGGCAATGCAAGACTAAACTGTTTTTGCTATTAAATGCTTATTAGCACTTGTTTTGGAAAGGAATTTTCAAATTTATAAACTAAGTGTTTACTTGCATGCTCATTTCAACTTCATAAAACATGGAGAATTTGAGGTTGCTTGAATCTCCAAGTAACATTTAAATTAAATTTAAGAAAGAGAGGAAGTAAGTTGGGTCTTAAGATCACAGTATTATTATTTAGCGGAAAGGAAGTATCTATTAGTGAATATGAAATAATTCAACAAGATGGTCAGCAGCTTTCATTATAAACTATTGACCTGGAGGATTGCAAAAAGGAGCGTTTTCTGAGGCATGGACAGTGGGTAATTACGGGCTTTCCTCTTGAAGACGAATGCCTTTGGCTACAGCCCTGATGCCAAAGCTGACTGACAAATTCAATGTTTTAAAGCAAGATTATATGTTTGATCAGTAAAGTATAACTTAGAATCAAACAATCCCATTCTGAGTAACAATTTAAGGTGTGGGATTTAAGTCCTGGCAAGGAAACCTGGGCAATGCCAGAGTGCCTGGCAAAGGAGACAGCTGAGCCCCTGTGGCTACTCTTCAGATTCTAAGGTACTTCCATGGATGTTTCACTAACGATTTCACATCACCTTTTCAAAGTAACAAAACCAATTTCATACAATAAAAAAAAAAAAAAAAAAAAAAAAAAACCATGGTGAGAACAAAGAGGTCATCTCAGAACTGAGAAATCAGTACACTTTCTTCACTCCCCCCATTCTCATTTGACTTCCATTTACTGGTTTCCCCTCTGCCAGCTTTGCATTTCCTTCCTTCTGTATTCCAATGAAGTATGCATCAAGCATCACCTCAGTGGTAGAATCTGTGAAGACTCAAAGCAAATAAGCACAATTTGGAATACTTCAGTCCAGGGAATCCTAGACTGAAGGGCATAATATAAGCCATCCTGAGAGCATCAAACTTGTGCCATCTTAACAAAGCCACACTCTGATGCCCTGTAGACCAATAGATGTTTTACACTTTGAGTGGCACTCTGACTCCAGGGAGGTAAACAGGATGTACAATGTTTATTTGTTGTTGTTGTTGTTGTTTGTTTTGTTTTTCCTTCTTTTTCTTCAGAGAAGAAAGGGACAGAGCAAATGGAAATAAATGCCAACAAAAGCCTCTGGCATCAATCTGATGCAACATCATTATTTGGGTAACCAAACCAAAACAATGGGGCAATTCTTAATCTCTGGCTCTGATTTTCTTCTCATTATAATTCAATAAGGTAGGTCTTACTATATTTTATTAACATATATTAATTGTATACAACAGTTTCATTATGGCATTTTTGTACATACATATGATACTTGAATCAAGCATGGAGGTCCTATTATCTTTTGTTTTGTTTCAAGCAGGGTCTCATGTTGCTCAAACTCACCAAAACTCACAAGACAGCTGAGGCTGACCCTGAATGGGTGATTCTCCTGCCTTTAACTTAGAATTGCTAGGGTTCTGGGCATATGCCACCACACTTGACACTTATTTTTATCTTAATAGTAAGTAAGGAGTCTGAAAGCAGGGAAACTTCTTAATTGCTGAAAGCACATAATATACCTATTTGTCATGAAGTCAGGGTCTTAACTTGAGGCTATTCTTTTAGTGTCTAGATATACTAATACAGAGAATAATAGTAAATAAAATGTGGTGGAAGCTATATTCTAGGTAGGGAGTATGAGAGGGCATAGAAAAGGAGACACACTAGAGCTAGAAGAACAAAGTGCCAGCACAAAAACTTTATACAATAATTATATCCACAACACTATCTACAACCTCAATTTAATTGCTTGATATTTCTTGTCTTTACATTGGTCAAATAAGCAAACTAGTAGACAACTTTTACATTGTGATAACTGTTAAAGAATAAAAGGTAAAGACATCAGCCCTCAAAGCATAGGAAAACTAACCCAACTAACAGGAAAAACACAGGCAGCAAGCAGCAAGGGAACATATCATTTCTTAAGTATTTGTTTTATCTTCCCTATTATACAAACACGCATGTGCTACTTGCACACTGTGTACAATATATTAAAAACTACAAAGAGCCACAAAAAGGATAAAGGTGTCCAGCTGAGCTTTGCTCTAGACATACCTGCTTGTGGGTCCTGGTTGAAACGGCAATATTTGGAGACGTCAAGAGAAGGCAGGCATTGCTCAATGGGCACCCAGACATATGTCTCAGGACACAGCAAATCAGAAGGTCTATACTGACCCTAAAGAGAAGCAAAAACAAAAGGCACAGGCATTACAAACACTAACTCCTGACTGAGTTCTGAGGCTCCAGGGGGAAAGGTATGGTGACAGGCTTAATGTCAACCTAAAGGCTTTGCCACATTTAGAGAATGCAGATGTAATACAAGGTCCTCTAAAAGTGACATATCAACATTTAACAGGCAATACTGACTCAGGAGTTTTTATTCATTTGGAAGAAATCAAGTTTTCTTTGAAAAGCTAGTGAGGAACACAGCAAAGCTTCTTTGCATATATTAGAGAACCATACAAAGCCATATAAAGTAAACTTGTTTTCAAAAGTAGAATTTTATTGTTCTCAATCACTAACTTTTTAGTTTATATCTCAAGGCTGATAATATTCAGGCCACGCTAATGTTTTAAATAGTAGAGTGCTAGTAATATTCATCTACTAACAATTTAAGGAATATACAATAAAAAGCTTTAATAAATAGAAATTCTAACAAAATTTCTGTGATAATATAACTTCAAAAATTCTATTTTACAAAATTATGTAGCTCAATTACATACTCCAAGTATACACTACTATATAGTATTTGCTGAAGGACATAAATCATTTATGGGTAATACACAGTTAAGAAAGAATTAAACTATGAAAAAAAAATCAAAGTTTTTATGCTCCTTGAACTTGTTCAAAATTCCAAATGTTTTATCTTTGAATATTAAAATTCAAATTTGATATACAGGTTAAAATCTAGTGGAGTCATTTTAAAATTTTTTATAATCCAGAGTAAGAAATTATTTCAACATAAGAAATAATCCAATGTAATTTTTTTGTATTTACTCACTGGCCTCAACATGGTTTTCTGAACACTCTTCACTTCCCCTGACTAAAGTGTCCCTTGCTAAATTCCTATATATACTGAGTCCTCAGCTTGTCATGTGCCAAGGCCTCAGTTTACAATATTAAAAGTTTTTTATGTTAAATTTTACTCTTTAGTAAATCTCATCACTCCATTTGCAGAATCTCCTTCATTTTTGTTTTATTATCCTAGAATTCTCAATTTGATGCAAAAATATAACCAACATGAATTTAAGAACTAGTAAAAATTGAAGAGCATATTTTCATGTTGTGATAGAACATGAGAACCCCCAAGAATATCTAGTGAGAAAAGTGTGTTAAATAATAACTAAAATTACAACTGTTCAAACTATCCTACTTTCTAACTTGTGGTTGAAATCAAGACAAACACTGGAGTAAAGGTAACGAGACTTCATCTCTGAACCCTGAGGGTTGAAATAATGACCTTTCCCTTTAAGCATAGCCCGTAAGTACACGTAGATTCATTGAACGAACATCTGGAACAAGGGTCTGAAACTAACAACAATACTGACAAAAAAAAAAAAAAAACCTAGTGAAACAGCACACTAGAACAAAAAGATGGACAAAAATCATACTTTTAAATAACTGGCAACAAATGCACCGGAGTGACCAAGTTGCACCGAGTTCAGGCACACATATATTATGTGTGACAGGCACAAGTCCTTTTCAAAGCACCTAGCTTTTCACAATGTTCTTTGAAGGTCCTATTCCTATAAGAGTTCTGCATTTACTTTTAATGCTTTAAACATTTACCTGACTACAAAATCAAAAGTATATTTCGACTTCTTAGTATCATTTGACATCAAATTTGTTAATTACATTAAACACTTTTCTCCTGAGTATGGGCTTCTTTCAATGCTTATTTTCTCTCAAGCTATCAAAGAATGCAGTTTTATGAATAAACTTGTGAAATATTGTGCTTTCTAAACTAAGCTGGTTAAGTTATGTGACAAGTGTTTAGCCCTCAATTCAGAGTCACCATCACACAAGCGAAACCCACAGGGATGTGAAAGCTACCCTGCTTGTCCCCTATTGTAAGGAAATGAGAGATGTTTGTATTAAGAATGTAATTACTTAAGGATTTGGACATACTTTCCCGGGGGGCCAAAAGAAAAAATATTTAATCAATCTCTAAGTCTACTACTCATTCAGATTGAACAATGGAGTAAAAGCAGATTAATTCTTTCCTAGGGTGCTGAATTTGGGTAAGTGAGAAATGTATTACCACAGATTTCTGAAATATTCAGAATTTTAAAAATGTAACATGTGACAGCTTACTGCACAGCTCTCTGAGGAGTTCTTTCAAAGTGATGAATAGTTCAGAAGAGAAGTGACTAGAGTCAGAGGGACTACAGGAGAGTTACTATTTTACTCCAAAAGAGCTGTAATACTCACTAATCGTCTTTTTAATGAAAACTGCTTAAGGCTACTGTAAAATAAAACCCAAAGCC
Source organism: Cricetiscus sungorus (assembly GCA_030556225.1). Lineage (NCBI taxonomy): Eukaryota > Metazoa > Chordata > Mammalia > Rodentia > Cricetidae > Cricetiscus > Cricetiscus sungorus. Next base: position 90,116,399 of record JANBXA010000007.1, read on the forward strand.
ACCAAGGAAAAGAGATCACAACATGGCCATATAACATTTCAGTCAATTTTACTAGGTTGCCATAGAATAAGAGTTTAGAAAAACGTTACAGTTAAATTTAAAACATTTTTCAAGGAAAAACCCTCCAAACCCTAGCTAAACATATTTCCTGCTCAGTGTCTATTAGAAAGACTGTCTTCCGGAAGAGAGACTGTTTGTTTTGGTTTTGGTCAATGCAATGAACAAAGGCATTCTTCTCACTTGTGTGCTTTAGGCCATAATTTGACGATCATTACCATATTGACCTGATTTTCCACCCTATGAAAGAGCCACCAAATAAATTATTTAAAAAATACATTAGCAAAATAAGCAGAATTCAGCCTAAAAACAACATTCATTTTTGATAATCAGAGGTTATAATATCGCATCATTGTTGCTGGAGAGTCGGCTTAATGGTTAAGAGCACTTGCTGCTCCTCTACAGACCTGAGTTCAATTTCCACCACCAATGTGGTAGCACACGTTCATCTGCAATTCTATTTCCAAGGGATCCAACACCTTCTCTGGCCTCCACAGGCACAGACATATGCAGGCAAAACACCAAAAAACATAAAATAGTATCTCATAAAAACTATCTCACTATCACATCCTACTCAGTATGTATGTAGAGTATGGAAAGTACAGCAATAATCTGTCAGTAATAACGATTTTAAAAAAGATTGGTTCTTTGTTATTTTCAGTGAAACACAGCAAACAATACTTAGGAATTTTCCTCTAGTTAAGACACATCTAGTTAGAAATCTGAAACTCCAGATGATGACAGTGATATGTCTGATGATATGAAGTGGCAGCAAGAAATGGTTCTAGCAAGCTCTAAGCATCAGTTTTGCCATATTTGTGCTGATGGGATTTATAAGCTAGCAAAATCTCCCGTGAGCACAGGGTCCATTGTTCCCTTCCTTTTTCAAAGCTGTGCAGCCTTCATCCGTGTGTTTTCTAGCACATCCAAAAAAAATGTTAGACTCATGAGCCCTCACGGCCTCACCTTCCCACAGTGTATAGGCAATCCATTTAAAAATGGAAGGCCCAGAAGTGGGTAATGAAGCTCACCACCAAGTCTGGAATCACAACCCTAGAATCCCTACAACCCTAGAATCCACATAGTGGAAACAACTAAATTTCACAAATTGTTCTCTGCCTTCTACACACGTACTATGGTGTGTATGAGTCCTGCCCCACCCCTCAACCCCTGCCCACAATGTTAAAAAACTGTAGTTAAAAATAGTCTAGTATTTCCTCATACTGCCAGGCATATTTGATTTCCACAAATACTTGATTTTCGGCAGAGCCTGTGGCACAACCAACAAGGCCATAGATGATGCAATCATTACCTTTTCATCCCAGTTTTTAGCAACTATCCCCACTTCCATTGCGTCAATTTGCTACAGTGGTGTTTTCTTTGTAGCTCCTGGAACATACCAGGCCTGCATACACCTCAGGGCTTTTCAATATGGCCCTCTCTGAACTCTATGCCTATTTTTGTTTGTTTGTTTGTGTGCATATAGCATAAGGGACCTTCTACGCATGTTATACAAACCCTGTACCGTGGAACTACATTATATCCCTGGCCACCTTTTTTTCTTTATTTTTAAAAAGAATTTTTAAATTAGGCAACAGGGCCTCACTAAGTTGTCCTGAGAAGACATGAACTTGGAACCCTCCTGTCATGCTCTTGAGTAGCTGGAATTATAGGACTTCACTACCAGGCCCAATCTTATTACCTACTTTTAAGTTTTTCTCGATGTCACACTCTTCAATGAAACATACCAATCCTCCTTACTATTTTTCACCTGTAGCCCATATCAACGCTCTTATTTTTGTCAATTTGTAACTACCTAACACTTCTTATTATAATGCAGGGTCAGAGCTTTTATTTTCAGTAAACAAATGGTACATGAATCACAAATGAATTTAGCACCACATTCCACGTTTTATAAATACAGTGGTATCCTGCTTTATGTATTACTACGACATGCAGGAGACAAAATTTATTGAATTCATACTCTGGATACAGCTCTACCATTCCTGTATTGTTTAAAACTAGCTGCTTCCCCTTGGGAAAGCTCAAATGCTGACTGAACAAGTTCACTATCATGACAGGGTCTATAAACGTCACTGAAATTAATGAGGTTTCATACTCAACAAAGTTAGAAACTATCAGCTCATGTCAATTTCACTATTTTTTCCTCACAGCATTTATTTTAAAGTGCCTTGCAATTTCTTTTCAAAGAAGAGCATTGCTTTTCCTATTAAGCTTCACTTAAATGAAAACAACAGAAGGAGGGAGTAAAATGCAACTTGAGAAAGAGCCTCTTCACTTTTGTTGATAAAGATGGTAAAGATGATAATGTTTTCTCCCTGTATTGGTTATGAGCGCAGTCCTCAAGCTGGAGGCAGCTCAATGGTTAAGAGCACCTGCTGTAATTCCAGAGGACCTGGGTTCAATCCTCAGCACCTACATGGAAGCTCACACTGTCTATAATTCCATTTCCAGAGGATCCAACACCCTCTTCTGACCTCCACAGGCCCTAGGTGTACATATGGTGCACAGATATACATTCAGTCAAACACCAATATCCATAAAATAATAAAATTTAAAGGGCACAATCCTCATATTATCTGAATCAAATCTTGTGAGAAAATGGCATTCTTTCTTCTTGGTGGTGGAGGAAGGACTAAAGGGACTAAATGAGGGACTAAAGCCAGGACCTATGCATTGCTAAGATAGGCACTCTACCCCTGAGTGACATTCCCAGACCTCAGACATTTCTACTGTACAGATAAAACAGCAAGATCATACAAAGTCAATGATGTGCTATACTCTATTCTACATATCCTCTGTCATTCCATTGCTTAATCTAAAATTATTCACAATTTTCCCTCATATTTACAAAATAACCTTTAAGTCTTAAAACACAAAGCCGGTTCAATAATGCACTTGGCATCCAACATATGGTTTCCCATATGCTCACTACCCATAAGGGAAGAGGCAGCTGTGTCCAGTGACTTGCTGGACAGTGGCTCAACAGTTATACTGAAAAGAATGAGGTGAAATTCAAAGGCCAAAGAATCAGCTTTTTCAGAGCAGCATCAAAGGTCGCTAAGCATTATGTCTTAAAGGCTAAGAAGCATGGGGAGGCAGGGGGCGCTCATCAACAAGGCCTCACCAACAGCAAATAGAGTTCGAAGACCTCTGGCATGCCAAATCTATGTACATCAAAATTCCACCCAATAGGAGATGAAAAGTGAAACAACTCTTTCATCTCTACAGCTAGTTATGTGGTCCTGGGCCTTCATGGTTTGAGCAAGCTTCAAAAGACAAATTTATCATTAGCTTTGCATTGACTGTTAACATTGAGTTAGCTATAAAGAGTAACTCCATCTTCTCTCTGAAAAACATAAAAAACTTCCATACAGTCAAATTCTTTGCCACCACCTTTCCTCATAACACAGACTGACATATTTGAAGCAAGCTTCAAGCTCATGAATGGATCCATATATATCTGGTATTATCTGGGAAAATATCATGAAAATTGGGGCTTTAAAATGACATGCTTTCTTTCATCTTGTTTCATCTCCTGTCTTCCCAGATTCCCATTAAAGTACTGCTTACAATTGATCAAAAATAAAAATTGTAGTCTTTACATTATAATGGAAAATGCCCTAAACAAGCTGAAAGAAAGCAATACAATGAGTAAACACCCTTCTATAAACAATTTACAGTGTTAAAGAACAACTTTCTGATTTTACTAAATCCATAAATATAAGATTTTAATTTCTAATGGCTTTAACATCTTTTCACATCTTTCTTTTTGGCCTTTGGAAAATGAAGTACGTGAACTCTTATATATTTGGGGGCCAGAAATGTTTGCAAAGCTGAGAGGTAAAAATCCCCTTTGAATATTGCATTTTTCTTTATAAAAATGTAAGCATTTAAATGAGAAGTTATTTCTTTAATTAAAGTTAAAGGATTTGAGACTTTGTTATTTTTCTCAGAAAAAAAAAAATCAGACAAAAGTAAAGAAATGCTTTCATATGATATTCACCCGAGTTACATTCTCATTCTTGCCTTTTAATTGGAAACATCTGGGGATGGGCTTGGCAGATTGTAATAAAATTGAAGTTACCAATTCACACCCTGCCATTTTGAGGGTATTTTGTTTTTACAGTTTTCAAATCAAAACCAAACAGACTTTCCTTTGAACTCTGGTCCCAAACCAAAGACCTTTATGAGATTTTACTTTCAAGAATACTTTGCAAATATTTTGTAAAATGGGAAGGATTTCATGAGCATTTGAGAAAAGGCTAAACTAGCAAAGTCTGTTTTGAAAGTTCAAGTTAAATTGAAATTTAAGTATATAAAAAAGGTGAAATCACGGAAACAGGCACAGACCACTCACCTCCCTCCCCACCCATGACTGAATACCAGTAGCAATGTACCAAACCTCTCAGACATTTTAGTCTTTTACCAGGTAAAACTGCAATCGCTATCCTAATTTTTATAATAAACCTATTGATTTTACTAAAACCAACTACTCTAACACTACCTAAGCAAAAATATTCCAAAATGACCCACCAGAGTGGGCTGCACTGCACAGCCCACCCCTCAGGTCAGAATTCATGCTTATTAAACCCAGTCCCTTCCCTGAAAGACAACACCAGTGGAATCCCATCCACTGAGCACTGCATGCAGGCCCCTGCTCCTGACTTCTTACATAAACAGAGGTTGACTTTATCAGTCCCCAAGAGAGTGCTTTGGAAGTAACTGGAGCTGCTCTGTTTTCAAGAACTGTGGTTGTGCCACACTCAGTTGGTGAGTGCGCTGGGGCCAGTAAAGACAAAAGACCTAAACATCTGAATCCATTTGTGCACCCCAATTCTGAACACCAACAGATGGACTCCATGTGCTGCTAGGCTAAGCTTTGAAATTTTAAAAATACATATTTTTTCCACTGACAAACAGAAAGTAATGGTATTCTGTGTTTCTTTAATTAAAATCCAAGGGTTCTCAAAGGCTCCAGGACTTACTTTAAAGCTTCTTTAAGACTGGGCTATTTATTTTGCTATTGGCAAATAATAGAGAATAAAGATTCTAATTCAGTTTTAATCACAATCTTTGCTTTTACTTTGGAAACCCTGAGTTAATCCTTTTTCTTCTGGAAAATACAAAGAAAGCCTGTGAAGAAAAGATTCAGAGAGTCAACTTACAGTGTAAATTTAATTTCAACTGAAGGGTCACAAGTTGAAAAGGATAAGGAAAAAAAAATGAATGAATCAGGACAAAGAAAATAATATTCAGAGAAAAAAGTAAAATTTAAAGCTTTAGTTTCTGTTAAAGATGCCTGAGACAGGGGTGGGGCAGGAGGATTATTCACCTTGTTGGGGAACAGAGTTCATTCAGGTGTTCATCTGTTTTTTCAGGCTTCAGAAATAGCACTCAGCGGCCCTTGGTCTCTACTAGCTCAAAGCAGCCACCATCACATGGCCAGCAGTGAGGAGATAGACTTTTAGGTTCTCATCAAGTCCACTGCAACTAATAGGGCCAGGTCATGTGACTGCTTGCCTACAACCCTTTATTGGTTCCCCAGTATCCACAGCAAAGTGGAACAACTTGTTTTTAAAGTATTTGAATGTGTTTATGTGAAAATTGTGATTTTAGATAAAGCTGGTAAGAAATCATACAAGATGAAAACACTGGTAAGAAATTATACAAAATGAAAACACACTACAAACTGAAGAGCCTGAATTTTATTCATCATAACACAATCTGCTTAGATGTCTATAAAGTAATTTGTACCATTCACATGTTCTGATGGGGATGCCCTTCTGTATATGTGTCTCTCTTATTGGTTGATGAATAACACACTGTTGGTCAATACAGGCAGGATGTATATGTGGGGCTATCAGACGAGGAGAATTCTGGGAAAGGGAACAAGGAGAAGCTGAAGAGAGACACCATGTAGCTGAGGAAGGAGTAACAGGTATGGACCCTTCTCCAGTAAAATAAGACCACGTAGAAATACTTAGATTAATTAAAAAAAAAAAAAATGGTTAATAATTAAGAGAACTAGCTGGTAGGAAGCCTGAGCCATCAGCCAAGCAGTTTCTAATTAATATAAGTCTGTGTGTTTATTTGGAGCTAAACAGCTGTGGGACCAGGAGGAACAAGAAAGTCGGTCTACAATATTCTCTAAGGGAAAGCCCACATATTCCCCAAAGAACGGTCTATATCCATCCACAGAGTCCATACAGATCCAGATCTCCAATCAGAGATCCTCACATAAATCAGGGATGCATCTGAGCACATGGCATGAAATAAGGTTTCCAACTAACTTCTCACCTAAACACACTAGCCCAAGGGTACTCACAGTTGGGTATTAGCTAGCTTCTATCTGGTGTCCTCCTATTTAGTATGAACGCCTATTCCACTTCTGAAACTAAATCCAACTACTGCTTACTTTTTCTTTACTAAGACTTCTTTGGATTCTCCCACTTCACTACTGTTACTAAAATCCCTTCCATGTGTAGAGAGCTGCGAAGTACCTCGCCTTAAAGATGGCGCTGGCTTCCGCCTTCCACCTCCCTAAGGGTGAGTGCTCTCTGGTGTAAACAAGCCTTACTTGGTTAAGTCTGTTCAGCCTGTCTGCTTCTGCGTTAGAGTAGTCTATCTGCAGGGTCCACGTAGCTCACTGGGGTTGGTTAGCGCAAGGGTATTTAAGCCTGTGCAAGGGTCCCCTGGGCTCCCGCGGGTCAGAAGAACATGTTTCAAGGATCCTGATTAAAACTGCATGAAGAAGATCTTCCCGGAGTCGCGTCTTCCTTGCTGGCGAGGGGTAGGCGCGTACATGCCTGCAGCAAAAGCCCCACAAAAAGACAGTAGCTTCCCAGAGCTGGCATGATTAGGAAAAGCTGGGACAGTTAGGCATGGCTCCCACTACTGCCTGCTGACCTGCAGGGGTCAGAGCCAGCTGCCAGCACCACACGTGCTAAGAAAACCACATGACAGGGCCTAGCAGTTTTAAGGTCTGGCTCATGTGGTCAGAGAAACACTGCAGACATGCAAAAAGCCAGGCCCAGACCACGAAAATCTCCGACAGGTATAATATGCTTGAAAATATGCTCAGGTGCTAAAAAATTAAAGAAAAATGGGTATAGAGAGTCATAGAAAAAATAGCTTAAACTGATAAAATCTTTAAAGAAAGAGTAAAGTAATATAAAAGGAATAAGCCACATAAGGATGGGAAACACACAGGGCATCTGGATCCTGTATGGAGCTTTGCTGACTTTTTTGAATGCTGATGAGCAAAGGACAAATGCTGCTGAGAGATACTGGATTGTGGGGGGGAAAAAAATACTGAAGTAAACCATCCTATATATTTTACTTACATCTTAACTTTAGAATGGAAGTCAGAAGATATGTTGTATTGGGGAAAAGGTTATGCTTTTGTTTTGATGGGAAACAAAAAACTATAGATCCTGCAAAATTAATAAAGAACAGATTTAACTGAGGGAGATCTCCTAAAAAGTCTTGGCTACAGACAAGAAGGAAGAAACCAAGAAAAACTATAGACAAATGATGTATATGTGGATCCCTCTACATGGGAACAGCTCTGAGACTGGATGAGACATGATAAATCTTGTTGGCTACAGAATCCTCATGACTTATTATCACATGCCATCCTTTCATATAACATGAATAGTGATTTATATTGCAGTTTGGTTATGTAGTCTAAACAAACATAAAGATGACAGATGCCTTTTAACCTGCTCAAACACAGAACAGAGAGTCATTTTTAGTGGATTTGTGCATGATACATATACCATACTTGTGTGACTGCAAAATACAGACAAGTAACCAGGTAATCCCAGACTCTCAGAATGCCTCTGTTGCATTTTCCTCAACAATCTGTATCCAGAACAATGAAATGGTTAGTTGAGATGGTCCAGCCTAACAGACTACTACAGCAAGGACTTCAGATAACCCCTACACTCAGATAATTCCATTACACAGAGACTGAACAACAAATGATAAAGTTAGCTCTCCCAGGACTTGACCCTTATCCCAGTTTACTCAGGATCCCCTAAAGATGCCATTACCTCCAAATACGAAGCAGTCTAGAGAACACAACACCCACATTCCCAAGAGGTGGGGTAGATGGGTCTTGGTCATTTCATGACTTATGAATGTTTGTCATTATTTAGGAGGGTTGGCTGCATATTGCTATTGGTTGTGATCAGGGAGAAAACTAAGGAAAGGTTAGATTCAGGAATCTTTTTCTAAAATAAAATAAATAAATCTTTTTCTATATATGGGTATATAGGGATGACAGGATAAAAGGGTACATCATTGAATCTACTTTTAAACTAAAAGCAACCACTAGTCTTAAATATTTTACAATGGTATGGATTTTTGTATACTGATACAAATTTAAGGTTATTTTTGTTACACCACACATATGTTTCTACTTGTTTAAGGTATTGTGCCTATGCCACTCATTTAAAAATGCAATATAGAATTCTAGTCCTTGATAGCTATTATTACAAACTGTTTAGGATAATTAAGAAATGCAGGTTAGTAGTTAGTCATCTATAACAATTAAATACATGGCCATGTTAGGTATGTTTTCAAGGTCAGACATATATTTTAAATAGATAAATGGTCTTCAAACATTTCAAAGACCTACAGAATATGAAATTTAAGATGTTTTAATAACATGAGGTTTTTCATGACAGTGAGATACATTTTGTTCCTGGCAGTACCAATTTACTTCAAAAAAGGATAATGGGCATCAAAGAACCTCCATATGAAATTTGCTTTTATTGTGGCAAAGTTAGCCACTAGGCAAGAAACTGTCCTTGCCTTAACTGCTGACAGTATGCTGTCCAAATTTAATGAGCAGGACACAAAAGAAGTCGACTGATAAACTTTACCAAGACAAGATAAAAGTCCTTCAAAATCCCTGCTTCACAGAAGAGTCCATCAGATAGTCTCAGCTTAAAGGGCAAAGATAGATGCCCCAATGCTACAGAAGAACTTTGGGGGAGGACTGACCAGACAGCCAGCTGTTTCTATAGTTTTGGAGTAGGCTTGCTCTACACTTCCTGTTTATTCAGGTTATATTTTATCCTTCTCCAGTGTCTGATTGGACTGAAGAATAGATATGGTTTTACAGTCTTGTTTGTTAACAAACTCAGAAAAGAAATATACATACGTTTATAAGGTTAAGAACCATAAAAGCTTAAGTTGTTTAAGAAAATATTTTAAAGTCTAAAAGAATATTTTTACTATGGTAATACAAGTTATAATAAAAAGTGGTTTACAAAACACTGGATTCATCAAGATAGACTAGATGATGGATGATTTTCTCCAAATTTGCCAAATGCTAATGGCCTGGACATTGTGAATATAATTCTTACTTGATAATTGTTCTTGTTGTATTAGAGTCAAATCCTTTCCTTTTTATTTGGACAAAAAGGGGAAAAATGTTGCAGGATATTTGTACATTTTGTGAAGATGTATTGCTGTCACTGGTTTAATAAAAAGGTGAATGGCTACCAGGTAGTAGTACTGGCACATGCCTTTAATCCCAGCACTCGAAAGACAGAGACAGGAAGATCTGTGAGTTCAAGGCTGGCCTTGTCTACAGAGCAAGTTCCAAAACAGTTTCCAAAGCCACAGAAAAATCCTGTCTCAAAAAAAAAAAAAAAAACAAAACAAAAAAACAAAAACAAAAACAAAACAAAAACAAAAAAAACAAAAACAAAAAACAAACAAAAACTCAAAACAAATAAACAAACAAACATGTGAATGGCTAATAGCAAGGCAGGAGAAAATAGGCAGGACTTCCAGGGAGTAGGATGAACTGGAGAAGAATCTACTAGGCACATGGGAGACACCAACAAGACACTGAGGAAGTCAGACATACAGAATGAAGGAAAGGTAAGAAGCCACATGGCAGAACATAGATTAATATAAGTGGGTTAAGTTTAACAGCTAGTTGGGAACAAGTCTAAGCTAAAGGCCAAGTTTTTATAATTAGTAATAAGTCTCCGTATCATTATTTGTGGGCTGGTGGTTCAAGAAAGTCTAACAAGAAAGCTTGCTACAGGAAAAGGACTGAGTTACTTTCAGAGTATAGGTAAAGAAGATCTATACTCCAGCATACAGCCCACCACCTCACAAAGGCAGCACCAGGAAGTACTTAGTAAAGATGATGAATTTCCCGTAACCACACAGGACTCTCTGCCTATTTATTTACTCTAACCACTCTGCTGCCCCAGTTAAAGGTTTTTATTGCTGCAATAAAACACCATGACCAAAAGCAAGTTATGGGAAGAAAGAGTTTACCTGGCTTATCCTTCAACATCACAGTCCATCAATGAAGAAAGTGAGGGCAGGAACTCAAATGAGGCAAGAACCAGGAGGCAGGCGCTGATGCAAAACCTATGAAGGGGTGCTGCTTACTGACTTAGTCATCATGGCTTGCTCAGTCTACTTTCATATAGAACCTAGGGCAGTCCAGATATAGCACCACATACTACACGCTAAGATCTCCTCACTGATCACTAATTAAGAAAATACCTAATCAAGTCAGGGGAGGGGGGCGCATAGGGGGAGAATACAGAATATCGCAAAGGCGGAGCATTATAGGGTCAGGTAAAAACCTGGCGCAAGGGAATCTTTCAAGAATCTACGATACATAGTCTGAAATGGTCATTTCCTGTTACCTAGATTGGTGCCTAGACCAATTGTCATCAGAGTGGCATCATCCAGCAACTAATGGAAAGAGATGCAGACACAAAGCCAAACATTAGGTGGAATTCAGGGAATCCTACAGGGGCAGGATAGGGGTGTAGGAGCCACAGTGGTCAATGACAACACAAGAAAACTCACAGAATCAACTAATCTGGGCTCAACAGCACTCACAGAGACTAAGTCAACACACAGAGAGTCTGAATGGGACTGACCTAGGCACTCTGCATATGTTACAGTTGTGTAGCTTGGTCCTTTTGTGGGACAGCAGGAACAGGGGCTGTCTCTGACTCTTTGGCTTTTGGAACCCTACTCCTCAAACTGGGTTGCCTTGCCCAACCTTAATACATGGGGAGATGCTTAGTTCTTACTAAAACTTCATGTGCCAAGTTTTGTTGAACTTTCCTAAACAGGAACAGAGGAGGAGTGGATGGGGACAGAGAGGCTATTGGGAGAATGACTGGGAGGAGAGGAAGGAGGAGAAACTGTGGTGGGATGTAAAATAAAGAAATTTATTTGGAAGGAAGGAAGGAAGGAAGGAAGGAAGGAAGGAAGGAAGGAAGGAAGGAAGGAAGGAAGGAAAGAAGGAAGAAAACACCCTACAGCCAGATCTTATGGAAACATTTTCTCAGTTGAGGTTCACCCCTTTCAGATGGTTCTAGCTTGTGTCAAAGTTGACATAAAACCCAGCATATCCTCTTTGAGACCACAAGTAATTAGGGCTGAGCTGCACACAACAGTTGGCAGGACACTCAGATGAGGATCTTATGACCCCCCCCCCATGAGGGGATGTAAACACCTATCAAGCCGAGTTGGGATTATCTTTTGTGAATAGCCACAGCTGAACTCCTCAAGATGGCAGCTGTTTGCTTCTGCAGACAGTCCTGTACAAATACCAACTGTCCAAAGCCCCAGGCTGAACCATGTCATTCTTGCACTTAAGGAGCCATTGTTAAATGCCTACCAGCTATAGACTTCACACTAAGATCTTGGGAATGTCATGGTGAACTCTGCCAGTTTGGGGTCTCAAAAGCACAAGACAAAATTTAATAGTAATTACCACAGAGAAATATATAAACGTATACTTTGTAATTGAGTACACCACACCAGAATAAGGATGCTTAAGTCAGACACAGAGGGTGAGGGCCACAGTTCTGAGAACATTATTTGAATTTCTACAAAGTGCACTGTACAACAACAGTCTGTTGGGGTTCTCGGTTCATATGCTGTTTTGCCTACATCATCCCTTCCTCTTGCCAAACCCCAATGGACTATTTCCTAAATATACCAGTGTTTGCATTTCTTGTACCTAAAAATGCTTTTATGGACCAAGTTTTCAATGAACACTTACTGAAATACTTATTAAATTAAATTAAGATGAATTGTGTCCAATTATATTTCTTAAAGAGGATCTTAAAAACAGATGGGTCCCACATCTTCCTAGTTAGCAATCTGTTTCATTTTAATATTTTGAAAAGAAAAAGGTGAGAAAAGAAAAATTAAGTGAGCCAGAAAAGGCTAATTAATATAGTGAAACCAGAATTAGAAACTAGTCAGAATATTCTTTTTCTGCTCAGATTCCCCAGAAAACAGTAATAGAGGTATAAACAGCTGTATGCGTGTCAGCAGTGCCCTCAGCCTGTGCTTATGGAGGCTGGCCAGCTACTGACACTTCTGAGATAGTTCTGTAGGAACAGATTCTTGGTTTTAGTTTAACATACTCTTTTCAAAAGCTGTAAGTCTCAAGTCAAGCAAAACAGATTTTATTTTTAAGTTCATAGCAAATATATAGCTTTAATAAAGTCAGTAAACTATCTCTAAGTGTATTTGTTGCTTTTTTCCAGAGTTTAAAAACACTAAGTATTTCCAAGTGCCCCAAAACTTAAGTTATAAAGGTCTGTTTACTACATAACTGAGCAGAACAAGAAGCAGGCTGCCTAAACTTGTATTCATCCCAGGGGTGTAATTTTTGCTAATCATTTGTTTTTCCCCTGCCTGATGGAAAATTCATCACAAATGACTTAACTAATTCAGGTTTTAAAATAACCTTCTTTCCCTCAACTGTGCAGCAGGAGGGGTCCTCGAAGAACTGACATCTTATCCCTTTGGATGACACCAGTATTCTTGAGCTTGGGACAGCAACAGCTTTTTTAGAGTGTATTTTGCACATTCAAAAGACACCTCATGGATGATGGCATTCCTTTCTAATGTTCAATTAGCTATTAATTACCTAGTCACTTTTATTCATAAAATGAGCAAAACAAGTCATTTTTACTGAATTTTAGTTAAATAATGTAAAAGCATGAACTATGATACAAACTTCAAAGAGTCTTAGATTTCAGTAAATTTCAGTAAACACTGTATATAATTATACAAATTAGGACCCATACATCCAAGCTCAATTAGCCACCCTGACAGCACAGGTAGGATTCAGTGTTTTCAAATCCTTAAAAGCAGAGTGACTAATCTATCTCCATAAACATTAGAATTATATTTATTATATTAACCCATTACAAAAACACATGCATACATTGAACACAAAAACGTCTTTAAATTTTATTTTAAATATTTTCATATGTGGTTTCTAAGTATCATTTAGGGCTTAGTCCTCAAATATATGTATATAAAGGTAAAATTTCAATGATTCCTCTTTCTATAATAAATACCCACCTTGGACTTCATGCACCAAAATACATTTTCCTAAAATTAATAAAGCCAATCGTCACCTTTCCATCCTGTAACAGTTTGCAGAAATCAAAACAGCACAATTAAATCTGTGGGGGAAAGCATGGATACAATTGAATCTGAAATCTACAACTTCCAGATGTAAGAAAGTGTAATCCTGACACCCTGCTATTTTTCAGAAAATTATTACAGTTTTGAACTTAGAAGTTTGGGATGTTTAATGTGTTTAGAAGCTGCTGATATACAGGTCAATGACCTATTAGCTGTTAATCTACTGGTTTTGGTGATGCAGCATGTAAGTAACTCAAAGTGGTACTAAGCACACTCCAGCAATGCTTTTTATATCATCATAAATTCACAGGTCTGAAGATATTCAACGTATTGGGATCCAATGCAGTTATCTCTTTTCTGATACTCAATCTGTACACATTCTGGCCAGTGGGAGCCAATTTAAGCTGTCTTCTGAGTGTTTCCAACATAGCCCTAGTAGTTTTTATGATAGCTTCCATGCTTGCTGACTTCTTTTTATCTTCAGAGACTATTTATTAAAAGCATCTTAACAATCCTCAGATCTGACTGCGTATTTGTGAGCTATGAATCTGAAGATCTATCACCAAATAAGAGACGCTTGCATCCAGCTACTTAATCTGGAGAACAGAGTGATCTGCGAGTACTGGAGTGGCTCCTTTCTGCAGAAGCAGCAGGAAGCACTTACACCACAGCTACAAAGAATCACACAGGACAGAATCAAGTGAGTTTTTCAAAGCACTTTTACTAAAGATCCAGCCTTAAGAGAAGACAAATAAAAACAAAAACCTAAAATCTAGAATGAGTCAAAGGAGTATGGAATACAAAAGCACTCTATAATGGAGTGTTTAATTCTCCTTTGTGTAACAATTATACAATTTTGGTGAGCACATATAATGAAATAATTTTATATTATTAAAAAGTAAAAGCACTAGCCACTATTAACCGACGACTATACAGCCTGCTATCCACATTAATCTTCCTGATGACTCTCTATAGAGTGGTGGTTATTGTCTTCATTTACAGAAAGAGGCACAGAAAGGCTGTACATATAATAAGGTATGAAATTAAAAGTCTGAGCTGTCTTTTGGGAACTAAACATTTACTCTGTATATCTCTAGTAAAATGGTAAATTAAAATGTTTAAATTTGTCGGGAGGTGGAGGAAGAGGCAGGTGGGTCTCTGGTCTACAAAGCTACACAGAGAAACCCTGTCTCAAAAAAAAAGAAAAAAAAAAAAAAAGCCTAAATTTTGTAAGAATATATAATAGAGCTTCAATGGCATTTGATTAAAAATGCAGAAATACATGTTATCGCTATGGTGATTGTAGATTAGTGTTCAGAATTGAAAAGGATTTAACATTGGGTAAAAGGTTATAAAGAAATATTTGGTCTCAACAATTCTCAACTTCAGGTGGACCAATGGAATCGAATCCAAGACCCTGATATCAACCCACACACCTATGAACACCTAATTTTTGAAAAAGAAGCTAAAAATATAAAATGGAAAACATATTCAATAAATGGTGCTGTCAACATGTAGAAGAATGCAAATAGATGCAAATCTATTGCCATGCACAAAACTCAAGTCCAAATGGATCAAAGCCCTCAATATAAAACCATCCACACTGAATCTCACTGAAGAGAAAGTGGGAAATACATTTGAACGCACAGGCACAGGAGACCACTCTCAGTATCACAAAGATACTGAGAGCAACAATTAATAAATGGGACCTCCCAAAACTAAGAAGCTTCTGTAAAGCAAAAGAACACAGTCAACAAGACAAAATGGTTCCCTACAGAACAGGAAAAGATCTTCAGGAACCCCACATCTGACAGGGCTGATTTCCAAAATATACAAAACATCAAACTACCAAATAATCCAAGTAAAAAAATGAGGTACAGATCTAAACAGAGAATTCTCAATACCACAATCTCAAATGGCAGAAAAGACACTTAAGGAAATGTTCAACATCCTTAGTCATCAAAGATACAAATCAAAATCACTCTGAGATTCCATCTTACACTAATCAGAATAGATATGATCAAAAACACTGGTGACAGCTTATGCTGGAGAGGATGTGGAAAAAGGGCAACATTCCTCCCTTGCTCGTAGGAGTGCAAACTTGTACAGCCACTGTGGAGATCAGTAAGGTAATTTCTCAGAATATTAAGGATCAACCTACCCCAAGCCCCCACAATACCACTGTTGGGCATATACCCAAAGGAAACACCACAAGGACATTCACTCAACTATGTTCATAGCAACCTTATTCGAAATAGCCAGATCTTGTAAACAACCTAGATGCCCTTAAGCTGGTGAATAAAGAAAGAAAAAGTGGTACATTCACACAATGGAGTACTACTTAGCAGTAAGAAACAATGACATCTTAAACTTGGCAAGCAAATGGACAGAACTAGATTAAAAACAACCTGAGGTAACCCAAAACCAGACAGACAAATATAGTATGTCCTCACTCACAAGTAGATACCAGACATACAGAAAAAGATATCCAGCCTATAATCCACAACCCCAGAGAAGCTAGAACCCTCTTCTAGAAGTAGATGAAAGCAGATGCAGAAATCTACAACTAACCAATAGGCCAAGATCCTGGAGTATAATCAAAGTGAGGAAGAAGCAATAATATGAATAAAGGAGTCAAGACCATGATGGGTATATCCACAGAATCAGCTGACCCTAGCTAGTGAGAGATCACTGACTCAGGTCTGACAAATGGGGAACCTGCATAAGACCAAACTAGACTCCCTTAATATAGGTGACAATGGTATTCCTGGAACAACATAATGAGGCCACTGGCAGTGGGTCCAAGATCTAACTCTAACACACAAACTGCCTTAGTGAAGCACATTTTATTTGGAGAGATACCTTGCTCAACCTAGACACACTCTAGGGGTGATGGGGTTGGAGTGGTGACTTGGTCCTGCCTCAGGGAGATGATGGGACAGACTCAGTAGACTTCCTAGGAGAAGCTTTATCCTCTCTGAGGAGAAGATGGGGGTGGGGGAAGAAGTGGGAGGAGGGAGGAAGAACTGGGATTGGAATGTAAAAATTAAATTAATAAAAAATATTGTACATTAAAAATATTTGGTCTCAAAGTATGAACCCTCAAATGAATAACTGTCTTGGGGAAAGACAGCATTCCAGTGGAGAATCTGGCAGGCGCCACTTTAACCAAGTGAGCTAATTCAACATCACTGCCCTGGAATAAACAAACAAGAAAGGACTCCTAACATGAGGTCTTGGATCTGACAAAGCATCACTTGAGTAAATTATTGTCAAAGGTAGTTAATCTCAGTAAGATTATTGGACTGGGAATATAGTTCAGTGTTAAGTACTTGCCAGAACACACCAGGCCCTGGTCCAATTCTCAATTCTCTCTCTCTCTCTCTCTCTCTCTCTCTCTCTCTCTCTCTCTCTCTCTCTCTCTCTCTCTCTGTCTCTCTCACACACACACACACACACACACACACACACATGCATACAAAAAGCTGAAGCATTTTTTTTAATAGAAAATTTTGTTGATAATTACATGAAAATGTTTTCTACTACTATAGAGTAAGATTAACCAGCAAAAGTGAAACTAATTCAAGTACTACAGGACATAGACTTAAAAAATGTCAATTCTGTGAGACAAAAACAAAGTTATAATTCCTTATAGACACCTTGTTAAAAACCTATAAAATGCCGGGTGGTGGTGACACTCAACTTTAATCCCAGCACTTGGGAGACAGAGGCAAATAGATCTCTGTGAGTTCAAGGCCAACCTGGTATTCAAAGTGAGTTTCAGGACAGGCTACAAAGCTACAAAGAAACACTGTCTTAAAAAAAAAAAAATCTACAAAACATGGCTAGGGATCTGGGAGTGTAGCTCAGTGGTAGAGCAGATGCCTCTGTGTTTAATCTCCAACCCTGGGGGTGTGGGCATAAAATGAAAAGAAATCTGAAAATATTCACTAGATCCAGATAAGTAAAAGACACCATTGACAATTAGGAAGTCTGACTGTGGCATATCAGCCCTGCTGTATTACTCTAAGCATATTACATTTCTTCAAAGTAGTAACAGTGCTGCAGTTAATACAAAACTATGCTTGTTTATGTGGTCCATGCTCAAGTACTTGAAGTAAAACACAATCTCTCAAACTCACTTTCATAAAACACACATGCCATGTGTTCAGTGTACTACTTATTGTTCTTTCATCTTCCCTGTAGCTCAGAAAGTTTCATAATTGGCAGGGGCAAATACAAACCCACACTTCTTCCTACTCCAACACCGACATGCATCTGTGTTCTCAGAGTACTAAGTTTCTGCCATGGTTTGGATATGAGGTACCCGTATACTTGGAGGGTGGGATTGGGTGGGGGAAATAAGGGGGAAATTGAAGGACAGGAGGGAGACGGAACTGGGATTGCCATGCAAAATAAGATTTTTAATTTAAATAAAAATTGATTTAAAAGAATTCTTTAAATTAAGCATGAATATATTAATTAGAAAAAAACTAAATCTGTGGTAAACTCTCAAAAAAAAACCTATGCAAAAAGTATTTAGTGTGTTATCTAAAGAAAAAAATGGGAAAAACTTAGTTGTAAGAACCCTTATAATATTAGAATGCTTATAGTCTGTAGTATCACATCATGTAAAAATCTTTTTAAAACTACTCATGATGTTGGGCGATGGTGGTGTATACCTTCAATCCCAGCACTCGGAAAACAAAGGCAGGAGATATTTATGAGTTCTTAAACTCATAAATTTGTGAGTTCTTAAACTCAGGCACCCTGGTCTACAGAGTTAGTTCCAGGCTGTTCAGAGGAACCCTGTCTCAAAACACCAAAAAAAATTAAATTAAATTTAAAAATATTCACAATGAAGGGGGATAAGGCTAAAAACTTGTATATTACCTCTATCAACTGTGAAGGAAAACAGCAGCAGCATGTACACCCACAAAGCCTAAGGGATACAGCAAGAAGTAAATAGTGACTAGCCCTGTACTGCTATAAGCAACATTAATTCCTAATACTTCCTTTCTCGCAAAAAGAATTACTTCTTAAAATAAAATGTAGGGCCAGTGAAATGGCTTAGCAGGTACTTGCCACCAAGCCTGATGACCTGAGTTCCATCTCTAGAACCCATAAGTTGGAAGAAGAGAACAGACTCCCACAAGCTTTCCTTGGATGGCCGCTCTCTCTCTCTCTCTCTCTCTCTCTCTCTCTCTCTCTCTCTCTCTCTCTCTCTCTCTCTCTCTCACACACACACACACACACACACACACACACACACACACAAACCCTTTGGGAAGAGTACAGAGAAGGTACAATAACTTCAAGGACTTCACTCACCAACTTTAGAATTCTCACAATCTCAAAAACAAAGAACAAAGAGGAAAAGAGGTCTCAAATACCCCTTCAGAAACATCTGCATAGCTTGCATGTGAAAGTATAGCATTTCTGTTTTTCAAACAGTAACACATGTCAAGAAGCAACAAACAGCCCCTTCCTCCATCCCTGAGATCTAGTAATCCAAAAAAGGAAAACCAACACAAATTAAAAGTGGACAAGTATCTGATCTGAACTGGCACTCACAACAATAAACAGATGTAAAAAAAAAAAAAATTAAAAATAGACAGGGAAAAATGCTGATATGAAAATTAAATGTACAATGTAACTAGCAATGGTGGCACTCACCTGTAATCTTAGCACTCAGGCAGAGACAGGAGAACTGTCTTTTGTTTCCAGGCTAGTCTAGGCTACAAAGCCAAGATGTTGTCCTCGAAACAACAAACAATGAAATACTATCACACATCTACCAAGCTGGCTAAAATTAAAAAAAAAAAAAAAAAAAAGGCTATAATGGCAAAAACAAAATAACTTGAGCAACAAAATGAATATTATATCGGATGACAACACAAATTTTATGGTTAACATCTGTGAATCTATACTGTGAATAAAGAAACAGAGGATAGAATCAAACCTTATACAGATACCCTTTAATACACACTAGATGTAAAGAAGGCATAATTTCATAAAAGCCTACCAACTCAGTTTAACCAGAGGACCCACAATTCAAGATTAGGAGACCTTCTCCTGATTATCTGACAATACTGCTCAATTTTCAATGTCAAAAACAGCAAAAAAGAATAAACTATCAAAGACTAAAGGAGACTGGACAGAGAACTAAAAACAGCTAGTAGATTGGATATAGGATGGAAAGGGGCTATTAAAGTTTGTTAAGACTTTACATGAGTGACCTGAACCCAGGTCCTCTGGAAGAGACAACTCTGCAGCCCTCAAAGTACCAAATTAAGACTATTCATCATTGAGTTGTCATGTTTTCTACTTTAACCTCTGGCTTAGTAGAAGATCCCTGGATTGTTATACAAGCTTTGCACATAGAATGCCATGTAAGTACCATGTAGTCCTAATAGAATGTCCTTCGATAGGATGGTACTGCTTCTAAAACCGTAAGTATGAAAAAAAAAAAAAAAAAATCAGATATCCCAACCTAGGCAATACTATTCAAGGCTTAAAATATGTCATTTTGGTTGAAATATGGAAAGAAAATCTACCTAACACAGATAATTGGAAAAAGGCATTATAACAGCCTTTTGTAACTGTGAATTGTAGTGAGATATTCACCCCTTCTGCACCTGTTGCACTGACCACACCTACTGGGGGTGGGGACAGGGGCAGACATGACCTGAAAGAACTAGGTCTGGGGTCAGAAAACAGGCGGCCTGGCCTAAGTGCCGGCCGCCTGGGTGTGACCTAATTGC
Source organism: Cricetiscus sungorus (assembly GCA_030556225.1). NCBI lineage: Eukaryota > Metazoa > Chordata > Mammalia > Rodentia > Cricetidae > Cricetiscus > Cricetiscus sungorus. The sequence continues at coordinate 90,136,690 of JANBXA010000007.1, forward strand.
CTGGATCCAGTGGAAATCCAAATCCCACTTCTGACACCAGATAACCTGGAAAAATAAGGATTGGGGAAAACAGGCTGAATAGATGTTTATTCAGGGTTAGAATAACTTACAACAGAGACAGATGAACGCCAGCAGGTTCCAGTCCCAAGAATCCTCCTGTCTCCGTCCAGCAAGCAAGAGAGCATTCCAGGGTTCCAAGCCCAGACCTAGTTCTTCCATGTCACATCTGCCCCTGTCCCCACCCCCAATGGGTGTGGCCAGTGCGACACGTGCAGGAGGGGTGAATATCTCAATACAATGACTATTCTTCACTGATAATACCCTAAATTCTACTAGTAGTTTCACAAGGTATATTCTATGGTCATAGCAATGAACATTTTCTACTCCGTTATAATAGAAGCAATTGTTTGTTTCTTTTGAAGTCACAATCTCTTATCATTCACTTTGAGAAAATATCTGTCATATAGTCAGGTCTGAATAGCCAAAAAAGTCCATTTCTGATAAAAATTAACCATCTAAATTAAAGAGTAGCTCATTTTGCATACCCCCGTAATTCCAAAAATGTGTTACCTGGGCCAGATTTTGTCCTCTGGGACACAACAGAAGTGTTTGATAAGTGCTAGCCATTTTGTGACATAATACCTGGGAAGGGAATTAGAATTCTTACTGCTTCACCAAGCTCATTCCTTCTCACTATTCTTCCCAAACTTAGATTAAGTGGTACTGGTCATAAATGGGTAGCATCCTGGGAAACCTGCCTTAGCAATTATTCTCCTTAATGCACATATGCTGCTGGTAGACAAGGTTGTTACAGTGGCCTTTCGCTTGAGACATACATTCATCATGATCCTCACAAGAAGCTCATACTAATATGGAAATGGTCCACAATATTACAGACATGTGTTTATAGAGACAAAGGCAGAAATACTACCTACACAGAGTCAGATGCCTAGAGAGTTCCAGGTTATCTAGCAAGAGGAAACCAAACTAGACAAAATTTCATGGATCCAAGATTATAGTAAAGAACTGGCAAGCAGTTACTTAATGGCCCCTCTGCAGCAGGAGGCTCCAATCTGTGTTTTCATCTGCTACTCACTCTCAACTTTTGCTTCCCCTGCCATTTCAGATTCTCTCAGCTTGATATCTTTTGATTCACTGACCCCTTTGAAAACCAGATAAAAGAAACTCAAGGTCTCTACTATCTAATCTATCTTATAACAAAAATTTTCTACAATATCTGACTTTGCCACTCCACAGTTAGAAAGTCTAATCTATTTTTTGCTTGGTGTTTCTCATTATGAATGTTCTCACTTCAACTATAGCACCCCTGCACAGTCCAATCCTAGCCTTACCCTTAAAGAAAAGGATCTGATAGGTTTGTTCATCCACTCTTCAGGAGCCAAAGTTTTAATGTTGAACCTGCATGACACTAACCTACCCTAGAACAGCTGGCTACCTTTGGGTTAGGCACGCCATCTCCAGGCCACCTAACAGTGGTTAAGACGGCGGGGTCACACAGTACTAAGTCTGATGATACAGGATCAAAGGCAGCATGTTCTTCAGGCAAGTCTATGGCACAGCAAGTTTTCTCAGAAGAGACATATGGACATAGCAAACATCTGAACAAAAGAACAAACACAGCAAAAGGGGTTAAAAACTGAAAGATTACAGTAAACTAAATGGGTCACAGTTTAACTGCAAATTAATTGCAATGCACTGTGGACAGAAAGAGTAGAAAGACCTATGTGACAATGACATGCTTCAAGGCAAACAAGAAAGAAATCAGGAAGAAAAGGGAACCCTCAAAGACCAAGCAAAGGAACTTGGATTTAAGAGAACCACGTGAAATACAGATTTTTAGCAAAATGATTCCCACATACCACATAAGTCATTTTAAAACAACACATGACTCAGGCCACACGCTAATGACAGGAGTCAGGAGACTGATAGAAATAGGTGAAGGTCCTCCTAGCAGTGGGCACCTTGTTCTAAGTACCAGTACTTCTAACTTTCTGCTGCTTAGCAAAGACGATTATGCTGCTCAAAGTTTGCTAATAAGGCATCTGATGGTATGAAATTTACATGTGACTAAAACAGAAGAATCACAAATTAAGAGGCCAGCCTATGGATTTGAATGGCAAGCCAGTAACATTCAAACAAGGCCCTTCTACCCTGGTACTTCTGACATTATGGGTCAGGTTAATTCCCTGTTATTTGGGCCATCCTGTGCACTGCAGAAAGTTTCACATCACTAGTGACCTCTATCTCATTAGAAGCCAGTAGTACACACCCTTCTCCAACCAGCTGTGGCCATCAATAGTATCTGTAGACATCAGAGGCATTCCCAAAAGAAAAGCACTATTACCAATAGAAAGAGGGGCGCAGAGTAGGCTCCTGTTCAGTTCACTTCATAGCCATTCTCTAACCAATATGTTAGAGCATCAAACAAGTTAATGTTACTTTGCTAAAATGATTATACTGTAAGGTTATATTATACAAACACACAAAATTTATTATCATACTCCCCAGAAAGTTACTTTATGCTATAATCCAAGATTTCTACTTACAGTGGATCATAAATAATTAGATGCTGCTGAGGCCCAAATGTCTCTCTCCAAAATTCATGCTGAAACTCATTCCTAAAGGTGGTGCTATCAAAAGGTGAGCGTTAAAAAGTGATTGAGTCAGGACTCCACCCTGATGAATGGACTATGGTTTTCTTAAATGAAGGAAAGAACATAGCTTTAGTTCTTCCCTTAGGTACAACATTGGTTCCCTGTGCCCTTCTGTCCTGTCTATATGAGACAGACTTAAGGGTACCATCTTGAAAGCAGAGAACAGCTTTCACCAGACAGAGACACTCCCAGTGCCTGAATCTCAGACGTTCCCAGACTCCAAAAATGCAAAAAATTTGTTTTGAATTTTGTTTTAAAATTTTAAAATGGAAACAAACATACCACATTGATTACACATGGCCTCACACAATGATGCTGTTGTAGTTAGTCACCTAAAAATATAGTGGATACTTCTAAATCAGTAAATTTTGATACCACCTTTTTTTATTATGTAGGCCACATATGGCCTTGTGAGAGCATGATTCGGAAGCATGGAACCATAGAGGAAAAATACAGGCTGTACTACATAAGGTGATTCCATGGCCAGAAGGGTTGAGGATACCAAGAGAACACACCCCACAGAATCACCTAAACAGAGCTCATAGGGGCTGAAGTGGCAACCATGGATCCTGCATGGGTCTGCACTAGGTCCTCTGCATATATGCTGTGGTTATTTAGTTTGGGGTGCTTGTGAGACTCCCAACAATGGGAGACGGGATTGTCTCTAACTCTTTCACCTGCTCTTAGGGTCCTTTTCCTCCTACTAGGTTTTCTTGTCTAATCTTGACAGGAAGGTTTATGCCTAGTTTTATAGCATCATGTGCTATAACTTAGCAGTTTGGTTGATATCACTGAGAAGCCTGCTTTTTTTTTTTTAAGAGAAATGGAGAAGCAGTAGAGGGAGGGGAGAATGATGTTGAGATGTATTGTATAAGAGAACAATTTTTTAAAGACAAATACTTACAAATAACTAAGATAAGCCATCCTATTTATAAGTGGGCACAGAACCAGGACACATGACAAAAAGCCAGCAATCATATAACAAGATGTTCAACATTGACCATACACAGCAAAATGCAAGATGAAACCAAAACACACCAACATTCCTTATACATCTCTCAATATATTGAAAGGATTATAAATTTGCATAGCCTCTTAAAAAAACATATGCAGCATAAAATAAACAAGTATACACATATCTTATGATCTGGTGGTCTAGGTCTATACTCACTAGAATACATAGAGACGGCCACCAAAGACACACAAGTCAATATTCATAGCTGTACTTGCATTAGTTTAAAAAAAATGTCTATCCACCACATAATGGGAAAATGAAATACAAGATATTCATTAAATACAATACTATAGTCACCTATTGAAGACAACCTAAACCAGATGGATAAATCTCACAGACACCTTTGAGTAAAAGCCATTCAAAATATTACATCTTCTTCCATTTATGTAAAGTACAGAACAAGGTCAGAAAGCAGTGGTAATCTTTAGTAATCAGTGGGAGCCTTATGTGCTAGTCATGCTCCATTTTTTATTTTAGGCTACACCTAGATGTTTGCCTTGTCAAAATGTATTAAGTTAGACACTTAAAAAATGGTACATTTTCTGTACATATGTCTGTGTATAACATATACATACACACACACACACACACACACACCACTACAATAACAAGTCTGCTTTTAACAAAAGTGACTACAGGCAGGGACCAGTCATGTACACCTTTAATTCCAGCACTGAGGAGGCAGAGGAGTGAAATATTTTAAATTGAAAACCAGTCTGTCTAAATAGCAAGCTATAGGCCATTCAGGGCTAAACAGTGAGATTCCATCCCAGGAGGAAAAAAGCCAAAAAATAAAAAATTTATAAGTTATTAAGTACAAGTGAAAATTAGCCACAGAAAATATAAACTATTCTAGAGTTGAGACTCCTAAATTTTCCTAAGTTTCATTAGAACCACCAATTTTGTATGTAGTATTCACCACTTCATTTTACTCCCTAGTTTTATCTTCACAGACACTCACTTGCTTTTCCTACATAATGCATGCCCAAAAAAGCAATAAATAAGTAAAACAAAAAGCAAAACTTCTGGCTACTTTCAATATGCCAACAAATTTGCTCAACACTGGTGACCACGATAGACAAGATGACACCTAGGGATGAACAAACAGGAAACTGTCTGATCATCTCTCTTTGCCCTGACTTCTATCCTGGTGCTTTGCACAGAGCAGGTCCTCCATAAACCTGGACAAAGCAGAAACATCTATATGACAGGGCTCAAGAGAGCTCCAGGTACAGAACTTAAACTTGAAAAGAATTCTTAGAAGCAGAGATACTGTACTTCTAGCTTTAGCAGGCAAGTATGGAATAGATAGGAATGGAGTAGGGGAGAAACAGAGAATGGCTTCTGGTGGCATGAGTTTAGTTTAGAAAGAAAGCACCACCCTAGCACAAAGAAAGAAAGACATTTCCAAGGCAAGGGAGAGTGAGATGCTCAGAGGCAAGAAGTCTGTGGGCAAAGAACAGAGTGACTAGTTGCTAGTGGATCACACAGAGGAAAGCAAACAATCTGCTTTAATAAAGAATAAAGTTCAGGCACTAGTATTTTTCCAAGGTTGCGTATTACTTATATGCAACTTTTTTTCAAAAGGTTAAGAATTATGCACTACCCCTAAACATTCTATTTCATTGCAAATAGGTGATAAAAAGAAAACATAAGTAATATGGCCTGTGGTTAAAAGGACTGTTTTTCTTTCCCCAGTTCATATTTAATAAGTAATCAAGGGCCAACAAGATGGCTCAGTGGGTAGACATGTTACAATGCTTAACAACCTGAATTCTAGCCTTAAAACCCCCATGAAGGAAAGAGAGAGCAAACTTCTAAAAGTTGTTCTCTGATCTCTTGTGTGCTATGGCATGCATGTGCGCTCACATAAACAAATATAAGAAATTTAAAACTAAATAAACAACTTAAGAATTTTAGGAATTTTTCTTCTTGGTTTTTTGAGATAGGGCTTTTTTCTATGTAGCTGTGGAACCTGTCCTGGAACTCTCTCTGTAGACCAGGCTGGCTTTGAATTCAGAGATTCATCTGCATCTGCATCTGCATCTGCATCTGCATCTGCATCTGCATCTGCATCTGCATCTGCATCTGCATCTGCATCTGCCTCTGCCATAGCCTCTACCTCCCAAGTGCTAGGATTAAAGGCATTCACCACAACTACTCAGCTAGGATGTTTCAAAATGAAAAACATATACATACAATTTATCAAAAATGTGCTATATAATACCAATTCTTTCTTTTTATTTTTTTAATGTCTATCTTTATTGTTGTATATGTGTATATGTCTGTCTTTAGTTGCAGGTGGTTACATGTGGATGCTGGGAACCATACTCAGGTCCTCCATAAGAGCAACAAATGTTTTTTATCACTTTTCTCTCCAGCCCCTGAATCTAATTCTTTAGTTTAGATGCTCCTGTATGTTACTAAACTTAAATGTGAGTTAATGCAAACACTGAAAAAGTCAACACCCTCAACTTTAATTTTCTCAAGTGTAATGAGAAGCTTAGAACAGATGACCCTCAAGGAACTACTTTTGGTTCCAATGTGCCCACATGTCTTTCTTTGAGACAATTTTAGAAACATGACTTTGAGATGAATAGCAGATTTTTTTTTTTTTTTTAAACTTCCCATTGCCTCTAGGAGGCATCAAAATCCCTTACTAAAATTATTCTGTGGTGGTTTGTTTTACTGACTATGTCTAATCCATTGGACAGTTGACATAAAAAATACAGATGCTGAATCAAAAGAATCCAGTATTTTGTTCTGTGCTGTGGGTAACTGATGAGATCATTTGTATTCCTTTCAGCCCAGCAATAGGAAAGTCACTACCACATGTACCCACACGCAAGACCCTGGGCTGCTACACTGTAGTAAAATAACATTTGCTGGTCTGTTTGGTCAAGAAACTTTGAAGCTCAGGAGTTTCAGTAGCACATGATTTTGCGAACATAGCTCTGCTAATGCCAATTAACATTTTTATAGGCGCTTTTGTACCAGTAATGCCAAAAGCCTTCTTGTGGGCAAAGTCCTACAGAATTCCAGGGGTTATGTCTGCCCATAGTCCAGCTGAGGCATTCAGTGTAAAGATTGCTCCAAGATGAATTAGTCCTTTGTTTCTTTTCTGCTATTTCAGAACCCCTTCTGATGTCTGGCCATGTCATGACACCAAAGCAGACTGCTTGAAATCACTGTTTACTCTGGCCTGCATACAGGTCTGCTTAAAAGACTTCATCAAAACACCGCTTTCAGAATACACAACAGCCTCTCAGCAGCATTGGGAGATAACATGGAGAGCAAAGTATTTTAAATTACACCTAGCAACACTTCAGTATACAACAATTTCCACTTTCAGAAGTAATCAAATAGTTTTGAAACGTATTGAAGTAGGTAAAAAGGAGAATATAAAGTAAGCTTTATATGTAAATATCAAGCATTTGGGAAGCACTGGAAAATGCTTTTTTAAGCTTTAGCCAAGTAAGTTAAAAATTTTTAAGTAAAAAAATCCTTTCTAGCACATATAGAAAAGAAAACTGTATAGATAAGGATTAAATATGGAGATGTGAATTGATTTAGAAATTTGACAGACAGCAAAAAATGGAATGATGAGAAAAGGGAGGGAGGGAGGGAGGGAGGGAGGGAGGGAGGGAGGGAGAAAGAGAGGAAGGAAGGAAGGAAGGAAGAAAAAAGGAAGGAATTAGGTTTATTTTGCACAATGTAAAAATCTGAACAAAGCTGAAAGAATTTGTTTTTAGAAAAGGCTTACTCCATAACACTAGAAGTTACAAAGATAACCTATGAACACAGAAACATATTTATACCAATGACACTACTGGAAATAAAATATAGGGACTACAGAGAGGGTCAATGGTTAAGAGTACCGTCCTCTTAACCCAGAAGATCCAGGTTCGATTCTCAGCACCTAAACTCACAACTGTCTAACTCCAGTTCCAGATATCCAATGCCCTCTTCTGGCCTCCTCAAGCATTAGGTACACAAATGGTGTACAGACACACATGCAGGTAAAACACCCATACACATAAAAATAAACCTCTAACCAAAGCATCTTAGGTCATCTAAATGCTGTAAACTAAGGAACCATAAGCAGAAAGGAAAACTTACTGTAACACATACTGTTTATATAACTATGAAAATAACAACATGGTGATTTCATCTTGTGGTCATTATTAGCAACTCAAGCAAAAACAAAATCTGTTGATATGTGAAGACAACCTACAAGCTCAGTAAGAGCATTCAACAAAAACCTTGTAAGATGAACTCTCATAAATCACACAGCATTTCTAGTATAACCACAGAGAAATTCAGTGGCTCTGCAAAACCTCACTTTGAGCCACCATAACAACTGCCCAGGTCAGCTTATTCTAGGACATGAGCCTGCACAATCAACACAGGATGAAGTATGACTTCTACATCCACAGCACACTCCCGTCATCCACGGCTGAGTAGCAAACCACCCCAACACTCAGCAGCCTAAAACAGTAATTCATAACTCATGATTCTGAGTAGACTAGAGCTCAGTTGTTTTGCTGCTGGTCTCCTGGGTTCAATCATGCAGTTGCACTAAAATATCCAAAGTGGTTTTAGGCAGTTGGATCTTTTACACAATACCTGGCTCCAAAGATAGAAAAAAAAAAAAAAAAAAAATGACAGCCCTCTAAGACTGTACACCAGAAATCCTAAACAATTAACTACATGGTATCCATTAGCCAGTGAAAGTCAGTCACCAGGCCAGTGCCATCTAGGGAAGGCAGGTGGTCACTAGTTCTGATGGGCAGGAAAAAGGCAGTGATCATGAAAACCTCCAGTCATCATCTCTCCAAGGAAAAGACAGAATCATCATTTAAGCATGACTTTATGATAGCTTCTTATTCAGTAACACAGTACAGGAAAATAAGCTGTCTTGTCAATATCAGACCTGCTTTTGTATGTGAACTATATTTTATATAACAAATACACATATAGCAAAGGTTGTTAATTTGAACAAATCTGTGCAAGACAATCCAAATGAAATATTACTGTACCTTCAAGCATAGTAAAGGACACTTGGAACTGCTTTAGGCACTGCTTTGTAAATACATACAAGAGCTAAATGTCCTTAGTGCATGGCTGTGTGGAGGACAGAGGTTGAATGTAGGTGTTTTCCTCTCTCTCTACCTATTTTTTGAGAAGTAGTTTCTCTCTGAACCTGGAACTCACTGGTCTGGCTATAGACTGGCTAGCCAACAAGCCCTATCCACCTATCCCTGTGCTCCAGCATGGGGTCACAAACATGTACCACCACACCGAGCTCTTCATATAGGTGCTGGGGTACCAAAGTCAGGTCCTCATGCTCATGCAGCAAAAGTTTTACCCACTAAGCAATCATTCTACCCTAAGAAATAAATTAACAATATAAAAGTTAAAGTCAATATGTTCTTGAAAACCCAAGTACTCAAAAAATGATTCCAGGCAAATGCTGGCTTTACAAAATAGATTAATATTAAAAATTCTATCTTCCCACAAAGGTCCATAAAGTCAGTAATAATACAACTTCATGTAAAAACATCTCTCTCTAAAAGAAAGTGAGGATACAAACTAACAGGACAAAAAGTCAAATAGTTTTTGACTTAACTGTCTTGTCATCAATCTTATTTTACAGTTTTGATGATGATTCCAAATTCTGAAGTTATTGATTTAGAGGCTCTGGAGATGGGAAATTCTTGGAACTCCAAGTTACATTTTCACTCACCATTACAGGTACCTTTAAAAGCATTTAACGAGTAAGAAATACTAAGTTTAATACTAGTTACAAGTATTGAAATAATGGAAACTGCCAGCAAATCTTATTTGGTACTACTATGATAACCTAACATCTGGAATGTGGTAGGTCAGCAGTACTACACAGAATCCTAAATACAACAAGCTGCCAATTTATAAAGTTATTTGCTTCCAAAATGTATTACTTCTTGGAACATTACTCATACAGTTAGTATATACACTTTCCTTTTTTAAAAACACTTTAATCTCGTGTATATGGGTGTGTACACATTAGCCATGGGGTCCACATGGAGGTCAGAGTACAACCGGCAGGAGTCAATTCTTTCCTTCCACTGGGTGGCTCCTAAGGACTGAACTCTAAGACAGCATGAGAGAGCTAAGTGTCTTTATTTATCTACTCAACTCTTTCCCACTGGTCCTCTTTTTTTTTTGTTTTGTTTTGTTTTGTTTTGTTTTAATTTGCTTTTGAGGCATTATCTTGCTATGTATCCTAGATGGCTTGGAACATATACATTGTGTAGCCGAGGCCAGCCTCACGCTGATAGTTTTCTTGGCTCAAGTGCTGGGATTACAGATGTGTACCATCATACTTAACTCTATACATTTTAAATTCGTATAATAGCTATACCACAACAAGTAGCTCCATGCACTACTGTAAAAACAGCAACCATAAGCAAGACTCTTTGACTAGACCTAACAGCTTCCTCTCCCATAACCCTGTCCTGCTCTCTTCAATGTCCTATCAGCTGTCAACTCCCTCAGTCCTGCCTCAATCTTCCTTCCATTTGACATAGAATTCCTCAAACAAATAACATTCCCCCCCCCTTTTTCAGAGGTGGGGGTCTCTGTGTAACCCTAGCTGTCTTGAAACTTGCTCTATAGATCACAGAGATCAAATGCACAGAGATCACAAGTGCTGGGATTAAAGGCATACCCCACCATGTCTGGCTCTCAAACCAGTAATATTTTAATGTTGACTTTTCACCTTTAATTTTATAGAAGAATTACATACTTTGCCTTAATTTTCTGACTTTTCAAATCAGGATTCATGATTTCAAAAACTTATGAAAAAATGCCAGGAAGAAATTTTCATGTGTAAATACTAGTCTCCATGTTACCTTTGCTCAATTAAAAAAGGAGGAAAAAAAAAATTTTGTTTTTTTTTTTTTTTTTAAAAAAGATTTATTTACTTTTATGTCATGTGTACAAATGTTCTGCCTACACATTTATGTTGCTGGAGTTTCTTTACAGCCTGGTCCTGCTGTTTCACATTGCATAGACAGACAGACAGACAGACAGACAGACACACACACACACACACACACACACACACACACACACACACACCTCTCCTTATAGCCAGGACAGGTCTTTTAAGTGTCTAATTGTTCTTTCTGACCCCTTACTTACAAGCATCTCTCCCTAAATTCTGTGTGTCTCCATCGCACCTACTCTTCATCTGAGCCCCTCCTTCCTTTCTCCTCCACTCTGGAAGAAAGCCCCACATCCTTGTAGGCCATCTATCAAGCACTCTATGACCCAGTTTTATGCTAAGAGTCCCCCAGCATCACCTACATTAAGAGGGAGATGCTCCCCCTTCCCCCAATCTCCACACATCTCAGACCTAAGCACCACACAGTAAAGCAGATGGAAATGGTGGTCACAGTGGCAGAGAAGTCTGCTCCTCTGCAGTTCTGTACCAGCACTTAGGAAGTATCAATGGCCTTCACTAAAGAGACTCTCACACAAATGCCAAGAGATCCTGTCAGCACAGGGAGGCTATGATTCTCACTTCAGAAAGAACGCCTTATGAACGAGCAAACAGTCTCCTTAATAACCCATCCCCACCTCTACACACTCCAAATCCTATGCCCCAAGATGCACATTATACTGAAAATTTATCTTCTACAATGAAAATGGGCACAGGTGTGAAACTGACATTACCTTGTATCTCATCTTGGGGCAGGAATGAATGTAGAAACCCATATAGTAATAACTGAGTTGCGATGTTTTCTCATGGAGTTGTCTAGTAAAAGCAATTTCTCTGTAGCAAAAATCAAACAAAAAAAAAAGGTAATTGTATAGTTATTTCTGATTTCAATTTTCAAAAAAAATCTATGTAATTCAATAAAATCTAATGGAAAAGTATACCCAACTCTTAGAAGAAAAATCATTTGTGTGTTTGTTTTTGAGACAGGGTTTTTCTGTGTATCTCAGACTGTTCTGGAATTCATTCTGTAGACCAAGATGGCTTTGAACTCAGAGATCAACCTCTGCCTCCTGAATACTGGTATTAAAGTCATGCATCACCATACCCAGCAAGAAAAATGATTTTTAAAACATAAGATAATTACTAAAGGAGACACCCTCAAAACTTCTAAATTTTTTTTGAATAAATAACATCTAAGTTCAGATTATACACTTTATTGGGCAAAAGAGCTGATCTACAACCAACATAACATGAAAATAAAGATATCTACAATATTATTCAGTATGTTCTAGAATGTGTAAGAAATTTGGGCTACTTTAACAGCACAACAAACTTTTTAAAACTTAATAGCCGATACATGTCAAAAAAATTATATATGCATTTATATATAACCCTTTTAACTGTATCTAATTCACAACTCACTGTTAGCTAGGACCACAGTTTATATACAGTTTTCCTAAAATGAGAGGGACAATACCACATCCTCCCTCCATGCCTTTCCATTTGTTAGCAGGAGTGAGGGCTGCTGAAACAAAGAAGTTACATCTTCATTGAAACTCTTAGGTGTAAAGTGGTTGTAATTTGTATTAAGATAAGTCTTGGCACAAAATTTCCCCTACTTGTCCAGCTGAATAACAGGCTATATATAAGAGTTTTAATACATTTCTAAAGCAGAAAGAATGGTGGATATATCTTTTGAGAGTTTTCTTCCTTATTCTTTTTTTTTTTTTTAAAATAGCAACTTGGATATACAAAATACAAGGTTTTGCTTTGTTCTATTAGGGAGGCTCTCTTTATGTAGTGTAGCCTATTCCAGAACTTGCTACAACAGCCCAGGCTGGCCTCAGAATTCTCATCCTATTTCAGCCTGAGATTACAGACATATGCCATGACTGTAACGTAAATTCTACATTTAAAGGACTACTGTATTCATTTCTCTAGTACAAATCTAAATTGTACTAAAGTTATCCGAAAACTATTTAAAATGTCTCTATAACAGAATGTTACTATTCTTAGAACTAAGATAGAAATAATCTAGTTTTTAAATTATTTTCTATAAAGCACAATTAAATAATAGGAAAAAGGACTGTCAGAGAACAGTTAAAAACACTGTATAATTGTAAATCTGTTATTGACAGATTAATATTAAGAGACTGTCGAGATGAGCACTGAGACATAGGCAAAAGATGATCAGCCTAATTTGTAAAATTCAAATTGATTATTTAAAGAGAAGCATCAAGGCTTCTACTTTGATAATTCAGGAAAATAATACATATACAAAAACTAATATAATCTGGTAGAATACTTCATAATGGTATAAGAATGTGACTATAAGACACAAGAACTAGGGAACACAGTGAGAAAAGCGAGGGGAAAAGAGACTCAAGCTACTTGAGAAGCAAAAGCAAACCAGTTTCCAAATCACCTTCTTCTAGTTGTACTGCACACACGTATTGATAAGTGGGAGTAATAACAGAAACAAATATTCCAGAGAAGATACTCCCACCGAACCTTCCCACCAGTAAAGACATTTGTGCTGTGTGACATGTATCTGTAGCTATGACCACAAATGGGAAATTGTTTTCTGAGGAGGGACACAGGTACCAGCAGATAGTTGGGAACTCCACACTGCTAATTTATATACCTAGACAACCACATGCTTCATGACACGGTTGCTGTCAGAAGCAGATCAAAAATGTAAGTGCTCTCATAAGATTGCTAATGACACCCTACCTTCTTAGTCTGTGGATATGTGCACATATACATGTTCATAAAACCATGTAAGTGCCTAATGATATTATTGTCAGACTGTGGCCCTTTTTTGAACACTTTATAACTCCATAAATGTATTTCTTTCAGCAGATGCACATGCCTTAATTCATTCACACCACATTAATTGCATCTTTAACACTGAGAGAAGATACATAGTAATGATAACAATACAGATAATGTTATATTTATAGAGCATAAATAAGCTGACAGGGGAGTTTAGAAAATATGTACCTGAAACAGTAAACATCTCCAAACATGTGATTTCTTTTTGTAAGATGTATTTTATTATTATTTTGTGTATACAACGGGGCTGGAAGGAATAGACATGACATGGCCTCTTTAAAGTCAGTTCTATCCTAGGATTTTTATGAGTTCTGAAGATGAAACTCCGTATATCAGGCTTACTCTAGAATATACAGAAGCATTAAAAGCTAGAGGATTAACATCAACAATGGCATCATTTGTAAAGCTGTTACTTTTTTTGAGAAAGGTTTATTTATTTTATTCTCTCCACCCAACCATCTCCCTACTCCCCACCGTGTCTGTGTGTGTGCTTGTGTGTATGTGTGTGTGCCACATGTTACATGCAAATTCCTATAGAGGCCAAAAGAAGGCCAGCAAGATTCCCTGGAGCTGGAGTTACAGATGGCTGTCAGCAGCTAGATGTGGGTGCTGGCAACTGAATTCCTGTTCTCTGAAAGAGCAGGAAGTGCTTCTAACTGCTGAGCCATCTCTCCAGCCTCCTAAACTGTGACTTTAAATATTAATATACAGCTAAGGGACTATTGTAGCAGCAGATTATTATAACATACTATCAAAAACAGATTCCTACTATTACATACTGAAATATAGACAAATTGAGCAATTATCTGAACCTCCATGAAACTCATTGTACAAAGCAGTCTTACCTTAATGCTGAATAGACACCCAAAGACAGAAATGAGTAATCAGGATCGTAGTACAGATACACAGAAGACACACAGTATGGGAGGATATCTATCACACCCACAGCAATGATCTTCCCATCAAGCCAGTACTGCTGGTGAAAGGAGCCATAACCACACTCTGGTCCATTAGCAGGATGTTCTGCCTATGAAAAAGCAGGCACAGAAACATTAATAGGAGGTCATTTTCTTTATATTAAAAAGATCTCTTCTCTCTCTCTTCTCTCCCTCTCCCTCTCCCTCTCCCTCTCCCTCTCCCTCTCTCTCTCTCTGAGACAGGGTTTCTCTGTGGCTTTGGAGCCTGTCCTTGAACTCACAGAGATCCACCTGCCTCTGCCTCCCAAGTGCTGGAACTAAAGGCATGCGCCACCACCACCCAGATAAAAAGATCTCTTAATCTAAATACTCTTTCATTTTGTTCAGGTTAATAAGTTCCAAAAAGTTGGCTTCATTGTGATCACCTTTCAGATAATAAGTGCTTTAACATAAAAAACTCATCTAAAAAAAGGGGGGGGGAGGATGGAAAGGAAAGAGGGAAGAGGAATGAAGAGAAAGGGAATGAAAGGAAAAGAATGAAAGAAGGGGGAAAAAGAAAGGAAGAAAGGCAAATAATGTGATTCATCTCATTCACCGGACTACAAAAGGAAAACAATGTGATAGGTTTCAGTGCAGGAAATATATGACACATTCCAACAGCTGACCAAAACGTATAACAAGTGACAGCAAAGAGACTTCTTGAGCTGTTTAATAACATATACAAAAACCATTGTTAACAGCACAGTTAACATTAAGAAACTAGATGCTTCCCTCTCCTTCCTCACTTAATATTATAAACACAGCCAACTCTATTCAGTATCAGATTTTAAATCCCAGATAACATGGTATGAAAGGAGAAGGGAATAAAGGAAGCTGTTGGAGTAGATCAGTGCTTGCCTAGCATGTGCAAGTCCTGAGGGAGAGGAATGGGGAAAGGAAGGAAGAAAATAAAGGGAGGAGGAGAGGGGAGAAGAAAACAGATAGAAGGGGGGTTAATTCAGATGAAGAACAGAAAAAAAATCAACTGTCCTTAGAGATGACATGATGATAGCAAAACCCAAAGAACAAAGAAAAAAAAATAACTATAGCAAAGCCTAGAATGAAAGGTTAAGGTGTGAAATTTTTTTCTTTTATAACAACAACTAGAATAGAAAATGTGAAACACAAATTTTAAAGGCTAAGTTTAAAGTTTACATGTACAGAATCTATACACAGTAAAGTATCAAACAGCTATGAAGGGAATCAAAGACCCAAATAAATGGAACAACACCTCTTCTTGACTAAAACTGCTACAATGCTAGTGCTTCTCAAGTTGCTGCAAGACAGTATAATCCCAATCAACACTGCAACAAGCTGTTTTATGAGTATCAACAAATTCATTCAGAAATTGGACACGAGAGACAAAAGGCTCAGGTCACCCAACTCTACTAAGGAATGAAGACAGTGTGGTTGTCTTGACAGAACAATAAATAGACAAATCAGACTAAAGTCCACAAAAACACAGTAACCTCTGATGAAGAGTAAAAGCAATTCAATAGGAAAGTAAGTCTCCACAAACAACAGTGCTCAACAACTGGACATCCACATGTAAACCAGGCATCAAGGTAAAACTTACACCTTTAATAATAGTGAGCTCAAAATGTCAAATTCAGTACTAGGGAATTTCTAGACAAAGGCATTTGGAAGAGAAAAATCCAGTGATCGTGGCTTTGTTAATGAGTTTTCAAATACAGCATCAAAACCAAAATCCATGAGAAGAGATAGTTGCTTGCAGTTTATTAATTTAAGACTTCTGCGTCACAAGAAATGGTAAGAAAACAAAGTCAAGCCACAGAACATATATTATAGAATATACTTAATACAACATGTAAAGCTTTAAGAGTCAACCATAAGAAACTAAACAACCAAATGAAAAATGGGCAAAAGATCTAAAAACATGGTTTATCTGAAAGACAGAAGGACAGCACCTAATCACAAGGAACAATGCTCATGCTCACCATCACCACAGATTTGCACCCAGAAGTTCAAGCAGTCCTACATATCAGAACACCAATCCCCACAGGCTGAACATCAAATGCCAGGAGACATGCAGAGCAACAAGAAGTCATGCTGATGCTGGGAAGGTAAAGCAGTTACATGCACTTGAGGAAGGTCTCACAAAACTAAATGGACTCTGGGCATAAAAACAGCAGTCACACTCTGTGGTTAACTTATCCATTAGGTTTGAACGCTTACCTAAAGACAAAAACTCACAAGTTGTTTATAACATATATTCCTAACTGGCCAAAACCAGAGCAACCCAGACAGCCTTCAATACAAAGATGTATAAACTCTGGTTCATTCCTATGTGTTATCACTAGCAAAATACACACACACACACACACACACACACACACACACACACACACACACACGAGAGAGAGAGAGAGAGAGAGAGAGAGAGGGGGGGGGGCAGAGGCAGAGACAGAGAGAGAGAGACAGACAGAGAGAGAGAAACAGATAAAGAAACAGAGAGAGAGAACTTTAAATGTATATTGCTAAGTGAAAAATGCCGATGGGAAAGTCTGCATCCTGTATAATTACAACTGCAGTGTATAAAAGGCAAAGGTATCCAAAGTTTACTCCATATTATCAGGAGTTTGAGAGGTCTAGGCAAGGGATTAATAGATAAAATATGGATCCTTTAGGTGAAGAGACTGTTCAGTATGACATAACAGCAAAGACACCATACTATGTCTTTTTATCAAAATTCGGCATTTATTTATTTATTTATTTATTTATTTATTTATTTATTTACTTTGGTTTTTTGAGACAGGGTTGTTTCTCTGTGTAGCCCTGGCTGTCCTGGAACTTGTTCTATAAACCAGGCTGGCCTTGAAATCATAGAGTCCCACCTATCTCTGCCTCCAGTGCTGGAATAAAAGGCATACACCATCACTACCTGGCATGGGATAGTCTTAGTAAAAGAGTTGGACAGAGAAAAAAGGGTGAAATAAGCAAGTCTTGAAATGAAAGGGGTCTGTAGGGATGAAAACAAAAAGAAGTATGTCTAAATACTGTACTCTGATAAAACTGCTTTCCATGGGGGTACAGGTTAACAGTTCTGTCACTGCCGTAAATGTAATAAACAATTAAGCAAACAGAGAGCATATGGTAGGGTTCTCAGTGCTGTGACTAGAGTGATCCAAGTGATGATGGATTATAGTTGAAAATGTGAGAACTCATGCTTGGCTTGATGTAAACACAGATGGTTTCACACAGAAATGTGCATACTATAAGCATGTGCATACTCAAGAGTAACTGTACACATATATTTCTTTTTCTGTCAGCTGAAAGGGCCTAAAAGAAACACCCCAAGAGAAATGGGCACACCCTACTGCCAAGATCTTGTTATGTTTTCTACAATCAAAGGAACCAGTGCTAGGAGGAGTGGTTGACTTTAGAACTGTGTAGGAAATATACAAAATGAGCTTACTGGATATCAGTGTCAGAGAGGTAGTACTCAATCAACAAACCCATACTCAAAGAGGCATGGGAGGTAACTGAAAGAGCTAATTAATTACTGAAATATTTTAAGCAACAAAATAAAAGTGATCTATAATTCTAAGTATAAAATCTATGCATCCATGCTATGTATCACTGAAAAACAATAAAAGAACAGAGAAAAATCCCCTGTGCAGAAAAACATCAAATTTACACAGATACTCTTCCCTGAAGTCAAGGGAACACAGATAGGCATAAGGCAGGCCCAGAGTTGGTTTGTTTGTTTTTTTGCAATTCAATCGAGTGGTTCTCTGGTGTGAACTCTGTAGGTGACATCATCAAAAGGTGACATGCCTCTCATCCTCCACTATCATTTCAAACAGGTCAGAAAGAGCTAAGTCTTAAAATAACCCTCCCCCACCCCAGGAAGCACAGGAGTCCTTGCTAGAGAAGCATCCCCAAGTCCCCACCGCTTAGTGACTTGAGGATCCCACGTCATTAATGTGTAGCTATCACCTATTATACCTCACTAGTGGTGGCCCTTTGTCAACTTGATCAATTGTCACAAGTACCGTGGGAGGAAAAAAATTACATATTACATGAGAAAGCACACTATTTGGGGGGGAAAAAGAAAGTAAAGGGTTATTTGCCTTAAAGCCCAAAACATGTAAATTGAAAGGTCTCAAACTTAATGGCCTCAAAACCCCTTCATAGTTAGAAAAGTAGAAAGAGTTCATGTCTAATGGAATACATATTGTAATTTACCAATTAGAAAACAAAAATTTTAAAATGGATCTAATAATTCACTTAAAAATAATAAATTCAATATATTTGATTCATTCAGTGATAAACAAAAAACGCTGCAATTAACAAAATCAAAAAACAATACATCCATAAAGTTGCATAGTTCTGGATTTTTTTTTTAAACAAATTTCTGTATTAGAAGGTCACCTGATTATCATGTTGGTCTCTGTATTTTACCTGCTGCCATCATGGAGCCTCTGGAAAAGAGACTTCACACTCATGAGAGTGAGAGTCAGAAGAACAAATGGCATCACCACACTATGAAAACAGCACTGGTCTTGAGAACCCTGTGACACATGCATCAATGCATGGACCACAATGAGCCTGTGACACATGCATCAATGCATGGACCACATTCTTCAAAATATGAGGAGCATTTCATAGGATTCATACCAGTGCTTCCCCTCTATTTAAACTGTGAGAAACAAAGGTAAGACACAAATAAAAGGAGATCATTGAGCAAGCTTAGGCCAGTTTTTGCTCACTCCAAATGGCATATTCCCAAAGCCAATGTTTACAGAATTAAACTTAGGTCACTTAAAAGCAAAGTCATATAACTACAGAAGCTACTTTGAATTTCCTTATAAATCAGTCAGTGATGGGATCAACATTACTTAATGTTTCTTTCCAAGTCTGCAGTTTGTAGTTTAGGATGTGTAAAAAAATTAATCAGAAAATTTTCACAAGTTCCTCCATTTCAAGGATTTAGCTGATAACAGGAAAAAATAATAAAGCTCCCCTCTACTATACAAAAGAAAATTCACCTTGACTTCAGGGGAAAGATGGCCTAACTTTGGTGATTAATGAGCTATGCAGTACGTATCCATTTCCTAAGTCCCATGTAGAGATGACATGAATATTAATAGGCCAATTCTCGCTTCCAGCCAAACTGTTCCCAAAATGGGTGCTTATTTATTCTAACAAAGTACACCTGTCTCCTCAGCCACCTGCCTTCCTGTGCCTCGGTGATGCCTCACACAAAATCTGCTAGGCTCAGAGTAACTAACAAAGAGAAAATCGTTTGAGAAGACTTTCAAAAGAGGAAAAGAAAGGCTTCAGAGAACAGAACCCGAGCTCCCCTCCCTTCCAAAGCAGCCCCAAACCACTTTCTAGGACACAAAACTCTACAGTTGGTTTTCTTGTGAGTATCTTATTTTACAGCTCTGTAGGGACAGAGGTTAACCTGTAGAGTTCTTAGAAGGGAATAAACAATCTCAAATGTTAGTCTACCACCCTATATGTTAATTAGTAGTTGTTTTAATCTAGCTAGTAATTTAATCTCATTTATTTCATTTAAACTTTTATTTCATTAAATTGTATCTGCTAATGATCTTTGAAACAGTTTTAATGTTTACTGGTTTTATATCAAACAACAAGTAGATAGATACAGAACTAAAATTTTCTACATGTCTGTCCATAATCAGAAAAGCTTTTACTTCTATTTCTATGTTAAATATTTTCCCATTTACAGGTGATATTAAATTATATTCCAGGATGAGCTCTGTGAAAGTGATTTATTAAGATAAGCGGGTACATATATCAAAGTCTTCAAATTCACAGCAAACAAGTTCCTTATAGTTTAGAAACAAATTTTAAGAATCCAAACATATATAACTAAGGTGAATCTTTGGATAAATCAACTGGCATGAAATTCTTAGTTTAAGGGAAAAGTAATATCTTCTCAAATTTGTAAGCAATATCAATGCATTTTAAATAATATATGGATTTATTTCTAATGAGAACAGCTTAACTGAACTTCTAAAACTAAACCTTAGTAACTAAACTTAGTAACTGATGTATCAAAGTAGTCAGCAATGGACTGAAGCAATTGCAGAGTGTTTGCTGTACAAGCATGAAGAATGAAGACCTGAGTGAGATAAAAGCCCAGGGCACACACAGAAAAGCCAGGCATGGTGGCACAAGGTTATAATCCTGGGCTTTGGAAGGTAGAGATGTTCCTGAGGCTTACTGGCTAGCCAGGCTAGCCTAACCTGAGAGACTGTCTCAAAAATTAAGGTAGATGGCTCCTGAGGAACAACACTTGCAAGGTTGGACTCCACACATCCACACACATATATACATGTATACTCACATGTTAACATTAGCCATACAGAATGCTTAAATTTTTTTAAATATAAATTTTTATTCAAGTAAATGAACTATATAGTTCTAGCATGCTTAAATATTTTGAAGTATTGTTTTAATTATGATAAAATAAACATAAAATGTACCATTTTAATTTGGAGAGGGGGGGTTGAGACAGTGTTTCTCTGCGTAACAGCTCTGGCTGTCCTGAAACTCACTCTGCAGATCAGGCTGGCCTCAAAGAGATCCTCCTGCCTTTGCTTCCAGAGTGCTGGGATTAAAGGTGTGCGCCACCCCATCCAAGCCATTATAAATGTTTTTAAACTGAGAAAACTGAGTCAAGTGATTATGTCTTGATGATCTATGATATGTGCCTCATTAAAGAGAATATTACAGTATTTGTCCTTTTGTGATTTGCGTGTCTTCACCTTCCAACTAATGTGTGAGAATTTCTCTTTGTGAAAGATGAACAAAATTCTGTGTGTTAGTATAACATTTTACCTGTCATTCCGAACTAAGACATTTTAGCAATTCCCAAAACCAAAGGATGAACAAACAAATGTATTTCTTAGGAACTTAAATGCTCCAAAAAAAAAAAAAAAAAAAAAAAAAGCAAAATAGGCTTACTCATCTACAACTTAAACTAAAAAGCAAAGTAGTATCACAAATAGACACAAATTAACTGAATGTTACAAAGTTTAGATAAATGAATAAATGGCTTTAATACATGTACAGAAGTGAGAAAGAAAAAGGTATTTTTACTAAAGAATTTATAGTTTTTAAAAATTGTTAATGCTAAATGTTTTGCCTTAATCTGATTTTTTTTTGTATTTTAAATCCTAACTCTCCCAATAAAAAGACTGTAATTTACAAAGTAAGGCACCTTCCAAGTAGCTTACAAAATGTAACAGAATCCCAAACCCTGACTACAGTATTTACCAAGCACTATAACACACACTTTGGATTACACAGTGAGCTTTGGTTAATGCTGTTCTATTGGCTAGGACTGCTTCCCCAGTCCTTCTTACAGGAAAACATATTCTATGGTGACATCCCAGACTGAGAACTCAATGAATGCCAAGATCAAACAAGACTGACGTCCCCATGGAAACTAAGCCACCCCAGGATTTACTATTCAACCTTTTCTGAAGCATTCATGCACAACTAATGGGCAATGAAAACTGTCAGGGAAGATGACCCTAATTTTGAACACAATTTAAAGAGGTCTTGGGAGTAACGTTGAATACTTCTGCTTGCTGAAGGAAAGCTAGCTAACCAGCAAGAAAATACCTTGAATTTTTTAGATCCCTAAACTAAATCAAGTTTGTTCAGAAAAAAAAAAAAAAAAAAAAAAAACTTGAACAAAACAAATTTGTGGCATTTTTCTCTTTAGTGTTGAATTACTACTTTAGCCATGCATCCTTTATCCTCAAATTCAACTTTCATATTTTAGTCTCCCGAGATTCTTTCCAGGGAAAGACTTCAGTAATTGTCACTACACTAAACAATACACATTTTCAATTTACTGTCTCAATAATCCTGTAATGTCCAAAACCTAATTGAAGTACATTCCCCTCCTGACCAATATGCTTTGGGAATATTATCTGGCCACACATGCCAGTTGCTTACATTGTACTCAGCAAAATGAACTCAAGACAAGAAATGATGTCTTCAGTTCAACTGTTTGGCCTCACTAGCAGCTCTGCCTAAGCCAGCAGTCCTTAGATCCAAGAGAAGGGGACAGTAGTCAAATGACAATTATGATTTTGTTCCATGTTTCTAACTGGTATCTTTGAGCAATAACACTCAGCTTCCAATACAAGTGGTATGGGATACAGTCTGAAAACAACAGGACTGGTTCCTCATGTACACAGCTGCAAGCAACAAAACCCTGTTCCTCTCTGTTTTGGCACAGTGGTTCAAGCCACAGATTTTTCAGTAGTACCAGCAGACTACTTACCATCACCTACAAATGCTTACATCTTCAAGAGGTACCTCCTTCTACCTGGCTTGGCTTCTATAATAAACCTGGGCCTAAGCACTTAACAAAACAGGTAAAAGCTCCCACCAACTCACAGGCTCATCCTACCCTCATCCCCATAGCATGACAGCTCAAGCCAGCTCTCAGCATATCTGACTTTCAGTGACCTCCACACTTAGGAAAATTATCTGAACTTCTGCAGCTTAACAACTCCACCATCTCTATCCCCCTCATCTCTCCAGAACTTCTTTGAGTTCTCTGCCTCTCTACATGAGCCAGATCTCTGCAACCACCATCCTTTTTCCAAATTCTGGCCATTGTTAATACTCCAGTATAGAAAGTTACCTCACAATAAATACTCAGTGAGGTCCTTGTGTCTACTCAAGATACTTTCTTAAGTCTTTTGCAGAGAGCCAAGCAGTTCCCCATTCAAAAGTAAAATCTTAAAAAATTGAAAGTTTTTAAGAGTATTCATGGCTTGTTATCTAATTTATGAGCATTGCTAAAATATTAATTAAAGCATATCAATTTCAATATATACTACTATCTGGATGAACATTAAAGCTGTAGGATAACATTCCACATTGGAGGATTCAGTAATGGGGAGGACACCAAACTGAGTGACATCTACTCTTCTCTTTTTTTTGCTCTATGTTTTCATGTAGCTCAGGCTGGCCTCAAACTCACTACTTACCTGGGGATGCCTTTGAACCTCTGATCCTACCTCCACTTGCAATTGCTAGGATTACAGGTTATGTGGCACCATGCCAGGCCATGTCAGATGATCTTTCTACAACACTTTGAAAGAACCTTTGTATATCATAATATTAGTCACTTTAAGTACAAACTTCTATGAATTTTCAGCTTTATGAAACAAACTATAACCACAATCTGATGTAGCGGTACCTTGCTTGTACAAATAAAGCCTGTCTGGGGATCAGAGATTAGAGACTGCCACTAGCTAACTAACCAATGAGGTCTAGAGGTCTCTACAGAAGGAAGCGAGGTAGCTGGGCAGAAAGTGAGGTAGCTGGACAGAAACAGGATATAAGCAAGGAGAAAGAGGAAATCACTCTCTTGTCTTTTGAGGCACTAAGAAGGTAAAGTATGTGGTGGCTTGCCCCTTCTCTCTGATCTCTCAGCATTTCCATCTATATCTGACTCCAGCTTTTTATTATCTAGACCAATTAAAAACTCCATTTACAATCTGATTTTGGAACTTTTTAAGACTTATTTTTCAAATTGTGTGTCTATCTCTTTGTCTGTGTCTGAATGTCTCCATGAATATGTGAACATGAAGGCCACTGACCACAGAAGCCAAGAGGGTATTGTATCCCTTGAAGCTAGAGCTACAGATGGTTTGAGTGTTGTAAAATAAACAGTTAGTGATCTCTCTTGTTAGGCCACCTCTCCCACATCCTGGCACTTTTTTAATAGCCTTGAAAAATTCCCAAGACCTCTTGAAGTCAGCCTTCCACATTTGTTACCAATATCAGACAACCACCAACCTGCTTTCTGACTATAAATTTCCATTTGCTGGATAAGTCACATAAAGGAAACACAATATAGTCTGTATCTGAATTATCTATTATGATCTCCTTAAGATTCATCCATGTTCCTTTTTATTGCTGACTACTATTCCATCATATTCACTCTCCAGCTGACAGATATTTGAATTCTTTCTAGCTTCTGGCTATGAGGAATAATGCTGCTGTAAGCATTCGTTCATGATTCTGTATGAGGATAAATCTTTTTATTTCACTTGGGCATATCATAAGGAGTGAGTTTCTGGATCACAGTAACTGCAATGTTTTGAAAAAACAGCCAAACCATGGTTCTACATTTTACCCTCCTACCAGCAAAGTAAGAAAGTTCTAATTTCTTCACATTGTGCCAAACTCTGTCTATCTTTTGATTCGAGTCATTAAGTGAGCTCATGGTGATTTCTTACTATACTTTTAACTTCCCAAGTGAATATCAATAGATGGTTTCTCTTATGTTTTCTAGAAATATCTCCTCTGGAGAAGCACAACAGCAAGTCTCTTACCCACTTTTAACTAGGCTGTTATTATTTAAGTGCTCTAAGCATACTGCTGTTCTTGATACCATTTTAATTAGTTTCAATCCTTTTCAATTTAGGGGACTTTGTAAAAAATAGTCCAGAATATGATCCGGCTTGGTGAATATCCTTATGTAAATTGAAAAATACACCTATTTTAAATGTCACAATGAAACCTATCACTTTGTACGCTAACTTAAAAGTTTAAAGCTAGGCAATGAAGGGGACGTAGCTCAGTGGCAGACTACTTGCCTAGGCTAGTCCATGCCCTGGGTCCAATCTCTAGTACTAGGAAGAACAAAAACAAAGGAGCAGATGGGAAGCCACTTAAAGCAGGAACAAATGAACCGTACTGTCTAGTTTATGACCTGCTGGACTTCCAATGTGGCTTTTTTGTCACTGAAGGGTATAGTATTGATAGACAGCTTAAGTAAAACTGTGACCACAATGTACAAGTCTTCCAAACTACTTTTACTTTTGTTTAATAGTTCTCTCAAAGTATCAAGAAATTGTCCTAAAATCTTTAACTGTCACTGCATTTGACTAATTCTCCCTTCACTGCAGCCCATCAAAAGTTCTTACAGCAAATATTCATGGGGACATCTTACTGTAACTTTTTACCTCCAAGTCATCCACATCTTCACATTTAAGGACAGAGCTTGCTTGTATTCTTTTATCTAGTCTGACACTCTCTAACTTTTAATAGGAGTATGTGGCCCTACACTGTTCAACAATATAACCACTGGCCAAGTGTAGCTGTTGGAATTTAACTATAATAAAAATCTGAAAAATTCAAATGTAATACAGTAGCCATGTATAGTCACAGGATAGTTTGGAACCATGCAAAGATAAAAATTTCCTATGCAGTCAAGTATGATTTAGGCTTTTACATTTAAGAGAGCCACCTTGCCATTGGTCTTACAGTTTTTTTTTTTTTTTTATTTGTCCTATTTACTTTTTATTTCACTTACCCTACTTCTTATCTTTTATTGAACTGAAAACGTTTTATCACTATATCTTATCTTCACTATTGGCTCATTAACTCTCTCTCTCCCTACACACATTCCATAATGATTTTCAAGAGGGAACAATTTTGCTCTTAGGGACATTTGGCAAAGTCGGTCATCTACAGCTCTGTGCTTGTCATAATGGTGAAGAGGGTGCTACTGGCATCTAGTGGACAGAGGCTAGAGATGCAGCTGAGCTTCCAACCATGATCGATAGGTGCCTCCTCTCCTCACAGCAAAGCCTGAGATGCCCATAATGCAAAGGTCCATAAATCCTGTTCTGAAGTTCACTACATCCATCTCTGATTTCTAGCTGCAAGTGAGAGTCTTGAATGTGAGTATCTCATAGCAGTGCCATCCTAACTCATCCTTCCTATCATGTTTTCCTTGTCCCACACTGTCAGCTGTGGTTCTCAGCACCTATATAGTCTAACCTATCTCTCTGGGCTCAGTTTTCACCGTAAGAGACAGATATTCTGTGAGAATTAATATAAAGAATGTGATTAGCACAATCCTAAATATTACAGATGCTAGCTTCTCACTAAGACATAATTATAACTCCTAAGAGAGAGAGGACTTGAATCTGAAATAAAGAAACAGAAGAACACACCTGAAGAGAAGTGTGTTAACCTGTGCTACTGCGGCCTCTCTGTTCTCCAAACATGACAAAGACCACAGCCTACTGGACTGGCTGGGAAAACCTGACTCTAAAGAGAATGTCAGGAATCTTTTGACCGCTGATACATAATCCTGTTTATTTACCTGCATTTAATTGAAGACATCTGTAAGTGGTGCCACACAAAATGTAACTCAGACTCAGAATTGTCAATAAAAATGTCTATAAGGCAAAAGTCCCACTAAACCTAGCAGGGAAGTGTACATCAGCAGCTACACAAAATTAGAAATATAATAGAAACGTGCTGCCTGGCTTGACAAGTGATAGAAGCTCTTTTCCCATAAAGCTTAATGAGTGCTATTAGTCTTCAAGAATGAAAAAGGGTCAGCCCCACAGAGAGAAGTAACCGACTCTCCACACATGGTCCATTCAAGTGACAACGTATCAGATTACTGGCGTAATTACTATAACCTGACAATTTCATTAGATTCATGTGGCAGTTAAATAGCTAGAACTTACAACAAAGGGACCTGGTTCATTCATGGGACTTATTATGGGAAAAGTGAATCTTAAAGTCAGCTTTGTCAACTGCAAGTCTACATTTTACTGCCTCTACTGAAGTTATTTTTCTGTTCTTGAAATTTGGACAGTGTCATACCTATCACAGTAAAATTAGACATGCTGCAGAGGCTCCCAGCATTCTCTTGCCTTGACACTGCTTTGCCTCTCAGGCAATGTGTAGTAAAATGGAGCTGACTGAGCGCTGAGCTATGGAAGGAGATGGGGGCAAACCATCAGGCAGCACTTGTGGAATTCCAAGCTAAAGGAACATAAACAGAAACCGTCATGTTATTTCCTACCAGAGAAGGGGGTGGGTGAGGTAATCATCTTTAATTATTTCATCTTCTCCCTGTATATCAAAAAATCCACTAATAAAAAATTGTTTTAAAAATTAACTTGACCAAGATGCAACACAACTTCAAATCACTGAGTGAAGAATACAAGCAAAAAATGACAATCACTCAATTCTGATCATGACATTCTTCCTTTATACTTTTCATCAAAAACTACAGATCCCATATACTCAGCACCTCACTTAATCAGGGTAGTTAGTAAACTCCAAGCCCCTTCTACAAATGATAGTATTCAAAGGTGAAAAGACAAAGCTTTCCATCTTAAGTAGGTTCAATCAAGCAAGGAAGACGTTTAAGCACATTAAAATATAAACAGTAAACTTTATTTGCTGTCGGTTGAGTCCTGTCAAGTTATGAATAAAAGACCACTACACCTAGCCTCAGCACCACCAAGCTTATTTAGTAGTCTCTCCACCCATCCATCCACCCAACAAATATTTATTAAAGCGGTGCCTACTATGTACAATTTACTACGTTAAAAATAGGAACATGGGGAAAACCAGGTCCTCTTCTCATTGAACTTACATTTAAGAGAAATGTATTCATAAATCAGTGGTTTTCAATCTGTGGGTTGTGATCCCTTTGAGGGTTGACTGGCCCTTTCACAGGGATAAGATATCCTACATATCAAATATTTACATTAAAATTCATAATATTAGCAAAATTAGTTATGAAGTATCTATCAGTTGAATAATTTTACAGCTAAGGATCACAACATGAGGAACTGTACTAAAGGGTCATAACATGAGGAAGGTTGAGAACCACTGACCTAAATGTTATTTGACCAGTGATGTAGACCTCCAATTTTAGCCTCCTTATTAACACCCTTCACATGGAAGTAACTCTATGTAACTTTACTGTTTTAAACTGCATTTATAAAATTAATAATACACAATTACATTACCATGTGTCTCTTGTACTTATTTTATCAACTACTTATAGCATTTAACATAATTTTGTGCAAAAGAAATAGCAAAGATACTTAATCAATTCAAAAAGATTTAATATATTAAATAACTCTTATTATTTTTATTCATTTTTGTGTATGAGTGTTTTGTTTGCATATGTATGTATGTATGTATGTATGTATGTATGTATGTATGTATGTTATGTAATGTATGCATGCCTATTGCCCAGAGAGGACAGAAAAAGGTATTGGATCCTCTGGAACTAGAATTGTAGGTTGTGAGCCACCATGCAAATACTAGAAAGCAAACCCAGGTTCTCTTTAAAAGCAGCAAGTGAGCCTTAAGAGCAGCAAGTGAGCCATCTTTCTTGAATAGGCCTTGAATTACCTTTAACTATATTTATTTTCATGTACAAAATTATGTCTCTTTACATAGCCAAACAAAATTTTCTAGCCTTTTATGTCAGATACTTCTCACTTCTGTGGTCAAAAAGTACTTCCTCAACTTCAGCAGATAATAAAGTACATAATGTCTCCCAGTTTCTTATTATTTTTTGATTTCTACTTTATTATTTAAAATTTCCTGTACTATGCTCAGTGTTGGCCACAAATCACTTCATTTAATTATAATAACCTTGTAAGTGTTGCTTCCATTTTCAGATTTGAAAACTGCAGCCCAGAAGGACTAAATGACTTGCCCATGGGCCACTCACGTCCCTCTCAACCAACAGCACAGCATCCTTCCACTTATATAATTTGCCTCCATTTTAAGACTGAAGGATTAGAAAACGTGACCAAACCTGGTTAGTACCAGCTTCTCTGGTCTGGTCCATTTCCCCCAGTGATGATTCACAATGGTCATAGGGCATCACTCATCATTAGGAATAGTTTCAATAATTAAATGAAAACAACATTATAAAAAAAACAAGTCTCAATGTCTAAGGAGATCAGACATGATCTCATAAAGAATATAAGGCTATGGCCAGGTATGGTGGTGCCCACTTTTAATCCCAGCACTCAGGAGGCAGAGGCAAGTGGATATCTGTGATTCCGAGACCAACCTGATCTCGTCTACAATGGGAGTTCCAAGACAGCCAAAGCTGTAACACAGAGAAACCCTGTCTAGAATAAAAGGCAGTGGTCCAGCTCTGAAAAAGAGTATGATCTGAGGCTGAGAACTAAGAAAGGGGGAAAGGAGCTCTTAAAGTAAAACAAAAAACAGAAGCAAAGAGAAATTCCAGGGTAAGCAAAAGAAAAAAAAAAAAAACCAAATTAAGATTGGAGCATAAAGGGAAGTCCAGCTTAAAAGGAGAATACAAAAATCTTACAGGATTTGAACAGCACAATTGTATTCACAATCTGTTGCCTCATCTGAAAGGATGGCTCAGGAAAGTTTTGACTATTAGTATCACATGACTAGTAAGTAAAGACACATCTTAAACGCCAGCTTGGCTTCAAGCTTAGCCTCTATTCAAGGTGCTCTGCCTTTTCTAAGTCTCCACAACCATCTACAAGCTTTTTTGTCAACCACAGATCACATGATTCTGGTTCTCTGAACATCTAGTAACTTTTTTTTAACACCATAATTTATCCCTGTCTTTGGTCGAAATGAGAACCAGGATGGAGATTAAATGAAAAGTAAATGAAGCACCAAGAACAATGCTTATATCAAAAATGCACAATGCCAGGCAGGTCCTCTGCTCCTGAGGTCTCTTACCCAGGTGAACCCTCCTTGATGACAGCTTTTGCTTATCTGGCTCTGTTCTGGCTCTGCTGAAGCATGACAGTGATTTAAGCAAATGAAGCAACACAGGGGTCACAGAAATACAATCTAGGGCTGATTCCTCCATTTACTGAGAAAGAAAGTATACCTAAAGGGGCAGTGACTAGTTACAAAGGTGAATAGCTGTTTTTTTTTTTTTTTTTTTTTAATGGCTGTGTTCATAACATTACTATTACTGAAAAATGTATTGCTTTAGAATAATCACTCCTAAATTATCAGATAAATGACCGAGGACAGACCAAGCAGAGCTACTCTACTGATGACACGAACATGAAGATCTGAGAGCAATCTCTTACCTCCAATGGTGAGTTGCAAAGGAATCTTGTGAACTGCAGAGTCCAATTTGAATAGGATCAGTTTCATCCGGGAAAGGGGCAGTAAACAAGAACACACAAAGAAAAAACATTTTACAATTTTCCAGTAAAAGCAGCTGAAGCCAAAGTCTGTACAAAATTAATGTTTTCTATAATGTATAATCCATCCCAAATTAAACAATTCAACTCCACCCATAAAAAGTACTCAACTATTTGAATTAGTTTACATAAACAACCCTAAATATTTGTATAAAAGCAAATACAGCATAATTAGTCCTAAAATAGTTTCACTTTTAATTTTTATCTCACAACTTCTGAACACAAAAAAAGAATCAACAATCATTCTGATCCTAAATGTAAAATAAGGTTTAGTTAATGCCAAGAATAGGTAGACCCATCAGAGAGTGAGAGTGTGTGTGGCATCCCCAAATTTTGGCAGCTCTCCTGCCATTGTTTACTCTTATCATCTCTCTTCATCTCATATTCCTTCCTTCATTTTTGTACTTTTTCCTACATCCCTATTATTTTCCTTCACCTCTCTTTGATTAATGACTCACACATAGGATAACAGAACACTAAATATTATTATTACATGCTACTTGTCTCTCAGTATTTAAACAAACAATTCTAGAGGGAGGGGCAGGCACTACTGACAATGCAAACTGTCAGATGTCTCATCACATAACAGGAAATTCATGTGTAAACAGATGTATTCATAGAATCAACATCCCCTTTGAGAATCACTGTGATAATCAAATGTTCAAGTGATAGGAATTCATCTTTCTAAATGTATATTAACAAAAATAAGCTGCAGTGGCAAGCTTGTTTCCCAGCACTCTTGAACTTCTCTATAACAAAGCTAATTTGTAGTCACAGGGAATACAAATAATTTCTGTTCTCTCTGAGATACACACTGAGGAGCTAAGGATACAGCTCGTACATAAGAATGCTTGCCCATCCTGATGGAGGTCTTGGGTTTGTACCCCAAAACTGGGAGAGGAAGGGACTGAAATATCAATAAAATTACAAAACATCTGGGGTTTCCTTCTACACCACTGGGGAAAGGTATAGAAGTAAGAAATAGAAGTTGAATAAAACAAGACTATTCATGTTAAACTAATGAGTGTAAGAGATGAGGACAGAGGATTCCTTCAGATATGATTAGGGCCACTGGATATTTAGTTTTTTTATAAGAAACTTCCCTTAATATGGTTTTTGAAAAGTATCGACTATACCCTCCCTAAACTATAAAATATACTCCTAAAATAGCACAAGGCATGTCAAAGCTACTAGTATCATCTAAGCTCTAGACTGCAGTATGCATTAAAATACAGCCTGTAAATTTTTTTCTTTAATACCAAACACAGACCTACTGTGAGAACTTTTCTGAAAGTACAAGTATATCAAAATACTGAAATGACACAACTCTAGTAGTGCAAATTTTATGGTCTTGAGGTCTTTTTTACAATAGCTCAAACTAAGACAATATCTCTTCCCCAAAGCAGAAAGTACTAGTTGAGATACTAGATGATTTTAACAATGGAAAGCAACAGGGAACAGCAAATTTTTATTTTTAAGGCATAACTTTGATATTTTAAGGTTTCTATGCTTACTCCTATATGTACATGTCAACTATGTTATATGCATACTTTTGGATTTGTAAGCAGCCCAGCCCAAGTATAGTAGCAACTGATGCATCAATCAAAACAGCAGCCACTTTAAATAACAAACAATAACTATATAAATGCTGTCTAAGGAAACTAATGTCTTCTTGAGGCCCAAAATTTACACACACACACACACACACACACACACACCCTAGCATGCATACCTGGAATAAGTACAGTTAACATTAGTGATGCCAAGTTTTCAAAATAAGAAATTTGAAAGGCTCATCATGTTTGAACTGCCAAAATATGAAATATGTAAGTTTGTAACCTTAAGGCAATAAAAACAGAATAACAAATCACAAGACACATACATACTATTCCTAGGACATTAAAAAGATTTCAAAATGTTTCCTCTCCATTAATGTGATGGTGAAGTTGGTTGCTTTGTGATACTTCAGGCAGTTACTTAGAGAAACCCTGACAAAAATTATACAGGTCATGCTCTCAGTACAAATGCTAACATCTTGAAAGATGACTGGTAAAACATACTTTGTATATTCACTAAGACTGACAGCAAAAAATGAGTCCCTTTCAACAAACAGCATCATGATGACAAGGTAAGAAAATGACTATGTTCAATTTTGCTGTGAAATTAAGCCACTAAAAATTCAAGTCCAGTTTTTAAAAAATTACTATGGCCAAAGTAAGTAACCCATATTAATACCTCAATGCCATTCCTAACATGGATACATTCATACTATTAAATAAAAAACAATTTGTGAAGTTAGTAAGATCTTACTCAAGATATTCAGGCCTATTTTTACCATGTTTTACAAAGTTCCTTAGCTGACATACAGCTAAGAATATACTTGATCACTCTAGAAACAGTAGGATGCAAAAAATAGTCACTTTCCTTATTTATCTATATTCTTTATCTATCCATTTTAATGAATCCTTTTGAAAAAAATCTTAATCTAATTGAAAATAGGTAGGCAGATTTTAAGTCAATAATTTATAATTTAATTCACTTAATAAAATATGTATAAATTTTTTTTGCTTGTTTATTTTTTTATTTTGTTTTTCAAGACAGAGTTTCTCTATGTTAACAGCCCTGGCTGTCCTGGAACTCTCTTTGTACAATGGGCTGGTCTTGAACTTCTGAGATTTTCCTGCCTTTGCCTCCCAAGTGCTGGGATTAAAGGAGTGCACCACCACACCTGGTCATTTCTTTAATTTATTCTGTTTTGTAATTAGTTCTGTGAACGTGTGTGTGTGTGTGTGTGTGTGTGTGTGTGTGTGTGTGTGTGTGTGTGTGTGTGTGTGTGTGTGTATGTGTCTCCCCTGGAGCTGGGGTTACAAAATGCTGTGAGCAACCCAAATGGGTGCTGGGAAACAATCTCAGGGCCTCTGGAAGAGAAGTATACTTTCCTAACCACTAAATCATTGTTCTCACCTCTTATCTTGAATTTTAAAAGATCATAAGCATAAGGATTATGGTCTATATTTAGAATTCAACATCCAATGTATCACTGCCAATTTTTAAATCCTTTAAACTTCTGAAAGTAAAGGAACATTTAGGTCAACATCTGTATTTCCTAGCAACTGACTCACCTTGTTTACAAGAAGGCATATTGATTTCTGATTCTGGTACCCACTATGCTATCCATCACTGATAGCCTGTCTCACAACACCTTCTAACAGTTCAAGAGAGGCAACTAATGCTTATACTAAATTTTCATAAACAGTTTTCTAGGTGCAACTGTCCTCTAAACTACCAGTTATATTTAGAAGATTCCTTCTTTTCCTGAGATTTAATTGTTTTGAATGAAAAGAGGAAAGAAGAACAGACTACACACTTTCTAATTTTGTCAAAAATCCAATAAAATTATTATCAATTATTCTATATGTGTATTAAAAACATTCAACAGATAAATCCTTTAGTGTTCTTGAAATGCCATCTGTTTAATAAGGAACCATGGTTATTTAAATTCTGGTGCTTCAAAGAAAATATTTAATACCAAAATGCAATCTTTATTAAGATAAATTTCATTAAAAACTTTTTTTCCCAGCTAGGTATCGTAGCACTCGACTTCAATCCCAGTACTCAAGTGGGTATGAGTACAGCCTGGACTACAGAGTGAGTTCCAGGACAGCCAAGGTTATACAGAAAAAGAAACCCTGTCTTGGGGGAGGGGGGGGAAAGAGAATCAGGACAGCAAAAGCTAATATAGGAGACCCTGTCTCAAAAAAGCCTAATTAATTGATTAATTAAAAAAAAAGAAAAACTATTTTTTCTAAAATAAAGAACAGCACTGAGCTGTCTCCATCAAAGTGGAATTCCAATCCTGTTCGTATCAATTACCCAGAATTTTGTTGTGTTAACAGGGCATCTCTACTGCTCCTATTCCTTGACATTTTCCTTAACATGTGGTCTATGTCTCTACTTTAGATAAACTATTAAAATCTTTATTTAGCATTTTGCAATTATTAATCTTAATTAACTGCAAGATAAAATTCTCAGTTCTCTTCTTAGAACTTGGGAAGTTTTAACTCAGCTACAATTCTACATTGTATTAAGTCACATTTTATACTCCTTTCCAATATCCTACAATTTATATTCACACTATCTTAAGCTGGCCGTTTTCAGGCAGGATAAAATTGAGTTTTGTAGCACAAATTCTCTCTTTGGTCTTAATAATAAATACTCAGAGTCAGCTATCAGGGGGTGAAAGCTGAAAGATCAGAGAAGCAGAGCAGCCAGCCACTAGAGAGTTCTTAACCTCTACCAATGCTCAGACCAAAGGGGCGATCCTGTCCTCAGACTGCATCTTCAGACTGCCTGTTTCAGACTGCTGCCTCAGGTGGCTGATCTCAGACTGCATCTGTCTCTACAAATCCTCAGGCTGCACTGAGCTCCTGTCTCCTCCAGACATATATTCCTCTCTCTGCCCAGCCATATCCCTTCTTGTCTCTACCTCCT
The DNA here is from genome assembly GCA_030556225.1 of Cricetiscus sungorus. Classification (NCBI taxonomy): domain Eukaryota; kingdom Metazoa; phylum Chordata; class Mammalia; order Rodentia; family Cricetidae; genus Cricetiscus; species Cricetiscus sungorus. The sequence goes on from JANBXA010000007.1 coordinate 90,171,660, forward strand.
TAGTTCTGAGATTAAAAGTGTGCCATTCCAAGTGCTGAGATCACCTTTATGTAAGCTGTTTCTCTTTTAGATTGCATCAATTTAGTGTAGCCCAGGGTGGCCGTGAACTAACAGCGATCCATCTGTCGCTGTCTCCCAAGTGCTGGGATTAAAGGTATGTGCCACCACCACCTGGCCTCTATGGCTAACTAGTATGGCTAGCTTTATACTCTGACCTTCAGGAAAGCTTTCTTTGTTAGAGCATAAACAAAATATCACCACAGAGTTTTATGTTACAAATGTGGCCCTCATAAGTTAACAAAGGTACAAAGTTTCATACTACACTTCAAATATTTTAACCCTTCTAGAGGAATCTAAAGATACAACCAGAACCATTTGTAAAGTCTCTCAGGAGAATGAGATTTAACTCTGCATATAACAAGGAGTCAAAACCAAGGGCTGAGAGCTACTGGATGTTTATCTATTAAAAAAATAAAAATGTAAAAAAAAAGATTCTTTAAATTCATATGACAGACATTCCCCAATCCATATATTAGGATGAAAGATTAAACATGTGTACTACATTCTGACCATAACTTTGCACAAAATATCAAGCCTCAATGAATCTGAAAAGATGACAATGATGCCTTTAGTTCCAGCAATCAAGAGGGAGAGGCAGGCGGATCTTTGTGTTCAAAGTCAGCCTGGTCTACAGAGCAATTTTCAGATCAGTTATGGCTACATAAAGAAACACTGTCTCAAAAAACAAAAACAAAAAGACAATGAAAATCTTTACTGGTGAGAACAGTTAACTATAAATTCAGTAGTCTGGGATCTCATTGGCTCTACAAGCTCATCTGAGTCACTTAAATTACTGTTCCTCTTTTTCATTACATTCTGTAAACCAATTTCAGCCAACCACTCTTTGAAGCTGGTGTTCCACAAATGATACTTACTTCCATGATTAGAGGTTCAAATACACTTGGTAATGCTGCAAGCTACAGCTGCCTAGCCTCACCTTTGCCTTACCAGAATTACAAGAAATACTGATAATCTAAGGACTGTTCAGACTCCCACATTTACAAAAAGCTTGATTTTCATTTAAGATATTGTGTGCAAAATTACATGATAAGGGACCTGTGCTTGCTTAAATTTCTTGTAAGTCCCAGCAGCACTGCACAGAACAAGTTGTACAATTAGGATTGATAGATTTGTTTGTTTCTTTCTTTTAGTTTTTCGAGACAAGCTTTTCTGTAACAGCCCTAGCCCTAGCCCTAACTAGATCTGTAGACCAGGAAGCCTTGAACTCACAGAGATCCACCTGCCTCTGCCTCTCAAGAGCTGGGATCAGAGGTGTGCGACACCACACCTGGCTGATTTATATTAATTTTTAACAGGAAAAGTATTTATAAACTTTTCCTAGAGAGACTCCAAAAACAAAATCATTAAAACCACAGATAAGAGATCCCATCTCAAATATATATTCTGGTGCCGGGTGGTGGCACACATTTTTGATCCCAGCACTCAGGGGGCAGAGGCAGGCGCATCTCCGTGAGTCCGAGGCAAGTCTGGTCTACAGATCAAGTTCCAGGACAGGCTCCAAAGCAATACAGAGAAACCCTGTCTCAAAAAACCAAAGATAGATTAGATAGATTAGATAGATGGATGGATGGATGGATGGATGGATGGATGGATGGATGGATGAAGTATGCTGGAGTGTGAATGAGATACCCTACATCAACTTCTCTACACACACATGCACAATCACACAGAATTCAAATTGACCTTGAAAAATGAAATACCTTCCAAAAATCATATATATAAGCAGAAAATACCACAAACCTACAAACCAAAATTAGCATTTGTTGTTATTTATTTTCTTAATGATTGACAACAGTGTGACTGGAGTAAGATGGAATCTCAGTATAGTTTTGATTTGTATCTTTCTGATGGATAGTGAAGTTGGAACATTTTCTCATGTTTATTGGCCATTTGTATTTTTTTTTTTTCTTACAAACTGCCAGCTCCTATGCAGAACTGATTAGGTTGTTTGTTTCCATATTGTTTAGAGGGGACACACACACACATACATACACACACACACACACACACACACACACACACACACACACACACACTCACTCACACTAGATATTCTCTGTCAGATAACTATAAAACATTTTCTCCTATTCTATGAGCTGCCTCTTCATTCAATTAACTACTTCCTTTCCTGTGTTTTTTATCATGAGGTTCCATTTGTCAATCGTTGGCCGTATTTCCCAGGCATCTAGCTAGGACCCTGTTCAGAAAGTCCTTACCTATCTCTATATTTTCCACTAACAGTTTCAGAGTTCCAAGTCTTACAATGAAGTCTCTGATCCATTTGATGTTGGTTGTTGTGACGGTGAGAATTAACAATCTAATTTATTCTATTTGGGATATCCAATTTCCCCAGCAACTTTTATTCTGTTCCATAGATCAACTTAACCTATTTTTGTGCCAGTATCATGTCGTTTACTTACTATGCCTCTGTAATATAACGTGAAATCATCAACATCCTTTTCTCTCAGGTCTGCTTTCTCTATCTTTATGATTCCTAATAAGTTTGAAGATTTTTTTCCCCTATTTCTACGAAGAATGGCACCAAAATTTTGATGGGGATCGCAATGAATCTGTAGACTGCTTTTGGTTAATACAACCACTTTCACTATTTTAATTCTTCCAAACCATGAACACAGGAGGTCTTTCTGACTCACAATATTTTCTTCAGTTTCTCCTGGCAACATTTTAAAGCTTTCACTGTCGTGGTCTTTCTGCACTGGTAGGAATGAAAACTAATCCAATCTCTGTGGAAATCAGTATGGACGTTTCTCAAAAAACTAAAAATACAGAGTCAAGCATGGTAGCACACACCTTCATCCTAGCACTCAGGAGGCAGGGCCACGCAGGAAGCTATCCTGATCTACAAAGCAAGTTCCAGGATAGCCAAGGCAACACAGAGAAATCCTGTCTTACACACACACACACACACACACACACACACGAAATACATTTATCGTATTTATGTTAAGGACTCCAAAGACACTTGTGTATTAGCATTTATTGAAACTCTATTTTAAAGTTCATTTTTTTTCTTTTAATTTCTTACCTAGGATGTACAAGACTATGCCTTATTCACTGAGGCATCTTTCTACCACAGTGATGGAAACATACAAGGAATTAAAACGTTCATATAATTTGGTGAATAAAAGAAGCATATTCTTCTACAACCCAGGAGAAAGAAATTCAGAAGCTATTCTAAATGGAAAGTTTTGAGCTGTTTCTAAATGACTGTTACATAAGAACCCAGAAATATATGTACTAACACTTATAAACCAACACAAATATTCTGTATTTGGACATATTTAAGGTAGAAGTATTCTCTGGATAAGTATTATTTCTTTACTTTTGTAATTACCAAGTAGCAGAAAATCAACTACTTTTAAATCATGCAAGCAGTTTCCTAAAATTATTTGGCATACACAATGAACTACTACAGGAAAAACACAAGTGCTCCTTGTTTAGACTAGGCATCTTTAGGTAGTATTATTCACTTGATAAGTTCCTCAGATTTAATGGGAGGAGCAGATCTAAATAGAAAGCCTAAGACCAATTGCATTGAATCCCAGAGCAAACTTAGCATCTTAACAGCCATCTTTCCTACTACTCTCTTCAATACTAACATACTGATAATTTTCCATTTCCCTATGATTATTTTCCTGTTAAGCATATGATACAGCCTGACCCTGAAAGAGTCCCAGCTGCAGGGTTATTGTACAGCAACTTATCTTATAGCAGAACACCTGCATTCTACTTGGAAGGACATTCTTCCTCCCTCACATCCTCATTTCTCCACTACTTAAAACCCTGTGGTTATATTCAATAAATGAGACTTGATCAGAATATTGTCTTGTCTCCATCTCTCGATTCTCTTGTCCCCTCATTCTCACTCCCTCCCTTAGGGTCCCTGTTGACTGACCCCGAAGGAGCAAAAAATGGTACTCGCAGCAAGATTACTCCTATCATATGAGCTTTGTACTCTCTAAAATATGCTTAACTCACTGTAGGTAAATATCTCCACACTGGCTCAGAAAACTAAAAGCAGCTTTTATTTATTATAGGAAGACAACTGTCAAGAGATTTTTGACATCATTCAAATTATCCTTTTTTCTTTCTGAGTAGTTTTCAAGTAGACTACTAAATTCTCTCGACACCATTTCTTAAAAACTGTCAACTGAGCTAGGCATTGGTGGTGCACACCTTTAATCCCGGCATTCGGGAGGCAGAGGCAGAAGGATCTCTGTCAAGTTAGAGGCCAACCTGGTCTACAGAGCAAGTTCCAGGACAGGCTCCAAAGCAATACAGAGACCCTGCCTTGAAAAAACAAAAAAAATCTGCCAACTGGGTCTCATTCATTGAACAAAGCTCCTTGGCCTTCTGAGTTACAGGAACTCTGCTGGGTACCATGCCTTTCTTCAGATTCTGGAAAGATGGTTTTTCTAAATCGGAATAACATGCACAAAGTATGTGACTGACTTTAATAACCTGATATAGCTAATTTATCAAAAGGAAAGAACTAGCCCAGGTCTAAGCAAGTTCTGCCACCAGTAGAAACCCAGAGATGCTATTTTTCCTCCTTCTCCAATCCAAGGAAAGAAAAGAAATACACATATAAAGCTCTCAAATGGTGCTCTTTACATGTTTCATGTGGTGTAACAGAAGAGTCAAAATAGCATAAAAATTTCTTAAAGATCAAAATTACCTGTCAATGAATTGTATTCCCCCCATGAAATAAATTAATATTAAAACCCAAAACTAGAACTAGGGGATTTAGCTAAAACACATGAGGCCCTGGGTTCAATTTTCAACACTGTAAGAAAATAAGTAATAGAAAAAAATAAACCGTGACCTTTCAATTCAAATGAATATATTAATATAAGTGGGAAAACAAAACAAGAAAATAATTCTACTTGTCAATACTGACTGAACTGACCAGAACTTGACCTTACTCAGAAGGTCAGTGAGCTCTTATCAAATGAGTGAGCAGCAGAGCAGACTGTTTAATAGAAACAGCTAAAGAGAAAAAAAAAATCAGAGGTTGCCAAATTGTAAAGTACTCAGTGGTCTGATATTTATGACATCCTGATGATTTCTGATAGTACAGATGAATGGAATCAAGCATCCACATCTTGGGTCAAACACCTTTACAAGGATGATCTCATCTTACTCCTGGAAATAAAAACACTGCTGTAGTACTTCCTCCTCCTCATTGCACAAATAGGGATCTTAACAGTAAAAGCAGCTGCAGGATTGGAAACTCTCAGAGCCAAATGGGAAACAAGTGGAGAGCTAAAGTTTAAGGCAGAAAACTGATCAGTTTGCAACTCACCATTGGTGTTGCTCGGCTCATTAATATTCTGACCCAAACAGATGCAATTTTAACTGTTTTCATCTCATACAATCAACCCAAACAATTTTTCACTGGACACATTTACTCTCAGATAACATGGTTCATAAGAATTATCATCAGGGGCTAGAGAGATTCTTGCAGAGGACCCTGGTTCTATTCCCAGTACCCACATAGTGGTTTCACAACCATGCATAACTCCAATTTCTGAGGATCTGATATGCTCTTCTGACCTCCATGAGCACCAATGGTGCACATACATACATGTAGGCATGCAAAGCACGCACACAGAATAAAATGAACAAATCTAAAAGAAAACACAGCTGGCTCCTACAAGCTGTCCTCTGAATTCCACTTAAACATCACAGTACATGCCCTACAATCTATCTCCCAGCCTCTAGTAAATAAATGTAATAAATTTTAAAAAACAGAATTACCACCTGTTTCATACCAAACAAACCATTTCACAGCTTCCATTACATTTCTCAACTTTCAAAATCAGCAGAAGTATGCACAATTACTTACAATAGTAAACTGAACTTAGGTAAATTATACCTAACTAGAGTTCAGATACAAAGCTATTACAGAACTTCAGGTATTCAATCTAAGACAAAGTCCCTAAAGAAAACAATAATGGTTAACATGAAGAAACAAAAAGTGCCTGGGGGCTAGAGAAGGAACTCATACTGCCATATACTGCACTTGCAGAAGACCTGAGTTCAAATTCTCAAAGCCCACATTACATGGCTCACAATTGACTGTAACTCCAGCTCCAGGGGATCTGAAACCTCTAGCCTCAGCTAGCACTATGCTCACATAACCACACAAAGGCACATACACATAATTTAAAACAATAAATATCCTAAATTATTTTACCAAAGCATCTCTCATGTGTCACTTTCCATTTTCTAAATTACTAACAATACACTTGGTAACCTGGTTTTCCAATTAATGACCAGTATTTCCAAACAACCTTCATATCTACTTTTCTCTAACACCTGCTAACCTGCAAACTACTAACTACTCCATTATGCTTGCTGTTTAATGACTATCTCTGACCATTCTAGTCTTACTCCACCAATGGGTGCTCCACAAAAGCAAAGGATCTTTGCCTTGATTTATTCACTGAGTTGCTAATTGTTGCCTCTGAAACAGTACCTTATATGTTTTAACAAATATATCACAAAATTAAAAAGGGAACAAATTTGAATTCTAGACAAACTAATACAAGTACTGAAAGCAAGAAAGAGGATAAGAGGTGACACGGACTAGTAACTCTGTGGAGAAGACAATGGTGAGGACACAGGGATGTTGAAATACAGCAAGAGCAAACATTCCCAAGAGCATATTATGTTTGAGAACAGACAAAAACAAAATACACGTGGAAAGGTTGTCATTTTAGATTTTCTGAGAACATAGAATGTTTCAATTCTTTGGAAAATTTATTTCAATACTTCCTTCACCGATGTTAGTTATTCTATATGAATTATTTAGGTCAACTTCAGACCCATGGTCTGATGTAAACAGTAACTACATGCTGCCCAGCACTAACCACTTGTGTTTCTTTGAACAAATTATTATACATAAGAAAAGTTCAGCTGGGCAGTGGTGTTGTACACGTTTAATCTCAGCACTTAGGAGGCAGAGGCAGGCAGATCTCTGCAAGTTGCAGACCAGCCAGGGCTGTTTCACAGAAAACTTTGTCTCAAAAATGAAGGGGGGGGAGGGAGAGAGGGGGGGGAGAGAGAGAGAGAGAGAGAGAGAGAGAGAGAGAGAGAGAGAGAGAGAGAGAGATTAAGCTATATATAAGATCCTCTTATCCTCTTATTGCTAATATTATATATGGTGCTGACAATATTGAGGATCTGAAATTTTAAGCAAATGAAAAATTGAAAGCAAAAATTTTTTTTTCTGAGCTGAACTCCCCTTCCTTGTTTTCCTGTAAAATACTAATACCATTATTCTGAAAAGTCAACAGTGCCTTTGGCAATTTAATAACTGTCAGTGGCAAATTCCAAACTCTTAAGAGTTTATGACGGATTATAATATACCATTGAGTTCTAACTTTGAAATTGCTCATAAAAAGCAATTTTTAAGTAATTACCAAAAGAGTTCTACTGTTAACTTGAGTTTAAATTTTTATTTTAGAGGCCATGGTAGAGTACATGCCTAGCATCAGAACCTAGGTTCAATCCCCAGTACCTTCCCCAAAATCAAAACACTCAGATCCTGCCATCATACCAATTCAGCTAATTAGAAGGTAGAGTATAGTATCTATAAAGTAGTATGTGTCTACATGTGATTGGTCTCTGCATAACTGACATTGATCTCAACATAACTTTGATGCATTGAATAATTATCTAAATAGAGTAGAACTACCAAAAGAAAAGAAAGCTATAAGTTTCTCTGGATTAAATAACATTAAGACATTTAAATCATTCCCAGGAAATGAAGTACTTGTGCTTGCACTTTTATCAAAGCTATGTATGTCTAACAAACAGGAACAGCATTTTCCATACTTCATGGGCTTCCAGCATCAAGCTGCACATCACACAGGAAGAGCACTGAGCCAAAAGGGAAGTGCAAAGGTGTTTCAGGCCTAGAACACCACCTAGTGGCTGGAGCCAGGCAGCAAATCAACAGGCCACCTGCTCCTTTCCTGTCTTGGTGGTCAGAAAGGAACCAGAAGGACCCGTTTGCACACTGGCTGCCCAATCACATGTACTTGAATATAAGCAACTTTCCCTTAAGTAAATACTGCCAGAAGTGAAGGGCCTTGCATTTCAGCCCTTGTATGTCATAGGGAGGGCTACAAGTTAATTTATAAAATGAGCTATATAATCCCCTATAACTGCCATCACTACAAATTTCACATTCATACAAGATGACTTCATGAATCAACAGCAAAAGCACATGTACAAGGGTCATGACACTAGGACTTCTTTTCAGGTCCTTCAGTTTTCAAATGGTGGCAAGAGAAATGAGACACCAAGGATTGACAGGGCTGAAGCGGAGCCCTGGGTGAACCAAATGGCTTAGACATTTTTATTTTTTAAATTTTTTAAATTTTTATTTTATCTTTTTATATGTTTAAGCATTTTTTGCCTGCATCTAAGTCTGGGTACCACATGGGTGCCTGGTGCCCACGAAGGCCAGAAGAGGGCAATAGATCCCCTAGAACTGGAGTTACAGGCAGTTGTGAGCTACCGTGTGGGTACTGGGAATTGAACCCAGGTTCTTTGCAAGAGCAGCTAATGCTCATACTTTTTTTTTTTTTTAATGTCAAAGTCATCAAATCACAATTTTTAAAAAGTAACATATTGGGGGATAGTGAAGAGGCTCGCAGTCAAGAACACTAGACCATACTGGCCTCAAACTCAAGGCAATCTTCCTGCCTCTGCCTCCCAAGTACTGGAATTACAGGCACACACCATTACAACTAAAAATGAAAGTAAATTTTCTTAGGCTTACAATATGGTGCTATATAGAAATATGTCTCCCCTCTTGAAAATGCATACTGAAGAATTTAGGAGTGAAATGTTAGATAAATAAGTTAAAATGCTTCACCCTTTAAAAGGCAAAGCAAAGGAAAAACTAACATGGTTCAACTTAGTGGATGGATACGCAGGTATTACGATACCATTCTTTCAGCTGTCCTGTGTCGGGTAATGTTCATAATACAATCTGAAAGCATCAGTGAGTACAAAATCTGAGGCCACCAGGGCTATAACTATGTCTTTTTTAGACAACTAAGAGGTAGAAAAATCATTGTAAATTATTTTACAAAACAACTGGTGCTTAATAATTTTTATTAAATAGAATTTTTCTAGAATTTAACATCAAATTTCCAACAAAAGAAACACATTTATATTTATATAAAACTATTTTTAAAGCAAATATTCTTAAATGTTGCCTTTATACTGAATTAAATACAGGGTAGCTCACCAATCATATTTGATTTATAAATATTATTTTCTGAAAAATCTGACACCTCACCTGGCTGAATGAAAATCATACTAGAAATATATACTGGAATAATTTGTAATCCTATATACTCTTTCTGTGTGCAAATATATAATACTTTCCTAAAACTGCTACTGGAAAAAAAAAAAACTGATTGTTATCAGGGATATCTAAGCAGTCTTTATCCTTTCAAATTTCTCAAAAAAAAAAAAAAAAAAAAAAAAAAAAAAACCAACAACAAGGAATTTCAAAGACTATTTCAGTACTAACAACACAGCCAAAATGGATTTTGTACACTGATGACAGATTGTTAGTTTAAATTTCTTACAACAAAAAAAGCAAAAAAAAGAAAACTAATTCTCCCATTACATGAACAAAACAACACACTGCAATATGGTAATATAGAATCTCTTAAAACAAGTCAGGAGAAGGTAAGTTTTCAAAACCTAACACTTCTGACTTTTCTTTTTGGCTCATGAAGCACAGGAACACTAGCTATTTGCTCATATGGAGAATTGAAATCATCCACAGGAGGAGTTTCTGTTGAAGTCCACGTTAAAATTATCCACTCCCCCTTATAAAACATTACTTCACAACTGAGAAGAACAAAGCAGCATGCACAAGTAAGTCCCTTCCTCTCAGCGGACAGCCCCACAGCCAGAGGACACCAATGTGGTGTGCGCAGTAAGGACTCCTAGGATGGGAATGAGGCAGGTGAAGGGTCACGTGCACAGCAGAAACCACTTCCTTACATAAAACTATCACAGAGTAAGTGGGAAGGCCTGGGTGTGAGTCAGGTCTTCCAATTCATTTACCATAGGAGAAGAAGACCAAAGGTCTGAACTGTGTACAGTGCCCTGAAGACAAATTATACAGGAATGTCACAAAAAAAAAAATAAATAAATAAACACACAAAATCCCAGAACAGTTCTGCACAGTAAGCAACTGAGAGGAAGCCACAAGTTGCTTCTAAGCAATAGCTACACTGTGGGCCAGGGTCTACCAGAGACAAGCAGAAAGTGAGACAACTGAAAACCCTCTCAGATCAGAGCAAACCTCAATGACTACCCAGCAGAGCATAAAAGCTGCATGTGAAGCCCACAGAAGCAAACGTTTGGAAAGATCAAAGAAGAGACGGAGAATACTACTGAAGCCACTGCCACCAAGGAGGCTGCACATATTCCCCAAGGCTGAGCCTCTAATGAGATGACACAGAGGCTTCTCAAACATTAGTACATACTCGCCTCTCTTTGCCTCATAGATTTAAAAAAGCAACCGTAAAAATAACGTGTGCATATTTGTTTTGTTGGGGCAGTAACATACAGAAAGTGCAGTGACAGTAAGACTGAAATAAAGCTGGACAGGGCTAAAACTGTACAAGAGTTAGGAAGTGACACCGGTCTAAGTAGTCTTAAATCAACAGGAACAGATAAAAACCAGAAAAAGCAAATAAGTTTAATAAGACAAATTATAAATAGCTATTCTTTTTAAACATTTATTTATTTATTTATGTCTATGGGTGTTTTGTCTGCATGTATGTGTGTCACAGGCAAGTAGAGCCTGCAGAGGCCAGAAGAGGGCATCAAATATCCCTAGGACTAGAGTTAAAAGATGTTTGTGAGCTGCCATGTGGATAAAGGGAATCAAACCTAGATCCTCTGAAAAAGAAGCCAGTGTTTTTAATTGCTAAACCATTTCTCCAGCCCCAATATTTACTAATTCTTAACCCTTTTATCAGCTTATAAAAGGCATAAACATTTTTGGTGCTTTATTGCTACTTTAATTATATGCATGAAAGTTTGCTATGTGTGCATGCCTGAGGAGGTCAGAGGAGGGTATTGGATCCTCTGTAGCTAAAGTTACAGTCCCTTGTGAACTGCCCTATATGGGTGTTAGGAACTGAACTCAGATCGTCTGGAGACCACGTACACTTAACCACTGAGCATCTCTCCAGCCCTAAGACACAAAATTATATAAAATATAACTAATTTATAACATACATAAAATGTGTTAACAGGAATATAATAGCACAAAAAGGGAACAGACAAGAGAAAACTAGAATACTTTTTTTTGTTCCTGCAAGAAATGGCGTTAGTGTAAATCTGAATTAGACCCTGTAAAATCTATAGGATAAGTTCTAGATTAGGCAATTTCAAGATATCTTTATGACTCAGAAATGTATTTTAAAAATCTTAAGAGGATTTTAAATGTTATACAAAAAACAAACAAACAAACAAACAACAACAAAACAGTAAAAGAATCAGAGGAACAAAGTGACAAGAGATTTACAGAAGTGAAAAATGCAGGTAAAATCTACCAAGCCAAACCCTCTGGGCTCTGCCTTGAGACATCCATTCTTGAATACAGACTTCCTTTGTATGTCTGCCACCATGGGGACTTCATACCAGGCAGGATCTTAGATGATCCGGCATACTACTAATTACTCCCTCCTCTGTAAGACATACAGCTCAGGTATTTTAAAGTCCACATTGCTCCAGCCAGGCAAGATATCCTTTCGCCTTGCTCACTGAAGCCTCTGGGAAGGAATTATGCTGGTTGTTAAAGGTTGAGATCTAGGCTGCTAGAATGAAGTACCCTACAGTAGCAGCATCCATCTCTACTGCCAGAAGTGACTCTGAGAATAAACAATTGTAGAGAAAAGTGGGACTGAAAGACAACGAGCTCAAGACACAGACCTGTCATTCCCACCAGGAATAAGGCTAGTTCTGAATAATATATAGAAGTAAAATTCTCTTGTTTAAGAAGAAAATTATCACTTCAAGGGCTAAGTTGTAGCTCACTGGTACAATGCTTGCCTATCATGTACACAGTACAATATCCAGCACAAGAAAAAAGTCAGTTCAATTTTGGTTTCTGTTGCCTACCAAGTTGATTTTTCTTAGCTATCAAACTATTCTATACTTATTTTTAATACTTCCTAGATTGTCTTGGCTCATTATAAAACTTTTTTAGTAAGTCAAAACAGATACTGTCAGACAAAATGGCACAATGGCTTCAATCTGGAACAAAATAGCAAAGAGCATAAAAAGGGAGACAAAAGTAAACATATTGAGAACTGCTGAAAATGAATAACGACATCTAGGAGTTTAGTACTTCCAAAATAACTTTTAAAAGAAGTTTGGCTCCTAACTAAATCTGCACAGCTCATTTGTTCTCTCTATCATCTGACACACAGCCAATGCTCTGACCACACTAAACTAAGTAGTGGTTCCTTGGGCATACCACGTAGCTCAGCCTCCATAGAGTTGATCATGCTCAAACTGTTGCCAGAACACCCTTCTCTTTCTGTCCAGATGTACTCCTACTCATCTGCACATGCTAGGCTCAGTGTCACTTCAGCTGTTGATGCCTTTATTCAACACATCGCTATCCCACTGTTACAGCTATAGAATCTCTACCTCATTTAATATCCTCAGCCTGAGAAACGGAGGCCTTCCACAAGTGCTTGTTAGATAATGCTCTGCACAATAATCTAGACAGGTTTGGTTCTTTCACTTCATGGGATAGGCAGTAAATGTCTGCTGAGTAGGCTGGAGAACAAACCCCTAATAATGCTGTATTCAGGATTCTGGTGAGAAAATAGTGTAAGAAAACCTCTTGAATTTACAATTATTTTTTATTAAAGGATTTAAAATGCTACATCTGAATCCTTTCCACAAAAGCTCAGTAACATGACACTCACAGTCATCAGCTCTACTTAATAGCTAAGATATATTGTGTTTCTTTACAATCATGTCAATACAGGGAAAAATGTTTAAAAGACAGTACCTCAGTCTTTCCACATTCAATAGGTGAATCCTGGTGTATGGTCACTTGATACTTGGTATATAAAGAAAGGGACTGGTTGAAGGATGACTTGAACTCTGGATCCTCAAAGGAGGCAGGTACTAGCCTCACCTTCAGAGCAAGGAAAATATAAGCCAATGCTATTGAACCAACTCTACCTGTAGACACGCTTCTGAAGATGAGGCTAGAGGAAGATCTCCACAAACCATTTCCAAAGTTCAGCCCAGGATTTGTCATAAAATAGCAGGAGTGGAGCTAAGTGACACTAGGCCTGAGTGCCAACTTTCTACCAACATTCATGAAAACCTTAAACTCACAAGAGCCAATTTGTTTCTGTTTTGGTTGTTCTCTATCTGTGCTGTCAAATACACTAGCCACTACTGTTATGAACTGGTCTTAAGCCAATACTTCTACCCCTCTACTGAATGAAGCGTTTAGGCTTTTTTCACCCCTACACTTTTTAAATCAACTGATATATAAAATTATAAGTGGAGAAGGATGTCTATTAAAGACCTCTACAGTCTTCCTTTTCCTTAATATCTCTGTTAGGTCTAGGTATTCATTTAATAGGGAATAACTAAGCTGCCATGAACTCTTTCCACAAGTTTATAACATGGATGAAGCATAGCAACACACCAAGCCACGTACACCTTCTTCTCATGGGTATTTAACTTGAAGCTCCACCATTCATTTACAGATAAATGTGTCCATACACAGCAGCTTTGAATAAAGGCAACTTCGCACGTGACTTTCCACTTTGAAATTCTGTGTAACTGGCACTTAACACGACAATAGTGAATTCACATTTACAGAATGTCCACTCAGTCAATCTTATCCTTGTGCAGATATGCTACAAACTGGATATTATAAACAAAAATAAGAGTGTAATTAAACCAAGATCTCATACTTGGCCTGCTGACCTGGCTCACAGTTGGTTTATCAGGTGGATCCTTGTGAATAATCATCTGGTAACGCTTATAGACCTGGTAAGACTCCTGAAATGAGGCTTTGAACTGAGGACTTGGTGGAGAAGATCTCACCACCCTCACCTTCAGAAGGAGTTAAAAAACAATTTTCATTAATTCATTCATTGATTCACTTCTGCAGAATATGCAGTAATAGAAACTCCCAATCCAAAAAAAGGTGTTTCAACAAATATTAAAGCATAAACATATATTTTAACATTAAAAATCAAGTAAGTTAGTAAATGAAGAAAAAGTTAATGCTGTAATATATAGTCTACTTAAAGAAGAAAGCAAAAGAGGATACCGTGTATATTTAAGCCTCATCTCTGACAAATTGTATACATCTATATCTACTGTAAACTTAGCACTGATAAACACTCTTCATTTTAGTTGTCCACAACTTACTAAAAATCAGTCAGTTAGAAACACTAAATGGTTAACTGTACCATTGGGCACCTTTAGTCTTCATTATTAACTCTAAACCTACAACTAACCCTGTAACTATGAAAAAGCAACTTTCACAAAGTGTGTGCACTTCACTGTAGAGTTAAATGCAGACAATTATATTTTTTTTATGCTATATAATGTCAACATCTTGGACAAGTAAATGAAGTTCTCTGGGTCTTAAATGAGGGTAAGTTATAAATGGTAACTGCACAGGACCACAGTAACAGTTAAGATGCATTAGTAAAATAGTAGCAAATGGAAATCAAATGCACTACTATAAGGGCTAACTGAGCACTTCATGTTGGCAAAGGGAAGAGTGATAGCTAACAGACAACAAATCCCTTACACCCTGGGTATTACCATATTAAAAATGTAAATGTTGATACCTATAGAACTGTTATTATTTGAAGTGTAGTTGACCCCCTGAATAAGCTACCTATGACCAAAGAATAAAAACCTCTTCTTAAAATATTTGAAGTAGTAATGGTCAATTCTCTACAACTCTGGAAGCAGGAAAGTAAGTAACAAGCAAGTGTAATAGTCAAAGTAATTAAAATTTGTCTGAACTACACCTATGGTGATCCTTTTTAATTTTCTGTGTGCCTGTGTAGGTTAGTACATGCATATGAGTGTGTGATACACATGCCTAGGCTTGGCAGGCTGAATGTAGCTCCACTGCTCTATCTTTTAATGCCTCTCACTGACCCACAAGCTCACCATTTTGGCTAGGTGGGTTGGCTAGCCAACAAGTTCCGGGGATCTGCCGGCCTAAACCCCACAAAAGGGGGGTTACAGGCATACAGGGCCATGCTTTTTACATGGGTGCTAGAGATTCGAACTTAGGTCTTCACTCTTCCCCACTGAGCCATCTCTTCAGCACCATCAAGATTAGCATTAATATTCTTGAGTAATATTAAGCTACAAATTCAATCAAGCATGGAATATTTTAAATTATGGTTAATGTTTAGAAAATGATTCTATTATATATAATTGATATTGAAAATTTGTTATTCCAATTTGTTGTTGAAATATGAAGCAACTTGGGAAAAATGGGAACTTAAAACAAAAAAAATTTAGCTAAATTTATTAGGATATTTTTCTTAATTTTGGTTTTGGTCTTTTGAGATGGGGTTTCTCTGTGAAACAGTCCTGGCTGTCCTAGAACTCTCTCTTTAGTCCAGGCTGGCCTCAAACTCACAGAGATCCGCGTGCCTCTGCCTCCCCAGTGCCTCCCTCTATGTGTAGGACATTTTCTTAATTATTGATTGATGAGGGAGGGTCCAGCCCATTGCAGGTGGTACCATCCTTGGAGTTCTGTAAGAAAGAAGGCTGAGAAAGCTACGAGGGGCAAGCCAATGGAGCACCCCTCCACTGCCTCTGTATCAGCTCCTGCTCTGTTTCAGGTCTTATTTTGACTTCCTTCAATTATGAACAGAAATATAGAAATGTAAGCCAAATAAGCCCTTTCCTCCCCAACTTGCTTTTTGATCATGATGTTTCCTCCCAACAACAGTAACCCTAACTAAAACAGTAGTATAGTTCAGGCTTGTATATGTGACACTGGGGTGCTACCCTGATCAAGACCTAGGTTGGAATATTATAATAAAACTGATTTACTTTTTATGATCTAAACTTTTGCCATTTTAATTTCTAAGATAAAATTAATTTTAAAATATTTTTATAAATTACTTAATTGCAAAAAGCCAGAGTACCCTGCTTAGTAACATGCTACAAATGATATTTTTTAAACAATTATAATAGTTGCCTAAAATATTTTCAAAACCTCTTAAAGACTTTTCTCAAATAGCAGTTAACTCACTGTAACATACATGCTAAATAGCAAAACATCAATGGCTAAGTATTAGTTCAGAGAAAATAGCCAACACAAAACAAAACACAAACAGCCACAAAAACCTTCTAAGTAGGTACCTCTAACTTGTGAGATGCATTCTCTGGTAAAGATTCAAAAATTAAATCTTCAAGTGACTTGGGCTGATTGGATTTAGCCTTTGGTAACAAAGACGCTGGCTGACCTTGAGCCCGGAGGCCCTCAAAGGCTCCAGCTGAGTTTTGCTGCATAAGTTTTAACCTTTTCCTTTCTTTCCGCATTTCCTTTGCTTTTCGACATGGAGGCTTACTCAAATCAGCCCCTTTACCTAAAAAGAATGTCAAAATATTAGACTAATGACATTGGACCTAGAAATGTTTTGTCAATTCTTATAGCTTGTACAGTTAAGTCAGTTAAGTACAGAAGTTCACATTTAAGTTTCATAAGATCATTAAAATTCTATCCCAGACACAGGAGCAATCAAAAAAGTCAAATAGTCATTCAAACTTCTCAAGGCAGTTCTATTATTGAAAGGCATCCATTTGTTCATTCATTCATCCATCCACTTTAAATATCTGCCCATTTTTCTGCTTCTGCAAGTAGAAATCGTTACATTAAGAATCCGAATTTGGGCTGGCAAGATGGCTCAATGGTTAAGAACTCTCTGTAGTTGGACTTCTACAGGCCCTGAGTTCAATTCATAGCAACCACATGGTGGTTCACAGCCATCTGTAATGAGATATGGTGCCCTCTTCTGGCCTGTGGGAATACATGCACACACAGCACTGTATACATGATAAATAAATAAATCTTAAAAAAAAAGAGGGGGGATCAGAATTCTGCCACTCTGGCCCACATTTCTAGGGACATTTTTTAATCTACAACAAACTCTGGTGGGTGGTGGGTGATGGTTGTAGTTTTTCTTTTAATTATGAATCCTTGAGAAAAAGACAAGATCTCCTGAGTACATTGGGAGCATGGGGGTAGGTGAGGAAGGTGGAATGGAAGAGGGGAGGAGGGAACAGGAGTGGGGAAAAATTGTATAGCTCAATTTAAAAAAAATACTAGAATAACAACAACAAAAAGAATCCTTGCTCATTTTAACATATTTGTGTCTCCAATTAGTGCTAACAAGTTCAGGTTAATGAATTTTATTCTAATTAAAAGATCATGCATTAACTGATAGCTCTTTAAAACTATCTGGGTGGGGTGGGTCACCCCTTTAAGTCTAACACTTGGGAAGCTGCAGTGGTGGGTATGTTAGTTTCAGGCTAGCCCCATCTGCATAGTGATTCTAACCAGGACTATATAGTCAGACCATGTCTGAAAAGAAGAGGGAGAACCTACAACTGTCATGGTATGAGAATAAAAGACAGTGGAATGATGAGCCCTAAAGGATAAAAACAAACTATCAACATAAAATCAGTATGCCACACCAACTACATTCCCACACAGAATCAGCAGCTTAGGTATTACACATTACTTCAAATGATATAAATAGCACAGCAAACCTGTATCAGTTCTAATTCATTCCAAGAGAATGTAACTGTAGCCATTGCTAAAAACAAACAAAAATAAAACAAACAAAAAAGTGAAAAACAAGCAAACAAAAAAACCTACAAACTTTAGATTCTACAGATTCCTGGTCTATAAGATTCTTAATTCACATTTTTAAAGAGAACTATACTGAGGGATGTGGAAAAATAGCAAGAAAATAGTCTTGGTTTGGTTTGGTTTTTCAAGACAAGTTTTTCTGTATTGCTTTGGACCCTGTCCTGGAACTTGCTCTGTAGACCAGGCTGGCCTGGAACTCACAGAGATCCCTCTGCCTCTGCCTCCCAAGTGCTGGGATTAAAGGTGTGCACCACCAACACCTGGCAAGAAAATAGTTTTAATGTCTCATTAAAACTATTAATGAAACATTAAATCCTGGATGTAAAGCTGTGTGTCCATGTGAGGATACACACTCAGAAGCCAGGAGTCAATGTTAGGTGTTTTCTTCAGTTGCTCTCCATCACATTTCTCCTTTTGTTAATTTTTGAGCCCTATGTAGCCCTAACTAACCTGGAACTCTCTATGTACATCAGACTGGCCTTGAACTCAGAGATTTACCTGCCTCTACCTCCCAAGTACTAGGATTAAATGTAAACACCATCTCAACCAGCTTTCCATGATACTTTTAATACAGTGCCTCTCACTGAACCTGCTCACCGATTCAACAAAACTTG
Source organism: Cricetiscus sungorus (assembly GCA_030556225.1). Lineage (NCBI taxonomy): Eukaryota > Metazoa > Chordata > Mammalia > Rodentia > Cricetidae > Cricetiscus > Cricetiscus sungorus. The sequence goes on from JANBXA010000007.1 coordinate 90,190,323, forward strand.
CTGACCAGCAAGCCCTAGCAATCTGTGTGTCTCTGCCTCCTCAGAGTATTACAGACATAATCTGCCATGCCTGGCTTTTTACATAGGCCCTAAGTATCCAAAAACCCTACCAATGGACCCACCTCCCCATTACTAGTCTAATAATTTAGAGTAGTCATTAATACTCTAAAACTGATATACTACAGGATAAACAAATTAGTCATGTGATATTCCAAGCTAACAATGACCTTAGGAACCCAGGTTTCTGAGTGTGGAAGAAAGACACAACTGTAAAACCAAATGAAAATAAGTAGTAAAACACAGAATACTCCAGTCACAAGTTGTAGGTGCCCATAAAGATGGCTGTGCCCATCTTGGCACAAGGACAGAGTTCAAAACTGTCCTCAGCAAGTCATAAGACTTAAAGATTAAAAGTGTGGCTACAGAAGGATGTTTGGCTGTCTTAGTCTAAATAACAATAGACCTGAATCTGAGGTGTCGCTACTCCTCAAGGCTAGGGGAGGAGAAGCTGAATCTTAAGTGTGGCTACTCCTGACCTCAAGGCTAGGGAACAAGAAATTGGAGCTTAGGTGTGGTTACTGAACCCTTAGAATAAGAGAGGAAGAAAAGTCTGTTTGTTCTGTATACATAATACTGTGGTCCCCTTTTTGGATAAGGTATATAAGAGTGGTGAAAAATAAACTCGTGGCATTTCAGTATTGACTGATCTGCCCTCCTGACTTTTATTCTGTGTCTATCTTTTCTTTATCGTCTATAGCTAGCCTTTCCCTCATCCACCCTCCCCCACTCAGGTACAAACTTGGGGCTGCTCGGCTGGTTCCCATTGCAGCCACACAAAGACCACTCTCAACAAATTTACAAAGACATGTCACTATGAATTTATGACCCCTAGCTCCTATTCACTGAAAAGACCTAGAAGGCAATGACTTAGCTAGGTGAAATAGTACAGACTTCTAGTCTAGTTTATGATCTTCAGGTATTGTGCAACCTGATGAAGGATAGGTACAAGATGACCTAGGAGCATTGTATCAGAGAGTAAGGAAGCTGTCAGACTCCAAGAATTGTGTCAAAGGATGCATATGCCAATCTTTAAGAGTTGTTGCAAAGCAGCAGAAGGTAACAAAGAAAGTAAGTCTCAATTCATGAGTTCTGATATCAAGGAAGGCTAACTGATCATTGCTACATGTTACTTTGAAAAATGGTAGATAAGAATCAAGAATTTATACTGCCTTTGAAATAAATAGATGAGAGGTTCTTCATGGAAAATCCCAAGCAAGAAACTATTTAAATATCAATTACTAAATTCATTTAAGCACCATGTGCCCTATTACCACTAATAAAAACTGAGAATCCCTGATATTATATATTTCCTGAAAGAACATTCAATCACCTCTGAAGTAACCTATCCTCATAATTAATTAATTAATCTGATTAAAAATTTTCCCCAAGGCAGGCATGGTGGAACATGCCTTTAATCCCAGCACATGAGAGGCAGAGGGAGGCTAGTCTCTGAGTTCAAGGCCAGCCTGGTCTATAGAGCAAGTTCCAGGACAGCAGCTACAGAGAGAAACCCTATCTTGAAAAATGAAAACAAACCAGGCAGTGATGGCGAACACTTTTAATCCCAGCACATAGGAGTTTGAGGCCAGTATGCTCTATAGAGTGAGTTCTAGGAATGCTAGGACTATTTCACAGAGAAGCCCTGTCTTGAAAAAAAAAAAAAAAAAGAAAAAGAAGAAAAGGAAAAAAGAGAAAAATAAAAACAAACACACAAAATTCCTGCCCAACCCTCCGCCCCCAAACAACACAAGAAAATCTAATCAGTCTCTAGGTATAACTATCAACTGATACAAAACATACACTACCTGGCTTAGGACCACTATGAACTTTGATTGAATGTGATGGTTCACCAGAGCCCAACTTCTCTATAGCTTGTGGATCAATTAATTCTTTAGATCCTTCTTTCTTTAAGCTTTTTTCTTTCTTCTTCTCTTCACTCTCTATGCTTCCTTTGAGGTCGCTGCTGAGTGTTTTAAGATCACACTTTATATCCAACTTGTTTATTAATGCAAAATCACTAGCAACAGCACCCTCCATTGTAGAATCCATGGGCTCATCTACAAATGAGAAAAAAATGAAATCCCATCATCAGCTACACCATCTGGCACACCTAAGATTAATATAACTGTAAGAAACCCTGTTACTGCAGTGCATCTACCAAATCACTCTCCTACCTTTTAAAGCAAGGAAGTTTCTAGACATGGCACTCTAGCAGGAAAATGTGCCTCCATAATTGTGCCAGCTATAGTCAAGCTCCCAATGATGGATATCTAACTGATCTAGCTAATTTTGTCTTAAAGAATACTGTGACCTAAGATTTCAACCCTTTTCTCTTAGCCTGGTGACTATGTCACCTCCTACAAAATCAGTTTTAGACACAAATGAGAAGCCCATAACAAGTTAAACAAAGAGCCAAATGTACAGGCCACATGAAAACATAGGCAATCATCAATTTACATATGGACTATGATTTTTAGACATCAAAAAAAATTTCAAGTCATTTCTTATGATGATATACATATAATATTCCATCAGAGCTACACCAAAACTATTTCCAAGGCTCTAATCAAGCCTTCTGGCCTCTTTGCTGACCCCAGTTAAGCCAATCCTACTCCAAGTTATCTATTCAGAGCAGTGCAAGAAGTCAAAGAACTTACCTGCTGGGCCAACCATTTTCTCCAGTGCTTAAGACCATGACACCCACAGACATCCAAAACCTACTTGAGGAATGAATGAATAAACTAAGACTAGGTAGGGGGTTCCCAGGATTAGGTGCTTCCTACAGCAGCAGTGAGAAAGAGCTCAGAGAATTATACTACCAAGTCTTATACTCCCCGTATTAGGTATAGCTTATAGGAAAGCTTACAAGGTTTAAAAGGTAAAACACTGAAAAGTAAAATAAATTAAATGGTACTAATAATCTTTTACATATAGGGAAATCACTGATAATTTAAAGTTGATCAGATAATTGATCAGACAATTTCATAAAATACTACATAGTGAAGAAAAGTGTGCATGTGTTTCATGAGTGAGTGAATGCCTGAGTGTGTGTGTGTGTGTGTGTGTGTGTGTGTGTGTGTGTGTGTGTGTGTGTGTGTGTGTGTGTGTTTCAGGCTCTGCGTGGAGGACAAAGAACAACTTTTAGAAGTCAGTCACTGCCTTCTACTTTGTAAAGGTAGGTCTCTTATTACTTTTCTACTGAGGTATGTAGCCCAGGCCTGTGTCCTGGACTGCAAGCTTGAGTCAATTCTCTCATCCCCAGCTTCCATTTCTACTAGAAATGCCAGGATTGCAGGGGTATAACACCTCCTCTAGCCTATTAACTGGATTCCAGGGATCCAAATCAGGCAGTCAGGCTTCCACAACTAGTACTTTTACCTACTGAATTATCTCTCCCACTTGGTCTTTATTCAGCAAAGTAACTATTCATTTTGTATACATGCATTTGAGCATCTGTTCCTCTATTTACATCATAAGGATATCATTAGAAGCAAGTCAGATAGGTTGTCAAAGCATTTGAATAACAAATATTTCAATTCAAAAAAATCACATCTTTACCATGACCCTCAATTTTTTTTTCAAAGACAGACTCTCCTATATGTATTTCCTAAATTTGAGACAAATGGTAGTGCCATCAGTGTCATTAGCTTTGTGATATTAGTATAGAATTGTGCTATAACAGCCTCCTTCCCCTGCCTGACCTCAGTTAGACATGCAAAAATGGGAGCCTTGAGAGATACATTAGTTAATAGTTTCCAGAGCACATATCTTCTTACCCTCACAATTGCCTTTCGAAATCTCCCCATTAGCCAGAAATTTCAGCATTTTCTTCAAAACTTTCTTGTGAGATTTGGATGGCTGAAACTGTAAAGGATGACACCTAGAAAAGCAAACAAATATTTTAAAAGTTTTTAATAAGGTCAGTTTAGAATAACAGCATAGTTTAGAATAATAACATAGTGTAGATTGCAGTTTTTTTTAATATATAAAAGATGTAATTTAAAGCAGCCTTTAATCCTACTCCAAAACTGCAAAACTCACTGTAACTACAGTTAAAGAGATTTTTTTTTTTTTTTTTTTTTTTAGAGAAAGAAGGAAGAAAGACGACAAGGAAAAGGAGAAAAAAACATAAACCAGAGGAAAAGGCAAGAAATACTGGAAGGTGGGAAACATATATAAGTAGTAACTGACTTAGGTAACCAAAATTGAATCCTAACCCAACAATGAAGACCAGTAAGATATTCAATACCCTCTACATCAGTGGTTCTCAACCTGTGGGTCATAACCCCTTTGGGAGTCAAATGAGCTTTTCACAGGTATCACCTAAGACCATTGGAAAACACAGATATTTACATTATGATTCATAAAAGTAACAAAATTAGCCAGGAAGTGGTGGTGCATGAATTTAATTCCTGCACTCAGAAAGCAGAAGCAGGTGGATCTCTGTGAGTTCAAGGCCAGTCTAGTTTACAAAGCTAGGACAGCTAGGGATGTTTGTTACACAGAGAAATCCTGTTTCGGAAAAAAGCAAAAACAAAATTACAGTTATGAAGTGGCAATGAAAATAATTCTATGGTTTGGAGTCACCGTAACATGAGGAACTGGCTGTAAATGCTTGAATTTTAGTGAAATCTAAAATTAGCTGTCTGTGTGAAAGGCTGTCTTTGTGACTGAGAATCCCATGTCATTCTGAGCAATGTAAAATATTCTAGTATTATTTCTATTCTTCGAAATTATACAGCTTAAGCAGAAATCATCTTCCTGACCATCCACAGAGATATGTGTGCCCAATAAGTGTAATTCACACCACCAAAGGGCTGTGGAAAGAACTCCACAGCTGTTCTTAATAGGAAAGTATAGTAGTGGCACTTGAGAAAGTTAAGGACAGAAACAACCAGTCATTTAAAAGCCAAGTGGGGCTTCCCATCAGGAAATTACACATCTGATGGGTCGACTTGTTAAATACTAGTTGTCGCTGCTTATTTTCCCGTGGCCTCTTAGAACCAGCAACTCTAGGCAATATTCCTTATACTCTGGAATAAAGTTGGGCTGAAGTCTCTCTCTCTCTCTCTCTCTCTCTCTCTCTCTCTCTCTCTCTCTCTCTCTCTCTCTCTCTCTCTCTCTCTCTGTGTGTGTGTGTGTGTGTGTGTGTGTGTGTGTGTGTGTTTTCTCTTATACATGAATGTTAGCTTTTAAGTGTGTGCGTGTGTGTTTTCTCTTATACATGAATGTTAGCTTTTAAGTGTGTGTGTGTGTGTGTGTGTGTGTGTGTGTGTGTTCTCTTATACATGAATGTTAGTTTTTAAGCCTTCAATAGGCATACTATAATCCATATAACCACAGAAGTTAGGTATCAAGAAAGGAACTATTGAGAGAAGAGGAGGATTCCCCAAGGAAAGGGAAATAGAATATAGATATGAAGAGTAAAGAAACTAGAATAGGATTAAGTGGAGAAGAGGATGGATAATAAGGGTTAAGAGAGGGAATGTGGGGGGAACAACTAACACTAAGGTCCATTTGAGGGGTCATATGGAAACCTCTTATTCTAGAAGCTTCATATATAGGTGTGTGCATGGAGAAAGAGAGAGAAATAAAAATGGAGTCATCAAATAACAGGAGAGACAAAGCCCCAACCAGACATCTTATGCCAACAAGTGAAACATCAGTATAAGAGAGTGGGTTAAACCCAATTGAGTCCTTGACCAAATGGGCTCCATGGAAACCCCTAAATATCCCAGGCTATTGCCAAGGCTACTGGTCATTCCCCACAAACTAATGCAAAGGCCTTACTACTGAAGACAACACATATCTCACTAAACACAGAGAAGTTGAGCTGGTACCCGACTAGAGCCTTCACACCTACTAACTCACGTTCATGGTTCTAGAAAGTACTCTACATGCTACCAGAGGACAAAGGTAACCATCAACCCTGTTACAAACTCCATGACCTGCCTGCAAGCTATGCTGGTAAAATTGTGGTACGAACAATGACCACCCACCCTGATTGGATAGAAGACCCACTCCATGAAATGGAATGCCTGACACTGTTCATGTGGACATGAATCAGACTAGATAGGTCATGGGCTAGGGGAAAATCAAATAAATTTGTTCTGCTATAAGAAAAATAAACTGACTCCTATCAACACTCTGCTATACCCTATACACTATAAATCAGTGTCTCATTCAGCCATCATCAGACAAGCTTCCTTTTGCAATATATAACTAACAGAGACCCTGCCAGTGGCCATATCAGAGGAGAAGATGACAATGACACTTGAGCTTCAGGAGTTCAGCCCACCAGGAAACAAGACTGATGGGTAAAATCTCGGATAGGCAAGGCCCCAAGGCTTCAGCTCCAGAATGTCTCTGGCTACTGCTGTGCCTTTACTTGTTTGCCACTGCTATTTTTCTGTTATCTGGCATGATGTGAATGGGTGTAGGAAGATTCCCATTGCCTTTAATGTGGTATGTTTATCTCATTCTACTGGGCATTTTTACCTGCAGATTATTCTTAAGATGATTTCCTTTTAAGCTGTACTGTTTAATTGAAGTAATGATTTTATATAATAATGTTAGTTTAAATAGAATTTTGATGATTAAGGATTTCTAACAAAATAGTAAGGGATTATGATAGAGATTAGTTTAGTGGGAAAATTAATATAGGTAAAGGTAGGATACAGTGTTGTCCCCGCCCCTGCAGGGGCTGCAAAGGACAGAAATAAGAACAAGGAAGTGTCACGCAGCTAGGATGAGTTTCACTTGAGTTGTATAGGCTATGGTTTAGGTTAATGATTAAGGCATAAACCAAATAAACCCTGTTCTCCCCAACTTGCTTTTGGTCATGGTGTTTCATTACAGCAATAGAGACCCTTACTAAAACAAGGTCCCAGCACTGAAAAAAAAATTGTACATGAGCTCCCACCCTTAATCAAGAAACTATTTGCAACTGACATCCACTTTCAAAGGAAAAATAAGTTTACTTCTTCCATTAAAAAAAAAAAAAAAAAAACTAGACTCTGCCAGACAATGGTAGCCCACATCTTAGGAGGCAGAAGCAGACAAATCTGGAGGACAGCCTGTCTACAGAGCCAGTTCCAGCACAGCTGGGCTACATAGACAAACCCTGTCTTCGGAAAATAATGATAATAATAATAATTTGAATATTTACCACTAGCTGACAAAGTATTTTTTTTCATATCATCTTTATAGCAGGACTAACTAAACAATATTAGCATCTATTTATCAATACGTGGATTTCAGATCAGTATGTAGAAAAGACAATTCACATACTGTCCTTTACCTTATACTGTCTTACTAAAATAGAAATAGTATTTAAAAGCCTAAGATTCCACTTTACATATGCACAATCTTTGTACTGTAGATCCTTACCTTATTGTATACTGAGGACAGCATGTTTGATTCATGATAGGCTTGTACACGTATTTCCCACTTCTAAAATTATAAAAACAGCTTGTTAACTTCTTATACACTTTTCACATGTACCAAAATAAATTAGAAAAGTCTTAAAAAAAAACAAACCACCTTCTTCTTTCCTAAGCCTCAACAGAAACAAAAGGTCAATCCTTAGGATTACATTCTCACCAGCACCTGCAACTCCTTCAGTGTCTTCACCTGTACTGTATTAGTGCCACAGAGACAGTAATAAGTCTGTGTGATGAGGCTGAAGCATCGGCTCAGTGGCTAGGAGCATGTACTGCTTTTCCAGAGGACCTGAGTTCAGTTCCCAGCACTCAAAACCCCATTACTTCAGCTCCAGAGGCTCCAACACTGCCGGCCTCTGCAGGTACCCACATTCACATGTACATGGCACCACACAGAAACACACCCATTCACAATTTTGAAATAATAAAAATCTTTTTAAAAATAAAAAAAAAAATGCCCATGATCTCATGATGCTGTGAGACAGATGGACCTTGCTCAGGGTCTCTCTCTCTCTCTCTCTCTCTCTCTCTCTCTCTCTCTCTCTCTCGGTCTCTCTCTCTCTCTCTCTCTCTCTCTCTCTCTCTCTCTCTCTCTCTCACACACACACACACACACACACACACACACACACACACACACAGCCAACATAAAGTACCACAAAACAAGCCTCATTTATAGGTACTGAAGACCTGTGGGTGGTAGAACCACTGATTTACTTCTCAACCCAGCAACCTCAGAGCCATTTCAGACTATTGCTACCTTATTGTATAGTGTATTATATATTGTATTCAATACTCAATACAATATTCAATATTGTATATTGAAGATTGAAACCTATCTTAATTTTGTTCTCTCTTCATTGCCACTAAGGTAATACAGATGCCCTTGTTTCTTCTCTGGAACTGTCTTCCTGCCTCCTCTCAAATATCTCTCTGACTTATAAATGGACCTTTCCAAAACAAATTTCCTCATATTGCTTTCATATAAAATCCCTAAATGGCTCCTTCTTACCTTAACAAGGATCCTTACTGTGTCATCCAAAATGCTACAACATCTGACCTCCATCAACATTTTGAGACTCACATTAAATTTAATGGATGTTAACACTTTGATTGGCATGCTCAACCTCAGCTTTAGAGAATACTGGCATTCAGTACTTAATGGTTCATATTGTTTACATTTACATAAGAAACTTTCGGGCTGGAGAGATGGCTCAGCAGTTAAGAACACTAACTGCTCTTCCAGAGGACCGGGATTCAAATCCCAGCACCGACATGGCAGCTCACAACTGCCCGTAACTCCAAGATCTGACACCCTCACACAGACATACATGCAGGCAAAGCACCAATGTACATAAAATAAAAATAAACAATTTTTAAAAAGATGTTAAAAAAAAAAAGTTACTTAAAAATCACTATCCAGCCAGGCTTAGTAGTATATACATACCTTTAATCCCGGAATTAAGGAAGCAGGAAACAGACCCAGGTCTACATAAAGAGTTCTAGACCAGTCAAGTGGTACATAGTAAACATTGTCACAAAGAAAAAAAAACAAAAACTACCAAGAAAACACAATGTATGAACAATTACAGAATCAATTCATCAGCTGGGTGTATGTATATGTGAGTGTGTATCTGTGTGCATGTGTGTGTTTAAGACAATCTTGGGTCACTGAGGTAACTCGGTGGATGAAGGCATTTGCCGCCTAGACTAACGACCTGACATGATCTTCAGAACCCACATGGTAGAAGGAAAGAACAACTTCCCATAAGTTGTCCTCTGACCTCATATACATTGTAGCACACAGAAGCCAATATCCAAACACAAATAAGTAAACATAAAAACATAAATCTTTAAAAAGACAATCTAGGAACTGGGAAGATGGCTCAGTAATAAAAGCCCTTGCTGTGTAAGCACAAGGTGTAGTTCAGATCCCCAAAAGCCAGGCTGCCATCTGTAATGTTGGCTTGCAGAAAGCACAGATAGGGACTCCCTGGAACAAGGTTGGCTAGCCCAACTAGCCAAAATGGCACTAACTCTAGACATAGTGAGAGACCCTGTTACAATACATAAGGTGATGAGCAATCAGTCAGCCTATACATACAAGTACACCCAAACAACATACAAAAACAGAAAGTGAATCTAGAAAACAATCAAAACTCAGAAGCCAGCTAAACAGGTCATAAGGTAAAGGTGCTTGCTGCCAAGCATGTATAAGCTCACCAGCTCATGCTCGCTCTCTTGCTCTCTCTCCCCCCCCCTCTCTGACACACACACACACACACACACACTAAAAATCTTTTGGAAACAAATTTTTAAATGAGTGCCAAGTACCATCGAAAAATTACATTTTGTATTTTTGAGACAGGGCATGTACCTCTGGCTGACCAGGAGCTCCTCATGTAGATCAGACTAGTCTCAAATTCACAGATATCCACCTACCTGTGCTTCCCAGTGCTGGAATTACAGGCATGAGACACCACACTCAGCAGAAAAATTAGTATTATTTTTTTATAAGATGATAAAGGCATGGTAGATAAAATTAAAAGGAAAACCATTTCTTCTTAGATATATTTGTACCAATATAATAATAATTAGCATATAACCTGCTGACAAATGTTTTGCAGAGGAGAGACAGCACAGAGAATTAGTGAAGACTAGAATAATTCCAGTAACTGTCAAAGATTAGTAATAAACACTCAAAGCTCGTTATAATGTATTTTGCTTTATTTTTTTAACGTTGAAAATAAATTTTTGAGAACAGGGCTGGAGAGCTGGCTCAGCAGCTAAGTTGGCTCTGCTCTTCCAGAGGTCCTGAGTTCAATTCCCAGCAACCACATGGTGGCTCACAATTATCTGTAATGAGATCTGGTGCCCTCTTTTGGCCTGCAGGCATACATGCATCCAGAACGCATAATAACAAATAAATCTTTAAAAAATAAATTTCTGAGGACAAATCAACTATACAAGAGAATATAATAAACATTTTCTTAAATTTAAACTTTCTTACAATGTAAGGTATTCTGAAGGCAAGTCTCACTGGGCAGGTGTAAGATGCAACTGAGCAATAGCAGAAAGGATTTGTGTTAAATAACTTTACCTTCTCCATCCTCGGTCTATAAGATCCTGATAATCCTGCACTGTCAAAGAATGTGCCCACATACCTGAAAAAGTAAGTACCATGTTAATGCCAGAACACTGCTTTGTGTTATTGTCTTCTTTTTAAAATTTTAAGTGCTCTCAAAAAAATAAATAAATAAATAAATAAATAAATTAGGCCAGGTATGCTACTGCACAACTTTAATTCCAGTACTCCAGAGGCAGAAACAGGTGAACCTCTGTGGCTCTCTGTGCATTCCATCCCAGCCAGGGCTTCTTAGTAAAGCCATATATATAATATACATACATACATACATACATACATACATACATACATACATACATACATACACACACACATATACACACACACACACACACACACACCATCAATAAAGATAAAAATGGCTCCTGGTGTTGGTGGAACACGCCTTTAATCCCAGCACTCAGGAGGCAGAGGCAAATGGATCTCTGTGAGTTCAAGGCCAACCTGGTCTACAGAGTGAGTTCCAGGACAGGCTCCAAAGCAATACAGAGAAACCCTGTCTCAAAAATAAATAAAACAAATAAATATGGCAATTTTAGACTAAAATTCTAGAATGTTCTTACTGGAGTAATAAAAAGTTTTTATGTACTTCACACTGAACATAATGCATACAACACAAATGAAAATAAGATACATCATCCTAAAATAAAAGTGGTGACACAAACCTGTAATCCCAGAATTCAGGAAGTAATACACACAAAAAACAAGTCAGGTTGTGGTGGCACATGCCTTTGATCCCAGAACTCAAAGAGGGAGAGGCAGTTAGATGTCTGTGAGTTCAAAGCCAACCTTGGCTGCATAGTGATGAACTCAGGCTACCCAGGGATACATAAGAAAAACCCTGTCTCAAAACAAACAAAAAAATCCATTCTAACTAAAGAGTCAAATACATCGAACAAGATTCAAATTTAATTGAAGATTAATAAATTGTCTCTATGACATAAATCTAGATTCTCACTGGAATTGGACTTCATCACACAAACTTTCATTAATATCTCCAATGAGTTAACACACTGGTCTTGCCTATTTATAAGTTCTCATTTGCTTGCTTTCTGTTATTTAGATAAATACCATGACTAAATGTAGCCTGGGGAGGGAAGGGTTTATTTCATCTTATTGTTTACAATCCATCATGAAGGGGAAAGGAACTGGAGGAAGGAAATTTGGAGGCAGTACCTCAAGGCAGAAACGTGAAGGTAGGAACTCTGCTTACTGGCTTGCTCTCTCCATGGTTTGCTTAGACTGCTTTCTTGTACACCCTAGTACCACTTGCCCAGAGGTGGCATCAGCCACAGTGAGTTTGGGCCTCCTACATAAATCACTAATGAACAAAATGCCACAAACAGACTTGCCTACAGGAGGCATTTTCTCAGTTGAGGTTTCTTCTTCCCAGATGACTCAAGCTTAATGTCAAGCTGACAAAAAACTAACCAGCACAAAAGTACGTTAGTTCTAATAACTGATATGCACAATATGTACAACACAGGCTTGATGAATAAAAATAGGAAAATATACATAGAAATACTCATTCTAAGTAAGTAAAGTGACAGTAACTCAGATCCCAAGGGAACAAAAAGATGATGACAGGGAATCTGACATTAGCAATACAGTGGAATAACTATGTAACTACAGGGAGAAAACAAAGATGATGAGGACTAACATGTAAAGGGCATACCTGAAATAAAGTTTAAAAAGACAAGGATTTTTTCTTCCTTTTGTAAATTAAGGAAATTATATCAGAGATAAGTATAGGAACACACTTTATAGAATGGTAGTCACTCACTAATGCCAACACCCAACAGAAGGGTGCCCTACAATTATTAAAACTGAAATATTAGTAATTTAGTTACTTCTCAAGATATAAAGACTTCTTCAGCTGGGCACTGGTGGCACATGCCTTTAATCCCAGCACTTGAGAGGCAGAGGAAGGCAGATCTCTGTGAGTGCAGCCTGTTCTACAAGAGCTAGTTCCAGGCCAGGCTCCAAAGCCTCAGAGAAACCCTGTCTCAAAAAAACCAACATAAATAAAGACTTTTTTTCCACAAATCTTGAAACACAAAACATTTACACAAGCCAATTTTCTCGTATACAACTCTATCACTCAAAGGCAGCCACTGTCCCTATTTGATGTGCTTCTTTTTGGCTGTATTCCTCTCAGCTGTCCCGTAATCATCTGCATCCTGTTTATCTTATTTAACCCAATGCTGCAAGCATTTTTCCACTCAACTGGCCTTCATAATGGCACTTTTAATGATTTGTAACTGTCTACCAAAACCACAGTTCCACTAATAACACACTGCTCCCTAATAAACACTTTCTTTTTTCTATTTTTCCAAGACAGTTTCTCTCTGTAGCCCTGGCTATCCTGGAACTCGCTACGTAGATCAGGCTGTTCTCAAACTTGAGTAGATACGCCTACTTCTGCCCACCATACTCGACCAAACCCCTTCAAAATGCACAAATGTCTAACCTAAATTTGTATTTTCACAGTTATCTCGTTTTCCACCTGTTGAATTATCTAAATCGTTCAGCCTACATTCCTTATTTGCCAATCATGACACATCAGACAACAAGTACGAAGTCTACAAACAAATCTTTAAGAAACCTAAATCCTAGGCAGGCCACGGTGGTGCACGCCTTTGATGCCAGCACCTGGGAGGCAGAGGCAGGAGGTGAGTTTAAGGCCAGCCTGGTCTACCACAGCGCTGCACCTAGAAACCCTGCCTCGAAAAACCAAAATTAAAAAAAAAAAAAGAAAGAAAGAAACCTGAATCCTGACAGTGTGTTGATTTTGTTGTGGTCTCCGAGGTGGGTTGACAAAATGGCATGGTACGAATCCTTGATTTAAATATATACAAAGCAGATGGGGACCATCTGTCTAGAGACCCCGTTTTCTAGTGCGTTCTCCCAGATACTTATCCAAAAACGACAGTGCACAGGTGTGCGCGCACACGCCCCTCCACACAGGCAGGCAGCAGAAGGCCCCTGGCTGTGCCGCACCCAAAGCGGGGCGCGGGGATGCAGGGCAGCAGTCAGCTCTAAGGAGCCTCCCAATCTCCTTTCCTCCCTATCCGTCTCAGGCCCGCAGCTGTTCGCGGCCAGGAACGAGGGCGGAGCATTCCCGGGGTTCTTCCCGATGCTCCACTGGCTGCGGCCGCCCAAGTCCCTCAAGCCGCGGCTGCCGGCTTCTCACCCCCGCCAGCGAGGCTCGCTCACCGTAGGAGACACTGCACGAGTCATCCTTGCAATAGCCACACTGGTACAGGGACTTGCCCTCAAAATACTCTATGAGGCTGGGAGTAGGCGCGCTCCAGGAAGCCATCGCCTCGGACCCCGTCGGCTCACCGCCACCCAGCTCAACGCAGCCGCCGCCGCCGCCGTAGCCTCCACCACCCCACAATGCAGTGCGCGCGCCTCCGAAGATCGCGCGAAGCCACTCGGACGCTCGCGGGCCGGAAAGACCTGGCGAGCTGCGTGGCTGACGCCGCCCGCGCCATATTGACTGAGGGCAGCCTTCCGCTATTTCCGTTCGTCCTCTGTGAGGGGCGGCTATCATCTGTGAGGGTGAGATGGGAAGACCGAGAAGGGAAGGAGGAGGCAAGCTGGGGAGAGACGAATGGGACCGGGAAGCTGGAGTCGGGTGACCAACGGCCTTAACCCCGCGCCAGGGATCCGTGGAGACGTAGCAGGAGCCTGGCGGGAGGCGGTTACGACCACCCGGACGGCGGGACACTCACCACATGACGCCTTGCCCTCTCTGGACTCGCAGTAGCCACAGTAGTAGCCGGCCTTCAGGCCCTTGTATTCCGCCACCGAGGCCATGGCCGCCGCTCAGGGCTTGAGGGCCGGCCACGCCTCTTAGCGCCCGACAGGGGCCGACCTCGGCGGGGCGCGAGGTCCCGGGCGGGAGGGCCGAGAGCGCGGCGGGTACCGGGTTCGCGCCTCGCCGCCGGATCCCAGGGCGGGCCTCTGGACGCCAGCCTAGGTTGCAGGGGTGGTTGCAGGGGTGCGCCTCTGAGACCGGTGTCTGTGCCCAGCAGTTTACTCGCTCAGTCAGCAATCGCCACCACTTAAAAGCGAGTTATCAGCCGGTTTTACAGATAAGGAAACTGAGGCTCCAGGTTGTGACTCCCCTCAGCCACTTTCCACGGGTCTCCGGCTGAAAGTCACCCTCTTACACACGACTGCGCCTGATCACCTGTAAGGGATAAGCTGGAGCTTTTTTTCCAAACCAGCTGGCTTAAGTGCTGTAGGTAGAAGAGCATAAACATTCCGTGACAACTCTTAGCAGGAACTAATTGGCTAATGATGAAGTGCTGGGATTTTCTAAGGTAGCAACCCAGGCGGTGGTTTATGCACAAACATTTTAAATATCACTGAAAGAGAATTTCTAACTCCGTAGGCCAGACATATAGACGGAATTCAACCCATGAGTCTCCAATTTGCAACCAGTTTTAAAGAGCATGTTTTAGGGAATAAGGGTGTGAGGCAAGGTATAAAAATGAGTGCATACTTCTGCCAAGGTAATTTTCCTTAGCCTTTTCTTCTACATACAACAGTTTAAGTCTGTCTGACGTCATAATTTCTATAGTTGACAATAACGTTTTTGCAGTGTTGAGAAAGTAAAATCATGAAACTTTGTTTTGTTTTTGGAGACAGGATTTCTCTGTGTACCTTTGGAGCTTCTCCTGGCACTCACTGTAACCATGCTGGCCTCGAACTCGGAGATCTGCCAGCCTCTGCCTCCCATGTGCTGGGATTAAAGGCATAAGCCACCACTGCCCAGCATGAAAACAACTTTTAAAAATTACGTTTGCACCTGTCTTGCCTGCAAGTATTCATCCAATGCCAGAGAAGGCCAGAAGGCATTGTACCCGCTAAAACCGGACTGGCAGACAGTTCTGAGCTTTCATATGTGGTGCTGGGAACCAAACCCTGTGTCCTCTGCCACTGAGCCATCTCTCCTATCTGTGAGTGAACTATTTTTCAATTGTTAATGTAGCTCAGGGTGGCCTAGATCTTTGAATACCCCAGGGTCCACCGTGCTGGAATTGCAGGTGTACAGCACTGCACCTGCAGTTAAATATATATTAAATGTACACTAATATTAAATACATAAACTTCTTAAGTAAATTTCAGTGTTTTTGACCTTTAGGGTCTAAGGTTGTCTGTACTGGAGATGTGTCTAGTTAAGTTTGATAGTTCATGGCCTGGTGACATCATTTGTTTCTTACACAATTATGAAGCTAAGAGGTGACCTTAAAATATCTAAGGGTAAAATTGGAGATAACTTACTGCAGTTCAGTATCCATGTCTTTTCTGAGAAGCTTCATCTGTTTTGTTTTTTGGTTTTTTTTGTTTTTTGTTTTTTGTTTTTTTAATGGCAGGCCTGACTTGCCAGGCTATTCCCAGAGAAGCTCTGATTTAAATAAAAGCAAGGATATGTAGATTGACTCTAAAAGGGCAGAATGCCATCCTCTGCACAGAAGGTAGGAAGAAAGGCTTTTTTATCTTTTCATGAACAGTTGCACCCCCATCCCACACCCCAGAAATGATTTCACTTTTAAAAAAAGAAAAAAGATTTATTTTTATTTATGGGGATGAGTGCTTTGCTTGTGTGTGTGTGTGTGTGTGTGTGTGTGTGTGTGTGTGTGTGTGTGCACCAGACATGAACCGCACGCACTAGTTCATGTCTGGTGCCAAAACAATCCACAAGAGGGCATCAGACCCCCTGGGACTGGAATTACAGAGAATTGTGCTCCATCTTATAGATGCTGGAAATTGATCCAAGTGCTCTTAACCACAGAGCCATCTCTCCAGCCCTTGGTTTTACTTTTTTTTTCCTTTTGAGATAGTTCCTACTATATAGTCCTGACTATCCTGGAACTCAGAGAGCTCTGCCCACCTCTGGTTCTAAAGTGCTACTATCAGTGGTGCAAATGCACCACCACGCCAGTACTGGCTTCACTTTTTTTTTTTTTATTTCAGTTTATCCAGTCAAGCACTGTCTAAAATTGCATAATAGTTCATTATGTCCAAAAGTGCATAATATTCTAAAATAAACAACTCAGAAGTTTTAAGTTGGGTGTTACTCTGAGTCAGGTGATTAAATTGCTTCTTATACCAGCCTGCTCATGTTCCAGCCTGCCCTGCCTAATATATGAATTATCTGTCCAGCAATTCCATGCTGTATATGTCACCTACCATCCATCATTTTAGTAGCTGTCTCCATTATTGCATTGATTGTCGATGTATTGAAATCCCTGTGTTCAAGTAGCCCTTAGTTATCTACTGACATCAAAGCATAAGAATACTTAGGTTGGCATTGGGACATGCCAAAGATAAGCCAGAAGTTGCTTCTCTTAGTGAAAAGGTGAAAATTCTTCACTTAATAAGAAAAAAATTTTGCTGAGGTTGCTAATATACAGTGCGATAAGATACTTTCAAAGAACTGAAGCAGGGGAATCACAAAGTGGGATCCAGCCTGAGCTACAGAGTAAGACCCGGACTCAAAACAAATTTAGTGTTTCAAAGCTAGATTCACATATTTTTCTTATTATGGCACATTGTCATAATGGTCCTACTGTTGTTAATCTTTTTCTGTGCCAAATTTATAAATTAAACTTGGTCATAGATAAAAATAGAGCATGGGAGAAAAACAGTATGTATAGGCTTTAGTACTGAAAGGAATAGTATCAGCTCTGGATCCCCAAGAACAAGTTCTCAGACTCAGGGGAATGGAGGGCAGGGAATAAGAGACAAAGCCAGGAGATAGAGGATAAGGAAGAAGGGGAAGGGAACAAGGAAGAGGGGGTGCCATAATAGGGTCAAATGACTACCTTTAGATACAGATGTGACCTATAAGAAAATTGCAGTTTATACTGGTAAAAAGAGAAACCCCATGTTAGGATGAGGTGTTTAATTTTAATTGAGCATGCTAATTAGGTGAGCCAAGAGGGGCTTTTGATTGATGAACTTCAATATTTTGATAGCTTGGACCTTAGCAGACAGTCTCTGAAGGAGGGAGTGACCAAATAAGGGAATAGACCTTGGGGACTAGCTTTAGGAACATAATTTAATGATTTTTAGTAAGGCAGAGGGAATCAGGGAAAAGGGCAAGGCCTGCCAAAGACATATTTGTCAAGCTCAAGCTGGCTAGAGTCCCTTCAAATACAATCATCTACAGTTCTAAATATCTACTGGGGGTCTTGAAATAATGAAAATACAGATACAAAAACAGGTAAGAGGAAACTATTCTTCCCTCACTTTGCCTCATCCTTAGCCAGTGTGCTCTAGAATATTCAATCTTAGACAATAATAATGAGAATGTTCAAAATCCTGGGTGTGTATGTTAATTCACCTTGCATTACAGCAACATCACCAGATGAAAGACATAGCCAGAGAGGTTGAAAAACTTGCTGAAAGTGTACAACTAGTAAAGGACATACAGGAGAGATAGACCGGAATAAAGAAATAAATAAATAAATAAATAAATAAATAAATAAATAAATAAATAAATAAAAAACATTAAGGCCCATGTGTAGTGAATGCCATTAATCTTAGCAGTGAGGAGGCAGAGTCAGGTTGGATGGCTCTGAATTTAAGGCCTGGTCAATAAAATGAGTTCCAGTCAGCCAGGGTAACACAATGAGAACCTGTCCAAAATAAAGTAAGAATAAATAAATAAATAGCAAGAGGTACTAGATGTAGACCTATATGAAGCAGTGGTTTGTGGATGGCTATTTTGCTAAAAGTCAAAGATATCCCAAATGAGGGAAGGGAAAAGCAAAGCTTCAATTTGTTTGTTGCCTCTATTAAAGGAGTAGTGCAGAGTTGTCTTTGCTTTTAACCCCCTTTCTTGACAGAATGAAGCAGATTGATAGCACCGTTCAGTTGCAGTAGCTCAATACCCAGCTGTGGCATCTGGTCTGTGAAGTATTAAGCACTGATACTGTAAGGATTTTTGTGTGGTAATATCAGGCCCACAGTGCAATTAAAGGGAAGTGAAACACTCCTTTCCCTCCAAAGGATTCTGTGAGTAGATACCAACTAAGTTAAGCCAGAGAAAAAGGGGTTGAGACAAAAAGACAGAAAACTCAAGAGCAGAGAAAGGGAACATTCTCCAAGGGGAGGTGGTAAGAACTAAGGTGGGAAAGTGGAGAAGAGGAAAGTCTGAAGATGCTTCCCTCTGTGGACCACTCATTTACAGGAGACCTAGATTAGACTCTATCTTGTCAAAACCTGGCTCTTCAGTCTGATATATTCTAGCTACATGTGTCTACTGAGCAACTAAGATATAGCTTATATCACGGGGGAACAAAAATTTTAGTTTTACTTAAATTTGAGTTTTCCAAACAGAGTTACCAAATACCAAGCAAGAAAATGCCTCCAGTAACCTACACATGGGTTGGTGAGATGACTCAGAAGGTATGGCCGAGTCTCATCTTCCACAGATGTTATCCCTGGACCCACATGGTAGAAGGAGAGAACTGACTCCCACTAGTTGTTTGCTGATCTCCACACTTGCACAGAGGAAAACTATGTACGCCATGTGTACAACATGCACACATAAAATGAATTCATTTTCAAAGCAACCCAGAAGTTTATCATACTCAAACTGTGGGAAAATCTGAGAAAATAATGTAATAATACAAAAAGAAGTGGGGGAAAAAAACCTACATGCTGTATATCTGAATTCTCTTCAGAAACCATGGAAACAAGAATGAAATAGTCTAAGTATTCTAAGGGAAGAAAAAAAACCCTAGAATTCTGTATCCAGAGAACTTACCTTCAAAAGTAAGAGAAAAAAATCCAGGCTTTCCTATGATAAAAAAAATGTGTTTCTAGTCTGCCTGCTTTATATAAAATGTAAATACTTCAGGAAAAGGAAAACAATGCAAGTCTAGTAATTCAGATGTTCTAAAGAAAGGGAGAGCCCTAGACCAAAAAAAAAAAAAGTTGTAAAATAATTTGTTTTAAAATCTTAATTGCCAAACACAATGATTGACTTAAATTAATAGCAACTTGTATTCAGTAATTATAGTTTATGGATAAATAATGGGATAATTACAGCTTTGGAAATGAATGGCAGTAGGATTATAAGGATGAGAGGAACTACAGATGTTCTATCACAAGGTACTGTATAACACATAAAGTAAGATATTGTATTGGAAAGAGAATGTGTATTAATTGTAAACATATACTACAAACTCAAGGGCAACCATTTTTAAAAAAGAAAAACATAGTTTATGGAATCATTAAGTGATTAAAACTTAAAAATGCAGGAAAAGAAAGATGGTAAGATAAACATATATCTGTATGTTGGCTCATGCATTTAATCCCAGTACTCACAAAGCCAAACCAAATACTTCTTTATGAGTTCAAGGCCTGCCTGACCTACATTGAGAATTCAAAGTCAGTGCAATATAGGAAAAACTAGCTTTAAAACAATAAAATGAAAAAGCTTATAGAAACTAATAAACATGACAACAATCCAACCAATAATTGTTTTAAATGTCAGTAACCTCAATACACCAATTGAAAAAAAAACAAAAAACAAAAAAAAAAACAAAAACTGTCCCTGTGCAGGCAGAGCTCTCTGACAGTGCTTACCTAAGATACAAGAGGCTCTAAATTCAATCCTGGATGTAATACCCACCTCCACCAAAAATAAACCCAGAACTGGGTGTGGTATATGCAAGGAATTTCAAAAGTGGAGACAGGAGGAAAACAAGTTGAGAGGCCTGTCTGGTCTACATAGTGAGACCTTGTCAAAATAATAATGATGATAAATTTTTTCCACAGGAAATTCACTTTAAACAAAAATAGATGGATGAAAATAATGAGTAAACACATCATGCTTTGAGAAATTTTAAGCCACTAAATCAGTTTCATAGACAAGGCCCTATAGCAATACAAATTAGGGATAAAAAGAAATATTACAAAATGATAAAATGACCAGTTCTTCAAGAAGGGATAACAGTCTTAAATGTGGTGGTTCACAACCATCTATAGTGGGATCTGATTTCCTCTTCCAGCAGAAAGGCATTCATGCAGACAGAGCACTCAGATACATAAAAATAAATAAATCTTTTTTAAAAGTTTATATGAGAAGCCATACAAGCCAGAATAACCAAAATACTGAAAAACAGTTGGAGAACGGACATTATCTGACTTCAGAACTTACTATAAAGACTTCATTAATTGGAAAGGAGGTGAAGAGATGGCTCAGCAGTTAAAAATGCTTGTTGTGCAATTGTGAAGGCTGGAGTTCACATCCCAGCACCTGCACAACAAGCTGGGCACCTGATTCACAAATGCTTGAAGGGAGGATCCTGTGGCCTGCTGGCTTCCAGCATAGCTGAGACAGGATCCCCAGGTTCTGGGAGATACCGTTCCTCAAAGGAATATGCCCTCTTTGATCCTCTGCATGTTCACACAGGTACATACACAAACACACATACACACACCTATATTAATCAAGTCAGTGAAATATTGGTGAAAGAACAGCCCAAGAATAGACCCATACAAATATAGTTTTCCCAATGCCAGAAGTTACTCTTACACCATGAAGTTCTCTGCTTACCATAAAGAAAATTCAACTCAAGCCACCCTTCCCTGTGTGCCAAAGAAGACTAGTCTCCCTCATAGTTTGTTTCAGCCTGATTTACTTCTTGGCTTGTAAACACTCTATCCTCCATTTAACTTTTGTCAGTTTGAATTTAAAGGTAAGCTTACATTCAGAAATATACATTTCTCTTCAACAAGAGGCTTTTCTGTTTTCACAAGATGATGCCTCCCAGCAGTTCATACAGCACCTGGCTAGTAAGTTTTCAGGTGTGATAATACAGTGTTATCAAGTTCTAGGTATGTAAAGTGTTTTCTAGTAGCACATGACTGATCTGAGTGAGATGGTTTCTATAGTTTAAAATGACATGTTAGGTTTAGAGAGCAAGTGAATATCAAAATATAGTTTGAGATTTAAATAACAATTTTTATGAACCAATATTTGAAGTACATTGGTTTTGTTTTTATTGGGGTGGGGTGAAGGGGGTTTCCAGACAGGGTTTCTCTAGCTGTTCTGGAACACACGCTGTAGACCAGGCTGGCCTCGAACTCACAGAGTTCCACCTGCCTCTGCCGCCAGAGTGCTGGAATTAAAGGCATGAGCTACCACTGCCCAGCATGGTATTTTTTTAAACTTAAAATACACATGTCTACTTTCATACCCTTGCTTCTGGATGTTTTATTTGGAGCCTGCAGTTTCAAGTACTTCTTCGTAAACAGCACATTTTGAGAGGGAAAGATTTTATTTCTACTAAGAAGCAAGGTTGTAACTGATTGCAATCTCCCCTTTTCATGTTGTATTTCTAAGAGCTAGAGATACCTCAGTGGGCTACAGGATAACTTTGTTGGGGTGAATAATTTCCACACACAAAATGTCATGAATTGAGTACGATTTTTATTAATTTGAATTTTAACACTGAGATATTTTCTGCTTCTGTGTCTTTAAATGCTGGTCAGTTATAAGCATAAATTAAATACTGTGACTAAAGACATATTAAAACCTCTTATCAAAGCAGTATTTAGCTGAGTGATATACCAGTTAATAAATGAGACCACATGACTGGACCATCAGCATATATATTTAGCCTCCAACAGAACAGACATATATGACCACCAAATATTTCTGTTGGTTTCATTCTTGTGGAGTGTGTATAGTTTATGTTCTAAAGCAAAAAAAAAATTGAAAAGATGTCCTCAGTGCTATTAGAGACTGTTTTTGACTACATATACTGAGGTTGAATTCCTATGTCTTCAGAAATGGTTCCGTCTAGTTGCTGGCCAGCTCACACAAAGGGAAATCCAATCCCTGCCTACACACTCTATTGTCACATACCACCTCATAGTAGGCTCCTTCTGGGTAGTGATGACACACAAAGACTGCTTTGTGTTGCCTTAGAAATCAAACCAAGGCATCCTCAAGGATCAACAGTAGGTAGCTGAAAATCTGAATTGAGGGCAGAAATTCTGTGGTTAGAAACCAGTTCTTGGCAGAATAGGGAATGAGAAATTAGAGCTCAGGTGAGAAGAAGCTGAGAGGAAGAGTGAAGAGCAAAGATGTTGTTCACGAAGCTGGCAAATAGCAGGGCAATGGCTGAAGCCAGGAATGCTTTAGAGAAAGAGCACCAGACCACAGAGCCAGCACAAGTGAACACAGGGGCTTCCAGGACAACATGCAGTGCAAGAACATTGAGAGCTGTCACCTCACAGCCGCCCATGGTGACAGACTCAGAATGGTTTGTTCTGAGTGCAGAGGAACAGTAAGTGTGCTCTCCATTTGAGATATAGGCAAAAGAATGTATATGTATATATGGGAACAAATGGAGTCCTATAAGACTTATGTGCCTAAACACTAACACTAGGACCACTAAGGAGTCATTAAATTTCTGGCTGCCATTCTCTTTGTCACATATAGGGAATAATGACTACTAACCTCGTAAAATTGTTTAGAAGATTAAGTAATTCCATGTAGGCTTTTGTACCAATACTTTGTATAAATTCAAAAACTGTTGCTATGGAAACAAACTCTTAGAGAAGTAGCAAAAATGAAATTAAAGACACATACCACAAGGGTTTTGTACAATTCTGTTATAAAAACATTCTGTTGCTGATAAACCAATGTTTATGCTTAAATTGATAAACAGCACTAATTTACTTAGTAATTAGGTTAATGTGACCTTACTCTATCCTAAATGGCAATCTCCCCACCATATTTTTCTTCGTTAAGCTTTAAACTTCCAATTGTTTTATAATCTATTTAAAATATAAATTTTAGAGCCAGGCATAGTAGAGGCAAATGTAGGTAGATCTCTATGAGTACAGGACTACATAGTGAGAACCTGTGGTAAGGAATAATCTTTTGGACACTATGAAAATGTGTTGCTTTCATTGTTAATAAAAAGCTGACTGGCCAATAGGTGTATCTCCAGCCAGCTCTTATAACTTAAATTAATCCATTTCTTTTAATCCATGTGCTGTCCCAGGGCTCATTTACATCATCTATGAACTCCCCAGGTTGTTTTTGCTTCTGGCTTTGGACTCTTCAGACTCCACCCTTCTCCCAAGCATTCTCTCTGTCCCTAAAATCCTGCTTAGCTATCAGCCAATTGGCTTTTTATTAACAATGAGAGCTATACATTTTTTACTATATACAGGATTACTCTACAGCATTTCCCCCCTTTTGTCTAAATAAAAAAGAGAGGTTTTTAACTTTAATGTAGTAAAATTGTATTTAGCAAAAAACAGTTTTCAAGAATTAGTTATAATATCCAGTCCATTTGTATTTAACAACATGTAAGAAAATTACTCTATTAAATAATCTGTCTTATCTTTGTGAGTCTATAAAGTTTTATACCTAATTTTTTATCATGACTAAGGAAAATTTTAAATTTAATTATTTAGTCTTTAATTCCCCCAAAAGACTCTAGAAGGGTGAATATTACCTAATGGCAGGGACAGTCATCCAACATTCTTCTGTAATGTTGGGCCATCCAACTTCAGTCTACGGGCCTACTATATCTGACATATATTTCTGAGAAGCAAGGAATTTTGAAAGACTGTCCTACCTTACCTTGGCTAAGTTTGGAAGTCATTTTTTTTGCACCCTGCTGGTTTAATTTGTCAGAAGTTGAGGCAAGAGAAATTTCTTTGCCCAGCTAATTAGCTTTTGCCATAAAGAAAATAAACTCCATACAGAGGTTCTTCAATGCCCATCATCATCTTTTTTGAAGTAGATTGGTGCTGTCAAGAGCAGATGTGTCTCTCACAAAAAGCCTTAGGTTATTAAACATATTAAATGCCATATTCTGTAAGTCTTTGAAGTGTTTGAAGACCATCTATCTAAATGTATCTGTGTATAAACTTGAAAACATACCTAACATGACTATAAGTTTAGCTATTATAAATGACTGTTAATCTGTATCCCTTAATTATATATTACATATTAAATGAACACAATAAACACAATATCCCAGAGTATAAGCACATATAAACAGTATAACAAATTTAACTTTAAGTTTGTATCAATAAACTAAAATCCATAACAATGTAAAATATTTTGAGATTAACATTTGATTTTTGGATTAAAGTAGATTGAATAATCTACCCTTTTTTTATATTTTTCTTATGTCTTATCCCCCTTTTTTCCTTTAGAAAGAGATCTTTGAATTTAACTTCTTTATCTAGTTTTTTTTCCTGACTGTGACTAATAAAAACTTGTAACCAACTCCCCTTAAATGATAACAAACTTGTGAGCATTGGTTTTTCTAGATCACTTCCTATTGTTTGGAGGCACTAGCATCTTTGAGGGAACCTTGAGATAATCAGGATAATGATTAAGTTTTGGCTGGAGTAGTCTATGAGACTGGACCACCTCAGCCAGCAGAACTGAAGCTGTTTTGGATGCAGAATTCTGAGGAAATTGTAACAGAGGGACTTTGTGATGCTGGATCACCTGGGCCATCCATTTTCATTGGTGTCTGGTTCCCTTGTTCTGAAAATACATAAATCTTTAAAGCTAACATACATGTCTGTATTAATACAAGTATAATCTATGTGTTCTATACAAGTTAGCCTAAGATGACTGTTTATTTTATATTTGAGCAGGTAAAATATATATTATGTGTCTGTAGTCAGGATTTCCAGTGGGTCTTCCTTGATCAAGCATGATCATCTTTAACCTTAAGCAAATTCATAGTCTTTCATTTTCTGTGGAAATAAAAACATAACCTCTCCACCAATGCAATATACATTTGACTTCCATTTTGAAGTCAAGATATATTTAAAATATTTAGGTTGGTTTCACCCAGTTTTCATAATCCATTTTGTCTTAGAAGCTGTTGTTCCTTCATTAGCAATCAGAAAACTGAAAGAAAACACAAGAACATACAGAATACAGGCTCCCTGTGTATTTTCCATCTTTGTATGGCTTTTTTCCTTTAATTTATTCTTTAAATATTTTATTGTTAAACTATCCTTTGCTCTGACTGTCTATACCATTTCTCTTTTCACTTCCAAACCTATGTACATTTTTAAACATACTGTAACCCGTTTAGAGTTTTTTGTTTTTGTTTTTCCCAATCTGGATCTATCTTTACTGAGCATCTGTGTTGCTGTTTGAACATATGAGATGAACGTTAAACTGTGATAGTCGCTGGCACTGCTCAGCTTAATGAATGGCAATAGCACATGGTGGTTGGCACCTGGCTCCTCCCCCATTTGATTCCCTGAGAGCTTAGCCTAATGGTGGAAGTACTGGCAGGAGCCATGTTTATTGCCTAGCTACTGTAAGTTGCTGGGTCCAAGCTACTACCAAGGAGCATACTGCCCACTGCTCATAAACCCTATTTAAGTGTTCAATAGTAAGGCCTCTTAAAAGAGCCATGTCAGTGTGCCAGTGTTTGCTGCTAGCATCAAGCCAGGAACATGTCTATTAAAGGAGCTATGTCTCTACAAACCTGTCTGAAGGAAGGAATGGTCTAGAGAGATGGCTCAGCCATTAAAAGCAAGATTCACAACCAAAATAAATAATCAATTTTAAGTGATAAGAATCATGAAATATTTTAGTTAGATAACTATTGTGGGAAATCTATTATATATTTATGTATAATTTCAATTAAAATAGTTATTTGAAATTTTCCATATCAAACTTATTTTTTCTTCTTACAATATATACAGTGGGTATGGTAAATTGAAACAGAAACAGCAACTCAGTGTTAAAGTTGTTTCTGACAGTTTCAACCCTCCACCCCCAATAAAATATGGCTCCTTCTGTAGACTTTAATCAAAAGTACAAACATGCCTTTATTTGGGTGAAGACAGAAGTTCAATAAACACAGAATTCCACCTGTTGGCAGAAAGAAAGGCCTTCTACCTATGAAAAGTGGGTCCCAAATTAACTTCCTTGCAGTTCATTACAGATGTTTCCTAATGTCTTTCTCCAATCACAGTATTATTTATCTTTTCTCCTAGATTAGCCTGGGTTAAGAGTTCTCATGACCCTCGGATTGCAATAGGTTCCTCTTCCCCACTAGAAAAGAAAATTAAGGTGAGGAAATGCATTTGCCATGAACTTTGAATTCTATAATAAGATCATAAAGTTAATTGGAGGTTAAAAAAAAAAAAACAAAAAGTGTGGGGGGGGGACAACATTTTAGGGGAGAATGTCCTGACTCATGCTTAATTCTGCATTTGGTTCTGAGAAGTGCTGGTTAGACAGCATTGAACAAATACTACTAGTACTCTCTCAGGACTTCTTCTAGAAAGACAATACTAAAGAAATAGTCTCCACAAACTATGATGTCACTAAAGGATTGGGTTTTCTCTGAAAGAGTATGTGGAAGGTTGGAGAAAGTGGTATGCCAGCCAGGATTTTAAAAGTTGTAAAAATATTTATCATAGTTACTGATGTATTTAGGAAGTGTATTCACATGGGAAAGAGAATACTGTCTTAGGAAACAGAATTCAGTGTAGCTGAAGCATCAGCTGAAAACATGGTTTGAAAATTAATCAGAGACTGTGAACACTGTACTGGAATTTGAAGTTCTCTCCTAAATGTGGTATCCTCTTTCTCAAAATTTATGTAGGATATTGACATGCTCAGATTTATGTAATAAAAAGGTAACTGACTATAGTGATTAGTTTGATGGGCTTGGGAAGACAGGACAAACTTGCAGACTCAGATAACAATTGAGCTAATACCCTGTCGTGGAGGCAGGAGAATTAAAGGAAAACATGAATGGAGCTGGAAGTGATAGGACTGAACAGGTAGAAACTGGAGAAAGCAGCAAGCAGAGATGTCAAATAAACCAAGTCTCTCAGGCAGTGGCGCACACCTTAAATCTAGTACTCAGGAGGCAGAAGCACCTGGATACTTGAGTCAAGGCCAGCCTTGTCTACAGAGTGAGTTCAAGGACAGACAGGGCTATACAGAGAAGCCCTGTCTTGAAAAAACAAAATAAACTAGGTCTGAAGTTGAGAGGCTAGAGCAGGGAAGTACCTTGTAATTGTGGCTTATAAATTCTGTTCAGCCCTACTTCTACTCTAAATCAGTGCTTGACTGACCCTTGTTGAATGAGTGGCCATATAAGATACGGCTCAGTGTGATAATGCTCTATCTTAAATAGACTAGTAAGGCAGATATAAGAGTAGCCATAAGGTTGCGGGGGGAGGAGTGGAGGGGAATAGGTATATTCAGCAAATGAGACAGCAGAGGGCTAAAAGCCAAAGATATTACATAAGGGTCTCTTTTGTTTGAGCATCATTTGTGCTGGGTTCCAATTCAAGCAACCCAGTAGGGAGTTTAGATACAGAAGTGAAATCCTTGAACCTCAACAAGCACAGGTGAAGAATTATCTTTTGATAGACAGGAATGTTCCCAATAGAAAAGCAGGAAGATAGAGTCTGGGATAGATGGGTGGTGGCTCTGATGGTGGGATGGTGGATCTGCTGGGTGCTTCCATTTTTCAAGGAAGTCTAAGTCAGAGTCCTCACCTAGGATGGAACATGGTCTGGGGGGGGGCGTGTAGGAGGCTTAAATGGGGAGAAAATTAGACCCAAACTGGGTGTGGTATAGGAGTGTCAGACAGAGATAATAGATCATTGAGAGCTATACTATGGAACTAGAATAAAAGACATCCAACTTAAAAAGTTCTGATTACTCCCTCTGACAAGCATTTAGGTGGCACCCATTCTTCACGAGTGAGAAAACTGTTAGTCCAGGAGTTCCAACAAGAGAGTGAAACAGTTGATAAACTTAAGACCATGTCTTTTGACTTCCGGTTTGCTAAAGCAGATTCCTACTACTATCAACAACATCAAGAAATGATCAAAGAAGCATGGAATCATATACCAGATCCAGAATGGGACATTGCCCCAGAAAAAGAGAAGAAATCAAGAATCAAAATATCAGACAATGCTAAAAAGTGGGACTATCTAGTATCTGAGAGGGAAATTAATCACATAGAAAAACACATACACAGAGCTGAACGGGCTAGAGGCCTCAGAGACCAGAAATATAGACTACTCCCTCAGAGAATTCCAAGTGAAACGCTTTACCCAAAACCATTATCATCAGAAGATGAAAAGAATAAAAATATCCAGAAAACTATAAATGTACATAAAAGTGTACCCAAAAAGCCCAAAGTAGCATGGGCAAAGGAACAGATGAAGCGACATAAAGACCGAATGACTCGAGGGAGAGAACTCACAGAGAAGAAAAATGATAAAAGGAAGACTCAAAACTTCACCAGCCATGTTCGTCCTCTCTCAAAATCACAAGTGAAGGAGGAAGAGAAAGAATTTGAAAAGGTCACAGCTTATCCTATCTTCCAGCCTTCCCAGGAAAAACTTATAGAGGTGACTATTCTGATGGAGAAGTCAAAAGTGGATAAGGTACAGAAACCACTCCAAAGAGAGCTCTTGAGTATGCCACCTTTTTTGAAAAGTCAACTAGAAAAAAAAAAAAAACTTAAGCTATTTCCTTGATTATTGTATTTCTTTCTTAGATTAGCATATGTCATAGTAATGTGTACAATGGAATCATAGAAAATAAGATACGAAAGAGGAAAACAGCAGCTCTAGACATCCATACTTGAAAAATCATGGTGTTGAGGTTAGGACTAAGGAGTGAAAAAGTGAAATGAGGACAGAATGGCCCCAATGGCATAGTATTGGGGGAGGGGCTGTTCTGTAGTAATTGTTGGTGATGATTGCATGCTCCATTGATTTTAAGACATTGAATCATACCCTAATTAGATGAGTTGGATTGTGGGTGAACTCTCAGCAAATCTGTTTTGACAGAAAGGATTGCTAGTGTTTAGAGAAGAGGAAGTAATCCTGAAAAGGGCCAATCATGTCTCAAGGTTCTAAACATCATTAGAAAGTTTACACTTTTAAAATCCTGAAGAGGGCTGGGGAAATGTCTCAGCAGGCAAAAGTGCTCATTACATAAGCCTGACAACCTGAGTTCAAACCTCCAGAACTCACGTAAATGCCAGATGTGAGTGCACATGTCTGTAATCCCAGTACTCTTATAGCAAGATAGAAGGTGGAAACAGAGTCCCCAGAAACTCATGGACAGTAATAAACAATGCAGCAGCAAACAACAGAAACCCTGCCTCAAAAAAGGTAGCTGGAGAGGCCTGGGACCCATGGCTACCTTCTAACCATCAGACGTGCACTATGGTGCACGTGTCCTTAACCCAAACATGCACATGTACTCACATGCATCATATGCACACATACACAAAAATAATCTTGAAGGCAGTGATAATCACTAGGAATTGGCAAGTGGTTTGGACAGACAAAATAATGAATACTACATACATGTCTGGGTAGTAGCCTGAGCAAGATAGACAAAAAGACTATAAGGGAAATAGTGACTGGTTAAGGATGGGCTCACAGAATGAAAATTCCTGTGAAAAATATTGGTAGAGTTTTTTTTTTTTTTTGTTGTTTTTTTTTTGTTTTTCAAGACAGGGTTTCTCTGTGGCTTTGGAAGCTGTCCAGGAACTGGCTCTTGTAGACCAGGCTGGCCTGGAACTCAAGATTCGCATGCCTCTGCCTCCCTAGTGCTACGATTTAAGGCGTGCGCCACCACTGCCTGGCTGATAGAGATTTTAAGATTTAAGAAATTATGTTTTTAAATTGCCAATAATCACTTAACATAGATCTAGCCACTATAAGTTTAAACACATAAAGTTTTGAAACTGTTCCCAATATAAACACATTACAGTATAAAGCAAAGGGGTAAAACAGTGGTAGGGAACCAGGAAGAGACAAACACCAAGAATGTAGATTAGGGTGTAAAGGTTCACATCAAATACACAGCATTATCCACTGGAGTTAATTTGGAAAGGAACTGGTAAAAATGGTATAACACAGACTCAGAAGACTGGTGGGAAAGGAGTTATTCTGCCAGGATTTTGAAACAGATTTCCAAATGATTCTTAGCCAATTCTTATGTAAGACTCTGTGCATATCATGGGAAGGGGGCATGTTACAAGCATACATGTGGAGGTCAGAGTTGTAGAGTTGATTCTCTCCTTCCTTGACATGGGTATGAAATGTTCATTCCCTAAGCCATCTCACCAGCCAACAAGTGATTTGTTTGTTTTTGTTTCTGAAACAGTGTTTCTCTGTAACAGCCCTGGCTGTCCTGGAACTCACAGAGATTCACCTGCCTCTGCCTCCAGGATGCTGGGAATAAAGGCATGCACCCCACCCCCACCCCAAGTGATTCTTATTTAAAGAGGTAAAACTTAGCTTGATGAAAACCACAGAACCTTTTTATTATTTTTTAGAAAGAATAGTGAAGGATAAACAGCAAAGTAGAAGGGATGAATGATAGTGCAGTCTCCTGGGATATAGAAAGAAGTTGAATCCAGAGCCTTCTGCTGAAAAAGTACCTACAATAAGAGGAAAAGGATAGAAACAGAAAGCTTGGGAGAAGAAACCTAGAAAACATCAAAGGCCAACTAGAAAGCCCAACATGGACCAGCAGGGCAGAGGGAGGGACATGCTGCAGGATGACAACATGCCTTGGTACTCCCAGGGGCATTAGTCCAACCTGACTTGCCAGAAGAAATAACAGCTTCTTAGGTGTAAAGCATAGGCCAAGTCACATAAAAAAATATTTGACTATTTTTAACCTACAAAAAAAAGTTTTTTGGCACAACTTATCTGTTGGGTTGGCCAGCTTAATTTTACTTATTTATTTAGTCAGTTTTTGAGGCAGGGTTTCTATGTATTGCTGTAGTGGGATATTCACTTTGCCTGCTTCTGTGGCACTGACCACACCCATTGGGGGGTGGAAGTGACCCATGGAACTAGGTCTGAGGAGGAGCCGGGAATGCTCTCTTGCTGGCTGAACTTGGAGAGGAGAGCGTCCAGTTCAACCTGCTGGTGTTCATCTGTCTATGTTGTGAGTTATTTCTCCCTGAATAAACATCTATTTGGCCTATTTGTTTATCCTGATCCTTATTAAACCGAAATATATTGTTTTGGAGCCTGTCCTAGAACTAGGTCTGTAGACCAGGCTGCTGGCCTTGAACTCACAGAGATCCACCTCCCTCTGCCTCCCTAATGCCGGGATTAAAGGCATGCTCCACCAACACCCAGCAGACAGCTTAATTTTACAACTAAAGACACATAAAACAAACACTATAATAATCAGGCATGGACAACCTAAGTAAAACTTTTATTGGAACAGAACTAGAAAAGAGAGGACCATATCCCCCTCCCAGGAAGAGACAAGACAATTACTTGTGAATATGGCAGTGAATTTCCTTTAATCAAAGACAACCATGACAAGTCCATTAACTCTCAAAAGCTACATTTTACTAAAAACAGTCTTCATCTTTAAAAACATTTAATCATACATATATACACTATACGCTGTTTTCCTTTCAGGGTTTCACTATTGCCTTCAGTTCTAAAAGACATAAAGCAAAAGGAAGATATCTGGTTAATAGCTAACATGTTAGACATATACATGCAATCTAGTGACTAACCCCTCATCAGCAAATAGGACCAGATTAAGCCACTGTATTCCTCATATAGTTCCTTTCCCTCATGATAGTCTGACAGAGGTAAACTATCTTGAAAAAAAGAAGTTCCATGAATTGAAAATATACTGAGTTTATAAAAAGTACCTTAAAAGCTAATTTTAGCACT
Source organism: Cricetiscus sungorus (assembly GCA_030556225.1). Lineage (NCBI taxonomy): Eukaryota > Metazoa > Chordata > Mammalia > Rodentia > Cricetidae > Cricetiscus > Cricetiscus sungorus. The sequence goes on from JANBXA010000007.1 coordinate 90,222,705, forward strand.
CAAAATGAGAAAAAAATTGAAACTAAAAAACTATTTGTTATTTTATAGACACTTGCAGATAAAGAAAATAAGTGTGCAAAATGAAGTGACTCTACAAGGTTTTTAAATTGAGAGACAGGGCTAAAAGATTCAAGGTCATTTCCACCCACTGCTGACTTCAGTACAGAATACCACATCACAGTTACTACACTATCTTTCTAGAAATCTTCCCCTTTGTAAAAATATGAAATTTTCATAGTATAATTCATTTCAAAAATGTTCATTTACTAACATCACTCTAACGTAATTCTAGCCTCATCTTCCCTTTCTACTTCGTGTCTATTAAAAAGAAATGGAACAACACTGGAGAGACCTCCATAGCACTCATCCATTGTCAGATGTAAACAAACCAATAAAGAGTTCCACACTGCTCTTTCATCCTAAGGGACAGCCTCCTGCCTTTCCTATCAGGTACAGTTCTACGAATGGAACACTAGAGGGAGGCAAACCCCAAATTTCACAGGAATGAGGAAATACTATGGTTTGGGTTGACTGATAAAATTTTAACACAACTGTGTGCCTATCATGTAGGAAATGTTACCTTCAGCTGGCATCAGGCACTTAGTCGCTGTTGGCTCTGACTCAGCGAGATCACAGGCTCAGAAATCTCAAAGGTCTTCACAATCTCCTGGTCAGAAATAGGAACATTCAGGCAGTGTTTATAGCAAATGAAGTCACAGGTCAGAACTACCTTGGGCAGCCTGCAGGGCCTTACCTCCCAGTCACGGTAACTCAGGGCTATAATTCCTTGACTCCTAATTTGTGTGTTTTGTTCAATTCCCTCATTTTCTTCATTAATCACTGGCTCTGTTTGAAAGAGATTTCAAGTATCATTGATCAGAACAGGGAAACCTGAACAGCAATTGGTAATAGGAATGAAGTCTGTACTGAGAAGAAACTTGTATGTACTTCCTAGAATTCTCTGCATATCTGTGCAGTTGCCACCCAGATAAACCCTGGTAAGCCCAATATGCAACTGAGAACATGTTAACAGGTAAGTGCAATGAAAGTCCTTGATGCTCCACACAAGACTTCAGAGGGCCATGAGGAAGAAAGGGGTCATGCATAAGTAAGAATGAAATAGCATAGACCCTCAAGGGAAAGTGCTGCCATCATGGACAAGTGGTCAGGAAAACAGAAACCACAAAAATAACTGCAATTACAAACACCGTTAAAATTTAGGGGAATTTTATCACTCTGTTAATCTTTACATCAGATAGTGAATTAATGACATCAATTAATCCATCAGTTTTAAACCATGCTTACATTTTCAGTTAACCAGGAAAGATACTATTTAAATTTTTGGTTACATAAATTTTATTAAAAATGGTAACTTACTAGGCATAGTGGCACATGATTTTAATCCCAATACCTAGAAGGTAGCTCTCTTTGAGTTCAAAGCCAGCATGTTCCACAAATTTGAGTTCCAGGCTAGCCTGAACTACATGGCAAATTCTAGACTAGCCTGGGACAAGGAGCAAGACCATCTCAAACAAAACAACAAAAAAACCCTTACATTTAGTCAAATAAAATACATTTCATAAACTCCTAATATTTCTAAAACTAACTTCTATGAACATAGTGTAATTTACCTATTATTGGTAGTCGATCTTGGTCGAGTCTTATTCTTGCAAAACCATCCTAAAACAAAAACATGGTTTGAAACTAACACCAAAATCTACTGCATGAAAAGTTAGAAAGCTATACTTCAGACAGCCAAAATGTACCCTAACTCACAGACAAGACTTTACTCACATTTTTCTTCACAAATGAGTATTGCTCCAGCTTCCAATCAACTCTTACTGGACACAGATTCCATATTGACTTTATTAATGTTACTATTATTACTACATTTTTTCTTTTGGGGAATGGAGTGGTACTAGGGAGCACATATGGAAGTCAGAGAACAACTTGTGAAATTGTCTCATTCCACCATGTGGGTCCTAGGGATCAAACTCAGGTCAGATTTGGCAAGAGCTTTTACCTACTGTGCCAACTCATTAGCCCTAAATGCTGAGAAACTCGTAAGAACAATCATCTTGTTCTTAACCCATTTATGCATATTCTATCATATACCTTGCACATTTTATTACACATAATTCTATCATTTGGACCACTGGCAAACATGCCTTTGTTGTTTAAAAAAAGTACTTGGGTAAACATAAGATTTTGTCTAAATTTAAGGAATCCAAATTAATCTTACATGTTTAGGAATGCAACATGACTAAGACTCAGTCTTAATTCAAGTATCTATGGTACATTGATAGGGTTTTGACTATGTTTTGAAAATTTTCACATTTAATGAGCTACACAACTATTATAAAGCCCTCTCATAGACCCTTTCTCCATATTCACCAGCTATTTAGCCACATTTACTTTATCACTTCCTTTCTAATTATTATTACATGAGAGAGAGGTGAGGGTGACAGTCAGGACTGTCCCCTGCTCCTGCTTCTTCAGTGTCTGTGTCTTAAGAATAAGCTTATTCTTAAAAAGCATGAAAACTTCAGGAAATGTACTACATTGTAATAGGCAATTTCATATAGCTTTACCATTATACTTGGAACTAGAAGTAGTTCAAATTTGGAAGAATTTGAGACTATTTGCATAGATTCAAGACTATTTGCATAGATTCAATGCAGTATCTTAGAGATGGGACCTAATCTAAACACGAAATTCATTTATGCTCCATATAAACCTTACACTGCCGGAAGCTAACTTAATATATTATTTTTAATGGGCCTGCTTTTCAGTTGTGACCAATCATTTGCAGTAATTATAAAATTTTCCAATTATGTTATCATGTTTCAAGTTTTGGAGCATTGCAGATTGGTAATGTTCACCTTGTGATTTTAAAAAAAGGCAGGCCATAAATTTTATTTTACCTAATATACCATTTAATGTTCTGCTATAATAGACAAATACCTTTAACAGCTGTGCATCATTTTTAAAACATATAAAAGATGTTAAGAGAACTCTAAAACCTTACCCGTATAATGAAGGAAACATGAAAGATGTTCTCCACTGTACGGGGGAAAGAATGTGGATCAACCACAAAATCAAAAAAGGACATTGGAGTATCAGCTATAGAAAAAAAGAAAAAAAAATCTTCAAAACACAAAAAATTATTTTTGTTTCACAAGGTCTATGCCCTAACAATCACCAGAGACAAAAGAAGGAACACACAAGCCTCCCACTGTGGGGAGTAAACTCTAGTGAAGGTCAGTTTAGCTTTTCTAATAAAACAGAGATGCTCACTGACCTGGCTGCCTTCCAAAGAACCATCCTCAGGAATAATGGCCCAAACATACCGAGTTACACAAAGATTTTCACCTCAGCAGTTTTTACAACAGGAAAATGCAACAAAGAGCCTTTCCCATGATATGGATTACTAACTCTATTATCAAGCCATACCATGGGAAACCCTGAAAATAAGAGAAAGTTGTATGATGTACAAGGACTACAAGAATAAGTCATAGAGCAGAAGTGTGCCTTATGATTAGCTTGGAAAAAGGAAAGGAAAATGAAAGTAACACCCAAACCAAAAAATAACATATTTACATGGTAGAAATGGAAAACACTATGAAAACAGGCATCTCATGTTTGACAAGTGACCCTTATGGAAAAAGGAGGGAGATAAATGATGCTTTTACTTTACTGGGGCTGGAGACATGGCTCAGGGGTTAAGAACACCGGCTGCTCTTGCAGAGGGCCTGGATTTAGTTCCAGCACCCATTAAGAAGCAGTTTCCAGGTCCAGAGGATCTGCCACACTCTCTTCTGGTCTCTGAGGGTACACATGCAACTGGTGTACTTAACATGCAGGCAAACACTCACATTCATAAATCTGTCTAAAAAATATTTAGGGCCTAGAAAGATGGCTTAGCAGTTAAGAGTTAAGAGTCACTGTTGCTCTTCCAGAGGACCAGGGTTGGATTCCCAACATTCACGTGGCTGCTCACAACTGCCTATAATGCCAATTCTAGAAGACCCAGTACCCTATAGCCTCCATAGGCACTAGGCATATATGTTGCATACAGACATATAGGCAGGCAAAAGACCCAATACATAAAATAAAATAATAAATCTTTTTTAAAAGAGTGGTTAAAAAAAAAAGATAAGTTACTTTATCCTCATGTGAATATTAAGGGGGTGAAGATTCAGTAAATTCGTAAGACAAAAAAGAATCAAAATGAGATAGGTATTGTATCCTAATGTCTGTAATTCCAGCACTTAGGAGGCTAAATCAGGGAGAATGCCATGAGTTTGAGGCCAGACTATACTGAGCTCCAGGCCAACATGGACAATAAACTACTTTAAAAGAAAAGAGGGGAAATAACTCAAAATATAGATATGCAACTTTTAACCTTGCAGAAAGTGGTACACCTGATAAATGGCTGCACCTTTGGTATCATACTTACGGTCTTCTCTAAAGTATGTCTGCAATAATCCCAAGATCCTTTCTACTTCTTTTTCAGTTGCTTCTTGATGAGATTCTTCCATGCATTTCAACTGGAAAAGAAAGCCATCAACACTGACTCACCCTCACGTGTCAGTCATTAACTTTTCCTTCTCTTTGCACATCCAAACTTCAAAGTTTCTCTTAGGCTTGCTAGCTTTTAAGTTTACATGTCTTAAAATTTAAAGAAAGTTTTCCCACGTCAGTAATATTCTTATATTCTTATTAGTAGAAGTGTAATGTTTCCAAACTGTTAGCTCAACTGCCTTTAGATTAAGCATTAAGCCACATGCCAGGCAGTAGTGGCACACACCTTTAATACCAGCACTTGGGAGGCAGAGGCAGGTGGATCTCTGTGAGTTCAAGGCCAGCCTGGTCTACAGAGTGAGTGCCAGGATAGGCGCCAAGGCTACACAGAGAAACCCTGTCTTGATTTAAAAAAAAAAAAAAAGTCACAACATTTACTTTAAAACTAGACTTGATCTTGCCCTACAAGGGTCCCCACAGGGATCACTTGCCAATATGAAGACATTTTTGGTTATAGCTGGGTGAGCAGTGCTATTAGCAGCTAGGCAGAAGAATGCAAGAATTCTAAACAACTTACAATGTCCAGGACAAATCCCTCATGATAAAAATTACCTTGCCCTAAATACTAAGAGTCAGAAACTCTGGCTTGGGAGAACTGATTAAAAACCTCAGAAAAACGAGTTAATGTGGTCAATCCAGCAAAATGTTGAGATATTTAAATAGAATATTTAAATGACTAGAACCTGACTCTAGATCCTAACACTTATTTATTTGCAACTTTTCTTTTTTAATGGAATCAGAGTGTTAAACTATGTAGATCTGGCTGGCCTGGCCTACAACTTGCTATGTAAATCAAGTTGGCCTCCAACTCCGAGAGCCCCACCACACCCAAGTGCGTGTATATTAAGTATAGGTTAGTCTAAAAAGCAGTATTTGAAAAACAAACCTGAGCAGGCATTGCCCTCTGCTCTTCTATCATTCGAGGTTGTCTCGGGCGATCAGTTCGTGGCTTTGGTACAGGGAATTCTCCATATATCGAACCCAACCTAATGAAAAATATGCTTTCATATCTTTAATGTTTCCTTTATAAACACACTCTTTATAAACACTAACTAAAAGCAGTTGGTGTAGTATAGCCAAATCCAGAGCAGGCATCAGTGATGAGATTCAGGTTGTGACATCTTTTTGGCTCCATTTTGTATTTTTACAAGAACTCCTTAAGCTTTGTCAATCAGATAGCCTCTCTCACACTTTCCTGGTGCTCTGGACTACAGCAAGCCACTGAATGTATCTGTGGACTCTTCTAAACTAGCCTCTCACCTGTCACACAAAGGCAACTTTTAAGATCAGAACGATAAGCACATGGGTCTAGGTATGTCAGGGTAGCAGGTCATAGCTAAGGACTACTAACCACACCCATGATGATAAGGTTCTTTTCTTTTAAGGCTCTATTCTCAAAAAAAAAAAAAAAAAAAAAAAAATCCAAGAAACCAACAATAAAAACTAACCCTAATACATACAGCCTTAAGCTGCAGTTAATACATATTACTGTGTAGAGTTCAAGGCCCCTAGAATCTAGTTGCATTTGCTCATTATACTTGAGATTAAAATAGATAGTATAGGTGGAACAAGATCAATCTGCACTTCATCTCAGCTCCTTTAGTATACTGTCATGAGAGCCTTTTTGACAGAAATAGCTACCCAAACACAGAAGAGCTCTTGTTGGGAAAACTGGAAAAGTTACTGGACTCATCCAGTCCATTGGGAACAGTAGGTAAGCAAAGTTCACCAGAAAGATGGGTGAAAGGACATCAGAGGGGGAGGGAACACAAGGATGGGGACAGAGTTGTGATCACTTCATGTGGCTAGAAATGGAGCTGGTCTTTCCCTTTAGATGCCAAGACTTAAGACAGAGATTAGCACTGAACAAAAAAACAAAACAAAAAACAAAAAACAAAAAACAAAAAAACAAAAAAACAAAAAAAAAAAACCAGACTTGGATTTTATCACATAATTAAGGAAAGTGTGGTGTTTACAGTTTACACTATAGTTCTGGGCATCTGAGCTGCCAGAAGGCATGTTATAGATGCCTAGGCCAGGACATAGCCCTGCTACAACCCAAGTTCTAAAGCATTCTAACACTGACTCTACCAATCTCAGGCTTAAAAGGAATCAAGACAGTAGCCTGGAGCTATAGGAAGAAAGGACTAGAACATACTGGACAGTTGCCCCAGGGAAAGCACCTATCAGGAAGAAGCAGCAAGAGCCATCCCTGGTTTTGTCACAGAACTGGAACTAGATTAGACAACTTCATTTCTTCTTAAGTAAGACAATGAGCTGGGCAAGTGAGTGATCATGCACAGGATGCTATAATAAATGGCTCCTGACGTAAACTGCCATAATCTCAAGATACTCTCATTCATGATAACATTCAGGGGTAATAAACAGAATCAGAAACTCACTACAGACCCCATATCTCTGAGCTAGGAAGCAAACAAGCAGAGAGAGCCCCTTGGTAGGGTCCTGCTGCACAGCCTCCCTGCTAAGGGAGGACAGAGACCTGTTGACTCCAGTTATGTCCACATTTACTGACATCTGTTCAAGTTTGGACAGCCTCTGAACAACGGCTCCATGACTGACCTTTACTATTTAACAATCTTTGTCCCTACAACAAAAAACAATTTATGGTTTACAAATGGTTGGTTTGTTGGATTTTGAAAATAATCTTACAGGAAGTGGAATGTGTGGGTTTTATTAAAGGTGTTTTCTGCTGTTTTGCCTGATATTTTCCAGGAGTCATAGACAATTAATTCAATATCAGTTCTGTCTTCATCACGGGTGAATTCTTCAGCTTCTAGGGGATTTACACCCATATGTGTCAGCTACAGGAAAAAAAAAAAAGAAAAATCAGTGAAAGTACAGGTAACCATTCACCAAACTCAATATTTAAGAGGCCAGAAGGAGAAGCCTCTTAATGCTAGCTCAACTTCTTATTGCAAAGATAACTTTATATATAAATTCCTATTCAAAAATATTCCTCAATATACTTAGAACATTTGATGAAAACAATGAGATTAGCTTAACAGTTCTCCACCAGGATGATTTGCCCCTAAGGGGTCTTTTGGCAACATAAAACATTTTTGACAGTCAGCAACTGACATGCTCTGGCAGATTGCAGGTATACATCACGAAAACTGTCCTACAATGCACAAAGCATTCAATACAGTGATGTGCCCAATCCAAATGTCACATGTGCTGAGGCCAAGAAACCCTGTTCCTTTCCACCCCAGCCTAAGGGGCTGGAGAATGGCAGGCATTAAACTCATAGGGTCTACAGGAGCAGAAGCAGCTCCATCAGGAGTAAAACTATACTAGCAGGGAAACTGACGACCCCCCAAACGAAGCACTCCAGTATGGATCCCGAAGCTTAGCTGGCTCTCAGATCACAGTGACTGGCCATCTTCCTAGAATGGATCTTAGTATATATATCCAGAGAGCAGTAACACATAAGAAAAGACTTCTAACAGTCTCTTCCTGAGGAGACTTGGCAGGGAGTCAAACAATTCTCTTGTCTCTATTTTACCGAAGTGTATTATTACAGCCAGGTGTAAGTGGGTATTATATCACATTTGTTTCTTAGCAAAGAACATGTTTGTTAAATCAGACTGTAATATGCCTAAAAGTTCTTAACTTAAAGAAATAGTAGTATACATAAACAATAATTAGAAAGCCCTCAAAGCAACCAGACTTTGAAGGGCACAACAGCATCAAGGCCCTGATCAGAGATGGCAACTAGTTCTCCTCCATTCTCTTGCCATCCAGTCCAAAGGGCCTTACTATGTAGCCCTGGCTGGCCTGGAACTAGATGTGAGGCCGGATGGAACTCTACCAAAGGAGTTCTGGGACTAAAGGCATGAGCCATCACACCCATCCTTTTCCTTAGTGTCTTATTTGCAATGTTATAAATGGAAAGGCTTCCCCAACCAGAGGGCTTTAACTTATTGTGATGTTATTTAATGATTAAAGCATAACCCAATTTATGCTTTTATTTTTAAAAGACTTATCATGTGCACACTTGTCAGCATTTCCAAAATACATTGTACTTCACAATATTTATTTTAAGAAAACATTAAGACTTATTGGGAGTCTGGAGAGCTGACTCGGTGGTTAAGAGCACTGGCTACTCTTCCACAGGTCCTAAGTTCTACTCCCAGCAACCACATGGTGGCTCACGCCATCTGTAATGAGATCTGTTGCCTTCTTTTGGCCCGAAGTCACTGCAGTCATACACAGAGGCACAAATAAATCTTAAAAATAAATAAATCTTAAAAAAAAAAAAAAAACCTTATTGGGCAATAAACTGAAAACCTTATGCATGCTTGGCAAGTGCTCTACTATTGAACTATACTTTCATGCCCCCTTTTCTGAAAATTTTAAGAGAGGGCTTCTCTTATAACTCAGGCTTGCTTTATTTCTGCCTCGGGTTCCTAAGTAGCTGGAATTACAGGTATATCCTTGCACACACAACTTAAGTCATTCTAATAACCACTTAAGCATAAAATCACTGGCCAAAATTCAGTGTTTAGCTGGGTGTGTTAGCACATGTCTTTAATCCCAGTACTCAGAAGGTAGAGATCTCTGTGAGTTCCAGATAGAGATCCCATCACAAAAACAAAACAGTGACTCTATTCTTTTTCTTTTTTCTTTTTGGACACATCCATCAGAAAAGTTTTATTGCAGTTACCAATTATTCAAGCTTATCAAGAGGCAAAGGTGGGTAAATCACAAACTAAGCACAAATCCACCATCATATTTGTATGGTTCTAAAATCTTTTCCAAGACAGATTATGTCCACACAGCAAGGCTGAACTCATCTCTAGCCTCCATCTATCCCAAGCTTCCTCTGCAGTGTGAGCCTAGGGCAGATGACCTCAAATGACCTAGCAGGAAGTGACTGAGGAAATGGTCATTCATAAACAACCAGAGTCTTGGAAGAAATAGCTAAGAGGTTTCAAGATGCTCAGTGCTCTTAATCTGCTAATTTCCTAAAATCTCCTTGGAGGACTCTGAGATCAAAAAAAAAAAAAAAAAAAAAAAAAAAAAAGTGGGGGGAAGAGAGGGGAAGAAACAAGGTTAAAAAAATCTGCAAACTGATGTAAGCAAGCAGATAATTGCATAATACATTTTTAAGAAGCATTTAATTAAAATTCAGTAACTTTGAACTTACTAGAGTTTCAACGTATCTTAACATATCAAATGAGCTTAGGTCAGAGCGCAGCTGTTTGGCTTTCTCTTTGCCCAAGTCTGAAGCCAGAACAAGAAACTGGGCATCTAGAACTGCTTCTCTTGCTCTTGATACTGTAGAGCAAGAAATACATGTTAAGAAACACACAAAAACCACAGATATTTCTCCAAATCTTAACCATAGCTGAACAGTCTTCCTTAAAGCTTACTCTCTGGTTTTCATATTCCTGCTCACTGAACCAGACTTAATTTTTTTTCTTTTAGATTTAGTTTTGTGTATGAGTGTTTTGCCTGTGAAGCCTGTGTGAACCTGATGCCCATGGAGATCAGAAGTGGTCAGTCAACATATCCCCTGGAACTGGAGTTTCGGATAGTTATGAGCCAACATGTGGGTACTAGGAATCAAACCCAGGTCTTCTGCAAGAGCAGCCAAGTACTTTTAACTGCTGAGGCATTTCTCCAGCCCCCACTGAGCCACAATCTCTTAGTACTCCACTATAACAAAACCTTCTGTCCTGTATAACACTTCTTTTTTTTTTGGTTTTTTGAGACAGGGTTTCAATGAGTAGCTGTGGCTGTCCTGGAACTGGCTCTTCTGTAGGGTCAGAATCAGAGATGTGCCAGCCTTTGTCAGGATTCAAGGTGTGCACCACTATCACACACCACCACCACCACCTGGCAACTAACATATTCTAAATACCACCCTCACCTGAACTGATGAAACTCGAATGGAATGTTCACTACAGATAGGAAGAGATATGTAGTCTACAGAGGTGAAAAATGTTCAACGTAGCAGAGCTAAGGGTGCTGGGGTTAACAGGCCCCATCCTACAGGTCCCAGAAAAGCTGAAATAGTAGTCTGGGAAAACTCTAATATAGGCCGAGACAAACCAAGCCTGACACATTCAAACAGAAATGCCTGTGTCCAGCATGTCCTCATTGAGGCATTGAGATCCTGGATAATCCTCACAAAAATAGCAAACATGCAGCCAGGGAATTTGCTGACTCTGGCTTCCGTTCTTATCCATCACTTTTTGTCACAGAAGGAAAGATTCTAATCATGCCAAGAGTCACTACAAGGTCAGGCAGTGGGATCACACACCTTTAGTCCTAGCACTCCTGAGACAGAGGCAGGAGGATCTCTGTGAGTTCAAGGCTAGTATACTTCTACAGAGCAAGTTACAGGACAGCCAAGGTTATACAGTGAAACGTTTGTCTTGAAAAACCAGTTTGTTTTGAAAAACCAAAAGTAAATAATAGTCACTGCAGAAGTAACAGTGAAAGGGGAAGCAGATGCTGGTTGCTGAGATCTGGTCTATCTATACACCCCTTGTCCAACAACCCCATGGGCCACCACAAGAGAAGAGCAAATATTCTGTCTAGATGACAGCAAGTTCCCTAAAAAATTAAAACAGGTATAACACCACCCATGGATGCCAGGCAAAGAAACCCTGGAGGCCCAGAAGAGTGAATAATTTTGTCTTCTGCTATAAACATGGCGGATGTTTGTGTGTGTGTGTGTGTGTGTGTGTGTGTGTGTAATGTGGATGAAGTCAGTAAGATACACAGCAGACAGCAGGGGAGTAGATAAGCCATTACCATGAGGGGACTGTGGGTCAAGGCCAGGAATGGAGAAAAAGCCTTCGAGTAAAGAAGAAATCTACTCCAGATAGACGAGGAACCCAGTACTTCAACTTCTGGAGGTGATTTAGTGTATATGGTAGACCAAGAATGGGAACTGTAAGGAGGCAATGGCCAGAGCAATAAAGGAGGCACCAAACACTGAGACAACCCTGAAACATCCATACACACTAGCCAGCTAGAAGTAAATAGCCCTCAAGAACATCAAGAGTCATGGTTAGCAGGGAACAAGACAATTATGTTTACCACTGCAGTGGCTCCTTCCTGTTTCCAAAGCAGTGAGAGTGGCCAGAAGAAGAGGACATGGTCTGTGTGTGTCTAGCCTGGTACTCACATCAGGGAATACCACCACCCCCATCACTGGACGATGCCAAAGCAGTTGCTATTACAATCACTGCTGCTACTTTTAATTCAAACCAAGACTTCAGTTTAAAAGACCACGATCTCAGGACTGGAGGGGGAGACTCACCACCTAACCCTGAGTACTGCTATTCCACAGCCCTGAGCTTCGTTCCCAACACTGGTGTCAGGAAACTCACAATCCCCTTGTAATTCCAGCTCCAGAGACCATCTGATGCCCTCTCTGACCACCACAGATAATGCATGCACTCATGTGCACAAAACCTCTTATACATGTAATTTAAAACAAACAAACCCCAAAACTCCAACACCCTAAAGTGCACGTTCCTCCCCACTCACTGCCTCACACAGTGAGTACACTTGTAGACCTGGCCACCTCCACTAGGTGGTGGATGAATAGGTGGATAAACATCGAAGAGAGTGGAGATTACAAGGACAGGAAAAGAGACAGGATGTCTGAAGCTAGCTGCATTCTTCCCTAACTCATCTAATGAAACTCACATGTAAAGCTCTCAATTTGGATTAGCAAAAGAATCATGGCAAGAGCCTTCCTTTGTTTTTGTTTTTTGGGACAGGGTTTCTCTGTAGCCCTAGCTGTCCTGGAACTGGCTCTGCAGACCAGGCTGGCCTTGAACTCAAGAGATCCAGCTGTCTCTGCCTCCTGAGTGGCTTCATGAAAAAGGCTTCTTAAAACAGATTGTAGCCGGGCAGTGGTGGCAGCACACTCGAGGCAGAGGTAGGTGGATCTCTGTGAGCTGGAAACCAGCCTGGTCTACAAGAGCTAGTTCCAGGACAGCCTCCAAAGCCACAGAGGAACCCTGTCTCGAAAAACAAAACAAACAACAACAGAGATTGTATGACTCCTCCCCAACTCCCAGAAATGCATGAAGAACCCTTGCATATATGCTGAGCCCAATGGTAAGTGCACAGTGGAAGTAATATTGTTGCTAAAAATGGAAACGGTTCTGGGCCTGTTAAGTGTACTTACTAGTAAAGGGGAAATATGGAATGACAATAATTTGCTTCTATAAAAGTAATCCAATGACAACATATTTAAAAAATCAATTACCTTCGTTAAACAGAGTGTTGGCCTCCTCAAGGACCTCTGTTAATTTGTCACCGGCATTCAGTATGTCCTCCCGGTTTTCTATTTAAAAGAATAAAAACTTAGGGAATTGTGCTCATTCTTCACTAATAAGTAGCTGACAGTTGTCACAGTAATGAAGCCAAGTCCCACTCCTACTTCCTGGGTAATTATTTAAAATGTCTTATCTTTCTAACCAAGTTGTACACAATGCTACTGCGTTCACAAGGCCAGCGGACAGCCTTAAGTGTCTTTCCCTCAGCTCACCATCACCTTTGCCATTTCAGATAGGATCTCACTAACCTGGAACTAGCCAAGTAAACTAGGCAGGCTGACCATTGGAACCCAGGGACACCGCTTACCCAGAGCCGAAGATACAAGTTTGCACCACTAGCTCGACATTTTTAGGCGGGTTCTGGGGGGCATCACCCTTGCCATACCCCCAGCCCCTACAACTTGAACTTTTAACAGGAAAGACTTGCTCCTTGTGACCTTAATCCAACGGGCCAACTCCAGTGCTCCCCTATACAAGGGTTGGATTAAGAAGCGGTTGTCAAACTTAGCAAGCAACAGGGTCACATGGAGAGCCTACCCAGCATTTCTTAAACAGTGCATCCGAAATGGGGAGGAAACGTGTATTTTAACAATCCCGAGGGATGCTGCAGCTCGGGTGCCCATGCTGGATTCAACAAAAAGCACCTGGTGCTTATGTTACTTGTCTTCCCTATTGGCTGGCTGAGCTCAAGCAAGTCACCACCAGATCCGACCTCCCGCTTTTCCAGCCAGCAGCAGAGCACCGGCGCGCCTGCCGCCAAGGTCGCATAGGGTGCACTGAGTAAACAAACGAAGGCATCCGGCCACGAGCCCGCGACGACGGGCCAGCGCCCGCACCTCCCGCCACCCTCCCCAGTCACGGAACGCCGCCGGCCGGCGCAACCCCAACGCGCCACCTTACGTTGGACGGAGTTGATGAGAGCGCGGTACTGATGGCGGATCTGGCGGCACAGGCCCTGGTCGTACTCGGCCTCCAAGCAGGCCGGGTCCATCAGCTCATCCCCGGAATCAGACGGCTCGGTGTCCTCCAAGCTCGGGCGCTCCGCTGCTTCCCTGCGATCCGGCGCGGCGCCGCGGCGGGCCAGTGGGGACCGAGAGCGGGAACGGGAGCGCGTGCGATCCCGGTGCGGGTCGCGACCCCGGCCCCGGCCCTCAGACCGGCGGCCGCTACTATCTCCAGACATAGCGCCAATTCGCCTTGCAACTTCGGAGCGGCGGAAGTTCGCGCCAGAAACTGAAACCCCCTGCTGGGCTCGAGCGCCGGCCCCTGGCGCAACTCAGTTCCCAGGCCAGCCCGAGAGCTCACAGCGACGCCTGTGGCGGGAGGTCGGCGAGGGCTGGCTGTGTAAGTGCCTGTCACCAGCTCTCTTTTAAGTTGCCCTGACGTTGCCGTCGCTATCACCATTTACTCCACAGTACAAGCAAGAAACTTAGGACCTTGACTCCCTGATCCCAGTGCCCACCCCACTTAGCCAGGCATTTTCCCAGAGTTTCTTTGGTTCTGCTGGCCTTGGGGAAAGCACAACAGCAGAGTTCCTTGACTATCTGTCTCAAAGTAAACTGTTAACCATCCTTCTAAATATCTGCATCACAGTGACATGTTCACAGCTGTTTCACCAACTACAAATACCCTATAACAGGTCTGAGAAAAATAATTATATTCAATGTGGATTCGAAGATATAGGTATTCATATCACTCCACGTAATTGTATGTGCAGGCACTGTGCATAGGTACATACGCATAAGTGCGCATTTGCAAGTGAAGGCCAAAGGTTGGCGTCAGGTGTCTTCCTCTATCACTCTACACGTACTTTTAGACTTGGTTTATGTGTATAAGTGCTTTATTTTCATGCATGTCAAGTACCAAATGCATTCAGTGTCCTCATGTCAGAATAGGACATCAAGACCTCCTCTGGAGTTAAGGAGGTTGTTGGCTGCCCTGAGGATGGTGTCAATGGAACCCTAGTCTTCTACAAGAGCAACAAGTGCTCTTAACCTCTGAACCTGGAAGACCCGCAGAGCTTGGACCCTCAGCTCTGACTCAGGAAAGGCGACACCCCAAATCACTCATGAGAAGCTGTCTTAATGCAACAACATGAGATCTTTTATATTCCAAGTGCACTGGGATCTACAGTCATCCGCCACACAGGGGTAGAGGACTGAGGACCCCGAGTACAGAATTGAGACAGCTTTTATAGGGTTACAACAAAGCCTGCTCATTGTAAACCAACTATCTCATAGCTTCAAGAGCCCTCGAGGTGCGGGCCAACCAATTTTAAATCATCCAAGCTGGCACTCTAAAGACCAATCAGTTTTCTATAACCCCAGAGGTCTGCATTTGCTCGGGCTCTTAGGTGGGGTGACAAATGGCAGTTAGGTTAGGTCACTGGGGCAGGGGTTTCACAAGCAGTTTACAAAGTCAGATAAGCAGCAAGGAGTGTGACGTTTCACCTATTTACTGGCTAAGGACAGGGTCTGGAATTTAAGGTACTTAGTATTTTTAAACTTTTAGCTTCCTGGGGTTATTGGAGAGTTAGGTTGTATTTTTTCATCCTTACAAACCATCTCTCCAGCCCCACTCTTCACAGAGTTTACCATAGGTATCTCTAACTTGTCATCATTCTGACAAGACCTAGCTAGCCAGAAAGTCCTTGTCATAGAATATTATTTTAAGATGTGTTACATTTTTTTGCATTCTTTTATGCTGCATTAATTTAACTCTGTGACACTGTTTTACTCTGCCTGTCTAAAACACCTGATTTGTCTAATAAAGAGCTGACCAGCCAATAGTGGGGCAGGAGAAAGAATAGGAGGGATTGGAAGGCAGAGAGAATAAATAGGAAAAAGGGAGAAGAAATCTAGAGATAAAGGAGCTAGAAAAGAAGGGGCCAGCCATTGACCTACACAGCCAGCCACAGAAAGTAAGATTAAAAAGCTGGCTAGAAACAAGCCAAACTAAGGCTGGGCATTTATAAGAAAGAAGTCTCTGTGTAGGTCAGGCAGTGGTGTGCTCAATTTTTATTCCAGCACTTAAGAAACAGAGACAGGTAGATCTCTGTGAGTTCAAGGACAGCCTGGTCTACAGAATGAGTTTCAGAATAGCTAGGGCTGTTACACAAAGAAACCCTGTCTCAAAAAACAAAAATTTCTCTCCTCTCTCCTCCCTCCCTCCCTCCCTCCCTCCCTCCCTCCCTCCCTCCCTCCCTCCCTCATTCCCTCCCTCCCTCCCACCCTGTCTCCCTGGTTTATTGGAAGCTGGATGGTGGGCCCCTAAAGAACAAAAGGAATTGTCCTGCCTCCACCTTCCATTGTACTAGGATTATAGGTCCATACTACCAAGTATCAGTTTTTAAGCCTCCTTAGGGATCCTCTCCCCCTCCCCCTCTCTTTCCCTCTCAACAAAGGGTTTCCAGCAGCTCAGGCAGGTCTCAAGATGAAGATCATGAAGATCCTGACTACCTCCCAAGGGCTGAGTGGACTTTGAAACCAAGATCCTAAACCTAGTGTGCTCATTGAGAGGGACAGGCAAATATCCCAACAGGCCCCTAATAACCGAGTTAAAAACTAGGCCTCAGTTCCTGCACTTACTAGGCTGGGCCAACTCCCCCCTACCCCCACAGGTGATAACCAAATAAGGACAAATCCTGGGACTGGTCCAGACTTGCCCAAGAATGGAAAAGCTGTAGCCTTAGCCCACCCCTGCTAGCCCTAACCAATTAGAAATGTCCTAATATGATTGCCACTTGCAAAAGCCAATCCTAAGTAGAATGATCACACTGCTTTTAAAAGCCCTGTAGCTATGCTTAAAAGGAGCTTACACATCCCTCTGGGTTTGTTGCCATTTTGCACAGGTATGCAAGTCCACATGCATGTGTCATAATAAACGCTCTTGCTGATTACATCATGACTGGTGGTATTTTGGGGACTTCTCAAGGACCCTAACACTCATTGCTACTGAAATATAATTGTTTCGAGAGCCTCCAAAGAAAAAGACCTAGGGAATTATGCATAAACACCCTTACATTTTTATAAATACATGTGTGTATATTTTATGGTGCTAGGTTAATTTAAAACACAAATCTGCATTGGAGTCAGGAGGATTGAGGGAGGAGGTGAATGTAATTGATAAAACCCATTATTCTCTCTATTAATATAGACTAGTGAGAAGTAAAACTTGGAGCTGGAAAAATGGCTCAGCAATTAAGAGCACTTACTGCTCTTACAGAGGACCTGGGTTCAATTCTGTGCCTCTATATAGTGGCTCACAGCTGCCTATAGCTCCAGTTCTAGAAGATTCAACACCCTCTTTGCTTTCCTGCACATTAATGATGCACATAATAAATGTTTTTTAAGAAATAAAATTCAAGCTTATAGCAATGTCTCTGTTTCCAATCCAGTACTCCAGGTGGGGTTTCTCATTCTATAATGATGGATTTTTATGTCATTTATTTATATGGCAACTTGGATAAGAGATGCCCAGAATGTTGGCAGAAACATTATTTGTAGATGAGTCTATGATAGTTTTCAGGTTAGTAATGTAAGACCCTCAGAATAAGAAGTCTCCCCGTTTCGATCAGTACCCCCAAGAATTCAATGTCCAGTCCAGTTGATGCAACATGCAAGAGGCTTTAATGAATGGGAAACGTTTGCGCACGCAGGCTAGAGAAGCAACATTTTCTGGGTGCGGGTACTTTTAAAGGAAAAAACCACAAGCTTAGGGTGGGGCTGTGACCCCCTGTCCTTGAGTATATGACCAGAGTCATGGGTTCTCCCCTTGAGGCCAGATGGTCTCACTGTTCGGGTCAGCAAACCTCAGGGCCTCAGGGTGTGCTAATTAATCTTGTCTGGACAAACTGGAGTTGCAGCTATCTCTTTGTTTCTTAAGGACCCTATTTACCTGCTGATACACTGACAGGAGGGGCAGTGTGAATTCTTGGTATCCAGCTATCTTAGGGCCTTGTGAGGGGAAGTTGTGGGTGGTTAGCAAATTCCAGGGAACTGATAGTGGCCTGGGTTAGCTTTCCAGGTCAGACTGCCCTTCATTTTAAGTGGGGGGTTTCCTTAACTTTACTTTTGGTCTTTCAGTAAAGAAGGCCTGCCCTCAGAAACGTGGGTGGGGGCCATCTGATGAGGGCCTGATCAAATGGAACAAAAAGGCAGAAACAAAGAAAACTTCCTCTCTCTTTCCTTGATCAGGGACATCTATTTCTGCTCTCAGACATGGTTCTAGGTCATAGACCTACACTGTCCTGACCTCCTTATCACCCATTTCTCTCTTATGCCTTTTGACCTTGGACTAGGAAATACACCATCAGCTTCCCTGGTTCATTGGCTTGCAGTCACAGACTAAATTCATTCTCCAGATCACGTTGAGGGGTTTTTTGGCTTCCCTGACTGGATGAGGCAAGGCATATAACATCTCCTCATTCATACCTATGCAAATGTCTTGGCTCTGGGTCCCTAGAGAGCTCTGACACATCCTCTTTTTATATTTATAAATTCCTTCTCAACAGTGAGAAGTCTGGTTCCTATTATCATCTGTATAGTTCCTTATTTATCTAATCCTCCTGTTTGTAGCAATCTCTGCTGTGCAGGGCTCTTGGCCTTTCATATTTATTTGCAGTTGCTGATGAATCACTTAGCTTTTGTTCTCTTTCCTTAAAGTGCTAATCAAGCTTGGCAATAGTCTTGTGATCACAATTTTTTACACCTCTGACATCTGAGACATCTCAGCTAACACATTTCCTTCCCAAAGTACCGCTTAAGCTACCACTGTGAAAGCATTTAACATTGCATTGTTATCTTGCACTAAAGACAATTCAGATAGTGTCCAGGTGGCTAATAGTCTAGCTCCAAAATCTCACCTATGTCTGTGTTGAGGAGCCCACTCCAAGGTGCTGCCAGAAGCACACCATAACACAGACCAGAAAGCGGGTTTGTTGGGCAGTGCTTAGCACAGGAGGGAAAGGAGCAGGACCAGGCAGAAGAAGCTGCTCGCAGAGGGACCACCAGCTGAGAACACTCACTATACCTGGGAGTATAAATTCTTTCAGACCTGAACTTGCCACAGGTTCCACCACAACACCCTAAGGCTGTTTTGTGACCACAGAAGAGTCGCCTGCCCTTCTTCTGCAGGTGGCTTCTCAAATTTCACTGAAGAATGTTTTTCTTGCTGGGTTCCTCTGAGTGTAGGTTTTCTGTTGTTTTGTTTTTGTTTTTGTGTGGAGAAAGTAATCAGTCTATTCAATGATTATATTTTCTTACGATGTTGTTTTCTTATACAGTTGCTGATTCCTTTTATTGCACTGTTTCAATCAACATAGTGTCAAGTTTTCTCCATCCATTTCCCTCTGCTCCTGAAACCCTTATTTGTGTTTGGAGATCTGCATCCCAGGGTCTCCCAGCCTTCTTACCTCAGCTTGAATGTCACTCCAGTCTCAGGGCACAACTGTCACCATTGGGCCTCCCTTTAACAATGTCCTCTGTGAAGGTTATCCTTTTCAGGTTCTGTGTTTGATTAATTCCCTGACTTTTCTGGGGTGCTTTTTTTTTTTTTTTTTTTTTTTTTAATAGCTATAAAGAAGGCCAGATTGGTGATGATGGAAGTGGTGATGGTGTGTGGTGTGTGTATGTATGTATGTTTGTTTGGAGTGGGATTGAGACCAGGTCTGGCCGGGGTTCATCTTGAACTAGGCAATTCTCCTGCCTCAGCTTCCCAGGCACTGGAATTACAGATTTGTGTCACCAATCCCAACTTTTGGAGACAAAGTTTTAAGAGTCGAGAAAAATGCCTTTTTTGCATGAGGTGTGGCGGTGCACACTTTAATCTCCGTCAGCACTCAGGATGCAGTGCCTGGTCTACATAGCAAACTGCAGCACAGCTGGAGCTACATAATACAGACCCTGCCTGTATTTTACTTCTTCGCTTGAAAATGACTTTTTATGACATACTTAAAGGAGACCTCTTTCTAGCATAGTGCTTAAGATATCCAAAATAGTTGGTGTTTGATATGCCTTCATAGGCTTTCCTACAATACAGCCTCCAGCAAACTAGTGAGCCCCAGGAAATAGGATTGTTTACCTTTATAGCAAGAAGGTTGGGAAAGCACCAAAAATCTGCATTTCGTGTGTTCCCAGGCTGACTTCCAGGGATTTGTGCTGTGAGACCTAAAGTCTTTAGGAGATTGTCTTACATGAAAAGGCATGTCAGCCATGACTACAGTGGTGCTGCGTGCTAAAGGCAGCTCATGACAGAATCACGCACGAGTGCTTTCCTTATCTCCATCAAGTCATATCTCCAGAAAATCATTGTGAAAGTGCAGGAAGCACAAGCAGAGTCAGAGAGCAAAATAAGTACGAAGCTTTTTAAAGTCATAATAATTTAGGCTAGTTCAATGAAAAAAAAAATGTAAAGGAAGGCCCAACAACATGGCTCCGCCGTTAAAGGTGCTCCATACACAAGATTAGTGACCCGATTTCAATCTCTGGAGCCCATGTAAAGGAGAATGAACTCTGCAGAGTCGTACTCCAGTTTCCACGTTTGATGAAGCATGAGCACCCGCACATACACATCACTCACGCTCCCTTGTTGTGGGAATCTCTCTGGATATGCACTTTCGGCACCAATGTCAGTGAAAGGGATGTACTTATTCACAGCTGCACTGAATTCAGGCTAGCTCCTGAAAGTCTTCGGTCTCCAGTTGAGTTGTTAGTATTTAGGCATCTGTACGGGTCTGCCCTTAGGGTCCTGACAGGATATGTCCTCAGCTGCAGCTACTAAGAGCATCCCCTGTGCACATTCACTACATTTCCTTAAAAGGCGGGTCTTACCCACCTCTTGTCTCCCCCACCCTCTACTCCTCCCCAGGGACTGGCCTCTACCTACCCACCCCACCCACCCCGCCCCCCTTTTCTGCCGCTTCTCTCCTCTTGCAGTAAACCTCCTATATGAACTCGGTTGTATGGCGCGACTCCTTCCAGCCGTCTTTAAAATTATAACACTCACTTTTATACTCTAAAACCACAAGGCAAGGTAAGCAAGCAAGCAGCACTCTCTCCAGAAGGATATGTGGATGTTAGCTTGGTGTCTTTTGTTTTTCCAAGACCTACGTTACAGATGATAGGCATAAACTTTTGTGGTCAAGTTGCTAAGGGCAATGGGCATCTTGGGACTGGGAATTTTCAATTTCTTTGGGCCCTGTCCACGTTGTTTTGCAAGGTGAAGTTATGTTTGACAATAAGCAATACAAGCGGTGATTTCACTAAATAGACCAATAAATTAGTACTTTTCTTTTTCTTTTTGGTTTGTACTTATAGTCTTTTCTACCTTCATACTCTTTTGTTATGATAAAGCTCATGGAGAACCTTGGCGGATTCCATGGGAGGTCAGGGTGACCAATGTTGGGGGTGGGGAGTAAACATGCCAGGCAGAGAGAGCTTAGTGAGGAGTTTTATTAGAAGGGGAAGAAAAGAGAAAACAGGTAAAGAGACACAGAGACAGGACAGAAGAAAAGAGGGAGACAGGGAAAGTCCTGTCTACCCCAGGGAACAGTGGGAAAGAGGGAGATGGGCAGGGCCTTTCTTTTAAAGAGCCAGAGTACATACACCTGCCATGTGCAGGTAGGTGAGAAGCGGGGCCAGGTTTGCCTGGATTACAATATTTTTCTCATACAGAGACATACAATAACAGGGATAATAAACCCAAAAGAATTTAAAGGAGCTATTCCTTTGTCTTCTTGAAATAGCCTTTCAAACAGTATTCACTTGACACATATTCCAGGTATACTTTAAGCTTTGGAGAATAAGACAAATAATTAGCGAGAAAAAGCCAAGCATGCTCACACCTGTAAACACAGCACTGAAGAAGCTGAGGCAGGAGGATTACCTGATTGTCAGCCTGGGGTGCACTGTGTCAGGCCAGTGTGACATACTGTATAAGACTACCTCCCAAAAATACGTTTTAAAAAAGTAAAGCATGAAATATGATTTGGTAACTCTGAGTGCTATGGGGAACTAAAATAGTGCTGATGTGTTGCGAAGTGACCCCTGCTCCTCAAAGGTGACATTTGAGATGAGATTTGATTTGTGACAGTTGTGCAGTGATACAGGGAAATCATAATGCACTTGAAAGCCATAGCAAAGGAAATTCCTTGACATTAAAATAAGCCTGGTGCTGGATTGGGTATGTGACTAAGTTGGTGGAGTGCTTATATACCAGGCAGGAAGCCGAGATTCCAGTCACCTGAATTTCATAAAAATAGCCATGATGGTGCACACCTGTAATCCCAACACTGGGGAGGTAGAGGCAGGAGGATTGTAAATTCAAGGTCATGGTTACAAATGGGTTTCAGGCCACTCTGAGACACAAGAGACCCTATCTCAAATGAAACAAAACAACTTTCAAAAGATCCTTAAAATTATAGGGTATGGTGGCACACACCTTTAATCCCAGCACGCTCAAGGCAGATCGGAGTGGATCTCTGAATCCTAAACCAGCCACAGCTGCATTAGGAGAGTCTTTTTTTGTTTGTTTGTTTGTTTGAATAGGTTTGGTTTGGTTTGTTTTAAACAAATGCTTTCATCTTTTGATCACTTTATGGGGCAGTTTTAGATTTATTTTTTAGTTGGTTAGACAGTAGTAATTCCAGTCAGACCTTGTCTTTAAAATAAATTTAAAAGGGACCTTGAGATCTGTAAGAGATAAGAGTTAGCACTGGTCTGTTTATCCATCTGGATGTGGTATTGTCTGGATGCTCTGCGGACAGGTCTCTAGTCTTGTGCTGAGTCGGTCTTTCCTTGTTGATGGAAGCCACAGAGAGACATGAACACAGGTGAATTCTTTTCTTGGAGGGTCTGCTTTTAAAGTTCACAGGGGTAGTTCAGTAAACATTTTCCCTCGACATTTGTTGAATCTCAGGTATCTTCAGCTCAGAATTATCCTTCTGTCACTTTGGTACATTCTGGACCCCTTTGGACAAGTGACCTGCTTACTTTATTTATTTATTTATTTATTTATTTATTTATTTATTTATTTATTTATTTAATACTGTAGATGTTTAGGAGATGTAGTGGACAAAAGATGGCCAGGAATTCCTCAGCATATTTCTCAGAGTGTCTCTGTCTACACATTCTCCTGCGTAATTCAGGCTCTGTTACTGGTGGTCAGTGTCTGGACCACGTGTTTCCAGGTTCTTGGCATCTTACTTAAAAAACTGAAATAAAGGCAAAGTAGCAAAGAAACTATACAAAAACAAAGGGTGACTACAGATCAGAAATAATCTTCAATCAAACAACAGCCCATCCAAGAGATCATAAAAGCCCCCTTTATTGTTTGGGCCTCTTTTTATGGAGTTCAAGAGAACAATGCGCCAGTTACTGAAAGGTTTAGTCCTTAGACAATTGTGGGTCGTATAATCTTTTTCTCTTTTTACATCCCTATCTCATGATGCATCTGATTTTAATTGTAATTAATTTAATCTTAATGCATAAGAATAAAGTGGTAAATAGGGGATTCTTTCTAAAAATTTATCCATAGGACACAGTTTGCCTTATTTCCCAGGCACTCAAAGCCAGTTTAGGCCAGATCTGCCCATTTCCTCTTGGTCCTGAATATGTATATTCAGAAATATATTTGAGTAGAAAACTGTCTAGAAAAGGAAAGTTATTGATGATTATCAAGGGCCTCAGAAGTATCTATCCCATTGCTTGGAGTTGGAGACAGTGCACAGCTTGATGCAGATGAGGGTTTGATGTTTTCAAAAGCATTGTTAGAAGAGGGGTATGTACACCCAAAACTAGTAGAGTCCCAGTTTGCTCAGCTACTCCCTATGCTTACTTGCCTCACTGTGCCAGTTTCAGGATGTAAGAATTAAGGCATTATCCTGGCCTGCTCCTGTCACCTGGCAGAATGCACTCAGGCAGTATCCTGGTCAGCCCAGGGTTCCATGGCTGCTACATCACTATGTTGTCTGCACACAGGTACAAAGGACCCTTTAAAAGAAAAACTCCACCCATTTCCATCATCTTTATCACTGTTCCTCTGGGGCAGCAGGACTTTGTCTCTGTCTTCTCTTCTGACCTCTCTCTGTCTCTGTGTCTCTTCATCTCTTATCTTTCTTTCCCCCTCCCTTCTCTTTCTAATAAAACTTCTCACTTAAGCTCTGTCTGCCTGGCATGTTTGTCCCTCACTCACCATAGAATCAGCCAAGGTCTCCCAAACATTTTTATCATAACACTGGATTTGAACTGTAAGAGTTTGGCAGCTTCATCATTGTCTGTTGAAATTCTGACTCTTGGAACCCACCTGCCATGTTGTGTAAAAAGCCCAAGGTATATGGACAGGCCACATGTAGGGCACAGATGCACTTCCAGCCAAAGTCCATGTCACCTACCAGCCATATCAGCAAGCCACTGTGAACCTCCCAGCTCAACTGTGTTATGAGCACTTTTCCCTCCAGCCTAGTCCTAGAGCCATGCCAGCGCCAAATAACACACAGGGACACTGTATTAGATATAAGGCTGTTGGCCTGTTACTAGCATTTCTTATTGGCTAGCTCTTTTTTAAATATTAACCCATTTCTACTAATCTAAGTGTTTCCACGTGGTCTTATCTTTCCAGAGAGAGGGTCTGGACCTCTTCCTCTCAAGTCTCTACATCTTGAATCTCCTCTACTACATCTGCCAGAATCCTCCTTGTCTCCTAGTCCCACCTATCTTGCTTTCCTATTTGCCAACAGGGCTTTATTCATTAACCAATAAGAGAATCATATTTACAGAATGATACCTCCCATCACAACTGTCTGCATCTCTTGTGTTAATATATAGAATATTGGTTTGCACTGAGCTTCTGCACTAGGCTCAAGAGATCAGATCAAAATGGAGTCACTCATGCTAAAGCCCCATCATCCATATGGAATCAGAGTGTTTATCTGACCCAAGAAAACAGGAGATCAAGAGATTAACAGCCAAATTTCCAAGCAGGCCAGTTTTGCAGCATGTAATAGTCTTCTCTCTTTTAAAACAGACAAGCAGAGTAGCTATCACCCTAACAAGAATGTCAACCAATTAGGTATTGTTCTGTGCCCCTCCCTGCTCTGCCTCCCAAGGAAAGTAGCTTTATGTATCAATAGTGTTCTAGCTACATTTCTCATGTGATAAAATGTGGGGACAAAAAACAGCTTAAGGAAGGTTGGGTCCTTTCTACCTCAATGCCCCATCTTTAGGCTGAACCTGCCTGTGTCTGTTACCAGACTGCCACCCACTTTCCATATGCACACACATGTAGAAGCCACATATAAACAGATGGCCTCTCCAGTTTTTAACAAACTCTTTAGAAACATTTTCTTTTTCTTACAATTGGGTGAAGAGGGCTGAAGCAAAAAGATCATCAGAAAATCAAAGCTAGCTCTGCTTTTCTTTCCTTTTTGCCAATGACAGCATGCTCAAGACACTTTTCTGCCCCTTACACTTGTCATTTATGCATTAGAATTTTCAGCATTGACCCACTGAAATCACCATATGCTTTTCAAATTTGCTCCTTTACTTTCTTAAGGACTGATGGAATTGTAGGCATCTGGTTCGGAATCAGAGCACTAGTAAGTAATTGTTTATTCTTCTTTTCTCAAGGAATGCTACTGGCACTTCAGAAAGGACAGACAATGTGATATTTAAAAGGTCAGTTGAAGCTGACCAGGACCTGTCTGATTTACTAGAACACATTTCAGTTTTTGTTGTTTTGTTTTGTTTTAAGGTTGCTTTGTTTTGCAGAGCAGCTAGCTGTCCCCGTCCAAATGTAGCATTGTCCCACATGGATTCAAATGCAGCCCATGGCCAGAGACATTAACTATTACAGGTGAACTTGGAGGGAAACAGAGAGAGGGGAGGCTGGCAGGGAGTACCTGCAAGTTCCCTGCTCCTTGCTATCCTCCCTGCTGGGCTTTCAGAGCCTTCTGGAAAGCTGCCACCTGGCCCGGGTCAGATTGCTTACACACGGCTGCCTCACAAGCCAGTGTTCCCAACCTTAAGCCAGTGCACATTTATAGAACAATTTCATGTGATCCTGAGGAAGGCAGACCACGGCCAGAGGACAGTGCTTAGATGTGACCTCAGAGAGAGGCCTCATACCCCCTTGCTTCTCTCCACACTAAGAGAATACTGGGTAAGTGAGTCTCGGAATGCTGACTTGCTTCCTTTGATGCATGCCTTTAACCTGGTTTGGTTGCGAAGGTTAGACAGTTTCACAACTTTCTCTTCATGAAGTAAATCAAAGCAGACTCTGCTTCTCCCCCTCCCCACTGCTGCCTCCAAAACTAAATGAACTGTCTTATTTCTTTCTAATGTATTACTGGTTACTTTGGTTAGGAGGATGCAGCCCCACTAACCTGGACCTTAGTCCCTTTGGTTATCAAATGAGCAATTGGAGCAGCAGATAACTACAGGAATTTTTGCTGAGCTCTGTGGTTCTGTCTTTTTTTTTTGCACATTGGTAACTGTGTA
The DNA here is from genome assembly GCA_030556225.1 of Cricetiscus sungorus. Lineage (NCBI taxonomy): Eukaryota > Metazoa > Chordata > Mammalia > Rodentia > Cricetidae > Cricetiscus > Cricetiscus sungorus. Next base: position 90,249,106 of record JANBXA010000007.1, read on the forward strand.
GAACGCTCACTTGAGAGCTCCTAAGGCTCTGGCTAATATACAGAAAGGGAAAGTTATTTTCAAACTCATGTTGCTGTCGACCTTGGGGTATCTGACAATATATTTCTGTCAACCCTCATCAGTATCCTTTCGGACCTTTTGTTGATGTTGTGGCTGCCAATTCTATGCGCTGCTGTCTGACCTGGACAAGGCTGCATTTCTGAGTTTAACTTGATATCAGTTATAAATGACCCATCAGGTCAAAGCTGGAGTTAGACAAAATCCTGTTCAGTTACTCGAAGGGGTGTATAGGTGTGTGCGTGTGTGCCTGCCTGCGTGCATGTGTGCATGTGCGCGCGCATTCACGTGCGTACTGTTTTCACCATGTCCCCCAAACCAGAAGGGCAGCAAAACTGAAACTCTTTATCCAGATTACATAACCTATGATCTATCATGGAATATGAGCACCTACATTTGCACAGAGTGCAGAACTCAGGCAGGGTGGAGCTCAGTTGGAAGACTGTTTTCCTAGCACACACAGAGTCCTTGCTTCAATTCCTAGCACACACAACCCCCAACACTGTATAAACCTGGAGGGCGGAATTCGCACATTTAATCCTACTGGAGACAGGAAGATCGGGAGGTCAAGGTCTTTCCTTGTATACAGAGTTCAATGCCAGCCTAGGCTGCCTAAGACCTGGTCCCAAAAACACACCACTCCAAGTTTTAGTTGCTGCTTCTGACCAGCCCACTGTCCTTCGTAGGTGGGGTTCTATTCTCAGGTGTGGCAGGAGCCCTGGTGGCTCCCTCACCTTCTTCATGTATAGCTCAGTGCAGAGGGAAACTTCTTAGCTAGTTCTGCTGCCGGTTTTGCATCTCATTGCTCCATAGCTGTATCAAAAGGGACTTGGGCAATTCAAAAAGATCCCTGTTGTCTTTTCTTCCTGAGAATGCTACTTGCTGGACAAAAGGACCTTGCTTCTGTGGTGGTGGCTCTGGTAGGGATCTTGCCAGAGTGAAGAAGAAAAAAAGAAAGGAGGCAGTGGGGAGACAAGCATCCAGAGAGTCTGGAGAGTGGGTGTACATGAAAAAGTAAGAGAAATGAAGCAGAGGACAAGCAGTAGCCAGGCATCCATCACTTTGTTCCACTTACAACCTCTGATGCTCTCCACCAGACAAGCTGTGGTTGTGTTCCACACTGACACAGTCTGTGCCCACAGAGCTCCTCTTCTAACAAATGAGGTGGGTGCTAAGCAGACCATCACCATTAGGCAGAGAGTTACCATGATGGTGTCAGGCCATGTGACTGGAAGAATGGGTCTTTTAAATAGAAATGGAAAGGTGGGAAAGAGGGATCAACTTAGGGGGGAAATGGGGGAGTTCGTGTTTAAATAGGTAAGTCTACTGCTTCATTAAGTAGGGAGGAAAAGGTTGTAGAAGTGACAAGTCCATGGGAGCTAGAGGACTCTCCAAGAAGACCAAGCTAGATGATGAGGTCCAGTTCTCACTCAGGAAACAGCTTTCTTGGGAGGGTGGGAAGAACATGAGACTGAGCAGGGCTCAGCAGCATCTTGTTTGTAAAGTCTTAAGGTGAAGAGGCTTGAGGAGGAAGGTAGAGCTGCCAGTGGCCAGTGCTGTACCGGTACTGAGAGGGGATCTAAGATGAGGTGTAAGTTTGGGGTCATGAGCAATTTCTGAGGTCTGAGTGTAGTTTCAATCAGTACCGTTGGGATGCAAGAAGCAGAAACCTACTCTTAAGAGGAGAGGAAGCATTTGTTGTGTGGATAAATCACTGGCCTGCAGCAACTTCCATACCAGCTTCCAAAGCAGTGGCTTCCTTTAGCTCTTAGGAGAAGACCAGTCTCTGAGAGGGCTATTGCCCTGCTCTTCTTTAATTTCAATAAGTGTTGAGGAAGGTTCTCTTTTACTGGTCTCCACCCTTTATTACTAGCGGAATGTTTTGATTGGCTTTCAGGGCCTCTATCAAATACGCAAAGAGAGAATATCTGATTGACCCATTTTGAGCCAGAATCTAGTTCTGGTACCAATAGTAGTATCCAGATGTGGGTATGTGTAGTAGCCCCCAATAGTAATATCCAGATGTGGGTATGTGTAGTGATTCCCAATAGTAATATCCAGATGTGGGTATGTGTAGTGGCCCAAGGCTACTCAATCAGTAGGAAGATGAGAAAAGGAATAGGGAAGTAGCAGATGGAAGGTGTGATAGATGAGAATTTTCAGAGTAAAATATAAAAAACAAGCCTCCAAACATTGCTGTTCAAGTGTGTGGTTCGTGGCAGTAGAGTTAAAAGCTGGTATGAGCTTGTCATTGGCATCTTTTGTGGGTCACTGACAGCCTATTGAGACTCTTATCCCTGGGTTTTTAATTCATCTGTGTTTAGAAGAGGTTATTTTTATATTTCTAGCCTGAAGAGGCAAATTTGTCCCTGTGTTTTAATCCAGTGAGATGCCTGTGTATATCAGGAGAGAGTTAAGATCACTGCACTTGCCAGTGAATGTTACTAATGTGGGTGTTTAAAATTGACACAGTGATGAGTGAAGGCTCTGAGTTTGTGACCTAAAAAGGGGAAATTCTCTCTGCACTCAAGTCAGGGAACCGTGTTGGCAGAGCTCTGTGCCAGAACTGGTACCAAAGAATCATGAAGAGATTAAACCCAGCAACAAGAACTGATGTTCAACACAGAGATCTGTGTTTGGTAGCCAAGCTCCTGCATCTGTACAAAGTTCCAAACTGAGAGGACACATGTTAAGTGCTCACAGCCTTCAAAGAAATATCCTGGCTCTTCCAGGGATTGGCCTTCTCCAGAACCTTTATACTTCCCAGAATCAGCTGTAAGACTTAGAATATGCATTCTGGGACCCCAAAAAAACAAATGGGGGGGGAGAATCAAAAGAAACAAGCAAGCAACACAGCATTCCTAGGTTTGTTTGCTACTTTTCAGGTCAGCTCACTGTCCTTTGTATGTGGGGTTCTGTTCTCAGGTCTGGCAAGAGCCCTGTTGGCTTCCCTCAACTTCTTCATGCATAGCTCAGTGTAGAGGAAACTTTTAGCTAGTTCTACTGTAAATCTGGCTCTACAGGTATAGCAGAAGGGACTTAGGCAGTTCAAAAAGATCCCTGCTGCCACTGTCCTCCAAGAACTCTACTTGCTGGACAGATGTAGCTTGCTTCTGTGATAGGGAGGGATCTGGCCCAAGGAAAGGAGAGGGGGAAAAATGGAGGCAATGGAAGGAATTTGAGGAGGTAAGAGTTGGAGACTGGCTGTAAATGATAAAGTAGATGGAGTGAAAGGAGTTTTAAAAAGGATAGGTGTGTGTGAAACCAGACTGATCATTTATAAGTAGAACCAAGATTTTCATTATGAGGGGACATAATTTTATAAATGAGTCTGCAAACTTGGGAAAAAAAATGCAGCTGTAGCTGAGCATGTATTTACTCTCTGGACAGAGAGACAGGAGAATTGTTAGTTGGAGGCTAGATGCTCTCTATAATAAGACCCCATTTCAAAAACAAACAAAACAGGAAAAAAAAAGTTTTCATACTAGCTTTTGGTCATTCAGAAAACTATTCCTGGGGATATGCTTCTGCTAAGATGGGAAATGAAGTGTGAGGTAGGATTGACAGTGATCATAGCAAACACAAGAAACAACAACATCTTAAATTTTGATTTAAGATGTCATAAGATCATGGTGTCTCTGTTCCAGTTCTCTGAAGAGCTCCTGATGGTGATGTGTTGGCAGTGCCCTTGGAGCACTTCTCCTTTCCCAGCTCCTGCTTGCTCTACTGCTCCAGAATTTTCTAACATTTGCATGCATCTTCTCATTTAGCATAAAGAGGTTCAGGTTGATGTAGCTTGGTCTACAGACACTAACTGTAGAGAAGCAGTTGGGGAAGGAATGATGCATGCCCACAGGTGATCAGCAATTGGCAGCACAGCTTGATAGATATCATCATGAGGGAAATCAAAGAGTTATCTTTAGGGAATGTATTTGTAAATGGTAAGAACAGTCCTTGGGTCCAAGTTCTAACAGTGGCTCGTGATCAGACACACTGTCCCAAACCCACATTGATGGGAGGAGGGCTGAGCTAAAGCCTAGCAAGCAATAATTAGGCTAGAGTTCACTAGAGGCCCTGGTTCCCTTGTCTCAAGTACAACAGAGAAATTCAGTTGGAAAATGAGAATTAAGTCAGGCTTAGTGGTGCACACCTGTAACCAAATCACTCAGGAAAAAGAGACAGGAACATCATTAATATTCAAGGCCAATCTGATCTACCTCAGTGAGTTCCAAGCCAGCCAAAGCTATACAGTGAGACCTTGTCTTAAAGAAGGCTGGAGAGAGAGCTCAGCTGTCAAGAACATTGGCTGCTCTTCCAGAGGACATGGTCTTGGTTTCCAGCACCCACACGGCAGCTCATTACTGTGTGTAATTCTAGTTCCAGAGGATATAATGCCCTCTTCTAACCCCCCAAGGGCACCAGGCACACATGTGGTATGTAGATATACTGCAGCAAAACATCCATACACATAGAATAAAACAAATAAATCTTTTTTGGTTTTGTTTGTTCATTCATTTGTTTGGAGATAGGGTTTCTCTGTATAGCTCTGTCTGTCCTGGAACTCACTCTGTAGACCAGGCTATTCTCAAATTCAGAAATCCTCCTGCCTCTGCCTCCCAGGTGCTAGGATTAAAGGTGTGCATCACAACCTCCCAGCAAAAATAAGTAAATCTTCAGAAAGGAAGGAAGGAAGGAAGGAAGGAAGGAAGGAAGGAAGGAAGGAAGGAAAGAAGAGTGTGGTAGCTTTTAATCCCAGAACTCAGGAGGCAGAGGCAGGTGGATCTCTTTGACTTTGAGACCAGTCTGGTCTACATAGAGAGTTCCAGGACAGCCAAAGCTACCTAGTTTGACCTTATCTCAAAAATAAAGTTAAAGTTAAGAAGGAAAGAAGGAAATCAAAACTAGCTTGCTTTAGTGGTTTGCATTACTGGCTTGCCTTGTGTCAGAGAAGAGAAGCTGAACATGGAGCCTTCCAATGATAAATGTAACTTGGCCCAGCCAGGATTAGCTCAGGAACTGGAATAAGAGAGGAAGGATTTCTTTCTCTCTGTTTTTATGGTTTTAGATAGTTTTTTTGTCCTGCGAGGTCCCACTGCCCTTCTCAGCCGCAAATAAGCCCCAAATAAGCACATTGCAACACTATATTAATTATAAAATGGCCGGCTGAAGGCTAGGGCTTCTTACTGGCAATCTCTGTCTTAATTATTAACCCATTTCTATTAATCTATGTATTTCCATGTGGTCTTGGTTTCCCGGAGAATATATGGACCTTCTACTACTTTGTCAACTATCTGGCAAGTATTCTGATGGGCTCTCTCTGTCTACCTTTCCCAGAATTATTCTAGTCCCACCTATCTTCCTGCCTTATTGGCCAACAGTTTTTTTTTCATCAACCAATGAGAGAAACATATGTAGAGAAGGACATCCCCCATTGGAAGAAACCTCCTGATGTGCCCATTGCTAATTTCAACAACTGTCTACACCCAACCAATCTTATTTCTTTTACTAGCCCACTTTCTACTAACATCTGTCACCCTATCCTTATTGACACATTGATCTAAAACTAGTAATCCCACCACCAGTGATATTTCAGTATGTGATTATAAGATAAGGACCTAGGACACAACAAGGGTTCAGTGAATAAAGGTGCCTGTCACCAAGACTAACGACCTGAATCCAACTCCTGGGACCCACATGGTGATCATAGCGAACCAACATTCAAAAATTGTCCTCTAACCTCCACATGTGCTGTCATACATGTGCACCTACACACACATATGCATGTACAATAATAAATCAAAATGTAAACCTTCCTTAAAAGACAAAGACTATCTTTATATGTGCATAGTCATAGTGTACTTATCCATAAAATTTCTCAATATTCAAAATTTAGTTTTTGTTCAAATATCCCTGACTGTCTCAGTTTCCAATTTTGTTGCTCTTATAAAAGGACCTGAACTCAGTTCCCAGCACCCTCATGATTGCTCACAACCATCTATAACTTCAGTTCCAAGGGATTTAATGCCCTTTTTCTGACCTCTAGACACACTAGACATATGTGTAAATATTTACTATACACAAAAGATAAAAATAAATCCTAAAAAAAATCATGATCCAAATGGGATTCATAAATTGCTTTTATTTTATTATTTATGTACATAGATGTTTTCCTTGAATGTATATGTCTGTGTGCTGTGTGTACGGTGCCTACAGAAGTCAGATGGGGAAGATGGATTCCAAGCAGCTAGAATTACAGATGGTTGGGAACCATCATGCAGGCACGGGGAATCAAACACAGGACCTCTGGAAGAGTAGTCAGGTCTCTTAACCACTGAGCAGACTCATGTATTTGAGCCATAACAAAAATAAATCTGTCTTTTAAAAATAAATGTTTATTTTAAATATTAAACCTTGTTGATCTTTTTTTAAAAAAAAATAATTTAGTTAACTTTATTTTATGTGCATTGGTGTGAAGGTATCAGATAATTTAGACCTCCCTTTAAAGCTCTCAGATTTCCCTCATCTGTAAGCAACATGTCTTGTCTTTTGTATCCACAGTTATTGTAAAGACAGAATGTTTTCAAGGGGAAAGCAGATTTCAAATTTTGACCAGATGAAACACCAAAAGACTGTATCTATCAAGACATCTTGATGGTTTTCCCACATGGCTGGCATGATTTATTTACTTGATATTAAATAAGAAAACATGCCAGCAGTGGTGGTGCTCGCCTTCGATTCCAGCACTTGGGAGGCAGAGGCAGGTGGATCTCTGTGAGTTCAAGACCAGCCTGGCCTACAGAGCTAGTTCCAGGACAGGCTCCAAAGCTACACAGAGAAACCCTGTCTCGAAAAACAACAACAAAAAACAAACAAACAAACAAAAAAGAAAAAAGAAAAGAAAAAGCATAGTCTATTTGTATTTAAAAGAAAGCTAAACCAGAGGGGGTTTCTCCTCAGAGGCTAAGACAGAAAGTTCCCTCCCCAATAACCAGGTTAGGCAACTAGGCATAACAAGGCGGGTGTGAGAAAGCCATCAGGTGGCCCCAGAGGAAGCAAAAGAGGACTTGTTGCTCTGGACAGAGCTTGCCATCAACACCCATCACAAAAATCTGAGAAGGGTAAGTTTTATTGGAGTAAGCAGGAAGTATAGATCAAGCAGCTCCCGAATCTGTGGTAATAATGACAAGAGACTTACTATCTGAGAGTCACCCTTGGCTCAATCTGCAGTATTCTTGATGGTATTGCTGGGGCTGACGTCCCTCGGCAGCAAAAGGCTCCCCTGAGGAGGAGGAACGTGAGGGGTTGACCTTCCTTGGTATGGCAAAGAGGGCAGCCAACCAGCTCTCTAGTATCCTGCCTGTCCATGGTTTGGGCAGGGTTCTGGCAACAGGTGAGGTGAGAGGTAGTTCTTTGTCCAGTGACCAGTGTTGCCAAATCTGAATAGGTTTGGAGTGGGGTCCACGGGTGCCCCATCTCCTTACAGGTGACCTCGGGGATACTCCCAAAAGCTGCATTTCTGTCACAGGAGGCCTATGGGCCTTTCCCTGCTCTCCCCATCACTAAACACCTCAGATGCCCTATTCAGCAGATCTCTCCAAAGGGGTTTGAGGCCCATCATCTGGCCTCTTAAGTTCTTTTTTTAAAATAAACCTCATTTTAAAAATTATTTTATATTAAACAACTTTATTTGTTTCCATTACTTGCTTTAGGCTTAGCTTTGACAAGATACACAGAAGGCTAAACTTGTCCCTGTAGATGAATGATATTTGTACTTGTCATGACTACAAACATAATTCTGAACACACTAAAGAGTTTGAACATTTGTGAGGTGACTTACTAGTAATTTGCAAGTCTTAATTATCATTTAACAGTTTATAAGCTTTTATAAGATTAGGATTTCATAATTTTATCCCTGTTAGGTTTGAGATTTAAAATACATACTTTTGAATTGAAGATATATATATTTTTTAATACCAGAATAAGCTTTAGACCATAAATACAGTCCATGGGGAGACTGGGAACCTAATTTTCCTGATGCTTTCATAGTGTACCTTCATAAATTATCACAGTATCTTTTATTACTCAGTTTTTCCAAATAGCTAAAGCTTAACAAATTTAGCCAAGATAAAGCATGTAGATGTTCATGTTTAAGTTTCTGTTAGCTTGACCTTAGGAATTCATAAATGTAAATTATCCAACATATGTTTTTAGCAATCTGATAGATACAGATAGATTCTTTTTTTTTTTTTTTGTTTTTTTTTGTTTTTTATGTAATAGTTCTCACTGTCCTGGAACTCACTCTGTAGACCTGGCTGTCTCTGCCTTCCAAGTGCTGGAATAAAAGGTGCACCAGATCCTATGTTGCATGAACAAGAGTTGAATCCAAGTTACGCACATTGTATACTGTGGCAAATCTATTTTAGTATGGTGTAGCAAAATAAGATGAACCCATTTGTTACAAGTTTTAAGATAACTTTTATTGTTAGAGAGTTCAGATTTTTTTTTTTTAAAAAAAAAAACATACTCCCAATATTCTCATGGACCAATGAAAGCTTCAAAGATAATAAACAAAACCACAGAGAAGGGGGTGATACTCAGAGAGCTAAACTTCTGAAGTTATACTTTGTCATTTGTAACCTCTCAAGCACACAGTGTCTTCTCCATACCCGAAAGACATTTCAACTTCTGAAAGACTGAACCTGGTGATCAGAGGGAGGGACAAGAATAGAGGAAAGAAGACTTAGAAAGAAGAGATTTTTGAGGACAGAGAGAAAAGAAACTTTAGCGATAAGGGATTTGGGGATCACTTGCTGTGTGGTGGCAGAAGCTGTCACAATCTTTGAATTTTCTGGCCTTTGAGATTGATTTATCTAGTCTGTATTGAGGCCAAGCCTTGTGTGGTATGGCAACAAGGCTTACTGGTGTGTGAGTCCTAGGAGGGAAAGAGGTTAGAGAAGGTAGGTGAGGAGTTGATGTGTATAATTAAATGGTTAGATCAGGCTCCAGCAAGCTGGCAAGAGAGACAGAGAAAGCTCCAGGATCTAGGGAAAGACAGAGCAGGAGACATCCCAAAAAGGGTGAAAGTAAAGAATTTTCCTGAGGCAGGAGTGACAGACTTAGAAAAGGGACTGTAAGTAGGAATCTTGCCAGAGGGAGGACTCCAATAGCATAGGATGGAGACTCCAATAGTGTAGGACGGGAAGCGGTAAGCACTTTAAGACAGAGCAGCAATCTGAGGGCATTCCCAGGGGAGCAAGGCTTGTCAGAGTGATGCCCAGGATCAGCGGAGGGGTGCTCCTCCTCCACGTGGCAGACACCCAAAAGGGCATAAGGGGGCTGCCTAGCTTACCAGCACAGCTTTTGTAACAGGCTCCACTGATGACGAGAGAGCAGGCAGCTCTGAGAGGGCAGTAAGTGAGGTGAGACTAGTGGGTAAAGTAGGTGTTGCAGAGACACAGCTGGAGACAGACTCTAAAATTTGGAGTCAGATATGGCAGATGACAGAGGCCAGCAGAGGCAAATGATCCATACCACAGGAGGGCCAAGTTCCCAGTTTTGGTTAAAGAAGGGACCATGCCCCTAAAGGGGAACCCAGGTGTCCCTTCCTTCCAGGTTTTGGCACCAAATGCAAGTAGAGGTTCCATGAGAAATCACTTGTCAAAGCCATTCCTTGGGTACAAAGCAGTTTCTTTTAAAACAAACAGAAAAAATGCCTACCAGGCTGCCTTAGACAGCATCCAGTGGTGAAAGCTGGTTGGGTTTTATATGGGTAGAGGGAGGCTGCTAGAAAACAGTGTGAGAGAGTGTGAGGACTCTTTCAGACAGATGTGGTGCTGACGGTTAGTTAGGAGCATCCAGCCAGCCTTTAAGGGCTTCAGGGAACCATGGTAGATTTCTGATTCTTGGCAAAACCCAGCTCAGATAGGGATGAAGCCATTGCCCAAAACCATCGCCTTCAGCACTTTGTGATCTAGCTAAGCAGTAAGCAGTGTTCCTTCACGGCCTCTGTTAGAGCTATACCTCTAATCCTTGCCTGTTCTAGAAACTGATGCAACCGTTACTGCTTTGTGTTTGTGTAAGTTTCTGGCCCCACGGTCCTTCACAGCCCCAAAGAAACACACAGATGCTATATTAATTATGGAACTGTTGGCCATTGGCCATGCTTATTGGCTAGCTCTGTCTTAAGTATTAACTCATTTCTATCAATCTAAGTATTTCCTCATGGCCTTTTCTTACTGGAGAAAGGTCCAGGGACCTGTTACTCCTCTGGCATCCTACATCGTGACTGACTCAGCATGTCCGCAGAGAAAAAAAAGAGAGCGATTTTCCTATTTGTCCCTGCTTATATTCTGATTCTGCCCAACTACGTCACTTCCTGCCTGTCTGTACAGACCTCCAGTCCTCTATGGTTAGCAAGTGGCAGTTTCTGCCCAGCTATGTCACTTCCTGGGATCTCATGACAACCCCTCTCTGCCTACACTTCCCAGAACCCCCTCATATTCTAGTCCCACTTATCTTGCTGCCTATTGGTCAAGTGTTTTATTCATCCACCAATAAGATAAACATATACACAGAAGACCATTCCCCATCATGTGTGTGGATGTAGATATATAAAATATACATATATATATGCATGTATATATAAAACAGCCCCTATTGTTTTGCCTTTACCTCAGGTGTGCAAGTACTACCTATATTCTTCCTTCTTTATTTGCCTAGCTCCCTGCCTTCCTTCCTCCCCAACTCTTTATTTACTTCTGTATAGTCCTTAATCCTCTCCATTTCTTCATGCTCTTCAATGCCCTTTATTAAATCTGTATTTGAACTTATTCCTCCATGAGTGTCTTGTAATCTATTATTTCCAGAGAGCTTTGTTTTTTTTTTCCTATTTCTTTCTAGAGTTTAATCAATAATCTTTTTGTTTGTGCCTAGTCATTCTTCCTCCCTCCTTCCCTTCTTTTCTTCCTTTCTCTTTTCTCTCTCAATTATTCTTCAGGCTTGTTCCGTTACAGTTCATTGTAAGTTTTCCACCTTTGATTTTCAAATCAAAAGTGAGCAATCCTCTAGTCTAGCTTTGTTCATTTCTATTTACACTGATAAGTTTCTTATCCAAGGTACTTTACATGTGTTCAAATGCTTGAGAATATTTCGCTTTGTCTAGGGTGCTGACTTACACCTTCCTCGTGGCTAGTTTTAGTGTGTATAAAAGATTTTCTTGAGTGATGTGTGTCAAGTTTTCTCCTGACTTTTCTTTTCAGTGGCTCTTTATGGATCTGTTGGCAGTTTTGTACATCTTTGCCAGGCTGGCCTATCTCAGGATTCCCAGTTTTTAGTCCTGATTCTGACTCCACCAGGAGGCTATGTTTTCTGTGGTCAGGTGCCAGGAAAGTTTCTCAGGCCCTGATTCTTGATTCTACATTCCTGTTTCCTTCTTGGAGAACTCTAAATGTCTTCATTCCTTTCAACACACAGGGTGCTTCTGTTGTTTCTGCTCATCACCCTCCCCCCAAGAGTCCATACATTTTGAAGACTGCCTTTACTAGGAAACTGAATAGCATACAGGACTTACATAGAGTTTCTTGGGGGTGGCGCTCTCCAGGGTGGGGATTGTCAGGCTCTCAAATTGTGAGTTTGGGACAAATCAGAGATTGCCAGGATTTCAATCCCTGAGCTTGGTGGGATTCTGTGACCAGACTTTGGGCCAAACTCAGATTGACTAGTGTTCATGCTCAGGGATTGGTGGGATTTTTGTGGCCAGAGCTTGGTTGGGGGCGGGGTGTGTTTCCTTGGCTCTGGTCTCAGGGCCAGGGTGTCCTTTCACTGGCCCCTTTACCCTTATATCCCTATATTTAGCAATCTGCCCCCTCTTGATCTTTCGCCAGCCATTTGAAAGAACCTGATATGACCCTAGTTTCACCGAGGGTCTATTATTTCCTGCTTCTGCTTTCTTACATTTTTCTCGGGGTGGGGGTGGGTGGGGGTGGGGGATGGGGGATGGGGGCAAGGGGAGGTGTAAATGCGGGGGCAGAAGTAAGTCAGTCTGGTGCCTATGAACATTTGTAGGAGGGTGGAAGCCAAAACTTGACACATTATGCTAAGGTTTTGTGACTACTCTCTTTATCTACAGCTGTTTGGAAGAATGCTTATACTTCTTGTTTCACTCCCTGAAGGCAGAGAGGCTTGTTTTGTGTGCATACTCTCCTCACTGCTTTCCATCCCATGGGGAAGGAGTTTTGGAGGCAGGGAGCTAGGGTGCTTCTATTCTTCCCATCTCCCTGGAGAGCTGACATAAAGAGCCAAATGCTCTGAGCACTCCCCAGGCGGGGTGTTAATAGTCAACAATGCTACCAGACTGTTGACTTCAGATTTTTAGATTATGTTAGATTGGGATTGCTGGAGTAACATGGGAATAAAAGAAAGCAGGCAGGTGTCTACAGAGGCAGACGTCTTCTTTAATCATAATAACTGAAGGGACACTGTCCCTCTGCAGAATGGAGACTGTGCTCACATGATTCATGGGGATGGAAGCGTCCCATCTGCAGGTCAGCTCCCCTGCAGTCGAGTGGCAGATACCAGCAGGTTTAATTGTGTGGATCTCCTGACCAGAAGCTTTCACGGGTATTGTCAATCAAGGCCATCTGAGGCTTCTCAGGCCACCTGAGGCTTTAGGTCATTAACTCTTCAGATTATATATAATACTTAGATTTCTAGTTGATTTTTAAAAAATATGTGTATGGATATTTTGTCTGCATGTATGTCTATGTGCCACTTGTGTGCCTGTTGCCTGCAGAGGCCAGACAAAGGTGTCAGATCTCCTGGAGGTGGAGTTACTGATGGTTGTGAGTGGCTGTGTGGGTGCTGGGAATCGAACCTAAGTCTTTTGGAAGAGCAGCAAGCACTCTTGTTTTCCTTTCTGTCTCAAAACAGGGTTTCTCTGTGTAACCCTGGCTGTCCTAGAATTCACTCTGTAGACCAGGCTGACCTGGACCTCAGAGGCAGGCAGATCCTCTACCTCCCACGTGCTGGGATTAAAGGTGTTGTCACCACTGCCCAGCAGTAGCAAGCACCCATGTTGGCAGCTCACAATTCCAGTTTCTGGGGGACCTGACACCTCCAGTCTCTAGGAGCACTGACACTTGTGCACATGCTCACATGCAGACATACATTAGTTAAAAAACAAATCCTTTAAAAATAAGAAGCTACTTTCTATTTAAATAATAACTGTAAAGTCTAGTAACGGTATTTAAAAGTCCTACAATGTCATATGGAGGGCAGATGTCTTCAGTTTCCCAGTTGGGCCCTAACAGATGTCTTGTTATTACTGATACTTTTGGCTCTGGTGTAATTGGCACTCATGCCATCCATCCTCCACTTAAGATCTCTGTCATGTGGTTTTCCCTAGAACAATCTCTACCCTCACTCTATCCCGCCTCAACCTTCCCTTAGCCCGCAGTTCCCATTTACATTGATACTGTATTTGATTCCCAAATGTGACAGCGCCGTTCAGCTTTTGGATTCAAATTGATGTCTGAATTTTTTGTGGGTTACTACAGCTTGTTTTCATAAGCAATGTGGTTTCTGCTAATCTCATCTGCAGAGAGGGACATGTGGAAATTGTGAATAAGAGAGCCACATCCTTGAGCATGTCATCACATATCGGTGCAGCAGGAACAGAGACCCTCTATGGCCAATCCAGATACAAGCTCGTGTTTTCATTCAGTGCCCAGGGGCTCTGCATCGCTAATACCACATTTGTTATTCCAGAGAGGGATCCTCAGAGCCTCATCCCCAGAGGTCTAAGTCTGATGTAGACTGACACCAGTGGTCATCAGGCAAGGGCCATGCTTGTCAATTACCACCTGAACTGAGGGACCCTTGCTCACCATACCTTTCCATCAGATGCACAGGTCTCAGTGCCAACCAGGGCTGGGCGTGGGCTGCTGTGGAAGAGATTTAAGGGAAGCTGTGGTGAAATCTGATTGGTTAATTTATGGTCTAACTGATGGTCTAAAACAAGAGAGATCTCTTTGGCTTCTATTCTAACACTTTCAGAGGGGCCAGCTGCTTTCCTGGGTGGTTCTCATGGTTTCTGTTGGGATCGCTCATATGTCTGTGGTCAGCTATGGGCTGGCTAGCTTTCAGACACCACTAATCAGTCATAGAGACAGAGGAACATGCTAGCTCAGTGTAATCCCAGAACGAGGCAAATTGAAGTTGAGCCTATAACTAGTTAGGATGGTGGTGAGTTAAGTTTAGTCGCTTCTTCGAGTTCATCCTTCATAACCACTACCAAGACCTAATAAAGCAAAACAAAGTGAGAGAGAGAGAGAGAGAGAGAAAGAAAGAGAGAGAGGGAGGGAGAGAGAGAGTCTCCTCACTGGTGCAGACCTCCATGACTGGCCTGTGTAGCTGGAACTATGCTGTGTGTTCCTGGTGTGGGCTAGCTGGCAAAAATGGCCCAGCCTGTGTGGAGGAAGCCTGTGAGCAGCCAGTCCAGGCTGTCTACTTTTCCCAGCAGCAGTGAATATGTCAGTCTTGTCTCTGATCACAGGGTCTGAGTGCATTCCCCAAGCTCTAATGCTCTATGGGAATGAACTCTGGATATCCAAGCCTGAGAAATGGAGGAAGGGAAAAATACAAGACCTCCAAGGGAGGGTGGGAAGGAAGAGCTGTCATTTCACTCCAGAGGGAGCAAGGAGGTCCTTGCTTGGTGCTTATGACAGTCCCTTACCAGAGAAAACACCAGGCGATGTCTCTTTGTAAATCTCTTTCCCGGGTGACAGCTGTTTGTTTGTATTGAAGTGGGAACACGATAACAGGGCTATAAGTAGCTCTGTGCTTAGCTGTGCAAGGTAGGGTGTCAGAGCAACTGAACTGGATCCCAGCAGGGAGAAGCTGAGGCTCCTGGCTGCCTAGGAAGGGGGCTGGCTCGTCTGGAGGACCAAGCTGGTGTGGGTAACTGGACTGACCAAGCTGCTGGAGAATAAATACCCTGATCTTCCTATGGTGAGTAATGTGACCTGGGCTCCACTTTCTGCTGGTGCAAACCCAACTGCTGGGGGCCAGATTGCCAGAGGCCATAGCAGGTGGGACACGAACCTCTCATCTGTACTGGCTTCTCTGTTCTTGCCCAAGAGAAGCACCTTGCAGGCATGAGGGTTGAGCCAGATGAAACACCTAGAACAAGCCTGTGTGAGGCTGGCTCCTGGCCTGGCTCCTTCATGCTGAGAGATGCTGGGAGAGATCACTGCCACCTTCCAGGCCCCAGTTCTTCACAGATAGAAGGAAGTAGTGGAGAAAGAAGTTGACCTTCATGTTTTCCCAGCATTTCCATCTGTATCCAGAGAAACTCCAGGATTTATCGAATGTTTGAAACACATGTTTCTAGCACACCAAGGAAAAGGAGAATTTACTGTTGTATAGAAAATTGTAATTGTTTCATTGACATATCCACAAAGCCCAGCAGGCTATACACAGTGCTCTCCCAGGGCAGGTGGGGCTGGAAAACTTCCTGTGCCTCTGGCCCATCCCAGATGGAGTGCTCCCAAGTAGCTTCATCTCTGGTTCTCCAGTGCCCCTCTTCCCCACATCTGCACAGCCCAGACTCACAGTTCTATGGCTGCAGCTGCGTTCTCCACCTGACCTACCCATGTGAAGCCCCGTACTGTTGTTCTCTTCCACACTTCATGCTCTCATTTATACCCTTGGCTGGGAGAATTTATTTTGGCTTGGCATCAGGGATACTGGTCCACCATAATGGTAAGGCATGGCAGTGGAAGCATGTGCATGGCTTGTTCACATCATGGTAGGTCAGAAAGCAGCAAGATGAGCTGGGCGGTGGTGGTGTATGCCTTTAGTCCCAGCACCCAGGAGGCTGAGACAGGCGGATCTCTGTGAGTTTGAGGCCAGCTTTGTCTACTGAGTGAATTCCAGGACAACCTCCAAAGCTACAGAGAAACTGTTTCAAAAAACAAACAAATAAATAAATAAAACTTAAAATTGCAGCAAAATGGACCTATAGCTGTGTGAGCACCCAACCTTCATGAGTAGCCACACTGAGGGATTGGCGTGAGTCACTAGCCCTACAACTATTTCCATATAAATAGCTTAGTGAAAAGTTTCTGAAAGCCTTTGCCTTCTTCTCATCCGGCCTAAGCTATTCCTTCCTACAGTCAAACATTTTTCTCTGCCAGTGCACAAGTTAGTGAGCTCAGCTTTTGTACAGATGTGAGCTTCTTCTAGTGTCACAATTTTACTGTTGGGAGAAAAATCTTCTTTTTATAGAGGATTGCTGGGAGGCTCCAGAGACCTGCTGTTAATAATCAGTCCACAGTTCATTAAATGTCTGATTTCACTAGGCGGTGGTGGTGCATTTACCTTTGACCCCCGCTCTTGGGAGGCAAAGGCAGGCAGATCTCTCACTTAGAGTCCAGCCTGCCCTACAGAGCAAGTTCCAGGACAGCCAGGACTACACAGAGAAACCCAGTCTCAAAAAAATAACAAAAAAAAAAATAACAAAAAAAGCAAACAGAAAGTCTGGTTTCTTTGAGAGTGAGGGAGGTATCATTGCGGTACACATTTAGAAATGATAAAAATGAGTAGGGAGAAGCTGAGTTACCAGAGTTTATATACCAGGTGAGTAGTGGAATTGGTGGTATCCATACTGAGGGATGCTGGCCCTTCTTCTGCCTTCAAAGTGAAGCTGTCCTGAAGCATCGATGAACAAACCCTCATATACATGCATTTAGTTATCTGTCAGGGCAGAGGGTTGGTCAGTCTGCACAATGTCGGGGTTAGAGGAAGTCAGCGTGGAAGGAAGAAGCTTATCCACCATGGTTCCCCAGTGTTAAGTCACAGAGGCTGACGATGAGTCCCAGTCAAATATTGCTATTGGAGAGAGGGGCAGGGCACACTGGATGTTCCAGTGCTGAGCTTGTTTCTTTACCCCATCCCTCATCGGTCATGAGAGACACTGTCTCAGCTCCTAGGGTAGCAGCTGAAAAGTCCATGTTATAGCTTAAATGTGAAATCCCCCCACCATAGGTTCATGTATTTGAACACTTGTTCCCTGACAGTGGCACTGTTTTGAGGAGGTATGGAACCTTCCCGAGATTGGCCCTTACTAAAGGAAGCTGGTTGTCTGTGGAAGAGCCTTCCACTTACATGTCCAGTCTCTGCTTCCTGATCTACCAAAGTCTGAGCAAGCAACCTCAATCTGTTGCCTGTGATTGGCAGCCATGCATTGCCTGCTGTGAAACTTCAAGCCACAACAGAGAAATCCATCTTCCACACACGTTGCTCCTGCTCTGTACTTTAGCACAATAAGAAATGTAACCAGCACGGTCTGTGCATTGTGCATTTACTTGCTTTCTTTCACACTGGCAGTGGCAGCTCTGGGTGCCTGATGGTAGCCAGGACATGAGTCAGAGGTGCTATCTAGCAGTCACAGTTATGGTGATTGTTAGCCATGTCCAAGGGAAACAATGGCACCAACAATGGTTACAGCAGCCACCAGTAAGATAACAAAAGTAAATGTCCAATCAGGCCTGTTATTGGTATGACCTTAGTAATGGACAGTGGCTCAGGTTTGTGCAGCCTGAGTGCCCTCAGTGTCGATGAATGTGGCCCATTTTGTTCCCTAAGATTCCCTTGTCTAAATGGAGCTGTCCCCATCGCTAGACTGAGTGGGACAGAACACAGGTGACTTACCCAGGAGCCAGGTACAGTCATTGGGAGCTGATGCCCGGTACCTGAAGCTCACAGCCCTCCTCAGATAGAGTAGCCGCACATCATGTCCAAGGTGAGCAACTGCAGCTCTAGCCAACTTGAATGCCATGATCTGCTTGACAACCGGCTTCCTTATTCCATGCCAATAATGGACACTTGGCTTTCTGGAAACAACCCTGTGTGGGCCAGCCTATAGGGCCCAGGATGTGAGTGTTTGTATGTTTTGATTTTCCCTGAGATACAGCATGTCAGTAAATTCTGTCTTGGGATGACTCCATAGAGGCATATGCCCTGCTGTGCAACTACCTTGTGTGTGATTGAGACATAAGAAAATACCTCCCCCACTCATGCCCTTTCATCAAAGGGACCTAGTGGAGGATCAGAAAGTCCTGCCTCGAATTGTAGTCCTGCCTTCAGGTAGGACACCTGTTCTTTGGCCACATTCTGACCTTAGTGAGTCTCTGGTTCCTCACCTGCTGAAGAGTGACAACAGTGCTGACCACGTAGGTGTGCTGCAAAGATTACATGTGAGCCAACCATGGTACCAGCGCCATGTTGATCCCTCAGTGAATAATAGCTACTCAAGAGGAGTCAACTTACTTCAATGACAGTCATAATGATAAACAAGCTTCTTGTTCTGAGGTGCCTTTAGCTCCCAGGGGAACTAAAGGAAGAGGAAGCCCACTTTGTGTCTAGCTAGGATGGTTGTTCTTAGACCTGAGTCTTCACATGGGCAACACGTTCTTGTGTGTGCTGATTGTTTCAGCTGCTTGACACAGCCAAGAATCACCTGGAAATGAGGAATTAGCTACATCAGGTTGGCCCATTGGCACGTCTGTGTGGGATTGTTTCATATATGAGGTGGGAAGACCCACCCTGAATGTTGGCAGTGCCGTTCCTGGTCAGTGGGTCATGAACAATGTGGGCCAGGAGGAACTGACAAGGGAGCAGCAAGGATCCACGTGTTCATTCTCTCTCTGCTCTTGACCGGATGTGTAGTTTTGACTTCCTTCATGCTTTGCCTTCCCTTCACTAAGGAGTGTAGCATGGAATTGTAAACCAAATAAATTCTTCTGGTTAGCTGCGTCTAGTTGGGGTTGTTTATCATAGCAACAGAAATAAAACTAGAAGACTGTGTCAAGGCTCTGGGTCCAGATTTGGGGCGGGCACTCATTTCTCACAAGCAATTGCCTGCAGCATGGCTCTGGGCAAGATGCCTGGGGGGGGGGGGGGGAGGGTCCTGCCTGTCTGCTTTGTCCTCCCCAGCCTCTTCTCCTTCCCTTTAATCTTCCAGCACCAGGATCAAGCTAGCCCACATAATTACCCAATTCCACTCTCCCCTGGAAACCTCCCCCTTTCTTTCTCATAGCTTCTCTGTCCGAGGCCAGGCCCTCTGTGTCCTCCCAGTTAAACATCTGTCACTTTACACCCAACGGCCCCAGTAAGTAGTTAGCAGTGTATCGGAGACCTCTAGGCTACTGAAGCTAATGGGATCAGATGCCTAATCTGCCCCACTCTGAGCCCTGCAGGTGTCTTTGCCTTTCCTGAGGCTGTTTCTAATTCTTTGGCTTTGTTTTTTCCTAGTGTCTTCAATTTTCTTCTTCTGATAGAATCCAACTTTTGTTTGTATCCTCCCCACAACCCCCAGAATTCATATATTAAGTTCACTGGGTCCAGTTCTGGAGATATGGCCATATTTGGAGACATAGCTCTGAAGGAAGGGCTTATAGTAAAATGAGGTCATATTGGTGGGCCTTAATCTACAATTTGTCCTCGTAAGCCACAAGTGAGAGACTATAGGAGACATTGAAAGAAGACAGATGTCTCCAAGGCAGAGAGAGGCGTCCCGAGGCACCAGTACTGTGAGAAGGTGACTCACTGTTGTGTACACCTCCATCCATGGCATTCTCTGCATTGGCCTCTGTCACTCAGCCAAGGTTCCCTGTTCAGAGCTCACCAGCATGGCTCTGGGCCTTGAACCCACTCACACTCTTGGAGACATCTCCAACAGTCACACCTTATGAGTATGAGTTGTAGAGCTGGTGGTCAGTGACAGGAAACCATGTCACCAAAATGCATGGAACTGAAAACTGGGTACTCCTCAGGCCCCACCTCAGAGCCATCCTACCTCAGAGTTGGCTAGTTTCCTGTTTCTCCCCCTCCTTCAGGAGCAGCTCCCCACTCCTTCCCCTTCTTACTGTCCAGGCTTCACTGTGCTTTTATATCTGTTGAAGATTCCCTTCTTCATCCACTACTGTTTATCTAAGACCTTTGCTTAATGGGGTTTTCTCTACCCTAAAAAGATTCCCCTGTGACTTAAGACAGGAATTTTTTTTCCTCTTCCTCTGAATCTTGACCTTTGACAAACACTACAGAAATTGTCTTCAAACTTTTCCCCCTCAGTGCCAGAATTCTTCCTCCCTGCCCCCCAAACTATATGTTACACAGAACCCTAAGCTGTGAAACACAACTCTACAAGATAGGCAAGCATGACAGTGTACACCTTTGATCCCAGTGCTTGGCAGGTGGAGTCAGAAGAATCAGGAGTTCAAGAGCAGCCTGGGCTACACAGCTGCCCTCAATTATAGATCTCAAAAGCTCAGGAAAACAATTGTGATGAAATCCAGATAACGTAAATTTAAGTATTTAATTTTAAACAAGTGACTGGTGGCATTCTGTGTACATACTATTCCTGAATGTCACTGGTGGATCTGTTACCTCTAATTCTAGAATACTTTTATTTTATTTGTGTTTTGCCTGCATGTATGTCTGTGTGAGGATGTTGGATCCTGGGGTTACAGTTATGATCTGCCATGTGAGTGCAGGGAATTGAACAAAGGTCCTTTGGAAGAGCCCTTAACCACTGAGCCATCTCTCCAATCCCTCTAGAACACTTTTATCACACCAAAATACATTCCTGCACCCACCCATTATGTTCTTCTTCTAGCTCCTGAGAACCACAGCTTTGGTTGTCCCTATAGATTTGTCAATTCTGTCAATATAAGTGGAGTCACCCAATGTGTGGCCTGTTGTGTCTATCTTCCTTCACTTCTCAATACTTTTGATGCTGACCAGAGCTGTTTCGTGAACCAGTGCTTCCTTTTTATGGCTGAATAATATTCCATTGTGTAGCTAGAAAGCTGGTTATCTGGTCCTCTGCCTACACATACACAATTCTGCTCTGCTCAAATACAAAGCGGGGTGTTGCGCTCTTCTGCCTCTGGCTTTCCCCTGGAGGTGTCTTAAACACCTCCAGGCAGTGTGCCGTCAGTACCCTCCCAGTATCCAGGGATCCTGGACAAAATGCTGATTTGTTTCCCTGAGTGGTTTTGTCTGATCACAGACAGGGTCGGCGCCTTCTGCAGGTACTTTGTTTTACCGAGGAGTAAAAAGAGAAGGAATCATGGGAGAAGACAGTGGGCAGGAGAATATTTCTCTGGGTACCCTTGCCACTAGGTCTGCAGGTCCCCTTCACAACAGGGGGCAGGCGGCCTGCCTATCGGCAAATCCAGTCATGCAGTGCTTTTTGTGACTTCACTGGTTGAAATTCAAGCCACGCCTGGGTAAGTTCATTCTGCACACACCAACAGTGCCAGACTGCCACGTCATCTGGTTTTCACAAGTTTTCTTTGTCTTCCCATAGTATCTGCAGTGGAATTTCCCCAGGTGCACACAAGAAGCTCTGTGAGCACGTGACTTCTTTCTAGAAAGAGATCTGTCCCTTGATCTCGTGCACAAAAGCAAGCAATGCTAGGTGTGACCAATCAGAGGACAGGGGCAGCTTTGGTTAGAATAAGCCTGCTCTGAAAGGAGCCTCTGCTGATGTCACCACAGGGAAAAATGCTCAGCATAGAGGCCCTGGGACAGAGCAGCTGGGTGGTGCAGATTCCCAGGCAGGAAGGCTTGGATAAGCTCAGCCACAGCCCAGGTATGAAGCCAGCTGGTTTGTGACAGCACCTGGGTGGGGAACAGTTGTTTTGTCCAACTGGAACAGGGCTCGGCTTAGACCTCACTGGTTTTTAAATGGAGAAGGAGAAAGTCCAGCTGTTGAAAAGCAAACTTTCTGTGGGCTGAAGCCTCCAAAGTGCAGACTACCCCTGAAGGTAAGAGGAGCACCTGCCTTTCTGGCCTGGGGCAGCTGAAGGGTGCCCGTCCTGGAGTCCCCAGAAGAGGGTTCCATTGTGACTCTACCGGGTTCTCTTTGCAATCTCAGAGTCGTGTTGTGTCAGGAGGCCTTCTGCCATTTGCTTTTGTCTGTTTAAAAAGCCAGTTTGGCCCCTGGAAAGTGGAGGCAGGAGGATCAGGCCATCCTAGCAACACAGTGAGTTTGAGACCACTTTGAAAAAAATTAGCTTTCATGGTTTTTAAATAACATTATTCAATTTATTTAGTGAATGAGCATCAAAAATTATTACACCTGATCATGGTGGTACACACCTTTAATTCCAGAGACAAGCAGATCTCTGCAAGTTCAAGGCCAACCTGGTCTACATAGTGAGTTCCAGAACAGTTAGGGATATGTAGAGAGACCCTATCTCAAAAAAGCTGAAAAAGGAAAAAAAATTAATATTACAATGAACCATGTAAGATTTAATGTTATATGTTTTAGCCTGGTAAATACAAGGACTTTAATAACTAATTAAGGAATAATGGTTCTAGCAACATTATTTACTTATGAGTCTTCAAAGTGAACAAAATATACGGTGCAGATCAATTTTAAATAAATGACTTTTTTTTCATTCTACAACTTAGTATGATACATAAGTGGAGTGAATGTTCAAAGCAAATTGTCTGAGATTATTGATGATCCTTATTCTCTTACTTTAAAAGTTAGGAACAAGAGTCTTACACAGAACAGTGACATGATTGACATTACATCTGTTTTAAAGTATTTGAGATATTTTATTTTATCAGTACTGTGCATTCCAGGCAAGGTCTCTCTCACTGATCCACACTCCCAGGCCCCAGACACATTTTAATTGGGCCTGCTCACTATATTTATATTTTATGAATTGTTCAGTGCGCATAGCATGTACTGGTTACTTCATCAATGTTAGCTGAATGAGTAAGAAAACCAACTGGTTCATTTTAATTTTGTTTTAAAAATTAATTTGTTTTAATGTTTTGCTTGTGTGCACGCACACTCCCATGCAGGAGTCATATTCCTGCTATAGCTCACTTACAGAGGCCATAGGACCACTTTCAGAAACCCATATCACTTACTGATCAAGGCTAACAAGGTTTCTCTTGTTTCTGGGTACACACTCCAGGCTAGCTTGTCTGCAAGCTTCCTGCCATCCTGCCCCTGCCTCCCATCTTGCTGTAGGAATGCTGGATTACAAATGCATGCAACCCCATCTGGCTTTCTACTTGGGTTTTAGGGCTTGAACTCTGGTCCTTTCCACTGCTTGAGACTGGTGCGCTCTGAGGCACCGGCTTTAAAATTGTCTGCCCCCACCCCAAGTTTCTGTGGTTTAATTTCTCCATAAAAAAAAAGAAAGTGAAGGTGCCAGCTTGGTCCCTGAATTCTAGTGAGTGATGTCAGGCAAGGGACAGGGCCTCTCCGATAGGGCATATTTTAGTTATGAGGATTAATACTGTCACCAAATACCTCTCAGCATGATTCTATTTGTCTTGGCAGCTTCATATGAGTATACATTCCTAGCCCGCCCACCCTGCACCCCCACCCTCAGTTTCCTCAGCCAGGAGCCCACTCTGCTTTCATAAAAGCAGTGAAGCTGAGTTGACGAGACAAGTGTTCAGAGGGAAGAACAACAAAAACGATGTTGTTGGAGAGTAGATTTCACGCCTCCTAATGTTTGACAGCACACTGTACTGTCACCAACAGCGAGAAAGCAGCCGCACTGAGTTTCCAAACTGAGTACAATTGGATACAGAAAATCCTCCTGGGAGCGGTGTTCCCCGGGCTTCTTGGCTTTGTGGGGAGCCGTTTGTCACTCGTTTGTGTATGCACATATGTGTGCACGCTGGCATTAACTCACTCAGGAACAAACTTGCCGTTCAGAAGCTGCTGCCAACCCTGGGCGGGGAGTGAAAACAGCAGCCCGTGTTGGGAAAGAAGTCTGGGTGGCATGTTGCAAAAGAAAACCCAAAGTGATTTTCCATGATGTGGCTGGAGGTAAACATTTACCATCGTCTGACTCTGAGTGTGGGGAGATGAGCAGAGGAGAAAACCTCAGAGCTCCTTCCACTTTCCAGATGTTTATGCCCTTTCGTTTTTTCCAGTCACTCTGACAACATTCTGAGGGACGCTGGGCACCCTTGAGTCACCATGGGCAACGAGAACAGCACCTCGGACCACCAGGTGGGTTCAGGAGGTTCTCCGCCTCCTGCGCACAGCTCTCTTGACTACAATGCCCCCACCCCCCAACATCTCTGTCCAGCGAGAGGCAAAGAAGACACAGCCTCCTCCTGGATCCATGTGGTGTGTTTGTATCTGTGGGGCCATTTCATCATTACATTTTCAGAATTCCTTTAGCGCTACAGCTAGTCCCATTTCACAAGTCATGAACACTAGTTTTTATCCCGTGCTTTTAAAGTCCATGTAATGAGATGAGAGAACATTTTCTCCAGATTGCATCTACTCAGCAACTTCCATGGACTCAGCAGAGATTAAAATGATTTGCAAATGTGTGAATGCAGAGCTGGTTTAATGCAAATAGCTGTTTTCCAGTCAGAAAAGGTTTCACAGTTGAAGAATGGACCTTTAACTGTTTTATTGTGTAAGTCTGGGATAATAACACATATCTGAAGTTTGCCATTATCCATTTTTAAGTTTAAGGATATCAGGTTAATGCCCTGGTGAATAAAGTCAGAGACACTTTCCCGTTAATTCACACAGTGTGAACATTTTGGATTAATGGTATGGGTCTCTTTGATTGAAGAAATTAGATTTAAAAAGCAGCCTGGGGCTGGGGAATATTTTTGTTGATGAAGTGTGTGCTACCCAAGTATGTGGACCTGAATTCAGTCCTACAGAACCTACCTATAAAGCAGGTTCAGTGGCATGCATGTTTAATCCTAGCACTGGGGAAGTGGAGACAGGAGGATCCCTTGGAGCTCACTGACCAGCCAGCCTAAAAAGAGGGTTAGGATTAGGGTTAGGGTTAGGGTTAGGGTTAGGGTTAGGGTTAGGTTTAGGGTTAGGGTAGAATGGGAAAGTTTCCATTTCAGTGAGAGACCTTGCCTCAAAGAACAAAGTGAATGATACCTAAGGAATGCCATTCAGGATTAAGTACCCTGTACACACAAGAGCACACACACACACACACACACACACACACACACACACACACACACACTTTAAAAATAAACACAAGGCAGTCAATTCCTTCTTCCAAATGGTCTTCTCTCAGGCAGGGAAGTATCAGTGGGAAAAGAAAACAAGTGGCAAACTCTAGGCATTTTAGGGAACAGGCAAGAAGCAATGGCTGTGGGTGTGAGACAATAGGGAGCCGTAAGAACTGTGGTAAACCAGTGGGTCTGGCCTCATGGAGGCAGCCACCACCAACTCCAGCTGACGGTGGTCAAGGGCAAAAGTGGGCCCAATGCAACAGGATTTTATTTATTCAAAAGAAGTCAGAAGCCCATAGTTTTCTACGAAGTCTTCAATGTTTTTTGTGTTCATTTTATTTACTCAGTGTGTGTCTATGTCTGTGTCTGTGTAGAGGCATGCACACATCACAGCACATGTGTAGAAAAGACAACCTAAATGAGTCATTTCTCTCCTTCTATCATGTGGGTCCTGGAGACCAAACTCAGTCTTAAACATACCAGCAAGTACCCTCGCTCACTGAGTCATCTTGTTGGCTCTTTTAGCTTTGTAATTTAAGATAATGGTGAACTTATATATAGTCTAACAAATACAAAGAGAGAGCTTCAAGGTGACATCTTACAAAATTATTCTACAGTTTCACAGTCTATACATTGAGATGGCCAAGATCAAGAGCCTTTCCATAGCCAGGTTCTTGTTCTGCCCTTTATAGCCACACCCACATCTCTCCGGTCTATCACCTGTAACTCTGGCAACTGACAATTTACAATTTTATCATTTCAAGAATATGATAGAAGTAGGGTCTGTGGTGGTTTCAATGTAATTGGCCTGCATAAACTCAGAAGGAATGGCACCATTAGAAGGTGTGGCTTGGTTGGAGTAGGTCTGACTTTGTTGGAGGATCACTATGCTTTGAGGTTTCCTATGCTCAAAATACCACCCAGTGTTGGAGACCATTTCCTGTGCCTTCAAATCAACATGTAGCAGCTCCTTCTCCATTACCATGCCTGCCTGCTTGCCATCATGCTCCCTACCATGATGAAAATGGACTGAATCTTTGAAACTATAAGCTGCCATTTTAAATGTTTTCCTTTATAAGAGTTGCCCTGGTCATGGTCTCTCCACAGCAATAGAAAGCCTAGCTAAGACAGAATCAGACAGTGGGTTATCTTTTAGAACTGGCTCCCCACCCCCACCCCCAGTGGGCAGAGTGCTCTTGCAATACACTCAAGCTGTTGTGTGGTAGTCTGTTCTCTGTCATTATGGAGTTGTCCATGTTATGGAGGTGCAATACAGTTTTGTTTCTAGTTGGCTATTCCAAATGAAGTTGCCATGTGCATTTATGTACAGGCACACATGCACACACTCGTGTGTGTGTGTGTGTGTGTGTGTGTGTGTGTGTGTGTGTGTGTTCATTTTCATTTCTCCGAGATAATCACCCAAGTGTTCAATTTCTGGCTCTTATAATGATTGCATGTATAGTTTACTTGTCAAACTATTTCCCAGTCACTATGTTCCCCAGTTACTATGGTCCCCAATCACTGTTTCCCAGTTACTATGGTCCCCAGTCACTGTGTTTTCCAGTTACTATGGTCCCCAGTCACAATGTTTCCAAGTCATCATGTTTTCTAGTCACTATGTTTCCCAGCCACTATGTCTTCTTACCTTCCCACAATACACTATCAAAGATCAGCTCCCCTGAATCTGACAAGCACCAGTAGAACTCCCTTAGACTGCCTTGCTCTGTCCTGTGCAGGTGGGAATCAGTCACTGAAGAAACCACGAATGCTGCACAGGTGTTAGCCACTTAGTCAAGGTTCCAGACCACTCACACTACAGTGCTGGTCTTGAAGCTATCCATTCACAGCAGCCCAAATCTACATTGCAGTGCCCACCATGTACCACTCTCCAATCATCTCATAGACATTGTCATCTTACACCATCATACGGAGGCTACAAATGGTACAATAAGATGCCTGAGGCCTGGAGAGAGGCTAAGAACATTTGCTGCTTTTACGGATGACAAGAGTCTGGTTCCCAGAACCATGTCAGGTGGCTTACAAACACCTTATAATTACATATCCATGGTATCCCAGTGCCCTCAGAATTCTGGCCTCTTTGGACATCTGTACCCACATTTACAAACACACACACACACACACACACACACACACACACACACACACACACACACTCACACACACATAAGTAAAATTCTTTAAAAAAGATGTTTGAAGGAAAAAAAGAAACCAGTCATAACATTTATTATAGTATATTGTCTTAATTATTTGTTTATTAATTACTGTTGCTTTTCTCCTAGTTGACTATAGTTGACTACTTTGTAAGCAAACTTCATCAGATGTCTGTATGTCCTCCAAAGAGTAGAATCAGTGCAAGTTCAGTGCTACCCACTGTTTCTACCCACTTTGTGGTCTCCAGTGTCTAGGAGTGTATGAGGATAAGGGACAACTAATCTCTTTGGAAAGATATGTTTTTCTCATTTTATAAATGTTATTATTATTTTAGTGCTGATTTGGGGAGTTCTTTACACAGTCTAAAAGTCAAATTGTGTTTTGTAGATGCCTTCTTGTTCTGAAATTTATCTTCCCATCCTCTTAATAAGGTCTTGTATAAAACAAAATATTTTAATTTTAGTGAGCTGTAGAGTGTTTGATTTTTCTTATGGATGGTTCTACTGTTAAGTCTTCCTAGCTCTACATCCTAGAGATTTTTTTCTACAGTCTTTAAAGTTTAACATTTTATATTTAAGTCCATGATCCATGAATTAACTTTTATATTTTTGGTTGTGAGCCTAGCCTTTAACAGATGAGCCATCTCTCCAGCCCATGAATTAACTTTCATAAAGTACAAGGTTTAGGTTGAAGTTCTCTCTCTCTCTCTCTCTCTCTCTCTCTCTCTCTCTCTCTCTCTCTCTCTCTCTCTCTCTCTCTCTGTCATACACACACACACACACACACACACACACACACACACAGAGCAGGGTCTCCCTATGTTGCTGAGGATGGCTTTGAACTCTACCCTCTTGTCTCTGCCCCGACCGGCGGGGTAGTCAACGACGAACTGGGAGACACCAAGGGGAATCGAAGGGTAAGGGAGAAGAACAACAGCAAGAACACATTCTGATCAAGCTGTCAATCTTTATTTTCTCAGGGGAGGCTTATATAAGACCATGGGCAGGATGTGAGCAGGGTTTGCAAGTGGACAGGGTGAAAGGGTCAGCAGAAGGAATGCCCTGAACTAATCTTTAACTGGCTGTAAAACTGTAGCCGGAGGAATATCCTGAGCTATTCTTTAACTGGCTGTAAACTACAACAGGATGACTATCCTGAGCTATTCTTTAACTGGTTGTAAAACTGCAAGCCTGTATCTAGGAATGCTCTGCTGAACATTCTGCTTACTTCTTAAGAGGCAGTAATTTTCTATCTCAGAGGCCTGAGGCAGTGAGGATGGTGATGGTCCCCAACATGTCTCCACTTCCCAAGAGCTATAATTACAGAAATTACAGGTTGGTGCCACCATATCTGACTTTATTTATTGTTTTTTGTTTATTTGTTTGTTTGTTTGTTTTTCAAGACAGGATTTCTCTGTGTAGCTTTGGAGCCTGTCCTGGAATTAGCTCTTATAGACCAGTCTGGTCTCTAACTCACAGAGATCTGCCTACCTCTGCCTCCCGAGTGCTGGGATTAAAGTTGTGTGCTACCACCACCTGGCTCATACCTGCCTTTTTGTTTTCTTCTCTTAGGTTAGTTTTAGCTTCATAGTCATCCTCATTATCAGCTTTCTCCTCCAGAGTGGTACATTCGCTAGAACTGACAAGGTCATATTGACACATCTTATCACTCACTGTCCATACAACATGTGAAGATCCATTCTTAGTGGTATGCAGTCTGTGGACTTTGACATATGTAAGCACATGCATTTTGCACAATAGTATCATATTTCTAAAATTCTCTGTGCTTGACCTCTCCCCATCCTTCAGGTCCTGGCAACCACAGACTTCCAAAAAATTATTTTCTTATCTTATCATCATCAATGTGTGTATGTGATGGTACACATGCCACAGGACATCGTATTGGGGCCAATTCATACCTTCTATCATTATATGGATCCTGGGGATGGAATCCAGGTTACTGGGCATGCGTGACAGGTGTCTTCATTCCAGGAGCCATTTTGCTTGTCCAACCACAGATAGTTGTATTATTTCAACGGTATGATTTAATTAGAATCATATAGTATGCAGTCTTTTCTGATCAACTTCTTTGATTTAGCAAAATCTAAAAAATTCCTGTTTCTTTTTGGGACTTGATGGCTCATTTTCTTTTTCCTTTTTTTGTACTGAGTAACATTCCATTTTCTAGATACATTTACTCATCTATCCAGCACCATCCTGGATGCTCCCAAGTGTTGCACAAACTTGCAGTGAATGTCCATGTTCATGTTTTGTGCCGACATAAGCTGTAACTCCTTTGGGTAGATATGAAGGAGTGTGATTGCTCTAACGCGTGAAAAGGGAAAGTTTAGTTTTATAAGAACCCGCCCAGCTACCTACTCAGATGGTTCTTTCATTTCACAGTCCTGCTGCTAACAAATGGGGTTCCTCTTGGTTCCCGTCCTCCCTGGTGTGGGCATTGGCAGTGGTCTAGATCTCTGTCACCCTCACAGGTTCGTAGTGGTGTCTCACTATTGCTTTAGCTGGCACTTCCTTGATGACACATGGTGACAAGTAACCTGTCCTGTGCTATTTGCCTTTGTGTGTCTCCCTTGATGAGCTTTCAAAGCCTTGGGCACATTTTTAATAAGCTTGTTGGCTTTTTGTTTTTGTTTTGTTTTGTTTTTTCTTTTTTTCTTTTTTGAGACTGGGTCTCACTATGTAGCTTTGGCTTATCTGGGACTTGCTATATAGATCATGTTGGTGTCAAGCTGGGATTTAAGAGATGGCCCACCCTGGTCCGAATCTTACTATCGAATGTTAAGGGCTCATTTCAAACAAATTTTGAATGGCAGTCCTCCGTCAGATGTTTATTCTGCAAATACTTTCTCCCAATCTCTGGTTTAGGTTCCTCCTGAAGATGAGGGTTGGTTTGTTTGTTATTTTGACATTTATTGTTTTGTCCATGTCCCATCTTTATTTGTTTATTTTTTTTATTCATCTTATTTATTTATTTTTGATTTTTCGAGACAGGGTTTCGCTGTATTGCTTTAGAGCCTGTCCTGGAACTAGCCCTGTAGGCCAGGCTGGCCTTAAACTCACAGAGATCTGCTTGCCTCTCTGCCTCCTGAGTGCCGGAATTAAAGGCATGAGCCACCAATGCCTGACTGCTTTATTTGTTTAAAGGAGACTGTTTTTATTCCATTGGATGGATTTTGCATCTTTTTTATAAGTCAGCTAGCTATATTGTGTAGGTCTAGCCTCGGTTCTTTGTTCTTCAACATTGACTCTCTTTTAATTAGATTTTGTTTTTTTAAGTTATAAACTTTATTTTTTTTAAAAAAAATCTTGCATTAACATCAACATTAACCAGATCCAAAGTCTAGACACCTCAGTGAACATCTATACAGTTAGAACAGGTATTTAGAATGGAAGCTGTGATTGTTCTTTTGATTAGGGTAGTTGTGTGTTAAGAGTTAAAATAGAGCAAGTCTTCACACTTCACTCTTTTCAAAGAATGTTGTCTTTGATGTCCTGTGATCCATTTTTTTCCATAAAAATGCTAGGATAAACCTTTGTCTACAAAAGAGTTGTTGGGATTTTGATAAGAATTTGTATTAAAGAGTAGATCAAGTAGAGAAGAATTGGCTTCCTTGCCGTGTTGAGCTTTCTAGATTATGAACCATGGTATGTTTCCATTTATTCGGCCATTATTTTCCTTTTAAAAAAAATCATTTGATAATCCTGCCTATGTGTTATCAAGTTTTTATCTAAATACTATATTTTTTTCTTTAGAGTGACTATAAATAGTAGAGAATCAATTCAGTGTCCACAAATATATATTTAGGGAGTTGGGTTTTGTGTGCTGTTGTATTCTATGATTAACTCAGTTACTAGTTCCAGTGATATTTTGATGTTGCTGTTTACATTGTTTTTTTGAGATTTCTTATAAAATCATGTAATTTGTAAATAATGACAGTTTTATTCCTCCCACACCCATCTGAGCAGTTTTAGTTTTTTCTTCTTTATCCTTTCTTTTTCTTTCCTTCTTTTCTTTTCTTTTCTTTTCTTTTCTTTTTTTTTTTTTTTATAGTGACAAGGAGTCCCATTGCTTTGTTAACTAAGGGTAGAAAGAATGAATATTTGCCCTTATTCCTAATCTCAAGGGTAGATCACTGAGTTTTCTAGTGTTAAGGAAGCTATTAGCTATAGGGTTTGTTTTGTTTGTTGGTTGGTTGGTTGGTTGGTTGGTTGGTTGGTTGGTTGGTTGGTTGGTTGGTTTTTCAAGGCAGGGTTTCTCTGTGTAGCCTTGATTGTCCTAGAACTTTCTCCATAGACCAGGCTGGCCTTCCTCTGCCTCCCAAATGCTTGGATTAAAGACATGCATCACCACTGCATGTTAGGTTGTTTTTTAAATAAACACCATTTATCAAGTTCGGGCATTTAGTTTACTTAAGATGTTTTAAAATCATTCAATTGAGTTTTGCTAGTAATTTCCCTGCATCAATCAGCATAATCATAGTATTTCCTTCCTTGCATACCTGCAATCCATCTCATGTGGCCACAGTGTCTAAATATTTTGATACCATGTTACAGTGTTTTTGTTTTGTTTTGTTGCTAATATATTTGTTTGTATTTCTGTGCCCAAGTTCATAAGGAAGATTATTTGGATCTGATTTTGGTATTTGAATATTATTAACCTCTCAAAATGAATGGGGAAATGGTTACTCCTGCGTTTCTCAAAGATTATAGAAAGAAGTCTTACATTTAAAAACATGTTCTCAACTAGGCATGATGGCATATAATTTTAATAGGAAGCAGAGGCAAGAGGATCTCCTCAGAATTTAAGGCCAGCCTGGTCTATGAAGCAGAAGTCCCTGTCTCAAAAACCAGCCAAACAAATAAACAAACAAACAAAGTAGGTCTGGAGAGATGGCTTAAAGGCTAGGAGCATTAACTGCTCTTCTAGAGGTCCTGAGTTCAAATCCCAGCAACCATATGGTGGCTCACAACCATCTATAATGAGATCTGGTGCCCTCTTCTGCACTGCAGGAATACATGGAGATAGAATTTTGTATACATAATATATAAATCTTTTTTTTTAAATCCTCAAAACAATAAAAACATGTTAGCAGATAATTTCAACCATTTAAAAATACTCTGTGAGTCAATAAAGGTACCTGCTGGCTGGGGTTGGCTCAGGTCAGTCTTCTTGAACTTGCTTGCCCCTTACAGGAACATTCCATCATGAGCTTGAGTGGAGGAAGGCATGGCCAATAGCTGAGAGCCTTTGAAGAGCACTAGACATACTTTGGCCCCAATTCCTCCTCATATACCAGCTAGCTTCCCTTCTCTGGGGTTTTACAGCTCTGTATAAACTCCATGCTGCCCATAGGTCCTGCTGTTGGCTATGAACAGGCTGGACCAGTAGTTCTTACCCAGGGGTCATGTTGTATTCCATGGGAAAGGGTCATGTGGCAATATCTAGCAATAGTTTTATCACCACAATGATAAAAGTTGCTCAGTCAGAATTCTGCAAAATATTCTGCAGTCTTCAAGAGAATTATCTAACACAAACCATCAACCATGAGGGATGTCCCTAGACTAGTGGAATACTTGCTTTAGCTACTTTAACACAACCCTAGGGATAATGAGCAAACCTGCTGTGACAAAACACCATGGCCAAGGCTACTTGTAGAAGAAAGGATTTATTTGAAATTTATGGTTTCAGAGAGTTAGAGACCATGACCATCATGGTTGGGATCATGGCATCAGGAAGGCAGGAAGGGATAAAGTGTGGGAATGTTTGGCTGCAGGCGGGGACTCCTCATGGAGATGAGGCCCTAGGCTCATCTTTCTATATCTTCTATGCACCTCTCCTGATATGACCACAGCCTCTTGAGTTCCTCAAACCCAATTCAGCATCTCTCATCATTCTGCTTCTCATCCTGTATTTATTTATTTATTTATTTATTTATTTATTTATTCATTCATTCATTCATTTATTTATTCATTCATTCATTCCTTCATTCCTACCTACCTACCTTCCTTCCTTCCTTTTTTGTTTTTGAGACAAGGTTTCTCTGGAGCTTTGGAGCCTGTCCTTGAACTCCCTATGTAGATCAGGCTGGCCTCAAACTCACAGAGATCCACCTACCTCTGCCTCCCGGGTCTTGGGATTAAAGGTGTGTGCCATGACCATCTGACTCATTCTGCATTTCTCTTCCTGGGTAGCATGAGCTCTCCTGCCATCTAAAACCCAAAATCTGAAGGTCGCCCTAATCTTCACTGTCTTCTTACATGTCTAATACATCATCCCATGATTGGTTAGTTAGTTAATTGGTGACCTGGCCATTTGACTTTGTGAATTTTTTTTTAGGCTTTTAGAGGATTCTAAGAGACAGGATAGCCCATTTCTACTAATGGTCACAGGCAGAGAAGGGGTGCTGGCTTACAGAACTGAGATGCCCTTGACTTCAGTTGCAGTATTGGCTAAGTTCAAGGCTCCAGTAGATAATGCAGGAGCTCTCCCCTTTGGATCTTGTTCTATTTCTCTCAGTTCTGAGTGTTCAGGAGGTACTGTCAGTCTAGGGAAGGAGGGTTCTGACAGCAGATAAGTGTCCATGTTTCTACCAGCTAGTGATCCAGCCTAACCAGCCCTCTGGGAAGAATCAGACCCAGTCTGAGTGTGTCCTGTTCCAAATCTGGAATCACACACTGTGTCCACATGTGAAAAAGTTCACATCAAGTCCTATATCCACTCTGTAGGGCACAATGACAGCCTGTCAGCATGCTTGGAGCAATTTCCTAAGGAACAAGGGAAAACAGACTCATCCTATCTTCTTGTTCAACCACTTTCCCCCTTGACATTCCATGACCCTTTTATTTCATACCTGCAGCATTGGTAACACTTCTAACTGGTTTCTATACCTCCCACACTGTCCTGTCCTGTCCTGTCCTATTTCCATTCCTCAGATTCTTCATCTATGAGGAATTACTTAGCAGCGGGTCCCTCTATATTCTGCTTAAAATGAGTTCTTGGAAGAAAAGATGTGAGCTTTTGTGATCCTCCTGTTCCTAGATTAGGGATTAACTTTGTCACTAGGGCAAAGGTGATGGGAAAATCTGCTGCATCCTGGTCCCAGTTGTCTCCCACATCTTCATGCTATAGATTTCTCACCCACTGGTGTCTGATATCCCTTTCGCATCTGTGCTGGTTAGTTTTATATCTGTTTGAGACAAGCCTGAATAATTCTGAAAGAGGGAACCTCAATTAAGAAAATGTCCCCACCAGACTGGCCTGGGAGCAAGCTGCACCTCATAAGCCTCTCTGCCTATGCAGCGATTCAAATCAGACCAAATCAAACCGAATTTTAAAAGCCCGAGTTTAATGGATACAGTGCTCCCAGATGGCCTTCCAGCCCCCAGAGAGGAGACAGGAAGGAGAGACTGGAAAACCACATGTCTATTTTCTGAGAGGCAGTTTAGGTACCCTGTAGGAGTGGTCTTGAGCATCTCTGGAGGAGGGGTCATCATTTGGTGGGCTTTCAGAGATACAACAGGGTTTGGAGGGAGATGGGGAGGGGGCTTGAGTGGAACTTCCAGATTGGGTATATGGATGCCAAGGGTAGGGGTGAAGCTTCTACCATAACATCTTAGACTCTGGGTAAAGATGCCAGGGTCTAGGGTGAAGCTTCCACCATAACAAAAGCCTGTGGGGCAATTTTTATATATTTATTATTTATGAGGGAAAGCTGAAGAAGGTAGTGTCACCCTGGACTGGTGGTCTTGGGTACTGTTAGAAAGCAGGCTGAGAAAGCCATGAGGAGAAAGCCAGTAGTCAATATGCCTTCATGGCCTCTACATCACTTCCTATCTTGAGTATTGCCCTGTCTTATCTAGATGATAGACTACAAGCTGTAAAATAAAATAAACCCTTTCCCCCCCAAGTTGCAAAAGCAATGTTTTGTCATGGCAACAGTAACCTTACCAGAGACAGTAGCACAAGCTGGGAAGGAGTTGAAACTAAAGGTCCTGGAAGATGCTTCTTCATCCCATGACTTTGCTTTCAACAGGAGGACACTGGCTCACACAACACCATCCTGTGGCCTCCAAACCCTGTGCCCCCACAGGTACAGATGTGTGTACTTTACTCTGCTGGTCTTTCAATTGTCTAACATATAGGTGGCTGCTGACAATGGGCATAGCATGGGCATACGAATATTTAGCTTTTCCCTCCCTCTCTAATGCCTAGTCCTAGCCATCCCTATTAGGTTGCAAAGCACACTAGAAATCAGCAACATGGCTTTAGAATTTTAGAAATAACCTGTTGAATGTGGCTGTATGAGAACTGGCTTGCCGAAGGGCTGTGAGATGCTGAATAAGGTTTGTGTTGTCAACAGAAGAGAATGCAGATGCTGCGAGCCAGCACTAATCCTTCCAAAGGCTTTGACTTTGATGTCTTTTGTCCTAAATGGAGGCTGGGAAATGGCATGGTGGCCCTACCTTCCAAGCCAGTGGGCAAAATGATTTGTCATTAGAAAGATTCAATTCAGAGTCAGCTGTGGGTGTCATTGCATAGTAATGCAGCTGGCTGAGCTCATAGCCTCAGATCTGGGTGTTCATTATCAAATGGAAGGGGAGGTTTTGGAGAGGCTGTGGGGGTGAGTGCCTCTGGGTGCGGCCATGGGAGGCCTGTTTTACAATCCTGACCCAGCCCACACAGGTGTGTCTGTCATCAGGGGATGTGATTTGCTTTAAAAAGCCACTCCACCCTGAAGGTGGCTGCCAGGTGGGTGTGCTCCAGGCGTGTGTCTCCCATAACCTGCCAGTTCTGAAGTTGTGTGGCATCACAACTGCCCCTACATGGTGAAGGCTGTTGTTTGCATGTGCACCGTCCACTGGCTTCTTCACAGTCCCATGAGTGAGCAGCCTGAGTGGATTGCTCACAATTTACAGCAAAGGGGGCTTGGCTGTTAATCAGCTTGGCCATTTGAATGAGTGAAGGGGTAGGAATTACAACCCTGGCTTTTGTAATCTTGGCAAACCTGGCCCTGCCCCTTTCCCACGGCAGGTGTATGTACCCTGGCTCTTTAAAAGAAAAAGTGCACCTACTTCTGCTCTCCCCCTTTTCCTCTGAAGGGCAGACAGGATGTTTCCTGTCTCCCCTACCCTCTTTTTCTTCTGTCCTGTCTCTCTGTCTCTTTATCTCTTTTCTCTTTCCTTCCCTTATTTTCTTACCTCTCCCTCAATAAAACTTTCAATGAGTCATGTCTACAGGTCTCTGTTTCCCCATCTGCCTGC
Source organism: Cricetiscus sungorus (assembly GCA_030556225.1). NCBI lineage: Eukaryota > Metazoa > Chordata > Mammalia > Rodentia > Cricetidae > Cricetiscus > Cricetiscus sungorus. The sequence continues at coordinate 90,285,657 of JANBXA010000007.1, forward strand.
TGTCCATCAGCTGCCGTGGAACCATGGACCTGCCACATGCAGTCCCAATCCATTACCGCTGGATTCCCAGCCCATTACGCTTTATTCCTAACATTGGCCTCCAGTAAGTTGCAAAAAAATACCGGGGCCAGGGGTTTCCAAGCCGAGTTCATCTATCCTTCAGAACTGGCCCAAGGTCAAGGAGGAAGTTGACGAGGAGAATCCAGGTCACCAACCAGCACAGCTTGCCTAATATGGCCAGTATCTAAGATTCGGAGTCAAAGTTGGAAGAAAGCTACCACTTCACATTTTCATCGCAAATCATTTTTCAATTTTATGTATTTGATCAGAAGGTCAAGGCATTTGCCTACTCTCATAAATCTGTGACAGACTTAGGACAGCAGGCTGTCCTAGCACAAGGTCTAGGCTCCTAAGGTAACCAGGCTAGGAGCAGCATGGTCTTCTGGCTTAGGGCACTTCACAGTGGTCCATAGAATAGCCCAAGACTTAGGCACAGACTCCTATACAATGGCCTTTTGTGGAGGCCACCACTCCAAACCCAAAGGAGTGGCAGGTGAACCCTTGCCTCATGGAATATACATGCAAACAGACAAGTGAATAAACAAATAAATCAGCAAGTAAATGAATGGACAGCCGGGACAGCTTATGATAATGAATGTGAGCCAGGCACACAAAGACAATGCCATGTGATCCTACTCATATGGACTCAACAAAGTTGAGAAATCAAGAGCCTGTGGGAGTGGGGGTGAAGGAGGGGGCTTCCAGAGACTGAGGAGGAGGCTGGGGTGTGTGTGTGTGGGGGGTAGACATCGAGGGTGGTCAGAGTACTAGTTTCCAGCAAGTCCGAATGAGAAGCTCTGTGACAGTAGGTAAGTAACAATTGCAAACTGTATTGGTGACAAGCCAGAAGGCAGGACTCTTGAAGGATTTTTTTCTGGGATTGGAGAGGTGCCTCAGAGGTCAGGAGCACATCTTGTTCTTGCAGAAGAGCAGAATTTGATTTCCAGCACCCACATCAGGCAGCTGCCCAATGGCCAGACCCAACACCCTCTTCTGGTCTCCTCATGCACCTGTGTGTATGTGACATACACACAGATATATAGAGAGAGGCACACATATACATAAATAAAAATGTAAAACAAATCCTTTTTAAAAAAGAAATGTTTAAAATGTGATTATATTTTCATATATGTTGTATTTTTACCTTTATCCTTCACCCCCTCCTACTTCTACTGATTCCCTTTCTCTCCCCAACTAGTGCCCTCCTGTTTCCATGTCTTTTGCCTTTGAGTTTTAGGGTCACTTACAGAAACGTAGGCAAGGTATAATTTACAGAGGCTTGAGCACCTTACCCTTACACCTTACACCTTATAGCATTCAAGAAAATGTTTCTCCCTTCCCCCTCAACTATTAGCTACCCAGAGATCCTCAGGAAGGCATAGGCTTCAGGAGCCCCTCTCTTGCTCTGTGGTGGAATGTTTATAGTCCAAATCTGTGTCTATTTATTTATTTTTCTATTTTGAGACAGGGTCTCACTAATAGTCTTGGCTGGCCTGGAACTCACTTGGTACACCAAACTGTCTTTGAACTTACAGAAATCTGTTTGTCTCTGCCTTATAAGTCCTGAGATTAAAGGAGTGTACCACCACATCCAGCCTATGTCTGTTTTGAATTAAATTTTTGGAGTATTTCAGACTTATTGAAAGGTTTCAGTCAATGCAGAGAGCACTCTCTCGTGTAGACAATCCACCAGTTTTTCTAACAGCTCTCATCTCACCTGATACCTTTCATTATGTCTGCTGAGAATCAGGACTCTTGCATGCATTCGAGAGTACTCAGTGTGTATACACACACACACACACACACACACACACACACACACACACACACACACACACACACACACACACACACGCGCACACTGTTCTGGGAACTCCCAGCCCTATGCTCACCAACCATTCAGGGAAGAACATGTACTCAGACCTGTTCGATGTCCCTAGAGCTTGTTAATCCCTCCTGGGAAATCATGCTGATCCACACTAGCAAACACGTAGAGGACTGATGGGCTGAGGCCCCACCTTGAGAACTTCTCCCTTGTTGATCTAACTGAAGTGTCTTCTGCCTGATTCTGGGGTGTCCCTTCAGTCTGTGTTGGGGTGTCTTCTTTCCTGTGCTCCCCCTGGGGTGATCAGGACTGGTGTGAGCAGTTGCCTTTGTTTGAGGCAGACGAACAGCCTCCTGGCTGGAGCGTGGACATGTGCTCATCTCCCGTATTTGGCCAGTCTGGCAGTTATTTCTGAAATCTGACTCTTAGTACCATGGGGATGACCTTTGATCTACTTCCCAGAATTCACCTGCACTTATTCTGCCCCCAGAAGCTTATTCAAGGAGTGGACAGAGTAGGTAGACACTCTGGTCATGATCAGGCCATGCTGATTAAGCATGCTCTAATTAATTTCATTGGCATGGTCTAGAGAGATGGAGCACGTTTAAAAGGTAAGAGCAGTGAAAATATTTTTTTTTTTAAATGGTAAATGCTTTACTCTTGACAGAGGATACTTTTAGGACTGGAAAGTTGCTGTCATTGTCTAAAGGTTGCTTTAAGATATCCTGAGGGCTCTGGGTATTTCTGGGCCAAGAAAGGCTGTTTGTTTACTCAAGCAGTGACAGCCCAGAGCAGATGTGAAGAAGCAACTGGGCAGCTGGGTTGTCACGTGAGCGCTGCTTCCCATCTCTAAAGCCTGCTGTCTGGAAGCGGAGGGAGGGTAACATGAGAAACATTTGAGGTTTTATAGTGATGTCTGCTGATGCAGCAGGAATCTGGCACACAGTAGGTCTTCGGACCGCAGCTAAGACGGAGAAGCTGGAAAGGGGCAACCAAAGGCACTGTAGGAAAAGCAACAAAGGCATGAGTTTTTGTGGAAGTGGCTACCAGACTGAGTAGATATAAGCTGTGTTTCATATATTAGCAAACAGTCTGGGCTGCCTCTTCCATGCCAGGTGGAATCCTAGGCATCAGATCTAGGCTCTTGGCTGCGTCAGTTACGAAGGCTCTTGGTTGTTCTGGAACACAGTGGAGCATGGCAACATGGCAGAGATTGTAAAGCAACTTTTTCCATCATGTGCTAAAACTGAGTTGAGCATGGTGATGCATGCCTTTAATCCCAGCACTAAGAGGGCAGAGGCAGATGGCTCTCCGGGAGTTCCAGGCCAGTCAGGGCTACATAGAGAGAGAGACTCTGTTTCTAAAATAAAAAAGAGCATCCAGGTCCAAATCCACCGCTTCTTTGAAGGTGTGCTTTGTGACCTCTGGCGAGTGGCATAACCTCTCTGTTTATCTGGGTATTTATTTACTAGGATTGAGTTAAATGTAGGGAACAGTTAAGAGAACACATCTAATAATGCATTGGCAATTTTCCATCGTGGCAGCATGTTCTCTAAGTAATTGTTATTACTATTGGGGAAAGGGCAAACCTCCAGTCAGAAGACCTGGACAAGACCCCTCAGTTCCCTATTTCTTATCTAGAAAACATTTTTTATTGTCTGTTTAGTAAATAGTGATTCTGCAAGAGTCACAGAGGTGTCTTTGAAAAGCTTGCATACCATTTACATGGATTGCTCTGTTGCTTTTATTTTATGATGATGAGAACAAGGAGGAGAATGACAGTTACTGTTATTTTGATAGAGGGGAGGGTTAAACACAGGCCGGCCAGCCTGTGTGCCATCACTGAGCTATGCCCCTGCCCTGCTGCTTTTCCTTTAATTCTGACCAGACCGGTTTCTGCTAAGAGAACCTTGCTGTGCCAGCAGAAAAGCTGGGCTGATGAAAGAAGAAGGGCCTGGCCCTTTGACTCCTCCAGACATGGACGGAGCCCTTGTCCATCCACTTTGCCTTTAACTAAAACAGAGACCTGTAATCAGCCTCCTTCTCCTTTTGTCAGTTGTGTCTGCCTGAGCCATTAGGTGAACTGATGTATTTCCAGAGCTACTTGAAAGAAACCTTGATCAAGGAACACCGGGTAGGGGATTTATCTGCCAATTATTTGCAGAGTGTTTAGCACTGATACCATAGTAATGGGAAGGGAGCTGGCTGCGGGTGTTAAAGGTTGATACTTGCAAGACAGACAAACAAGAAGTAGTTAGTGATTTTAAAAATTTAAGACCCTAGAGCTGGGTAGATGGCTCAGCAGCTGTGAGTGCTTTCCCAGAGGACCTGAGTTTAGTCCTTAGCAACCACATTGAGTGACTCACAGCTGCCTGTCACTCCAGCTCCAGGGGAATCAGATGTCACCATGGGCACCCATATACATGTGCACATAGACAGATACAGAACCAACACACACACACACACACACACACACACACACACACACACACACACACACACACAGAGTAACAAAGTAACAAAAGAAATTTTTAAAAGTTCAAGACCCTGATATAAAAATGTCGCACCTTTTGAACTGTGTGATTCTTGAGTTATCATAGAAAACCACTCATGCAAGCCTAGAGATACCAAATGGATGAGAAGCCTTCCCCTAAAGAGCATAGAGTTTGAAATTCAAGTGAGCCAAGGTGCACTGTCTTTCTACTTTCCTAGGGGTGGGTGCTCAACTGGGAGGCTGAGCCCTGAAGGCAGGGCAGGGGACTCTGTTAACTCCCAGCACTGCAGCAAGGACCTCTTGTAAGGTGAGGACCAAAGTGAAACTTTTCTCTGCTTCCTTCTTCACTTCCTTCTTGAAGTATCCAGGAAAAGAAATGTCCTGTCCCAGCTCTGGGCCACTTGGGCAACCAGCTCCCCAATAATGACACATAGACTTATTATCAATTACAGCCTCTTGGCCTTTAACCTAGGCTCGTTCCACCGACTTTTATAACTTAAATTCACCTGTTTCTATTAATCTTTGTTTACCATGTGGCATTACCTCTTTTCTGTACGCCTGACTTGCCCCACTTCTTACTGTCATCTCCCATGCACCCCTCTCCCCAGAAGTCCCACCTATTCTCTCCTGCCTAGCTATTGGCTGTTTAGCATTGTATTAGACCAATAGCAGCAGTGCACAAATATCCCTGCAACAGGCCCCTACTCTGTGGTCCAAGTTATTGAACCTCTGAAAACCCTGGCTCTAAAGCAAGGATGTAGACAGCATCTTCCTGTAAAGTGGTGATGATTTGTTGAGAGTTCATGAGACAATGCCAGCCCATTGTTATTGAGTGCTTTATGAGCACAAGCCATTGTTGATCCTCTTGCCTGTAATTATTTGCTTTTTGAAGAGGACTTGTTCTGTAGCTTCAGGCTCACCATCCTGTCTCAGCCTCTTGAGGGTGAGCATTATAAGCAGACATTCCCTCTTCATCTTTCCATCTGTCAACTAAAGCGAAGGGAGATTTTGCAGTGTACTGTTCATGTTCATGCCAGACCATCCAGGCTCTTGGCTATTGAGGTATCCTTTATGATTTATCTTTGAATACAGTGGAATAAACCCAAATAAAGAAGCAGGCAACGCCAGGGAAAGGCAATAGGAGATTGAATGTCTCAAAAAGACCCTCAGGTTCAGATAGGGTAGATGGTTAATGTTCCGTCTTTCAGAAACTCCAAAATTAAGTTTCAAAAATCCCCTGCCTTGAGGTTGGTTTTTGTTTTGTTTTAGGTGGGGATTGGGGAGGCAATGCACATGCGCGCATGCACACAAGAGTGTTCCCCTCTTGAGAGGCCTAGAGGCTGTGTGCCATTTCTACAGTGGGAGCCATTCTTTGGTGTCCCTTACATTTACACCCTCCAACCATGGTACTGGTGTATGTCATCCTAACCTGTGAAGAGCTCAGATGTTCCCCAGCCCACTTTCTAGCCCATGGCAGGCTTTAGATGAATGTTTCTTGTGTGGCTGAATGAATCAACAGCCAGTGAAAATAATTCTTTCCCAAACTATCCCTGAGATACTCATCCCAATGCTCTGCTACAGCAGGGTCCATGGTTTGAGCTGAGGAATTGGTTTGTTCATGAGAGGACTTCTGTGTCTCCAGTTGCCCCAGAGAAGTATAGGGACAGAGGAGGTCTCTCTCTCTCTCTCTCTCTCTCTCTCTCTCTCTCTCTCTCTCTCTCTCTCTCTCTTTCTGTCTCTCTCTCTCTCTCTCTCTCTCTCTTTCTGTCTCTGTCTCTCTCTCTGTCTCTCTCTCTCTGTCTCTGTCTCTCTCTTTGTGTGTCTCTCTCTGGACAAGGTAAAGGAACCATTGAGATGAGAAAGATGGTCCGCAGTCAGAATCTTCTTGTCCAGACTCTAGTGCCCATTCCCACCACTCCCTCATGATGGTGAGAACACCCCAAAGAGGCACAGCTGGCTCTCAAACCATGCCTCTGACCCCGAAGAATGCCACCTTCCCAGTCATAAAGGCAAAGGCACCAGGCCTTCTTATTCTGAGGATTTGGATCATTTTCTAGATTGAACAAGAACAAGCCAAGGCAGGAGGAAGGAGGCCTTCTAAAGTATGTGTCACTGATGCCAGTTCTATGAGACATTACCAGGTGGACCACAAACACGGGGTGATCAGGAGACCTGAAGTACCCTGAGTTAAAGTTCAGTAAATTAATCTGATCATAGTGGTAACATGCCTGTCATCCTAGCATTGGGAAGACAAAGAGAAAAAGACCACAAATTTCAGGCCTACCTGGGTTACATAAGAAGACTCTGTCTCAAAACAAACAAACAAACAAACAAAAAAACAAACAAAAAAAAAAGCCAAAAAAAATTTCAGTAAATTATTTCATGTGAAACCTTTAAAATGTGCCATGCTCTGAGGATTTCTGAAAAAGGGCCATGAAATGTCATACCTCAGACCCATTTTGCCACAGAAAACTTTGCTTCCTTCAAATTGGTCAAGAGATAGATGTGTGGAAATCTTTTAGTTGCATATAACAAATGTCCAGCTTGTACCATAGAGGTAAAATAATGAGTTCAACACCTTTCCCAGTCACCTCTAGTTAGGTGGGCCTGTGTCTGTTCTTACTCTAGTGGGTGGGCAGGGGGCATTGTGCTGTGCATTTTCTTTCTTTCCTTTTTTTTTTTTTTTATTGAGTTATACATTTCCCCCCACCCCCTTCTCTCTTCCCCTCCCTCTTCCAGACACCCCTACCCTCATGCTTCCTGTTCACTCAGGAGATCTTGTTTTTCTCCCTTCCTAGGCAGATCCAGGTATGTCTCTGTTAGGGTCCTCTTTGTAAGCTGGGGTTGTGGTCCAGGTCTGGTTGACCTTTGCTTTATGTCTAATATCCACTTATGAGTGAGTACACAGTATATTTGTCTTTCTGGGTCTGGGTTACCTCACTCAGGATGGCTTTTTCTAGTTCCATCCATTTGACTGCAAATTTCAAGATGCCATTGTTGTGTTGTACTTTTTCTAAGAGACAGAGGGGGTAGGTAGGACATTTAAACAGGGGCAGACCATTCCCCAAAGGGTGTGCTATTCAGTGGGAGATGGGGGTGCAAGGCCATTCCTGGGAAGGCAAAACACAGTAACTACCTTTGGAAATATGGCTTGGGGTTTATGGGATCCTCTTTCCCTCTCCTGACTTCTGAACTATGCTTCTGCAAGCATCACTGAAATTGAGTGTTAGAAAAAAAATCTCATTTTTTTTCTGTCCTGTGACTTAAATGCTGAGTTTGATACTTGTTAGATTTTGTCTTAAAAATGTGTAATGGCTGGGAATGGAGATATGACACCAGAAGTAGACTACTTGCCTAGCATGCACAAGGTCCTGGGCTCAACCCCTACCACTGGTTTAAAATAGAGAGAGAAAATAGATAAAAATAAATTAACAAGGCAGTGGTGGCACACACCTTTAGTTCTAGCCCTGGGGAGGCAGAGGCAGGTGGATCTCTGAATTGAGGCCAGCCTGGTCTACAGAGCTAGTTCCAGGACAGCCAGGACTGTTATAGAGATAAACCCTGTCTCAAAGAAAAAAGAAGAGCCCCCCCCTTTTTTTTTTTAATATCTATGTGTATTTACATACATCATGTGCATGGCCAGGAGAGGATATTGGAGTTATAGATGCTTATGAGCTGCCATGTGGATGCTGGGGGTCAAACCTGGATCTATCAGAAGGGCAGTGAGTGCTCTTAACCACTGAGCCATCTCTCCAGCCCCCATACTTGGTTTCATACTGAAGCAGACTGGAACTGTGTGTTTGAGGAGATCTGTGCCATCTCTGCTCAGTTTTCCACATGTCCTCTATATATCTGGTCTAAGGCTCGCTAACCTGCCTGGCTGATGGCAGTGCTCCAGAGGACCATAGGCTGTATCATGCTTGTCTTCAGTCACAGGTTTATTGAAAAACACTGCTGTGGTTTTACAGATTCCTGACTTCCTTTCCAATATCTTTTTCTCCTGGTTCAGAGAACTTCATCAGTTCAGAGTCCAAGATCATTGCAACCGCCTGGGAACAGTGACTCTCTACAGAAGAAGCAGGGGGATTCGGTTGGAACTGGTGCTGGCAGGTAGGGAGCTGGCTGTGGAGCACGGGTAGATGCAGCCTGCAGCATGATCCACTCACTGCTTGTTTCAGCCCTTGCTTTAATGCATTTGTGTTGGGAAATCCAGACACGTGGGAAGTCCTAAGCGGGGTGCTTTCAGACCAATGATTCATGGAACACTCTGTGGTTGGCTTAAGCCTGCAGGGATTGGAAAATTCATAGTTTTTCTGCCCAAAGATGAAACCATACATTTTTATTCCAGCAACGTTTCGAGTAGTTTAGCTTCATGATCAGAACTAAAAAAGAAGAGTGAGGCTTCCAAGGGGCTTAATATGTGGTTGTATGCAGTCTGTAATTCAGGGAGGGGGCAATTGAGGTGTGGCACACACAAAATTCAGGAGGCCCTTCCTCAAGCCACCCAGGGAGGCTGGTGGATAGATTCCAGAAGCCAACACAGCCATATTGTGGCCATGGCATGTGGCCAGTTCAAGAATAGCCCCTCTGGCTTTCATGGTTTCCCAGTGTTCTGCACTCTCGATTCTAGAGGTAGCCATGAATTGAAAGCGAGTAGATGTGAGTATCTGGTCCCCAGCAGGGACACAGGCCAAGCAGAGTGGAATCAATTAGGGACCACTTGTGGGTTCAAGTCATGAAGAGGCCTTAGATCTGGTTAGTGTAACACTCTTGAACAGCTCCCAGGAGTCTGTAATTGCAGGCCTTAAAGGAGCAAACAGGAGCTCCTTGGACCAAAACTTCAAAATCCAATGGTCAGTCCCTGTCACAGACAGCGAAACTAGGTCATGGCATGTTTTGTTATAGCATCTTCAAAGCTCCATGTAAAGAGTGACCATGTTTTGTTTTGGATATGTAAAAGTGGCCCCTGGTGGCAGGAATTGCCATGTGGAGAGGGTGGGTTTTCTGGGTAGCTTGGGTAGTGGTGTCCAGAGGAAATTCTTTTTTTCTTCTTGGCATGAATATTGAATTTCTTTAGAGAGATAATCAGAAGAAGCACAGTATTTTGTTGGGTCACAAGAGTGATTTTTTTTTTTTTTTTTTTTTTTTTTTGAGTCAGGGTCTCACTATATAGTCTTGGCTGCCAGGAACTCTATATGTAGACCAGGCAGAATCCACCTGCCTCTGCTTCTGGGGAGCTGGGATTAAAGGCATACACCCCTAGGGTGGTCACAGGAGTGATAATTTGCATTGCACTTATGACCTTTGTCATCTCAGCATGGGAGTTGCTTGTCTCCTTAGATCTCTATCCCCTGTCCCCCATTGCCAAGCAAATAATAGGACAAAGCTTTTAGTAGTCAGGGATCTAACCAGACTTCTAGGTTGGCTCTGATAACATGAGACTAATAGAGTTATTTTTTTACTGGGAACCCACATGCAGGAACTCACTGCTGGCTGAGACTCAAGGCCCAGCTCTTCCTGCCCCATCCTCAGGGAGTCCTGGGACCTCTAAGGAGACTGGGGACACATTCCCAGCTTGTGTCACAGATGGATTTCTGAGTAACTGCAGCTTAAAGCTCTTTTGTTGTTTGTTCCTCAGCATTAGTTAATTACTATTTTTCTCTAGAAGAACTATCTCTCATGGGCTTGTGAACTGAGCATGAAAGAGATGGTGGGTGTCTAGGAACAGGCAACATCCAAGTCACAACTGCAAACGGGGCGGCCCTCGGTAAATGAGTGCTTGTCCCTGTGCAGGGTTAGAATTCATCCCAAATCTATACTGCCCCCTGTATGCTTCATGCACTCAGGATGTTTGTAGGAGGCAAGATGGGGCAGGGCTGCTGTGTGAGTCACAACAGCCTTGGCATCACTCAGAAGGATAAAGTGTAATATTCACTTGCATATAGGTACCAGACACCATGCCAAATGAGCTATGGCTACAAAATGAAAATTTGCTTTCTTTGAACCAATTCAGCTCTGATTCTGAATCCTTAACTCTGCCAGCTGGCAGGAATTCCCACAACCGCTGTCCTTGGGGCACTCTATCTATCTATCTATCTATCTATCTATCTATCTATCTATCTATCTATCTTATTGAGCTAAGGCCTCTCTCTATAGAGACCTTGTCCTAGACCAGGCTGGCCTAGAATTCAGAGGAGATCTTCTTACCTCCACCTCCCCAGCATTGGGATTAAAGGTGTGTGCCACCACAAAACCCTGCCTGATGCTCCATCTCTAAAGTCTGGTGTACTGACGTCCTCTGACCTCTACTCCCCCATACCGCCACTAAGATACCCATTGGTCCAGCCATGTTCTCTACTGACCACATGACTATACTGCCTCCCTATAACCTTTACCACATGACCACCCCCTTGGGGCTGCTTTCTCAATGCTCATCCATCTCTGTAGCAAGCTTTCTTGTCAGATTATCTTTGAATCACCAGTTCCCAAATAATGACATGGAGACTTATTGTTAATTATGAAAGCTTGGCCATTAGCTTAAGCATGTTTCCAGCTAGCTCTTATAATTTAACTAACCCATATTTTTAATCTACATTCTACCACATGGCTCAGTTACCTCTCCTCAATATGGCATGTCTGACTTGCCCTGAGTCTGCTGATGAAATCCGTGTGCCTAGATTCCTCCTCCTGTTCCTCTCTCTCCCTGGAAATCCTGACTATCCTCTGCTGCCTAGCTATTGGACATTCAGTTCTTTATTACACCAATCGCAGCAATACATCTCCACACAGTGTACAAATATCCCAGAGCACACCTCTGAGCCCTAGAACATGGTTAGAAAGCCAAGGGGAGAATGCTCACCATATACCCTCCCCAGCTCCCCACCTATCCCACCCCACCCCTACTTTCATCCTCACCTCCATCCAGGATTTTTTCTGCTCTCTCATCTTTAAATTCATTTGCCTTTTCTGGTGGCCTAATTGTAAAACCAGTATCCACTCTGAAAGGATACAGGGTTTTACAGAAGCTAGGAATAGCCATGAACTTCAAGACTATGTTTTCTAGTTGCAAAGGCTCCAGAGATGAGAAATGCAGGAAGGTCTGCAGCAGCTGAGGTATAGGAAGAAACATTTGCCCATCTTATCCTTTGGGCTCTTCACCTGTGATTTCAACCCGCTATGGACAGGAGAAAGTACATGTGTAATAAACATATACAGATATAAACATTATTCCCAAAACAATATAGTGGGACATTTACTTTCATTCTGTTAGATAAAAGTCTGTAGTCTATAGTCATAGTGGAGTGGATCCCACTCTGAACACCACACTTGAGGCAGAGGCAGAAGGATCACTGTGAGTTAGATGACAGTATGGGCTTCAACAGAGTATATAGCCAGTTATTGTTCAACAACAAAAACCAGACAGATTTCAAAAGGAACCAATATGATTTAAAGTATCTGGAGGAATATATTATGAATTTGAGTAGTAGGGACTTGAACACTCTCTGATTTGGGGGAGACCTAGAGCCAGTTCTCAGCAAATATGGAGAGAGAATATATAGAGGAAAAGGCACAAATTAGTATTACCAAAGAGGTTCTCAGCTCAGGCCTTATCTTCACACCACAAACAAGGACACAGACTTAGAACACTGCCTCTGATCTTCATTAGTGGCAGAAATTCCACTGTTTGCCTCAAGAAGTATCCCCCTCTCTGAACTGAAGTAGAACCAGGGGCTTATATGGCCCCCCAGGGGTAGGTCCTTACCTAGAGAGGCACTTGTCCAACTGTCTTGCTTCCTGATTACCACATGGTGTCACTGTTAGAACTTGACCTTGCATAGTCCAAACTCATTACGTGTCCATCCCTGCCTGAACTTGGGTTCCTGAAGGAAGTCAGTCCTGCCCTCCTCCCCCTAAGAGTGATTTTAGCTTAATCCAGGTAATACCCCTGCCTGCTCCCCATGTCTATCCAACACAGCTGGCCTGGATGTCTGCATCTGGACTGGTTTCAGGCCCATCGCTTCCTAGGGCCCGTCTCTCCTTAGATACCAACAACTAAGAATGGTAACCCTACAAAATGCAGCTGACCTTGTCACATAACCTTTGTAGAACAGCAGAACAACTTTGAGGCTGAGGGTGGAAGAAGGGCAGTAGTCCCAGGATTTCTTTGGAGAAACTTCTGCTCCAGTGAAGCCAGGATCTTTGACTGCTACAGAAAAGAGTTCAGGATTCAATATGAAGCAAAGTTAGAATTTAGTGAGAAAAAGATTTTAAAATAGATTCAAGGGTCTGGAGAGAAGGCTCAGCAGTTAAGAGTGCCTACTGCTCTTGCAGAGGACCAGAGTGCCGACCCCAGCAGTGGCTCGCAACTGCCTGTAACTCCAGCTCCAAGGTTTCCAGCACTCTGGTCTGTCTTCTGCAAATACAGGCATCCACATACATATACATACATATATACATACACACATGAGTAAAAATAAATCTTTTAAAAGATTAAATAAACTATATTTAAGCATGTGTGTTATAGAGAAGAAAGATGTTCACAAGAGAAACAGTGCACACTCAAGACACAGAGGCAGGGTTCTCAGGAGGGACAGGTACATATGTAACAACACTGGTTACATAGAAAGATATAGGTGGCTCCTGAAGTCACTGCTCATGGAGTTTCTTTTATAATTGCCTTATTTATAGGGGTGTAGATGTGCCGTGGTGCACTTAGGAGGGTCAGAGATCAACTTGTGGGAGCTGGTTCTCTCTGACCAGGTGTGTTGTTGTTTTGATACAGCTGCTGTGATGCAGCTGCTATGTCCTAAGAAACACAAACACGAGATTGAGCGCCCACGTGGAGTTTATTGAGAGAGGGGAGAGGAAAGGGGGTAGCTGGTGGCCAACCGAAAGCGGGGGGGGGAGAGAGAGAGAGAGAGAGAGAGAGAGAGAGAGAGAGAGAGAGAGAGAGAGAGAGAGAGAGAGAGAAGGGGGGGCCCAGAGAGAGCAAGAGAGGGACAAGAGAAGCAAGAGAGAGAGGTGCGCTTGGCGTGCTTGCTTTAAAAGGGGAGCTTGCGCATGCGTAACCCAGTCTCCGCCCAGTCAGGTAAGGCCTGACGTAGTGATTACACGTCCCGCCCATCAGAGGCGGGGCCCACAGACTGCCAAGCCTCAACAAGGTGGTTCTCGGGGATCAAACTCACTCATGTCACTCGGTTTGGTGGCTTCACCTTGCTGGCTCTAGTCATAGCATTCATATGGAACTTTTTCTTCTTCTTCTTCTTCTTCTTCTTCTTCTTCTTCTTCTTCTTCTTCTTCTTCTTCTTCTTCTTCTTTCCTTCTTCTTCAATGGGAATGAAATCATAGGGAAGTCTCTCAGATACATTGGACAGAATTATAGTCTGGTTAAAAAAATTATAAGTCAAGAGGTCAAAGGACTCCGTACTGTAAGAAGGTAACCAGGAAGGTAAGGCATTTGTTTTTACTGTAAACAAGGTTCATAATCTAACAAATTACTGTTTACAGTTGGCAAGAGTACTGTGACTCTTAAAAGTCACCTGAGCTTAGGCCTCAGGCATGGGTGATTGCTAATTTTACATTCTCATTTGAAATCTCTGTAGAAAAAAAAAAAGATTATTGCTGGGTATGATAAACGTGCCTTTAATGCCTTCCGCAGAGACTCTGAACCTCTGTGAGTCTGAAGCCAGCCTGGTCTGTGATGTAAGTTCTAGGCCAGTCTAATCCTGTCCAATGTATCTGAGAAACAACCCTATGACCTCATAGTGTTCCCTGGGGGTAGGAAGAAATGGTGAGTCAGAGATGCTAAGGTTTGGGACCAACAACAACCCCCAAAGAAACCCAGCAGTCTGCTTGCTAGCAAGTGTGGAGAAACTGATCAGCATAGACATGGTGAAGGAAAGATGAAAGGAGAAACTCCCTGGGAAGGCTCCTGGTCTGGCCTTGATTTAAGCAGGCCCCTGGCAGTAGAGAAGAGTGACAATTTAATGGGGTGATTATGGTCCCAAATCCTAGGAGGTCCTTGCTGTGGTTTCTATGATTTATATAGCTATTCTCAGATAGGCCAGTTCATCTCCGCATTCTTATTTCAGTGACTTTAAACCATGTAGTAGAGCAGAGGAATGGAGCAGGGCTAGGATGGACCTTAGTAAATGCACTCACGGTGTTACAATTTAAGAAAATGGCAGGAAGGAATCATACCACACAATAGAGCTCAGGGCTCACTGGAGGGTTTCTTTATTGGGAAAATGGAAAAGGGGGGAGCTGGAGAGGGAGAGGGGGAGGGAGGAAGGGAGAGAGAGAGAAGGAGAGACACAGAGCCTGTCTCTTAAAGGGGGCATAGTCTATGCTCACAGAGGCCAAATAGTCAGGACCCTGAGTCCTGGCATGTGCATATCCTGCCAGGTCCCAGGGGCAGGCCAGTGCCGGTGCCTGAATGTTAACACACGAAGTGGGGAGCAGTAGCGGTCCTGATTATAAAATTTACCTGTGTGCTGGGTAAATGTAGCAACAGCCATGCCCCTGTCAGTCCTGCAGCATCAGCGCCTGGGCTCTTTCCCTGAGCAGGACAGCAACAAACGGAGACTGGGTAAACCATCCCTTCCCTAGCTGCTTTTCCTAAGACAGACTCCTGCTTAGAGCAAACATCCTTCCTGTTTGAGTAAAAGCAGTGTAGGGATAGGTAGCCAGGGGGTAAAAAAAATAATAATAACATCAATGGACTTCGCTGAATGGCAATCATGTGTTCTTGACTGCTATGTGTTAGACCTGAGGTTCAAGACGGAATGCATCCCACACAGAGCAGTTCTGTATACATGCATGTAGACGACTGAGGGAACCGCGGGAGGAAAACGAGGCTCACAGAGGCTAGACAACCTACCCAGGGCTCACACAGGTAGGGTGGGGCACAACATGGTGGATGCCACCCCAAACCCAGACCTATAACCAGACTCGCTCTCAGAAGGGCCTGAAAGTGTGTTGTGGTGTTCATGATTATAACAGAAGACCCAGTCAATCTTTAGTGTCTAATTTCCCTGTGAAAGAACAGTCAGGTCTTAGCAAGAGAAAAAAAAAGAGAGAGAGAGAGAGATTTGACCTGAGCTTTGAGCCTCTGTAGGATCAGTTCTTTGGGTCCCAGGCACCTGCCTGGCAGCTCACTGCACTGTCTTGCCATCCACATTTTACAACCTCCCAGCTCTCCTAACTTCTCCCTACAGGAAGGAGTCAGCTTGCCTTTGCCCTTCTTCTGACTCATTGTTTACCTCTGCCCAGAAGGCACCCTGGGCGGGGAATGGAAGGAAGGCAAGCAGCAGGCACCTTAGCTGCCGGCTAGAAGTGACCCAGCTAAGTAGGTCTTAGCTGCTCGCTGGAAAAGGAGCTTTGGGTCTGCTCTCTGCCCATCTGTGGGCAGCAGGCCATTTTAAGCTTTAAAAAGAGGAAAGGGAGTATTTTTCTGTCATGAGACAATACCCATTCATTGGGACTGCTGGAAACATAGAGGAGAGTAGAAAGCTGAAAACCTCTCCTGCTTTTTCTATATGGATAGCTACACTTAAAATGATAGTGTCTTCGATGCTTTTCTGGGTTTGCTGTCTAGTTCTTTTCTCAACTGTGAAAAAGCTACATTTTTTGCATATCTATATGTGTGTGTTTATATATATATAAACAAACTTGACTTACATACATACATATATATATATATTAAAAAATAATAGGGTATTTTAAACAGTTTTAGATATACAAAAAAAGTTTTGAAGACAATATAAGGGCTGAAGAGATGGATCAATAGTTAAGAGCAGTGGACTTAAGTTTGGTACACAGCACTCATGTGCACCCCCCCACACACACACATACACACATAATTAAAAAAAGAATCAAAGGCATGGGCCACAGTGTCCGGCTTTTGAAACAGTGAAGAGGAGGAGGAGAAGGAGGACAGTATAGAATGTCTCCAGGCACCTTGCTCTCCCTTCTCTATATGGTTTCTGCTTTTGTGAATATCTTGGATTAACTGGTATGTTTGGTCCCTGTAAACAGACATTTTTCTCCTGCCCATCAGTTCCCAAATAACCACTCAGAGGCTTATATTAATCACAACTCCTTGGCCAGCAGCTCAGGCTTATTATTAGGTAGCTCTTACATTTAGGTTAATCCATTGCTATTAATCTATGTGTCACCACATGAATGGTGACATCTTGCTCCCCATCAGCTGGCTCATGTCTCTTCTGACTCTGCCCGTCTTCAACCCAGTCCTCAGTTTGATCGTCCCACCTAACTTTATCCTGCCTTGCTATAGGCCAAACAGCTTTTCTAAATTACCCAATGAGAGTAAAACATATCCACAGTATACAGAGGGCTTACTACACAGCATTTCCCTCTTTCTGTGTAATTAAAAAGGCATGTTTTAACTTTCACTATTCCCATCATTGAACCAATGCTGTGGCATTATTATTCCTCACAGTCCAGCATATACACTATCTAGAGTTGTTTTCTATTTGCCCATCTCTTCTGATTGTATTATATTTGTGACTCTTTTTATTTCCTTTTGACTGAGTGGCTACAAATATTTGATTTTCATGGCTGCTTTAGGAACCGTACAAGTGTATTCTTAATGTATCACAATCTGCTTTGAAGTGATGCGGTAGTGTTTCATGTACATTAGGAGCATCTTGCAAGAATAACCTTCCAGGAGATGGAGACACAATTCGGTGCTTAAGAGAACTTGGCTCTCACAGAGGACCCAGGATTGGTTCCCAGCACCCACACAGCAACTCACAACAGCCTGCAGTTTCTGTTTCAGGAGAACCTGATCCCCTTTTCTGGCCTTCATGGGCAATGCATGCACATGGCACACAGACAAGGGTGCAGGAATACTTAAATCCTATATAGAGAAAAGAACAAACTCTCACTTTCCCCCTTTTGGTCTTTCTTCTATTGTTGCTCATTTCATTCCTGTGCAAGTTACAGATACAGCAATAGAGTCTTTGCTTCAAACACCTAGTTATCTTTTGAATGAGATTTAGAATATAAGGGGAAAAGGCTATGTGTAAGGTGCCTTGGTGTGGGATCGCATCATCATCTGGTATTCTTTCCTTGGTGGTGAAGAGCTTCCTTTAATGTTTCTTTTTTGTTTGTTTTTGTATTTTGAGACAGGGTTTCTCTATGTGGCTTTGAAGTCTTTCCTGGAACTCACTCTGTAGATCAGGCTGGCCTCAAACTCACAAAGAGCAGGCAGATCTCTGAGCTCCAGTTCAGTCGGGGCTACACAGTAAGACCCTATCCCAAACAACAACAATAAAAACAACAGTAGATCTGTTGGTGTTTCATTCTTTTCTTTTTCTTCCTTTCTTTTTTTTCCTTTCTTTATTTCCTTCTTTTCCTTTTTGAGACAGGTTCTCACTCTCACTATGTAACCCTGGCTAGCCTGGAATTCACAGAGATCCACCTCCTTCTGTTTCACTGAAATTAAAAACATTGTCCCACCACACCTGGCTGGTTCATTCCTTTTGCTTTAACTTGTTTAAAAAGTATCTTTATCCCACTTGTATTTCAGAAAGATATTTGTCTGAGCAAAGCATTCTCAGTGGACAGGTTTTATTGTTGTTTATCAAACATTACCCCACTATATTTCAGCTTACATTATTTCTGATAATAAATTTGCTATCATCCTTAACTCTGTTCTTTTGTTCCTCTAGCTGCTTTACTATTTTATTTCTCACTATCATTAAGCAATTTGATGGTGATCTACCTTGTGCAGCTTTTTGCTGTTTCTGACACGTATAGCAGATACTCTTGCTATGACACAGGTTTACAATTTAAAGTGAATTCTGAAACTTTTCGGCCTCCGTTTCCTCAAAAATGTCTTTCATTTACTGTTTGCCTCTGAGGACTCCAGTTACACATGCATTAACCCTCTGGTAGCTGCTGCCTCACATCTCACCAGCAATTCTGTGCTTTTCCTTTAGTGTATGTCCTCTGTTTGACCATTTCTATAGCAGCCCTTCAAGTTCACTGGCCTTGTCTTTGCAGAGTCGCAGAGTCGAATCTACCATTCTCATTTCAAGTGGCTGCTTTCGCCCCTGAAAATCAGACCTGGGTTTGGTTTTGTCTGTCTGTCTGTCTGTCTGTCTGTCTGTCTGTCTGTCTGTCTGTCTGTCTGTCTGTCTCTATCATCTATCTATCTACCTACCTACCTATCTATCTATCTATCTATCTATCTATCATCTATCTATCTATCTATCTATCTATCTATCATCTATCTATCTAGCTCATCTATATGTCTATCATCTATCTATCATCTATATCTATGTATCTATGTGTCTACCTATGTATGTATGTATGTATCTATATATCTATATCTATATCTATCTATCTATCTATCTATCTAATTTTTCATTTCTGTGTTTGAGAGGCTCAGACTTTCCTCTAACTTGGGGGATGTATCAAATATAGTTATCTTCTTTCTGGGCATCTGAGGATTAATCCCAGGTCCTGTATGTGCTACTGGGTTGTGCCCTTAGTGCTGTGACACCTTTTGTGAACCCTGGGCCGGTTTTGACGAGTTGTGTTTTCTTTTCATCACGGTTCATCTGCCGTGGCTTCTTTGCATGCCAGGCATTGTGAGCTTTAAGCTTTGGGGGAGTAGATATTTTTATATTTCTATAAATATTCTTGAACTTGGCCGTGGGACAGTTATTTGGAACAGTTCAATCTTTTGAATCTTGCTTGGAAGGTGGGGCCACTGCCATGTTTATGTGAGGGTTCGGTTCCCACCACGGAGACCAAGCCCTTCTTGGTCCCCTGACAGATGCCCTGTGAGCTATGAACATTTTCCACTCTGGCTGGTGGGAACCAAAACCATTCCAGCTCTGTGTTCCTCTAGGTTTACTCCTCAGTCATTCAGCTGGCATATGTCTCTTCTCAGATGATCTCTGTATGGGCACATGCCAGTTGTGACCTCTCCTAGAACTTTCTCTCTGCTCAGCCTTCTCCTCTCTAGCACTCACTTTGGTCTGGGACTTCTAGCTGTCTTGTCTCCCTAGACACATACCTCTGTCTTCTCAAGGTAAGGAGACTGTCAGTCTTCATCCACCTCTAACCTCTATGTCACCTTCTCCAGCCCTAGGCTGGGGACAGCAGGGCAGTTTTTCGTTATCTACAGGGGTTGCCATCTCTCTCCCCATCTCACCTTTAGCAGTCATTTCTGTGACTGAGAACGCTTTTCTGCTTAGTAATTCTTGCTATGACATTTTGCAGCTCAGGTACTCTGAAACATTGAAACAGCCTATCAAGTTTCTAAGAAAGAAAGAAAGAAAAAAGTTGCATCTAGTTTAGCTAGAGATGCAGCAAAACACCTGGGATTTAATTTGAAAAGAGGGGGGGGGAACAAAATAGAATACAGGTAGATTTGGTGGGCAAAAGTTGTCTCTCTCTTCTCTCTAGAAGCTCCTATATCACAGACATGTGCAGTCCCCTGGGTCTGTTTATGGTCTCAGATGGCAACTCTGACAGCAGTTAATCTTTCCAAGATCAGGCCCGCAGCTGTGGGAGCACCGGAAGGAGGCTGAGATGTCTTTATGGCTTTGATATCAAAGCGGCTTGGTTCCCAGTAATGTGGACCCATGGCCTCGACTCTCCCACCACATAGGTTATAGGTCAATGACTTGCAAGGGGACAAATAAAATGTGTGGGGACTGAGGTCTAGTCAAATAGGAATCCCTTAGTCACATTTTGAGCTCCATAAACAAGTACACAAGTGGCATCTCATTCAGAGAATGTATCAAATTCTCTGACCAGTCCACAGAAGAGCACTCACCCAGGTTTGATCCCTAGCACTATAAAAACAAGCAAACAAAAAGAATTTCAGGGCTGGAGAGAGAGCACACTTGGCAAATTATTTAACATGCAAGCATGAAGACCTAAGTTCTATCCCAGGACACACATTGGAAGAAGCTGGGTGGGGTGGTGTATGCTTTTAATTCCAGTATGGGGACAAGAGCATCTCTGGGAGTCAACTAGTCAGCCAGCCTAGCCTGATTGGTGAATTCCAGGCCAGTGAGAGGCCCTATATCAAACAACAACTATAACAAACAAACAACTCTATCCAAGAAAACCAAACCAAACCCCAAGCCAAAGCAACATGGATGACACCTGAAGAAAATACCTGTGGTTACCTTTGGCTTCCACACAACCCTGTACACACATGTACGTCTTCAGTTGTAACCATATACACATAAACATACACATGCACACACTCAATATTTCTAGTCATTGAGAGATGCTTCTGTTATGTTCCCTATTTTTACTGCATTTCCTGCAGCATAAAGTTATTTCAATACACCCTAAGAGTCCTATCAAAAGGCATAGAGCAGCAATGTACTTACCACAGTTTCTACCCTTGTGGTAACAAGATAAGAGAAATCTGATTCTACGAACAAAATGCAGTTTTCTAGGAATGACTGGCGGGTTTTAACTTTGAATGGCTGACATGTTCATATTTGGATGAACATTCTGCCACATTCCTCGATTTGGGTTTATCAGATCTTTAAGAACTTGTCTTTGATATTAATAAAAATGGATGCTGTGGACTGCCAAAGGCCAAGGCTTGTAACCCAAAACAGATGGCTTCTCTAAGGGGGTGGTTAACTTTATTTCTTGATCGGATTATTAAAAGTCTTAATCTAGATACGCATGAAGGACAATATGTGAGATATTAAGCCAGATGATGGTGAGTTAAATGACACCTTGTTCTTGAAAAGATATTAAAGTTCACTTTGATAGAAATGGTCATACTCACCCACGATCCAAGAACTAGGGAGACTAAGCAGAAGGACTGCAGGTTCGGAGCCAACCTGAGCTACATAGTGAGATTTTGTAAGGAAGAACTGATAAGGATGGTCTCTAGTTTGATAACCAATGCAGGAATGTGAGGACCTGGGCAACATCCCTTATCTCCGCCTCACTGTGGTGCCCAATCTGTGGGGAAAAAATCAGGGTTGGCAGTTCCCAGGTCTGTTCTAACTCACTTGCTTCCACTCTGCCCCTGGCTTCTCTTTTCCAGAAAGAGCATTGGAATGCCATGAGTAATGGTAATGATGTTATGTGGGGAAATCTTTTAATCTTCTGAATTAGATTAAGTCTATGAATAGAAGTCATTCATAGACATCTGTGCTGTATAGTTGGTAATAAGTTACTCTCTATATACCTTTAATTGATGGAACTTGCCAGCAGACACAGGGGCTGGGGCTCAGGCACACTGCCTCACCAGAACTCTTCCAAGAAACTTTTTAAAAATAGTTCACCTTTGTGCCTCCCCCCATCTGTAAAACAAGTGGCTTAGACTAGTAGGTTACAGAAATGCTACAAATCTAGGGGAGAAAAGCACTTCCCTAATCTTCAAGTGAAGCACTGATTTGAGAACATTGCTAAATATTTAATAACCTTGGTTCAAGTTCACTTTTATCCATCCATATGTCCATCTGCCTATCTATCAATCCATCTTCCCATTTATCCACTTACCTATCTGTTTACCCATTTATCCACCTATATGTCTATCCATCTGCCCATCCATTTGTTCATCAACCCATTATCTACATCCAACCACTCATATGTTCATCTATTTCACAGCATTTTCTATGGAGTATTGCCATATACCAGGTTAGGGTTCGGGGTTAGTTAGGGTTAGGGGCCAGCTTCCAGGGAAGGAAATTGTACTCAATCCCATGGATGGTCACTGTGCCCATGGATGGCCCTGTGAACAGAGCTGTAATTTGGGAGCCAAGGTTAGAGCAACTTCACTGAGATTTTGGTGACGTGGGCGCGTGGGGGCGGGGGGAGGGGGCAGCAGAGAGGCTCTAGGTTCCAGGTAGCACTGCATAGAATGGAGTAAGAGTCAGAAAACCCCACACAGATGACATTTCTAAGCCACTGCTCTGCCTGCCTCCTGGAGTTAAAAAAAGAAGGGGACTAGGATGCATTGCTATTTTGCTTTGCAGCATGTTGGTCTTCCCCGCACCTCCTCCCCCCAAAAAAGACAGGGCTTCTCTGTGTAACAGCCCTGTCTGTCCTGGAACTTGCTTTGTAGACCAGGCTGGCCTCGAACTCACAGAGATCTACCTGCTTCTGCCTCCCATTGTTGGGACTAAAAGCACACACCACCACTGCCTGGCTGCTGTGTTGGTCTTAATGGCCCAGGATTTAGCAGCTATATTTACATTCTCTGATTAACGTCCCATTGCTGTGTGTCTTCAGACCTGTGCCTTTAGGAGCCTATCAAATATGTTTGTTTATATTAAGGTGGGGGGGGGACACCTTTTCTGTGCCTCCCAATACTTGCTTAGCAAATTGTTGCTACTCTTGGGCCAACACCCTTAAGCTGTGCCTTTAGGGTGCTGAAGACATAGTCTTCCAGAACAGAAGCTGTGGTCCTTTGTCCTTGCAGACCTCGCCTCACCCTCAGAGCTGAAAGACCTCCACCAAGGACACTTGCTGCCCCCAACTGATTGTGAGCACAGCCTTGTCCCACACATTTCTACTCAATCTTGACGCATAAAGGGACTTACGGCAGCTTAATGTAGAGACCTCAGCAGACCAGTTCTGAGAATTTCTCCTGTCCTTAGGCAAATCTGCTTCTGCTGAGTGGCTTTAATCTGACATTAAGAATTGCTTCTGATGGGTAATCAAAGAGTTCCCTCCCTGGTCCTGGCCTTCTGCTGAACAGGCCACCTCGGGTCTCTTATTCAGAGGAAGTTTCTGTGTGTCCCACACCTAGTGAAAGATTCATTCCTGGTTGCTCTCTGATAAGAATGAGTATGTTTATAGGGTGTCAAAATGGTGCATTTAGCAGCCCGTCTCAGATGTTAATGACTTCAGTCTCCCCTTCACTGGCAGCTCCTGTAGGAAGGCAGCTGTGGAAATGGATTTGTTTGTGTCATGTCCAGTGGGATAGAGAGGGCTTAAGGGGCTGCTCCTGCAGTTTTCAGGCTTACAGCCAACATGTGCACCAAGGCTCTATTAGTCTCATCCTCTGCTAAACTGTTTGGCCCCGTTCGTGGATGGAACATCCTGAAATGTAAAATCCTCGCTAAAAGGAAGAGCCTCGGTGGGGTCACAGCAGTGATGGGGACAGTCCACCCAGCAGTTACCATCACAGTTCCGGTTCCCTGCTGGGTACTCTCCAGAAGGCCAAGTCTACATGCTTTACTCAAACTCTAGGCAGTTTTGCACATGTCTGCCCAGGCCTGGTCTGTCTTCATGGCCATCTGGGTGGCCACATGTACACTGGAGTGATGTATACCTATCTCTCACCCTCATTCTTCTCTACTCTGCCTTTGTCAGCATTGCTTTTGTGTGAGAAAATGCTGACTCATTTGAAACTGTAGCCTGCTCCTTCACGAGTCCTGGGGTACCCATCCCTCCTCTTATGTGCAGGAATTGGCATTTAGGCAAAGATGGCTGCCACGGTAATGGAATGTATATACCTCCTTGAAGACTATAGATGACGTTCCATACAGAGGTGGCTGGCTTGGCAGAGAGGCTGCAATGGGTGAGGTACAGAGCCTCCTCTCTTCCTGGATGGTTTTGTTCTTTCAGGCAGTGTGCCCAAAGAGTAGGAAGATGTCCAACCAAGATCCAAGCTCAGCCTCCCTGTTCTGTGTTCTCATCGGCAAATAGCAGTGGTAACACCCACTGGGTTTAATGAGATGGTCTATGCCAAGCACTGACACCATTCCTTCCATTCCTGTTTCTCAACTTGTTATGTTGGAAAGACTGAAACCTCAAAAGCACTGAGAAGAAAGGACAATAGATTCCCATACAACAGATGCCCATATGCTTCTTTTATTCATCTGCTCGGGCTGCCATGGGAGAATACCACAGACTGCCAGCTTAAAACAACAGACATATTTTTCTCACAGTGCTGGCTGCTGAGAGTCCAGGACGAGGTGCTGTGGGGCTGGTTTGTGGTGAGGCTTCTCTTCCTGGCTTGCAGAATTTATCCTCTCACTTTGTCCTCATGTGGCTCTCCTTTGTGTGCGTGCTGTCTTCATCTCTCTACATAAGGACACCAGTCCTATTGGATTAGGCATCCACCCCATGATCTCACTTATCTTTTCCTCCTAATCTCCAAATAGTTATATTGGAGCCTGGAACATCAATGCAGATTTGGGGGGGACATATGAATCAGTATGGAGCACATATTTATAAATTGGGGGAGTTGATGGGTAGGGTGTATGTGGTGTGTGTGCACATGGATTTTGTATGTCATGTGTATGTGCACATGGATGTTTGAGTGTGAGTGTGGAGGGTAGAGGTTGGCATTGAGAGTCTTCTATTGCTTTCCACTTTATTTCTTAAATTTTAATTTATTTTATTAAAAGAATATAATTGAAGAACAATTAGATAACTGTATCTATCTTATCAGACACAATAAAAACAAAATTAACACTCTAAATTATTACAACAACAGTAGTAGTGCACGCCTTTAATCCCAGCACTCAGCAGGCAGAGGCAGGCAGATTTCTGTGAGTTTGAAGCCAGTCTGATCTACAGAGTTCCAGGACAGGATCCAAAGCTACACAGAGAAATCCTGGTTCAAAAAACCAAAACCAAAAACCAAAACCAAAACAAACAAAACCCTTGCATTCCTGGCTTTTTCTTCCAGACAATTTTCCACCTTATTTTGGGGTCTCTCACTAGACTTGGAACCGCTGTTTTGGCTAGCCTGGTTGGCTGGTGGGCCCCTGAGATATACATGATTCTCACCCCTCTTCTAGTGCTGAGGTTGCATTACAACACCCGGCTCTGTGTGGGTGCTGGGGATCCAAACTCAGGTCCTCATACTTGCTTAGCAAACAAGCTCCCCACTGAACCATAGCCCCAGCTCTGACCATGTAACTTTTAATAGGAATACACACCACCGTTCCATCCTATGCATCCTGCATGTATAAGAGCATGCACATTGCCTAGTGTGGGGAACGTTTTAATGGGTGTCAGAATAGATGCCTTCCTCTGCATACAGAGGGTCTATAGGTATGTGTATGTAGCAGTTATCAAAGGCTCTATAAGCTTTCTTTGTTATTTTTTCCTTAAAATAACTTTAAAGAAAATGACTTTTAAAAGTCCTAGATTGAGTTTGAGACCAGCCTGGTCTACAAGAGCTAGTTCCAAGACAGCTTCCAAAGCCTCAGAGAAACCCTGCCTCGAAAATAACAAACAAACAAACAAACAAAAAGTCCTCAATGGAGCTGGGGAGATAGCTCAGCAATTAAACGTGGATGCAGCTCTTGCAGGGGTTCTGACTTCCATTCCTTATACCCATGACTGGTGGCTCACAACCAGCTGCAACTCTAGCTACAGAACATCTAACAACCTCTTCTGGCCTCCGTGAACACTATGCACATACACATACTCACCCAACACATACTCACCCAACCCACACATACACATCATTAAAAATAAAAATAAAATATTTTTAAAATAACAATTTAAAGCTGAAGAAAAATTGTATTTCTGTTAACTTTGACTTAAGTAACTTCTTTTGCTACTAGATAATATATAATCATACAAAGTACATATAATCACAGCTACATAATAACAGAAACCATGTCCTAAGAAACAGCATAGGAAACCAGAAAGGGAGGTGACTAGGCCACTGCAAGCAGTGAGCACACAAGTGTGTTTTCATACACTGTTAATAAAATCAAAATGCAACTACATGGTGCAGGTGTGGTAGTGCACACCTGTAATCTCAGTATTTGGAAGGTGGAGGCAGGAGAATCAAAAATGTAAGGTCAGCCTTAAGATACGAGTTCCAACCCAACTAGACTACTTGAGACCCTGTCTCAAACCATAAAAATAAAACAAAACAATATGTACTTAAAATAGAGAACTGAGCAACATATGCAAATACAGCATACAGCAACCTATGTTGCAATAAGTGGAGGGTTGGTTAAGTGATGGCAGTGCCCTAATTCTGAGCCAAGCTACTCCCAGTTCTCCGAGTGTGTGTCATAATAACTTTTTTTCCCCCTCACATATTGCCTAGGTAAGCCTATTCAAGTTAGGACAAATGTGGGCATGAAGGTATTTCAGCTCTCAGGTGATATGTGTAGGTCAGTGGAGAAATTCCATTTAAATGACAAGTGATTTAGGGGTTATTCCTCTCACTGTACCAAAAACTGAAGAATCAACTGTATTCAAGAAAAATTTCAAGGGTTTGGTGACACAGGCCTTTAATCACAAAACTCGGGAGGCAGAGTGAGGTGGGTCTCTGAAAGTTCCGGGAAAACTTGGTCTACAGAGTGAGTTCCAGGACAGCCAGAGCTGCATAGTAAGACCCTGTCTCAAAAACCAAACAAACAAAAGAATAGCCCTCAATTTCAAAATCAGTTTTTCTAACCTATGCCTTTTCCCCAAATACAGAGTGATCCCAGGAATGCTTGGAACATCTTGTAATTATCCAGAACTCGTTCACCCCTGCCCCACTTTATGCATTAATTTGTTTGTTTGTGTAATGTATTAAAGGCCCCCTGTAAAACCGAGGAAAGTGTTCACCTGTCAAGAATGAGGGCCTGAGTTAAATCCCCAGAATCCACATTTTTAAAAAAGAAGGATTATGGTGTGTGCTATTAATACACCTATTGGGGACCCAGAGAGCGACCTATCCCTGGGGCTCAATGGCTGACCAGCCTCGCTTGCTTAGCAAGCTCCAGGCCTGTGAAATTCTGTCTGGGGAAAATGAGGCATTGAGGCTGGAGAGATGGTTCAACAGATAAAAGTACCTGCTGGGCAAGCATGAGTTTGAATCCCAGGAATCCACACAAAAGCCAGACATCTGTAAGTCTATGCAAATAAAAAGGAAGATGGAAGGTAAAGACAGGAGACGCCTCCTGGAGTACACAGGAGAAAAACAGCCAAGAGAGTCCCGACCAACATTCACCATTGTCCTCTGGTCTCCACATGCATGCGTACCTACATGTGCATGCTCTTTCCTGGGTTTCCTGCCATTGTTATTATTATTATTATTTTCAATGAGTTTCCATATTTCCCTGCTCCCTACTGACCTGCATGGAAAACTCTGCACCTGAATGTTTAAGACTTTCTGCATTTACTTTTTTTTGAAGAAGCAGGGGCATGTATAATAATTATGGGAGGAGGGAGCTGGAGGCTGCTTGTAGAGGCCCATGCATGGGGGTCAGTTTGTTTTTGGTGGAGGCTCCTGGTAGCCTTTTGAGGGGGTCAGGTTGGGGTCGTTCTGCCTGTATGTGGCTCTGTCTTTTGGTATCTGTGAGAAGCAATGAAACGATCCATGTTTTCATTGTTGGCAGCACTGGGCTAGGAGGCTCCTGCTCTGCTTCCTCTGTTTCTGAGAGTGCTGCCAGCCTGGATCCATGTACTGTGTCCCCAGAGGTGACTGAGCCAGGGAAGCATCCCCAGGAATCCAAGGGGCCAGAAGGTTCTTCACTGCCCAGCTCATCACTGCCCTGGGAACAGGTGTGCCCCTTAGCCTCCATGCCCTTCACCGAGTGTCCCCCAGAAGGTTGCTTAGCAAGCTCAGAAGCAGCGCCTGAAGATGGTACCCTTACCCATCACTCTAGAAGGGAAGCCTCACCCAGTATCCAAGGGAATGCCTTAGCAACATTTACTCCTGAAGGAGATGGCTCCACAAAGCACACACTGGTTGCCACAACCCCCGGTGTTGAAGAAGATGAAGAACTGAAGAAAGGGAGACCAAACTTATCTTCCAGTTGCACTGGCCAATTGCCAGAAATTTCCCTAATGCCTCCCCACGAATTCAGGACAGAGCAGCTGTGTGGAGAGGGTGACTGGCCTGGTAGTTTTGAGACCCAAGAGAAAGACCATGTAGGTGACTGCTTGTCTGAAGAGTCTTCCACTAAGGCCACCAGACTGGGGATGGAAAGCGCAGATGTCCTAGAGAAGTCCCCACCAAAATCTGAGACCATGGTCCCACAAGACCCAGTCCTAAGGTCATCTGACAGGGAAGGAGGTGCAGTGGAGGTGCTACCTACCGATTCGGCCAAGAACTTGGAATTTCTTGGAGGCTGCCATCCTTCTAAAAGCAACTCGGGGACTAAACCTGAAGCTGGGACAAACACCGGCTCCCAGGAACACTGCCAGCAGGAAGTGGAAACACATCTGCCACAGGCAGAACCTCTCTCAGACCCACTAGGTTTTGCCACAGCATCAGGAGACAGTGGCTCCTGGAAGGAGACTCAACAAGACACCAGCGATGTTCAGAGCCAGCCACAGGCAGGGACATCAGGAACTGAGCCCCAACAAGTTCTCTGTGTGGCATCAGGCAGCCAGCCGGGTAGGAGCTTGCTTGGGGGTACCGAGGCTCCTCCATTCGATAGAACAGAGGAAACACATACAGCTTCAAGCCTCATTGCACATCCCGATGCTTGGAATTCTGGCACCTTAGAAGAAGCCAGCTTGACCAAAGAGACAGATTCTGAGGCTAAGATGCCAGTTTCTGCAGATCTGGCCACAGGACAGGTGGATACAGGGGTGGTGGGACTGAAGCCAGCTTCAGATCTGAGGCGAACCCAACAACAACAACCAGAAGGTAGTCTCCAAGGGGCCCCCACCCCTTTCTTGCAAGAACAAAATGATACAGTCCTGGAAGAGCTGTTGCTGCCAACTTTCTCTCATGGGGTTTCAAAGGAAAGTTCTAGAAAGTCAGTGGGACTAACTGATGGTCCTAAGGCTCCGGAGAATACTGAAAATAGAGTTGTGGCTACAGAGGAAAGCAGGTCACCTGGAGACAACTGTAAAAGGCAGCAAGAAGCCACCAGAGCCCTTGATGGCGCGCAGTGTGGGAACCATGAGGAAGAGAGGTCCCATGCCTTTCATAGCGAGCTCCATCTGGAGACTGACAAAGATGAGGTTTCAAAGCCACATAGTGAGCCTCCCAACTCAGACTCAGCACAGCCACCTAGACAGGCAGTTGCTGGCCACGAGGATGGGCCCCACGCTGGGTCCGCAGAGGCAGTGGGGCAGGTGATTACTGACTCCCATATAACTGAGACATGTACGTCACTGCACAAAGTCTCTGAGCAGGGCCCCATCCTATCCTCAGCATCAGACGGAACTGGTGAGCACTTTCCTCTCCAAGAAGCCATCTGGGAAAGTTCAGGATCTCAGACCCAAAGCCCCAGCATGCTTCAGGGCAGGGGGAAATTGGGAACAACAGAGTCACTTCCTGCTTTAGACTCTGAGAAATCGGATTTCCTGTCTGCTCCAGCAGTGGAGGAGGTGCCCAAAGCTGGAGAGGTGGAGAATGAATGGGAAATAAAGCAGCGGCACTCCCCCTTGCAGAGGCCCTACAGTTGTGATGGGGAAGGCTTGCTGATATCCCCAGGCCAATCTTGTGGGCTGGAGAAGGTAGACCCAGGACCAGAAGTCCACACTGATGTGTCACCTCCCCTCAGTGGGAAGAGCTCAACAATGGGTCATGGACTCACTATGCTCGGTCTGGAACAAGATTGTCAGGGAAAGCTGTCTTGCCCAGAGGACAGCCTCCCACCACCTTCTGAGAACCCACTCCAGCCGTCCCAGCTGGATCCAGAAGCAGCCGTTTTTGCTGTTCTCCATGAGCAGGCCCAATCGCCTGCAAATGGGCAAGGGGCTTGTCCAAATGGCCCAGGTCAGAAGAAGCAGGGTGCAAACCCTTCCCCAATTCTAGCGCCCATGGAAGGGGAGTCTTGGGTAGGTGTGAACTTGCCCACTCAAAGAGGAAAGGAACAGGCTTCAGAACTTCTGCCCAAAGGCAGCCGGTGCAGTACTCCAAGTTCATCACCCAAGGATACGGATCTGGGAAAGGCACCATCAGAGGAGTCAGAGCCGTCAACCTCACTGGGACAGACGTTGCCTGCACTAGGGGTAAATGAACAAGAGGGCACAGGCGGTGGCAGTCAGCCCTCGGAGATCCTGCATCCTGCAGAAGACACCTCTCTTACAGGAAACTTGGGTGGAAAGGACAATTGCGGCATCCGGCAGGAGCTGAGCAAGCCCCAACAGGAACTGGCTGATGCTTTGAAAGCAGGCAGCCAGCATGAAGAAGCACGTTGTGGGGACTCAGGCGTTTCTGAAGTAGGTGATGTACTACCCCTGCCTCAAGGCTTGGGTAAGACAGAGGAGGCAAGTAGAGGCATAGTGGAGGCCCCGCCTTGTCCACCTGACGCAAAAGCTCTCCTGGATACAGCACACTGTTCTCCAGTCCCAGTGCCTATCAGCCCCAGAGGCACACCCACCCGGGATGTGCTAGAGAGTAAGGCCTGTGATGAAAGCCAGGAAGAGTTGGCCCCACAGCTGGAAATGGAGCAGCTGGCCACCTTAGGTGCAGAAGCACAGGGGCCTCTTGGAATTATCCCGAAAGCGGAGGAGCAAGATGGTGGGTCTGCGGAAGTGAATGTTGACGCCAGCGAAGGAGACCCTGAGATGCAGCAGGATGCTGGGGGACCACAAGCTGCTCTTTGTGGTGGCTTCTTTCAGACCGAGCAGTGCCTCACGTCTGGGAAAGAAGCTTACACCTCCACCCTGACTGAGCCGTGCCAACTTGAACAGCTTGCGCCCAGCTGCGGGGATCCTTTGCTGCCAGCTGGAGAGTGGGGTAGGATTCCCGGAAGTACAGAGGACATACCGGCACACAGCACTGTTTCAGACCCACGGAGGCTGCTGCCGGCTGGACAACCCGAAGAGACTCTGCCTGATGCCCCTTACCTACATATCAACGGCACTGCTAGGGAGGATGCAGGAGATGGTAGCATGAGAGCTGTTTCCTCTGAGGGCCCCAGAGCACCTAATGAAGGTCCTTGCCCCACAAAGGAACTCCCACCTGCTTTGGAAAATGACACCCCTGGCAAGGTATCAGATGTCTCCTACACCACACTCTTGCAACCAGGAACTTCAGGTGGGGAAACCTCTGTAACAAGGGCTGGTGGTGACAGATCCCAAGCTGGAACCCCTGAGGGACCCGTGAATCTCATGCCCTACCTAGACAGCATGACTCTCCTGGCTGAAAATGAGCAGATGACAAAAGAGATGCATGTGGCTGCAGCTCCAGAAGCAAATGCCAGGCCCTCTGAGGCTGCAGCATCCCCTGTCAGTGTTGATGCAGCAGGAGAGACAGGGGGCAGCAGGGAGAGGGCAGTAGAACTCACCCCAGCTCTGAGGGCTGCTGTGTCAGGTGGTGAGGGTGCAAGCTCCAAGCAGACCAGCATAATTACAGGGCTTCCTGACTTCAGGGAACACATCACCAAGATCTTTGAGCAGTCTGTGCTTGGAGCCCTGGTTGCCAATCGGGCCCAGAGTATACCTGGTGAAAAGGCAGGAGCTTCAAGGAATTTTCTGGTTGAGGGCCCCAGCACATCGCTGAACCCAGAGAAGCTTCTAGATGGGGCTCAAGGAGTGGCTGCTGCCCATCTCCCTGTACCTCCTGCTGGACTCCAGGTGGATAAGAAGCAAGAGTCGATGGTGGAGGCTGAGATTTCTCATCTGGTTCCCCAGGATCCAGCACCAGAGAAGCTGGTGGGTCTGACCAAGACAGCCTTGGAGAAGAAACTTCCGGGTGGCAGTATTGGGGCAGAAGTGACCTGTGCCCCATTGATGGTGACGAGTGAGAGGCTAGAGGGGACTGGAGAGCCTGACCAGGGAGCTCAGGTCTATCCACAACAGGGAAGAGGCAGGCAGGAATCAGCTCTGGGTCTTTCCTCCTCTGCAGCTGTTCAGGGGGTACCAGCAGAAGGAGCTCCCAGCTTCCCTGTGGCTCCCCACAGCCACACAGAAGAGCCTTCTGGAAAAGAGCACCTAGAAACACTGGCCAGCAAGTGTCAATACAGAGGAGATGGTGCCTGGCACCTGGCTCACACCAAAGGTTCAAGTAATCTACCAGGATCCACTTGTGCCCTGGAGGACCCTCCTCGAGGAAGTCTTTTGACTGTGCCTGAATCTAACAGCGAGCCGTGGATCGCTGCCCCACTTGAGGGTGGAAGAAGGCCCGAGGCTTCTGTCAGTACTGCAGAAGTGCAAAATGTGCTGGGCTACCAGGATACCCCCAAAGAGCTGGCTGGAGGAGCCTTGGATATTCCTGTGGGGCCTAGCAAAATGGCGGGAGCTGCTGAGGCAGCAGCCGGTGACATCACACCAAGCACAGCTGAGACGTGGGCATGTGTGTCTGGTGACCTCCTTGAAACAGGTACTACAAGGATGCTTCCCGCTGTGGCAGGTGACTCAGCACGGCCTGGGAGCTGTCAGGACCCAGGATTCTCCGACAGGGCTCAGACAATGGAAGACACAGCCACCCTTCAAGGGGACAGCCCGGCCAGGCACCAGCAGGCCAAGGAACAGCTGGGGCCTCCACTCCATGCTCCTGCAGGGTATGGGAAGATGAGTGTCTCTTCAGCTCCAGAGCCTGATGGAAACAAAGCCACGAAGCTGCACCTCTTGGCTGCAGAAGAACTCCACACTGACAGGTACTTAGGTGCAATGCCCATAGGTTCAGACCCAATGTGATCCCTACCGTGACGTTAGTGAATCAAACAGATGGGTGGTGTTCAGAAGGATACATTTCCTGTATCTGAAGGGTTAAGTGGCCCAGCTTACACTGTCTGGATATGCTAGGATTCTCATAAGTGTGAAGGGGTGACTGGAAGTATGGGGACTATTTAGTTGACATGTCTTGTTCCTTTCCTTGTGTGCCTTAGCTTATCTAAAAGCTCTGGAAAGGGGGAAGCTTTGGCTGGCTGTGTGTGATTGGGTGATAGGCTTTAGATGGTCATGTTCTCTGGGGTGCAGTCACAGCTGCTTTCAAATGTGGAATTGTTTAGGTGAAGGGGCCCTATGTGATTCAAAACAGCCCCAAGCCCTTCGCTGCCTAAACATCTCTTCTCTTCTTCCTGGGGATGTTGGAAAGGTAGCCACTTAATCTTTACTGGGAAATGTGCTTTTGAAAATAGGATCTGGGGAAGAGGCAGCACTCTTCCTCAAGAGCAATCGATTTCTTTCCTCATTTCAGAAAGAGCCCAGGGCCTGGCTCAGCTACCTTACCTTCAGTTCCTGAGACATATACTCTGCAAATCTTTTCAGCAGAGGCCAGAGAGTTAGGAGGATCAGAAAGGTCAGTGACACAGAGGCTTTGGGAGCCAGTGGCACCTTCCTTAGATGCATTGTTGAGTTCACGGAGGATAGCAGTGTTTGTTTATTTGAGAGTATCTCAAGTAATCCGGGCTAGGGCTAGCTTCAAATTCAGTAAGAAGTTGAGGATGTCTTTGAATTCCTATTCCTTTGCCTCTACTTTCAAGTGTTGGGGTTGTAGACATACACCAGCATACTTAGGCTGAGAGCAGTTTGTGAGTGTGAGTGTGGTGTGTGTGTGTGTGTGTGTGTGTGTGTGTGTGTGTGTGTGTGTGAGCTGTTATATAGGAGAGGCAACCAGGAATGCTGAGACACACCTGTAGTGCCAACATTTAGAAAGCTGAGGCAGGCAAATCATGAGTTGGGTCTGAGCTTCAGTTAAATTCCTGTCTGTGTGGGCAGGTGGGGCAGTTAACTGTATCTATGCAATGATTCAAAACAGCATTGCTGCCGAAAGGGATATTTGCTTTCCTGCCTGAGCTTTTTACCTGGAAAAACAAAACAACTCCACTAAGCTACAATTCACACATTATATATTTCACTCATTTTAAGTCTAGATACACATGCCCCCCCACACACATACACTACAAGTCTTAGTGTGCTGTGGTAAAGGCTATAATCAATTGCAAAGCTATGTCACACACATACACACACACACTCCTAATAAGCCCTATAGCCCCTAGATGTCACACCTTAGTCCCTTATGTCCTTAGCGTAGGCACCCACTAATCTAGTGTGATGGCTTTGGAGGCCAACACTGGTCAACGCTGCAAGAGTAGCTCATCACAGCAGAAGGCACACTCCACTGAGGTCT